>CAJNDT010001779.1:1305621-1905621 GCA_905221615.1 Symbiodinium sp. CCMP2592 | reverse complement strand
GCACCTGAACTGTCCTAGCATAGAGCGAAATTGCAGGGTCCACAAGAGGGCAACCGTGACGGCGACTTGTTCAGCTCGAAGGGCAGCTGGGGCGTCCGTGGGCCACACAGTACCCGGGTTGCCGAGAAGCTGCTCACTCATGAGCCCAAGTACAGCAGCGCAGGCCCCGAGTCTTAGGAGGATCGTGACCGCATAGCCACTGGTACCAGTTTTCTGGTTCGCAGAGCCGTCAGTATAGAGGTGTAACTGCAAGGGCTGGCCTTCTCGGGGCAGCGCCAGCAGATCCCGCCAGGAATATGTCTCAGCAAGAGCTTGCACTGTCACATCTTTTAGCGGGAGGCCGGAAATGTCGCCCAACAGCCACGTAAGAGGCCATGGGCTCGGGTTCTTCCAATGCGCTGGGACCTTCGGGAGGCTGATGGTCTCCTGGGTCAGGTCAAAGGAGGGGGGCTGCACATAGTCAGCCAATCGGATCATTTCTCCTGCAATCGCCTCATCATTTGCACATGTAGTCCTTGGAGCGCTCAGTCCTTGCGCCTGACCTCCTCGCGGGACAGGGGTCCGGCTCCTCTCTCTCACTGGCTGTGGAGGCGGCGGCCCAAACGGGCCTGGTCCATCAGGTGGCCCTGGGTCGGAGAGGTCAGACGAGTCTGGCATGGGATCCTGTCCGGAACTTGTGTCATCGTCCGCCTCCTCATCCGGGTCATCGCCTCCATCCTCTGAGGGCTCAGATGGATCAAGTCGATCAGTTCGGGTGAGGACAACATCAAGGATCTCACCGTCCTCAACTCTAAGTAGGCCAGTATTTCCAACTTTCCTTCCCCCATGGACGACAATGGAGAAGCCATCAATCGCTGGAATATAGAGGGCATGGACATACTCTCCGGGGTCAAACTCACCATTGTCTGCCACCACCCATTGCATTCCGCGACCGACTGGCCGCAGATCAATGAAGACAACACATAGGTGATCCGGCGCTGGTTGCGGGCGGGCACCAACAGCAATGACAGAGTGGACTCGTCGTCCTTGATCTGCCAAACGAGGCGGCCGTTGAAGCGGGGCCCGGACCCAGAAATCATCACCAGGGAGGTCGAAGGCGGCTTTGGCAACTTCTCGAGGGTTCCTCGGGTCGCCACGCTGGGTCAAATGGAAGAAATTCCGAGTCTCCGTCTGGAGTTCCACAAACCGCCCTGGACGAAGTTCAGGGTGGTCAGTTTCAGGTCGCCAACGGGTGGGGTCATCCAAGCGGGCTTCCAAACCATCACTCCAGGTAACCTCGGAACCACGGGGCAAGACTTGGATCAAAGCCCCGTTATCTGGCTGGAAGTGTGCAGTATGCGCCAAGGGGATCACCGCTCCTTGGATGAAAATTTCAGCATCTGCTGTTGGATCAATGCCGGCCTTCCGCAGGATCATGTAGCGGGTCACAGGAGCGGTGACATAGATGGAGAAGATGCCTTGCTCAAACGGCCGAGCATCAATCACGATGGCCTTGTAGTTGGAGGCCGCGACCCAGTCAGGCAGCAGGAGGAAGCTGACGAAGTCATTGTTGAGCTGGGGGCGGACCTCAACCAGCTCACTTAGCCACGGCATGTCCATTCCCCGTACAGACTCTTCAATGGCCTCAACCACACGGCCAACTGAAAGGGGAAAGGCCATCGCTAGGTCAAGGGACTCCGGAACCACCGCCGGCGAGCATAACCAGAAGGAGACATGGACGGCGGTTGGGGTGTCCTCAACAATCTCATTCCATCCAGCATCGCCGTCATTCTCCTCAGTATCGAGAGGGTCTGGAGGATCCGGGCGTGGTCGAGGAGGCCCACCCGCATGGATGGCGGTGGGTAAACGACCGCCACTCTCGAGGAGTTCTGTGCAATCTCCTCGTCGGGGCGGCTGTGAGAGCTGTTCCGCAGCTGAAGGCAGCCCATCCATCCACAGCTCCATGTTCGAAGGCCGCCTCCAATCCCCACTTCTGAGGTGACTTCGGCTGGTATCAGGGGCTGCATCACCAACAGCAAAGGCGGCCACAGCCAGGAGGACATAACTGGAAAAGCAGGGCCTCCGTCCGCCTCGTCGCGAGGCAGCATAGGGACGCTGCCATCGGACTTGGTTGCCCAGGATCACATGTGTGTATAGATATATATATATATATATATATATATATACATATATGTGCATGATGTGTCTGCATGTATGTAGATGTAGATGGCGATGTAGCTTTGCAGAGCATTCAGCTTAATTATCGGTGGGTGTGCGACAAATAGACCCTCACTCAGATATGCAAGTTTTGTACTGTTCGATGTAGTTTGACAGGCGGGCTAAACATGAAACGTGATCTTTGCTTTTTCGCCGGAGCTGCATGTTGCAGTGTGTGGGGGTTACATGTGTTATGTTCAAGCTATCACGTCAAATACGGCGACTGGTGTTGCGACCATGGTTCTCGAGTATAAGCGCTTTCTATTGTTCTGGTCCATGAGGACTTAGAACCTTAATATCAAAGCCCCAAGCACCAAGGTCTCACCCTAACCCTGAACCCTTGCACAATACATTCTGCAACCGAAGCGCCCTGAGCTCCTCCTCAGTAGAAACCCGTGACCCCTGAAACCCTACTTAAAGGATCATGGGACTTAGTAAGTAGGAGTATAAGTAGGTTTTAGTTAGGATACCCCCACTTAGGAGACCCCAGATACAACCCACTTACTAAAGTCCCACGATCCTCTAAGTACACCAGCAAGCCCGAAGACTGAAACCGAAAATCCAAACTACTTACTTGTTAACCTTAACCCAAAAGGGTCCAAGGTACCTGTATAGTAGATTGTAGGGTTTCTATATTAGGGTTTAGGGTTCATGATTTGGGGAAGTATCCCCCGTAACAGTACCTAGGACCCTTTGGGTAAAGCTCTGCACCCAACACCCCTTTCCAAAGATCCCTTGCGACCCTCAGGCGACTGGGCCCCTGGCATTGGCTGGGAAGCTGGGCGTGCCCCGGAAGACCATATGCTCAATCAGGTGGGCAATGCCCAGCTGGTCCTCTGCAGATGAGTAGTTGTCAAAATTATGGTCCCTTTCTTGGGGTACCCTAAATACTAGGTGCCGTGCTATAGTAGGGACCCAAAAAGGGACCCTAATTTTGACAACCACCCACAAAAGGGTGGTTGGCCAAATTAGGGTCTCGTTTGGGTTCCCAGTATTAAGAGTAGAAGTATATGGAGTTCCCCAAAGGGCCGTGATGTTGACAGTTACGAATATGTATGTGCATATTAATGTAGAACCTGACCTAGACCCCTAAAGTAGTAGGATGCACAAAAAGAGCCCGAATACAGACCAGAGATGTCTTAGCCAGGCTCCTATGCGATGTGTGTATGTCAATGTACGCATGCAGGCATGTATGCTTGTAGTTAGGTAAGTATCCATCCCCACGGCTTTGGGGTCTGCTATCGGCGGATCCTGAGGATTGAATGCTTAGGTTTCGAGGAGTTTAAGCTGGTAGCATCGGAACTGTATCATACGTGCGCTACTTCAAGATTTGCTACCGATCGAAAGTTCAGGATTGGTAGGATTGAAGGCGCAGGGTTTAAGGTTGGAGAACCTAAGGCTTCAGGTTCTATGGACACGGCTATCTGCCGTTCGGGGGCGAAGAGGAACGCTCCAAAGCCCTGTAATCCCCACGCCTAAGCCCTAAACCCTATGTAAGCCTACCTCGGCCGTACATGACCCCACGGGATTTAGTGTTTGGGAGGTCGGGGTGTAGGCTTCGAGAAACGCGCGAGCTCTTCCCGGATATCCCCTATGAGCCAATGGCACTTTTATGAAGGATATGGAACCCTTTATTTTAAAGGGCCATTTTTTAAACACTAAGCCCTGAACCCTCAAAAGCCCGAAACCCTAAACCATCAAAAACGCTAAACCCTAAACCCGCTTTTATACCACCCGCCACAGTCTTTGAGTTCTCCTCCTCTTCTGCAAGGCCCTTTATGAAGGATATGGAACCCTAAACCTTTCACTCCCGCCACAATCTCCTCCTCTTCTGCAAGGCCTGTTATAAAGGATATGGAGCTCTAAACCCTAAACTCCTAAACCCCTAAACTCCTAAACCCCTAAACCCTAAACCCTAAACCTTAAACTCCCGCCATCGTCTCCTCCTCTTCTGCAAGGCTGCCAACTCTTACCACGAGGCGCAGCAAGGCCCGAGCTCGAGGTTTCCGGTTCGTGTAAGCCACCTTCCCAGACCCCGGGGAGGATCTAGGAACCCTATATAGTGAATCCCAAAAAGTTGGAACATAGATTTGGGATGATTTGTGGTGGGATTCCCCTTACTTTAGATTAAGTGCATGAGGATAGTAATGTTCCAACTTTCTGGCTTCTACTATAGATCCCTTTAAAGGAACCTTTAAACTGGAACCCTAGATATTCCTTAATTAAGGGGAAAGGCTTCTGGTTTATAAACCCTATAAACAGGATTATAGGATTTAGGACTTTGGGATTAGGGTTGAGGGTTTGGGTTTAGGGTTTACATGCACCCTAAGGAACCTACCTTTTTAGGGCCCCCTAATATGATTCCTTTATATAAGTCCCTAAAAAAGTAGGTTATTTGGGGTTAAGGTAGGGGTTTGGGAGTTTAGGGTTCGATAGTTACTGTTCTGATTCGTAGCCATTGTTAACAACAAGGATCTCCAAAGCAATTCTGGTCAATATTCAGACCCGTATGTTCCCATAAGGGCTCCATAAGTGTTCCAGAGGGTCACTAATTACAACAACGGAGGCTACAACGGCAGCTTGCATGCGTCTTCTATAGGAGAAGTGGGATATCCTGTCTTTAGAAAATAAGGAGTCGCTCTAAGAGCCACCTCTCAGACCTTTAACCCTGAACCCTAAACTCATATCCCTGAACCCAAAACCCAAGCTCGAAATCAGAAACCTAAGCCCCGTCTCTCAGAGACCGACATACCGGACGCCACAGGGCAGCTCCCCGATGCTGAAGCGGGGATCCTGATTAATGGTTTGGGGTTTAGGTTTTGGGCGGTTTCGGGTGTACCTGGACCCTAAGGAACCTACCTTTTTAGGACCCCCTAGTATGATGTCTTTATAGAAGTCCCTAAAAAGGTAGGTTGTTTGGGGTTAGGGTGTAGAGTCAAGGGGGTGCAGGGTGTAGGGATTTGGGGCTTGGGGTGCACGCGGTTTAGGGAGTTTAGGGGGTTTACGGGGTTTCCGGGCCAAGGGCTTGAAGCGTTTAGTTAGGATTCAGGGTCCTGTGGAAGCAGCTCATCCAATCGAGGCAGCCGTGGGGGCCGCGAGATTAGCTTGGCCTTCGGCAGGTTCCGATGGGTGTGTAGGGTCCAGCAAATAGGAGCAAACGCGATAGGGCTTTGCAAAATGGGTTACAGGATTTCGGTGCTTTAACAACTACAAAAAGGGTCTGGGTCTGGTTCTACCATTAATAGTCACATTAAGGAACCCTGCGGCTATACTAGTACGAAGAACAGCAAAAAACAACACAAGAGCAGCGTCGTCAGGCGAGAGAGGGACCCCAAAAGCAGCAACAGTAGCCCTAGGAACGTTGACATCAACGTCCTTATGACAACGGTGAACATACATTCATCGCAGTCATCTTTGCAATCAGAACCGTGATTGTCATAGTAGTTTCTACCATCGACATGTACACCACCTTCAGCGTCAGCATCACCGTCAACATCACCAGTACCATCAGCATCGTCGTCGTCTTCATCATCGCTATAGCTCTCACCACCGAACTGTAGACAAATGTCCCTTGTGTACATGGCCTGAAAGACCTGTTTGTGCAGAATCCGGCACTACCGAAATCATAACGTCCAAATCCTACATGCCAAATGCAGTAGATCCTACATTCTGAAGTCTATCCCTGATTCCTTAGTTGGCAATTCTCAACCCTTAAACCACTCGTGCGTGCATACACTAAAGTCCTCTATGCTGGCGTGGAGTCGCTAGCTAGAAGGGAAAGTCGATTGGCCCTGACGTTTCATAGGGAAGCCGGGAATAACAAGGTCAACGGGTACTGCTGGCGGAACTGTAGCCAAACCCAACTTCTGCAGAGCAAGGCGCCATGTAGGGCAGTCGCCATAGAGCGCGACGACGCCGCCGCTGCGGATCCATGGCTCTTCTCTCCCACAGGGTCCAAGTACTCCCTACTATAGGACTTTAGTGCCTTTTTAGGTACCTAAAACCATAAATAATTAAGGACCACTTGGACCCTCAGGGTCTGACTTCAGACTTTCAGGTTTTGGGCTTAGTGTTCGGGGTTTAGGGCTGAGGGTTTAGGGCTCGGAGTCGTGGGTAGTGGGTTTGTCAGAGGGCATCAATGGTTTGAGACTGCTGCCTTCCCCAATATAGTAGATGTAGGGTTTCTATTTCATCAATTACTATTATGACTTGGGGAAGTATCCCCCATACGACTATGTACCTAGGACCCTTGGGGTTCTTAACCGCAACCTGGGACTACCACGGCCGCAGGGCGAGTTGTTGCGTGGTCCATGTCCGACGTTCCCATTGCTCGGATACCAAGCGGAGTCTGGCTTGCAGCTCGCGCTGTAACATAGGAACCTTAATGATCAGAATCGGGTCCTCAGGAATAATCGAGTATAACGAGAATATGGATCCCTAAGAATGATATTGGTAATTGTTCCGGCCCCTATAATTAGTAGGGCAGCATGTAGGGACTTCAGGGAACAGACTTGGAGACCATTTCGGAGCACATGAGCATCTGGCCTGAGAACCTAGATAAGATGCTAAAGGGCCCGTGATTTCCTACTGTACCCGTGGATCTTGTTTAGGGTTTAGGGGCTTAGGGTTTCGTGGTTTAGGGTTAAAGGTGCCAGCTTCGAGAGGGCTTCAGGTTTATTCGCGACAGGTGTTTAACACCCCTAAACCCTGTTTGGGCTCATCGTCCGCTCACGGCATCCCAAAATCTTTAAACCCTGCACCAAACCGCAACAATCGTAGACTAACTCCTGGATACCCGCAACCTCTGACCGAACTGGAGCCTGAAATCACACAGAAGGCTCCGGTTTGTTGGGGCGGTTCAAGGTTTAGGGTTCAGGGCTGTTGTGCCTTTGGGTGTCCGGGATGTGGGGTATGTAAGGTTGGCGAAAGTGGTAGTTGTAGTCGGCTGGACATAATTCTGGTAGTTGTGGTCGGCTGTCCTGGGGACGCCCCGGCCAAGACAAGTCGAGTTAATATAGAGGCCTTAATAGTTAGAATCGGGCTTGGGGGAGTGTTTTAAACTATATCCGTATAATTTATAATAACGAACCCCCAAAACCCCTAAGACAAGTCGAGTTATGAGCTTCGTAGGCTTGCTGTCACATGCGGCCTGCTCAAAGGCGCTGCGCACGCCCCGGCAGATGGAAGGCCTTCTAACATGTGGGCATATTAATCACCTATGTGGACCTCAAAAGCATGTAGAATAATGGCCCTTTTTCTGTTTGGTGCCATTATTTGACCTACTTGAGGGGGTTTTGGTAAAGCATGTTCCTCAAGGAGCCCTCGCATTTTGACCCTGCTGAGTGCCCGATATCGGAACTTTTCTCGAAGGTTGGGGTTTGGGGGTTGACCCAGAGAACCCAATAATACCCGTTAATTAAGGAATATACCTTAAGTTATAGGGGCCTTAATGTTATGATTTAAGGTATATTCCTTAATCAAGGGGGCTTTGGGGGGTTGAAACCTTGCAGGCTTTGCTTCAGCTCTGTGCTGGACATGTTCTGAGCTCAGGATCGAAAAGGAAAGATAGGGTTTAGGGTTTAGTAATTTAGGGGTTTAGGGTTTAGGGTGGTATTCTGTAGCATGTAAACGACCCTGAAGCCGAAGCCCTCAACTCCTAAATCCCAGACCCCACTGTCTTACGGCCCCAAACCGTTTCAGTTCGCCACGGCAATCTCAAGGCCCGATCGTGTAAACTTCCCATGACAGGCGGACTGAGAAGCCTTTACCTTTCCAGGATAGGAGGGTTCTGGGCGTTCAGGGTTGAGCGGGTCGGAATTGAGGGTTCTGGGCGTTGAGAGCTTAGGGTGTTAAATTTAGCTTCATTGCTAAGGGCCTTAGTGGTTCAGGATGTCTAGGATGTTCAGCGAGGGATTTAAGAGCTTTCTGAGCTCCGGGTCGAAGTACTGCACGTACAAAACATGGGAGCAAGATGATGATATGTTCAGCCCAAGCCCGCCTCCAACAAAACCGAAATATCCGGCGGACTGCACCGCTTCATCCCATGTTTACTGCCACTCCCCCCAAAAAATACCGTTTTAGGATCCGGACTTGAACAACGAAATCACTACAATGGTTTATGATCAAAAGGTTCAGGTGCGGTTTCAGGACCCAACAGACGATTTGGACAGACGAAACGACTACCCTCAAGAGGAAGCACCCCGGCGCAGGCTTTGTCTGCAGATGGGGTGCACCCGGCAGAGTTCCAGCATTTTCGCGCGCTCCCAATGTTTCAGGTTGGGCTCGCTGCCCAGTACCGCGCACGAAACGGCTGAGATTGCAAGACAGGACCCGTCGAACGCACCTAATGTAATCTGAAATGCTTGAAGCCCTCGATACCGAACTGTCAATCTTCCTGAGCTGCCATGAGGTCCACAGGACTTGTACAACCGCAACGGCTCATTGACGAAGCCAAACAACGAAAAACCTGCCTCTTCTAGCCTCAGAGCAAAACAGGACGTTGAGTCACATCCTGAACTCTCAAACAAAATCCGCTCTAGGGCAAAATGTAAGGGTTTCCTGCGGGGTGTCCTGTTTAGGGTGTAGGGTTTCGGGTTTGTATGCAAGAAAGCTTTAGCTACCAGCTTGCGATTGCAACTTCTCAGCTGCTTGATATCGTGTTTAGGATTCAGGGTCTATTTATGCCCTAAAACCTCACCCTAAACCCCTTCAGCAACTAAACCCTAAACCGTAGAGGGTCCAAATCATGGTAGTGCTGAGTCCTGGCAAGAGTTGCAGACACCTTCCCCTCGTTCGAGGGTGGCATCGCTAAGGGTCCATGTACCTGTACATATATACATATATATATATATATATGTATATATGTATGTACATACATATATATATATATATAATTATTCATTAATTATACAGATAGAAAGATAGAAAGAAAGATAGATAGATAGATACATAGGTAGACCGATAGATAATGTTTGATAGTATAGGAATGCTTTTAAGATCAAAGTGTCTACTGCACCGCTAGTTACATAGACCCTTAGGGCCTTGGGGTAGCGTCATCTTCCCTGGGCCTGCTGACGGCCACGAAAATTGCAGGCTTCTTCTCGATCCAGAGTTGAGGTTTAGGGCTCAGAGTTTCGGTTTAGGGTTTAGGGTTTAGGATTCAGGGTCTAGGGGTTTAGGATTTCGGTTTGGGATTTTGGGTTTAGGGTTTAGGATTTCGGCTTAGGGTTTCGGGTTTGGGTTTATCTAGGGTTGAGGGCGGGTTCGGGGTTTAGAATGTGCTTCTGGATCCAGGGTTAGTGTATTGAATCCCAATAGTCGAAGTACTAAGTGCCTGGTAATATCAAACTCCGCCCAAGGTCTAACCTGGATTTCTGTACATATGGGCGGTTGTCAAAATTATGGCCCCTGTTTGGGTCCGTATTCTAATACGGCACCTTTTATTTAGGGTACCCAACATGGGGCCATAATTTTGATAACTACCTATATAATGATGAGGTAGTTGTCAGAGCAGCAGGATGGACTGTCAGTAGTAGTGTTAGACGCACTGACAGGGAGAAGCTAAGCACAATAGAACAGTGATTCAGCAGGCATTCAGCATACTACTCGCGAACACTCACTCATCTACTCACTCACCCATGTAGGACTATCGCTGTAGGCATTAGCCGCATTAGCTTCATGGAATTGGGAATTCGTGACCTGCAGCTTGGCTTTCGCGCACCTTCCAGTGCAAGTCTAGGGATCTGCTGTCACATCACTGTCATTGAAGCCTGCATTTGCAGATGCTACGCCCCGCACTTGAAGATTATTTATTCCTGCGGACGTTCTCCCAAGAGGCCATTCCGCGCGAGATGGATATTTATGAGCAAAAGACTTCCACGAACCTCGTGGTCGCTTACGGAGGCTTCGTGCGAGCACCCCGTGCACTTCGAAGCAGATTGCCTAGAAGCGTCCACAGTCACGGCTCACAGCACAATGTTCGACACCGCAGATGCCGCGGACGGTCCCACATGCTCCAGGCGTTTCAGCCTCTGGTCAATGCTGCGGCACGTGCCGAGAAGCTTGGCACTGGATCGCTGTAGGACCTTAGTTAGTTGCAGATCATACCCTCCATTACAATAGGGGAGCAAGCAACGAAAGGAGCTACAATTCCCACAGGGTCCAAGTATCAGTACAGTAGCTACTTAGTAGACCCACTGGCCCAAATCCCAAGGAAATAAAAGTTGAAACTTTCAGTCGACTACCTTATAAGAACCCCAAAAGTTCAAAAGTTGAGTTTAGAGCCAATAAGTAGATATTTTGGCTCCAAAAGTATATACTGAAGACTATGCTACTACTTCGACACTTTGGGATGGGGGAGCCAGGTAAAGTTCACGATGATTGCCACCCTAACCCCCCAAAAAAACCCTAAACCCTAAAGCCTAGGATCCTGAATATTCTCAACACCTGATCCCAATGTCGACTAGATCCCATTTTTTCTACATCCAGTTCATGAAATCCCTAAACGGAGTCCTAGAAAGGAAACCGACCCCCTCTCTCCCCACGCCCCCCCCCCCCCGCCTCACCGCACCCAGCCACCCATCAAACCTGAGAGCCTGAATTTCCGAGCTAAACCCTAAGCTTCCTAAACCCATAAACCCCCAAACCACGTAAACCCCTAAACCCTGAGACCTAAACTCCCTAAACCCACTAAACCCTAAACCCCTAAACCAACAGGAGTAAAGTTGACAAGTTCGACATCGGAGAAGCCATGATGTCCAAAGCTCGCGCTTGGCCTCTTACGTGCATCACGCCGCTGCAGAACTCCTGTGCATACCCGAAGGCTCCATAGTAGTTCCTTTTTGGGCTTCATCTTTAGAATTCTATGAGGTAATCCCCAAAAGGAACTACTATGGAGCCTATGGGTATGGAGTGTAGACCAGTGTAGATGTCATTAAGCCTATGCTTCCAGGGACTTCTTAAGGGGTCTAGGGCCCTTACTACAATGTCCTTGGAAGCAAAGGGCTGGACGAATTAGATGCTTTTATTGTTCGCAGCAGGCTCTGTATGTAGGTGGGCTAAGTGTAGGGGCCTGAAAAATTAGAACAAGGCTGTGGGGCATCTTATACTATAATTATAATAAGGAAACCCCACAATAGTTTTGGTAATTACTTAGGCCCCGATATTAGGGTTTCGGATTCAGAGCTCGAGGGCTTCGCCTAGTGGCTTAGGCTAAGTTTCAAAAGCACGGGGTCTGAGGGAACCGCGATTTGTCGAGGATGATGCGTCTCACAGACCACGCTAAGGCTTATAAGGATACGATAAGTAGGTACAGAGGTTTAAACACGAGTATCTTGATTCGTGAAAACCACGACGCGCAGATCCTGTACGAATACAACATTATACTAAAGGTTGTGATGTTTCAATGCTGATCTTGCTTTGATAGCTAAAGCCAACATCAATCCCAAATGTATCTGAACTCAAGACAGCATGCTGCCGAAAAGCCTGCACTGTAATTTTGCCGTCACCATCATCCAAAATATCAAACAGGTTCTTCACATCGTGCACATGTATATCCAAGAGGGCCATGTACCGCTTGATAATCGGGTGGTCCAAATGCTCGATGAACTCTTGGTAAGAAACGGAGCCGCTATCATCTCCGTCCATGGTGTGGAAGAGGTCTTGCAGCTTGCTCTGATACATTTGCGATGTCCTTTTGCTCTCGTCAATCTGCAATTCTGCATCGTTGGCAGCATTTGCAAGTGTCTCCTTCAAAAAAATGGCTGTTACGATCCTTGGTTTTCTTGTGCAGTCCTGGAAGCAAGAAGTCTTGAACCTCTAACTCCACAAGGCTCGATCCGCGGCGTTTGGCTCAAATCAGCACCCGAAAGCCTGAATTAGGGGCCCTAGTAATCAGAACAGGGGTTTGGGGCTCAGTATACAATTACAAAGACCCCCCCCCAAGAAAACAAAAAAGAAACAAACAAACACATATTGGAAATTACTTCGGCCCTTATATTACCCATGGATGGCCAAGGCACCGGAGCAGAGCAAAAACGACAAGCGTCACGTAAATCCTCAACTGTCAAAAACGATGACATCGAGCATTCTGGCGTTGGTAATGTACCGATATAGGGATGTGTGGGTAGTGTAGGGTTTAAGGATTAGGGGTTTAAGGTTCAGGGGTTTAGGGTTTAAGGTGCTTTCGGGTGGGAAGTGGGTAGGATAGGTTTTGCTTTTTGCGAGTTATGTGTATATAAGCGCTCCTGAAGCGTTCTCAAAAAGAGCTACAACTAAAACTTGCTTTTTGGGCTTGAAGCCGAACAATTTTGGAAGAAACAGCATACAAGCGCCTCAAGCAAGAAACAAAACTGGTCTAATAGGGTCCAGATACACCTATCAGCTGTACTACCATTACTACTACTGCTGCTACTGTTTCCGCACTTTGCTGCTGCAAGCGCTTCTGCTGCTCCTCGCCGAAGTTGCTGCGACAAAAACTACCACGACCAGGGCAACGATTGCGACTACTCCCGTTCCTGGTCCTACTTACAGGATCATGGGACTTAGTAACTAGGGTTATAATTAAGGTAACTATACTTATAGTTACTTATGACCTCACTTATGGTACTTATAATCCCACTTACTAAGTCCCATGATCCTCCAAGTAGTCGCTGCTTTAAGCGTTCAGTGCCGAACTGGAATCCTCGAGATGGCTCTCCCAAAAAACCGAACATATCCTGAACCTGACACCGTTCTAGTTCCGGCCAAGCTCAAGAGTAGAAGCGCATACCATGGGTTGACGAAGTCTACCACCGGACGAAAGTAGTTCGGCCATCCTCCACTGTACGTCACCTGCGGAGCAATAGAGGCTCGACGGGCTTAGGGTAGTTCAGAGTTTCGTTCCCCCCAAAACCGGCGATGTTTCACATGCCTCTATTCCTGGAGATCCAGAAAGAGCACCAAACCTGACAAAATTTGGACGCTCTTTCTCGGTTTCCGGGGCCCAAAATTTGACACTTTTGACAGATTTGACCGTCCTTTCCTCCGGGGCAGGGGGCCGTGTTGCTTCGCCTGCGCAACCCTAAACTCCGTAATCTTCAGAATCTGGCTGAAAATGTAGGGGTCCAAAATTATTACCTATACTATTTTGGGGGGGGTTCCTTATTATACTTAATATTGCTTTGTAAAAATGTATGTTAATATTTTTCTATTTCCTATTTTGTACAAATTGTCCCATAATTATAAACTTCCCGATAGTATAATGGGCCTCAAAACCCCTAGATTAGACCCAAGCCTGAAAGCCCCAGCCCAAAAGAAGAACTGCCCAAAGGCCTCGAACATGGTGAACAGTGCCTTCATGAAGCTTCCATAGAAACCTGCACTTGCTAAGCTTTAAGGTTTAGGGTTTAGGGTTTAGGGTTTAGGTTAGAAGCTGCCCCCACCCTGTAATAGTGGTATAATAGGAATATAATAGGGCCCTAATATAATCCTATATAATCCTTGTGGTCACTATTACAGGGTGGGGGCCCCTTCTAAGGTTTAGGGTTTAGGGCTTTAGGGCTTTGGGGGCTTAGGGTTTTAAGGTTTTAAGGTTTTAGGGTTTTAGGGTTTTGGGGCTTAGGGTTTTAAGGTTTCAGGGGTTTTGGGGTTTTTGGTTTTAAGGTTTTAAGGTTTTGGGGTTTGGAGGCTTAGGGTCTGGTGGGGCTCAGGGTTCAGAGATTGGGGTTTAGGGTTGTAGTAACCTTGGGTGCGACCTTTCGCAAAGGGTCCTATGTACTGTCATGGGGAATACTTCCCGCAATCATAATAGTAATTCCTAGTATAGAGACCCTACATTCTACTATATCGGTACTTTGGACCCTTTGGGTTTGTGTTACCACACCTTCAGAGCTTGCAGAGCTTTACAGGGTTTTGGACTGAAGGCTAAGGATCAAAGAACGCTTGGCTTAAATCACGATGCTTCAAGGACAGCATAAGGGAACGCATACCCGCAGTAAATGCACCAAACCACAAAGCCCGTCACGGTACGGAAATAGATTTCTAAACAATAAACCCTAAATCCTAAACCCTAACACGGTTTATAAACAATAAACCATAAACCCTATAAACCCTAAACTCAAAAAAAGATTTCTAAACAGGACCCAGAATCTGTTGATCAGCTTCCGGGCATCCAGATCTTGCCCCTCGTCCAGGACGAAGTCCTCCAAAATTTGGGTTTGGGGGGTTAGGGATTAGGGGGTTTAGGGATTAGGGATCAGGGATTGGGGTTCTGGGTTACGAACTGAGGGATTTGTAGGGGGGGTTAGGGCTGTAAGAGGTTCAGGGTTTGGGGTGTGGGATTCGAGTTTTCCTGGCTGCTTTGCTTGCTTGATATTGGAACATCACTGTGAAGCAGGCTATCCACGAACAATAGACACAGTTCACATAAACCCTAAACCCTAAACCCTATTGAGGTAGGTTAGAGGTCCTGGGGGGGGGCGAATGTTACCGAATGTTTCCGGTTTCGGCGTTGAAGATTTCGCCAACATCGTTGCAGAGCAACGGATGGCATCGTTACACTGAGCGCGCGTTTTACCCCCAAGTACTTGTGCTATTGACCCATGGGCTGTCTATCGCATGATGACTGCGATTAAAAGCTTGTTTGCCGACGTATGATCTAGCACTGTTATAGTCTGCATGCTTGTTGCTGCTGTAAAGCCTGGTTCAAATTTAACAGCTTAGACCCCACCAAACCCATGTTACAAGCCATATCAAACCTTTTCAGCCCTACACTTACGAACCGTGTGAAACCGTACGAAACCTATCAGACCTGCAAGACCCGACGAAACCGTAACGAGATTCCTAGAGCACCCACATACACCCAAAGAGTACAGAATTGCGCATTTCTCTGGGAAATATAAGCCCTCAGGGCGAATACTGGAGCCTCAATGAGTAGTAGGGTAGCGTTTCGAGTATCTCGGGAGCTTCATAGGTCTTGCGGGGTCAGAATAGATTGGCACGGGGGCGGGGATTGAAAACTAGAAGAGGCTTTTCTAGGGTTTAATGACTCTGATGAGCTTGCCTAGAACTGATGAACAAGTTGGAGCTTTCTATTTCAGAACAGGCTGCAACTATGAGGGCTTCACATGAAAAGCCCTAAATTCCTACGAAGCCCTGAGCCCTAAGATCCCGAATCCTGCACCCTAGCCTGGATCCCATGCTACCTCCTGGACCCCCTCCCTGGGCCCCAAAGTATGTAGAATCATAGCCTTTTATAGGTTTTGGGCCATTATTTTACCTAAAGGGAACTCCAGAAAGTTGGAATATGGTTTCAGGGTAGGATACCTTATAATTTACCATAAAGGGTTTAGGATAATCATATTCCAACTTTCTGGCTTTTACTTTACTTGGGGGTGTAGGTGCAGCCGAAATCAACAGACGTCGAAAGACCCAAAGGCCCAGAAAGCCGCACGAAGCCCTCAACCTGACAAGCCCGAAATCAGAACGCTAAACATGTCCCGCACCGTGAATCTTCGAGCTATAGCCCATTAGACCCGAAACAATCATAATTCATTAATCTTCCAAACAAGCACCTGGGTGCATGCTATGATGGCGAACACAATATATCCCAAGGAACGTCCAGAAATCTCAACGACCCTTAACCCTAAACTTCGAACCCTGAACCCTGAAACCTGAAATCCTGAACCCTGAACACAAAACCCCAAGTCCTACACACTGAATCCTAAACATAGTCGGATACCCAAGGTATCTCAATAATTCCCAATACTATTCTTTGGGGCTCCTTACTATACTTATACTGTAAAGGAGCCCCAAGCCCTGTTCTAACTGCTACGGCCCCTGCATTTTAGAACCCGATTATCGAACCCTGTAGAACCCTACTACAGAACCTTCAAAGAACCCTGCAAAGTAACCCTCTCCGAAACCCTAAACCCTAAACCCTTACTTAACATCCCAAAACCCTATAGAGCCCTTCAAGGAACCCATTCTGGATCCCTTTAAGGAGCCCTTTAAGGAACCCTTGAACAGATCCCTTTAAGAAAACCCTAAACCCCAAAGCCCGGATCCTAACTGCAATGGTCGCCTGGAGAGCCTGGGAGATCATCAAGGCAAAGCCCACCTTGTCCCAGACCCCCTTTGGAGGATCCAAAAAGGGTTTAGGGTTTAAGTAGATCCCTTAAGAGGGTTCCTATAAGGTACCCTTAGTAGCTAGGGTCCCAAATTAGGGATCTATCTTTTCGATCCTCCCGGGGGTCTGGGGTGGCACTTGCCCTAAACCCTAAACGAGTCGGTCTTAAATGGCGTTTAAGGTTTAGGGGGGTTCTAGGGGGTTTAGAGGTTTGGGATTTAGGAAATTAGGGTTTAGGGTCTAGGGGTTTATGGGCTGAGGGTTTGGGGGTTTTGGGGGGTGATTTTGAAGGTTTCAGTTCCAGATACATGAGTAACTGTGACAATCATGGTCCCTTTGGAAGGAACCCCTGGCAATTCTACTCTTAATGGGGCACCCTACATCTTGGGAACCCAGAAGGGGCTAGTTTTGACAACCCACGCAAATGCAGTCTAGGGGTCAAGGTTCTATAGGGTTTAGGATTTTTGGTTTAGCATTGTGCGGTTTAGGAGTTAACACAATTTGGGGTTTCAGGGTTTTGGGATTTGAGGGTCTCGGATTTAGGGTTTCGTGTTTAGGGGTTTCATGGCTTGGTGGCTGTTTTGTTCGAAGGATACTGGAGACGAAGTCAGATAAAGATTTGGAGACGCACTTCAGCAACAAAAATGCACTTAAGACGGCTCCCACGGCCACTTGGTCTCTGCTTTCAGTCTCGAGTACTTTGGCTCTTAGGACTACTTTGGCGCGTCTGGACGCAAGGCGTAGAAGTTTGGGCCTTCACCACAAGCAGGAGCACGATGGACCAGAACAGGGTGCCAATGCCTCCGTAGGCAAGATCATAGGGGCTTATTGGGGTTAGGGTTTGGGGCTAAAGGTTTATATTGGGTTTGAGCATTTAGGTTTTGGGGCTTAGGGTGGAGGGTTTGCGATCTAGATTTGAAGCTTCGGGCTTTAAAGTCAACCCTAAAACCCCAAACCCCAAACCCTTGGGTTTGGGGTTTGCCAGTGTCAACTCTCCTATACTGAGCTGAGACCCCCAGCAAAACCTTTGCAATTCTAGCGGTTTCTTTGGGAATTAAGTAACTTAAAAGCCATATTTCTAAGTCCCCCCCCTGAGTCTTTTGCACCTCGACTTGGGATTTTTCAAGGGTTAGGACCCATTCCATGCCCCCCCGAGGATCTGAAGCTCTAGGAAGGTACCGGTTGCAAACAGGTTCAACGCTTGAAACCATGGGCCCCTAGTATTGGGGTTTAGGGTTTAGGGTTTAGGGCTTAGGGTTTAGGGTTTAGGGTTTAGGGCTTAGGGTTTAGGGTCTATAAGGGCCTTGGGATCCTTATATACCTACTATATACACTACAAAGACTCTTAAGGGTCCCTAGAACGCCATCAAAGAGGTGTAATTGTCCATATTAGGGGCCCGTACTTCCAACCTTGGACAGGTGAGGAGTACGAGTTCGGGTTTAGGGCGTGATAGGGGTTTAGGGGGTTGAGGGCAACAGGGGTTTGCGAGTGTTGAGGGCGTAAGTTGGTTAAAGGGTTCAGGGTCGTCGGGACCCTAAGCTCCAAACGACTTCAAACCCCGAATCCTGGGGCATAACCAAAAATCGGCAAAGCAATCGGCAAACAGCCTAATCCCTAACCCTAAATATCACATCCTACACCCAACAGAAATGCCACAGAATTCAGAAGAGGAGGCGAGGGCTCCAAACTGAGTGAAGCACGACATGTTAGAGGCACCTAATGTAGGGACCTTAATACCAAGACTATTTTTGGGATTCCTTCTTAAAGGTATAGTCGATATAGTCGAATGGGCCCCACAAGACCCGATTACAAAAATAAAGATGAAGGCTCCTCCACTAGCATCTCGAGAATGGATCAAAGGCCTACAAGGCCGTAAAATTTTAGGCGCCTCCGTAGAACTGTGAAGTGTTGGGTTTATACAAGGTTGGGTATAAAATGGTATAAACCTGTTTCAAGCGCTGGCAGACCCGACGTAATCAGATCACGATGGAAAGGTTTGATCGAGGCTTATCGAACACGATCTCGAGATCCCGAAAGGCAATTGTGCTAGGGGCTTCGTGTAGGACAGTTTACGTCTTTTGTCTTATCACGCTTGTCGGTCTCTGTCTCAAGGCTTTCCGCCTTTGGTGGTTCGTCGGAAGTTCCGTGGATAATACACTGTAAACTGGCAGGCTCTGAAAAAAACACACTTAATACCCGTACGAACCCCCAACCAAAGAAGCAAGTCCTTAGAAGAGCTATGCCCTGAGCTATGCCAAATCCCTTTAAACAGTACAGATTACAGAAGTCAGAAGTCTAATCAAAAACCTGCGGGAGTGAAACAAAAGCACTTAAACCCCTGAAGCCAACAGCCGGAGCCGAACTCAAAACGCCACGTCACCGCCTCATTGAGGGTTGAGGGTGTGAGAACTTAGGGGCAAACCTGAACCCGAACCGGCAAAGTGCAAGCCCCATAGCTACCTAGTTAAGCTCTATATTACACCCCCCCCCCAAAAAAAAAACCTATAAGCCCTACACCCAAAAACAATAAAACCCTAAGCCCTACAACCTAAACCCAAAGCCCTAAAACCTAAACCAAACCTGAACCCAAAGCCCTCAGGGGACTCGCGAGCATGCTGGAAACGAGGAGGCGCAGCTCTCGGAAGACGGCGACCTCAACGCGGTGGTGAAGCACAGGATTGACAAAAATCTCCAGGGTCCAGGGTTTGTAGGGGTTTTAAGAGTTTAGGGGTTTAGGGTTTCGGTAGAGGGCTTTTGTAGGCATTTCGGAAGTGTGAAGATCTTGATCAAAAATCAAGAGGATTTTAAAACCAGGGATCTTGGCTCTTGTATGTAAGATCTTGAACAAAAGGCTTTTAAAACCAGGGATCTAGGTTCGCGTAGGGCTTCTGTAGGGGGTAGAGGGTGTCTGTAGGAGGCTGAACAATGGCAGGAAAGGGTCTGGGGCTTAGGTGTTCAGGACTTTATGGCTCGGCCTCTGACACTGGTACCGGTGAGAACATGCTAGTTTACTAGTAGGAACACCATTTAGTCTATCGATGATCGTTTTCATCATCTACATCATCATCATCATCATTGCACCCTGAACCCTAAACCCTAATCTTAATCGAAAAAACCAGCCGAGATGCTGTTTTGATGATGCGCGCCGACCTCACCTGGGCTATGAAGTAGCCAGGGAGAAAAAAGTACGTATAGACCTGTTTGTCTCATAATTGGTTCCCTCTAAGTACCAGGTCCCAAAAAAAGTATTACTATACTGAACTTAGAACCCTAGCAAAAATTACAATCTTAGCTGTCCCTAAGGTTAAAGTATGGTACTCCAAAGCCCAGTAGCCAGGCGAAGCAACTTGAAGGTTCGGACGCTGGAGGCCTGCTCCCCAGATGCTCCGGCGAGAAGCCTGGGAGCTTTCCGTCTTTCTTGGGGGATCTCTGGGCTTCCTTTAGGAGCTTATGGTTTTGGGGTTCAGGGGTTTTAGGGTTTAGGGTTCAGGGGTTTAGGTGCTTATGGTTTTGGGGTTCAGGGTTTTTAGGGTTTAGGGTTCAGGGGTTTAGGTGCTTATGGTTTTGGGGTTCAGGGGTTTTAGGGTTTAGGGTTCAGGGGTTCAGGTGATCTCTGTGTTGTTTTGCAAGGCCTTCAAGTTCTGTTAAAGGTCGTTTTGGCTCTTCGGGCTCAGTGTCTGGGGTGGAGTTATAGTGAGGGTAACATGGCAACTACGATCGAATGAGTGTATAGATGACGATGGCCACGGCCACGAAGAACATGACGATAGTGGTTGCAGTATGTTGCACTGTTGACTGTGGCGGTGGTTTAGGGGGTCTTCGTATTGGCTTTGGTGATGTTTATTGGTGGTGGTGGTGGTGGTGGTGGTGGTGGTGGTGGCGGTGGTGGCGGTGGTGCCGGTGCTTCCGGTGCTTCCGGTGCTTCCGGTGCTTCCGGTGCTTCCGGTGCTTCCGGTGCTTCCGGTGCTTCCGGTGCTTCTGGTGCTTCTGGTGCTTCTGGTGCTTCTGGTGCTTCTGGTGCTTCTGGTGCTTCTGGTGCTTCTGGTGCTTCTGGTGCTTCTGGTGCTTCTGCTGCTGGTGGTGGCGGCGGTTGCCGTGGTTGTGGTGGTTCTGGTGGCGATTGCCTCCGCACAGGCTTCGGCGACTGCGATTGCGGTGTGGGGGCACTGGTGGGAGTGGGCACGGGGAGATAAAACTTCAGAAGACTAGAAACTGAGGACGTGCATAACATGGACTCTGCAGATAAGTCAGAACGGAAGTCGTACTTCAGCAAGCATAAAACAAGAACTGGCACAAGCAACTATCAGCTAACCTAGTTCCTGAAATCTAAAACCTAAATCCTGCATGCGAAACCCCAACCCCTGATCTAGACCCCAATACCTGAGCCCCGCCCGGTGTCGCGCTGAGCTGAGCCTGCTGCAGAATGTCAGCACCATGGATAACCACCAAGACAGCATCGAAGAGGTTCATGTACCTAGGGCTTGGGTGTCGGGGTCTCGGGGTCCGGGCTTTAGGCTAAAGGTTTCCTTCTTAAGAATAGTTATTAGTGCTACTGTTTATTGTCCGTTCTGATATGTATATACATATATATATATATGGGTGGCTGTCAAAATTATGGTCCCGTTTTGGGTCCTTATCTTGATACGGCACCTATGATTTAGGGTATGCAAAAAGGGACCTTAATTTTGACAACCATTTATATTTATAATATTGTCACCAAATACACCCAACAAGTATGTCCATGAACGGTCCAGGCTGCATGATCCCGCCGGGTGCCTGGTAAAGCCAGGCAAAGCGCAGAATAAAGATCCGCAGGCACAGTTCGGCCAAGTACACGAAGAAGAAAACCTTGGGTGAGGAGATCCAGACACTCCATCATCGAAGGTTGGGTCCCTCTAACAATAGTGGAAAACTAGGTTGTGCCTTAAACCCTTGGAAAAGTATTTTGAATAGGTTCCCTTTATTAGGAAATAAGGGAAATTAAAACATATCCCAACGCACAACGCAGAAAAGGGTTTGGGACCAATGGTGTCATCAAAAACAGTATGTCAAAATTATGGTCCCTCTTTGGGAACCCTAAATATTAGGTGCCGTACTATATTAGGGATCCAAGAAGGGACCATAATGTTGACAACCACCCATATGCAATGGCCCAGCAGTACCTACATGACACCACCTGTTAAGGACAAAGTCCGACTGGAGGATCTGAAGCAATGCGCAGAACAAACCCCCTAGACTAGAAAGAAGCCTCTTCGGGGAACCATAAATCCTCCTCCTAAAGATCTCCACCATAGAGGTGAATAACAAATGGGCTTAAACCCTAAACCGAATAATTCACGTTTAGGATTTCCGGTCAAGGGTGTTCAGATCCAAACGTCATCATGCTTCTGGCACGAACAACAACAGGCCGTCATAGATTTGGCCAGCTGCTACAAGATGTGTATCGAACCCTGATAAAAGCCAACTACCCCCTAGCAAACAGCAACAGACCTTCGTACACTTTGCCAGGTGCTATAGTTGTAATTATAAGGACCTTTCCGGACTCTGACCACACCTTACCGACTACCGCCTTTCAGAACAGCTAGAAAAGAATCACAGTCAACGAAGCCCCATGATGGATATGCTACAGAAGCTGTTAGCCCCAAACACTATAACGAATAAACTACAATACCTACAAAAACCCAATTCTGAAAACCTAAGCCTTAACCCAGGACCCCTCTAAACCCTAAGAATTTAAACCCTAAACCTTAACCAGGAAATCCTAAACCCTAAATTCCTAAGCCCGGAAGCCCTAAACCCTAAATTCCCAAGCCCGGAGGCCCATTCAAACATGTCGAGCGTTGCAAGTGGAATGGCTGGAGGACCAGGGTCACCCCCAAGCAGAAGGACGTCGGCCTGACAAGACCAACCCTTCGGGTTTAAGGCTTAAAGTTTAGGGGTTTAGGGGTTTAGGGTTTAGGGGTCTAGGGTTTATGTTTAAGGCTTAGGGGTTTTGGGGTTTAAGTTTAGGGTTTAGGAGATCAAGGCTTAGGGGTTTAGGAATTCAAAGTTTCGGGTTTTAGGGTGACGAGACCAACCCGCAGGCTCGACTGTAAATGAACCTTACCCTTGAAGGAACCCTGAAAAGTCCCCTTAAAAGGTCGATGAAGCTTCAGAGGTACCCTTGAAGGAAGCCTTGAAGGTACCTGCAAAGATGCTATAAAGGCTTCATATGGGCATCATAACGGTTTAGTGGTGAGGGTATAAGGGTAGGGTCCTATAATGGCATTGATTGGGCTTTGTATGGGGTCTTTTGTATGTACAACAGTTCAGCATGTCAGTATAAGGGTTTGGTTAGGCTTTATGAGTTCGGCCCTAAACCCTAAACCCTGAACACCAAACCCTAGCCCCCTAAACCCTGAATCCTAAACCGTTTCGACATCCGCACCTGATGGCCAATGTCCTGAGTGCCGGCAGCCATGAGGCCAAGGTTGACCACGATGACAATGGCCATGATTCCGTCCAGAGGGCCTCATCCCAGACGGTCCCGCAGCAGGAGTTCAGTCGAGCTTCAGCGCAAACCCTACAGAAGCTTGAAATCGTCCTTGAGCATGCAAGCACGACCTAAACTCTACACTCGGAGGCCGATGGCTCGACACCATGAACGGAAAACCCGAAACCTCGAAAGCCACAGTTGTGCAAGAGGGCTCTCGTCGTGGTAGACATTGCCGCGATGCATCAGGTCATGGTAGTGGGTCTGATGAACTTATGATACCGACGATGAAGACAGGATGACGAAGACGATCATGACGATGATGATGGTGACGATGACGTTGACTCTAACGATGACCATGCTCATGCTCATGCTGATGATGCTGGTGGTGATGCTGATGTTGCTGAAGATGACGCCGATAATGGTGATGACGACGACGACGATGATGATGATTGTAGTGGTAGTAGTGATCATGATTACGACGATGGTGATGAGAGAGCTGAAACAACATGAGAAGGCACATAACGATATATGAAAGATTCATGCATTGGGTCTAGTTCCAGCGATGACACAAATCGTAATAGCTGCTCTGTTACGATGATCCCAAAGGCTCCATGTACCCATATAGTGAGTACTTAGGCCTCAAAGGGGTCCCTATCTAGGACTTTAAGGCCTAAGTATACACAAAATGGGTACATGGAGCCTTAGGGGATAATGTCACCAAACTCGACCGGGCATGGTCAACGCCAGCATCTGCAGCATTTGCACCAACGGCACCACCAACAACCACAGCAGCCAACGACGGCAGCCAGGCTAGGAACATCGGCAAAAGACGTCATCACCGCCGCCGCTGGTTGTCTTCTACCACACATCATGCAAGAACCTTCACCCGGGACATTCCTCCAATGTACAGGGCCACCCTTCGAACAGTTGTCTTGTGATTCATGGGTTTGGTCACCGCACCCCTCACCATGTCACCAAGCCAGGAAAACCCACAACACAAAGCACAGAACCCTTATGGCGGGAGTTCATACCAACGGGCCCGAAACCCTGAAACAATCAAAAACCGTTTCAAGCGGCCTTTGACCAAGCGCATCAATCTCGACTGTTCTTGTGGAGCCTCCTTCAAAGGAGTTCCGTCAATCAAGACAGCAGGCTCGAAAGGGAGTTGATCCAGGATTTAGGGTTGACGGATTGAAATGTTTTAGGTTTTAGGGATTAGGATCGAGGGATCAGGGTAGGCTTGCAGCGGACAGGATGTACCCTGGGGCTCGAAATAGCTTAAAGTAGGTACTACCTAGACCTACCACTGTAAAACCCAATTTTTTGTTATAGGTCCTTACTATAAACCCTGCTATGGGATTTATAGGGACCCTACAAACAAGTAGGTTCTGGTAGGTTAAGGTAGTTATCTACTCTGAACTCAAAGTTAGGTACGATTTTTGCGTACTTGGCAGTGCTTGGGTTGCTGTTTTAGGGTTCAGGGAGGGCAAGATGCAGGGCGGCTTTGGGCTTTCGAGGGTCAGATGTTGGGGGTTGAAGGTTTCGGGGTTTAGGGGCTCAGGGTAGGGTTTAGGGTGTAGGGGTTTAGGGTTTAGGGTTTAGGGTTGTGAGAACTACATCAGTAGACTGTTCTCGGTCACTCTCTGCGCTTTTATTTGCTGGCGTCATGGCCGCCATAGGGCCAGGGATGTATCTCGTGTGTACGCATGCAGGTTTAGGAGGGGACCCGAGAACCTTGTCCGTGAACCGCGGGTGTAAGGTCCACCACAGGGTAGTGTAGAAATAGGATATGTATCTACTAAGTTACCCCAAGGAACTTTACTATGCTAAAACACCAGAACCAGCAGGTCATTAATTATGGCCCCAAGACGCGTCCTCCTGTATAATGGTGCGCAAATTCGTTGATTTCTTCCGCGAGCTCGATTGTGGTGCGCTCGCCTGCATCCACCAACAGCAGGGATGGGACGAATGTGCCCTTTTTGGTGGTGCCTGGTTTAGTTGCTGCTCTACCGAAACACCCGGCAGCCAAACCCTGAACCACAAACCCTAAACTGTAAGCCTGAATCCTAAGCCCGGAACCGCAAAACCCTAAAACAGACTCGAGTTGCCTCTGAAGTGGCAGGAGCCACTTTGGGCGCATCCGTCGCAGGGCCGTCATCTGCATTTTCCTTGGGGCGCGATCGAAACTAATCCCACAAACCCTGAGACCTTAGATCCTCCAACTGAAACGGTTTAGGGTTTGGGGCTACCGTACACCTGACAACCTAAACCTTAAACCCACAAAATTCGGGAAACCTACACGAAGGCCCCAAGCCTACTCCAAAAAAACTGTATAAAGGTTTGTCAAAGAGCCTAGATGCATCCAAGCCCTTGCGTTTCCGTATTGTCTGATCACAGCTTGGAATCTCTGAAGGATACCACAATACCAAGCTTAGGCATGTAAACTATATGGGCCGCAGTCCAAACATCCGAACACCAAGGCGGCTCCTACATGGTATACATTGTCTGATCACAGATTCAGAAACAGCTGAAGGATCACAATACATGCAACAAAACCAAAGAACTGAGAAGAACCCCTGATTATACAAACCTAAACTCCTTGAGCCAACACCCTGTTGACTCGAGGCCCCTTCTAAGGAGCCCGACTTGAGTAGTCAGAGTAGTACTTTTTGCATACTTTGGGGTACGTGTACTACTATATATTCAGGCCTTTGGGCTTAGGGTTCTTTAGTCTGAAATCTCACTGCATACCATATGGGTCGTTGTCAAAATTAGGGTCCCTTTTGGGGTACCCTAAATAAAAGGTGCCGAACTATAATAGGGACCCAAAGAGGGACCACAATTTTGACAACCACCCATATATTGAAGCCTTCTGGGTAGGGCTCTATCGTCGGGGAAGTCCGGCAACCCTAAACCCTAAACCCTAAACCCTAAACCGAGGCCGAGGTGCCATGTCGAACTTAGCGCCAGCATCGGATCTCGGGGGCATCGCAGATTCCGCCTGTGTCGACGGCCCGGCTGACAGCACAGAGCTGGCATGTAAGAAGGGCCCTGGATAATTCGAATGGGGTTCCGTTAAGGGTTCCTTTACAGGGGTACTATGAGGGATCCATAAGGGTACTATGATACATAGGCCTCTTGGGGTACAGTATACTACAACTATAGTAAGAAACCAACCCCTAAAAATGGTGTAGGTAATGATTAAGGCTCTTATATTACACCGAATTTGTCCGATAGTTGTTCGGGTCCCATGATCAGCAAGCTATAGCCAAGCAAGGCGGTACGTTTTCAGGGCCTAGGTTTGGCTTACCTGCAGGGCCATGTGCTATTCTTTTAGGGTCGCGAGCCTTTGTATCTCGTCTTGGCGGACTTCTGAACCCCTCCTCAAAGTTAAATTTTTAGCTTCCTTATTATAGTTCATATAGAAACCCAAAAAGTTAAAGTCTAAAGAGCCAACCAGAAGAACGCCAAGTCGTCTGTAAAATCTAGAAGAAAGTCGCACTCTTAAAGACGGGGGCCGGGTATCCACCTTTTCTTCGATCGGATCGATTCCTTGTGCTTTCAAGGGTACAGAGCCTGGTGAAGGGCGTAGCATAAGGAGCTATAGGCTATAGACAAATATGAGAGTAGGGTTTTGGGGCCTGATATTAAATCTTCACAGAAAATCGAAATAAACCGTCATATGGTAACGCTCACGTCAACCGATAGCATCCTATATCGCCGAAACAAGGCGAAGAAATTACGTTGAACGTTGCCTGGCAAGAGTTTGTCCAAACCCTGCAATCTTAATCTTACAACCTAAACTCCCTAGCTCTCACGGAAGCGATCATCCTAGTGCTCTTCTGACATATCTCGTGGCCTTAAACGGCTCAGGACGTCGGGGGTTCATTGGGGAAAGATATCACCCCAAGGCCTTGCCAATGAATCAAGCCTGAAGCAGATCGAAGCAAATAAGCTCCCCACAAACTTGAACTCGCGGCAGCTACCGCCTCAAGTTTCCCTAAACCCTAAACCTTAGCCCCACCAAACTCCTAAACCACCTGGTCTCTAGACCATGACACCCTAAACAACATAGTTGAACTCGTAAGCTCACAACTCTGCAAGCCATTTTCAGCCCTACAGTCGAAGCCTGCAGCCCCAACTCCCCAAAAAACCGGAAGTACAGTGCGCTCCAAACCGCACTTCCTTCCTCCCATCTTGGAACCACCCAGACCCAGGCCTCGAAAGCCTGCCCGCCTGGCACTTGCCTTTGAACGGTTTAGGGTTTCAGGGTTTACTTGGAGTTTCATGGGCAGTGATAAGTAGGGTTATAATTCCCTTAATGATACGGTTTGCAAGTATAGTTTGCTTATAAGCCGAACTCCTATGCATGAACCTCCTTGCAGGGTCTAGAGATTGCTGGGTCTTGCAGTTAGTTTAAAGTGCAAGGGTTTTCGTCAGCATAGCGTACAATCTTTGGGAATCCCAGTGCCCAATATATACCAAGGAGCGCCGGCAACTGAAGTCTGGGCAATATTTTTTCGGACTGCTGTTCTCGGAACGAAGCAAACCAGAATCTGCTGCTTGATAAGGCCTTTGGGGTGGAGCGTGCAGGCTGTTGTGGGTTGTTCTCGGGGCACTGTTCCACCTCAACACCCTTACCTCAGCTGATAAGCGTAATTCGACGTCTGCTTTACGATTCTATTCTGCAGGGCTGGTTTTCCCGAGGTCCTACATACTATATGCCCTTTGGGCCTCAAACCGATGCGATGTCACACATGTACGTTAACAGCCTTTCAGGCCATGTCGAGTTAGGGCTCTACATTGACCAAATAAAGAAAACACGCATCCAAAACGTTAGCCAGCAATGCTCTTGGTAACACAAACCCCGAGATTGTGAGTGCAACGAGCTCCGGGCGTTAGCTTCTATTAGGTTTGTGGATTTCAGCCTTTGCAGAGTATCATCCTACAGTAGAGGGATTATATGGGAATACTAGTTCCAATTATTCTGACTATAAGCCCGACAGAACGAGTAGCATCGTAAGGTACTATTGCGCCCTAAATTACTGATTGAAACGGTCTTCGGGGGATATGAAACCATGCCGATATCAAAGAACCTTAAGGAGTACAGTACCCCCGAAACTCTGAAGGAACACTTTAAAGACACCACACTTCATCAACCCCCAACCCCGCAAAGGGGTCAACGGCTTAAGAATTGCCCAAAAGAGCCCTAGGATCTCAAACCAAAACTAAACAAACCCGACACCTAAATTCCCAAACCCCTAAACCGAGATGCCAAAGCCTAAAAGCCCCTGAATTACCCCAACACATAAACCCCGATGATCCCTAAACTCTAAATCCTACACCCTAACCCCAAAACCCTCCAAACCCTTAAAACCCCAAGCCATAGACTCGAAGTTTCCGGAACCCCTAAAACCCCTAAACCCCAAAGTCTGAATGCGCCGGACACCCAGACCAAGTTGCTGCAAGTGCCAGGGCGCGGCATGATCCGGTGGATGACCGAGCCCCGGGCCTCACATCTTTGGAGATTTCTGTGACGGCTTAGGCTTTCAATTAGGCTTTAGGGTTGAAGGTTCGAGGTTTAGGGTTTAGGATCTAGGAATCTTTTGTCGCTTCTTTTCCTTCCACATGGTAATGTGGTCAGAATGTCAGTATTCCAGAGGCAATGTACGAAAGACCTGGGCCCTAAGATCACAATCATCACCATCCAACATAAAACCCTACCCTTCACGTAGAAAATGGCTGCTCCTTCGACAGCGCTGGGCCAACACCACGACATTTCTCTCACGAGCCCCAGGTTGACATTAACAGGCACACCCTGGTGTCGGGTGTTTAGGGCCATCTGGCGACAGTCCCAAGAACATACTTCGGAGCCTCCCGCATGTCACGGTCAAGATGGGCCTCTCTGGCTATGCCACACATATCGTCACATACAACGTTTAACGGCGAAAGCAGCAACACTTCCACTGGAAGGCCAGCAACACATCAGAGACACTGGGTGCACCACACACATCCGATGCCATATCCCACTCTTCGGAAGGAAAAACATATACTTACCTGAGGATACACAGGTTCTCTTCAATGGCGCGCCACCAGCATCTGAGTGTGGTTCGGGGTTGAAGTTCTCACAACAAGCGTAAGGGCTTAGTGTTCCCCTGATTTCTGTGAGTATGATCATTGCTATTGTTACTAGTTGGCCCCGACTCTCAGAAGCAAACCGTCTAACTTGCCTACTGGATTGCTATCACTTCTCGACACGATGTTTTCTGCTAAGCTGCACAGCTTGAGTCCCAAAGCCCATGGCCCGAATGCCAGTATCGAAACTTGCTGGACTCAAGGGTTGAAACTTCGGTTGAGATATAAATCCTGCATTACCTTAATGACCCTACACTAATTATGGGATGTATGGTATATTTCTTATTAGTTGTGGGTAATGCAGGATTTATATCATCAACCGCTGGACGGCTTTTAAAGGAACATCTTCCAGGAACCTGCGTTTCCTAACTTCTGCGGGCCTCGAAGAAGGTCTCGCAGCCGGATCTCTTGCTCCGAGAACTTCTGATTCCTCGGTGGGCTTCACCCAAAGGCTCCATGTACCTTTATAGTAGATACTTAGGCTTGTAATTATGTATGTCTACCCTACTTATAAAGCCAGCTTTTCAATACAACCCATGAACCTCCAAGCAGTGACCCTCGAATGCTTCACTCCTACAATCAGCATCTCCGCGAGCTGATGGCAAAAGTGGTGCCTTAAAAGGAGCCCTATAGATCCCTTAAAGGAGCCCTATAGATCCCTTAAAGGAACCCTAGAAATATTGGAGTCTCTGGGAACCCAGGCTTGGGGTGTACGGCTTGTGGGCTTAGAGGGGTGAGGGTGTGGAGCCCTGTACCCCAAGGGTCCAAAGGACCCAACACTTAGGTACTTAGGTTTCGGATGGTAGTAGGGTTTAGGGTTTAGGGTTTTAGGGTTATTAGAGGTTACTATTCGATTTGGGACAGTATACGAATTTTAGGTACTTAGACCCTTAGGGTGAACCCTAAACCTTGACACAAGCGCCTGCATGCGCACACAGAGCAAACACAGCAGATATCTAGAAACTAACGAATTCTATGCTCAGGTTGGTATTAATCTCCTGGCTGGTGCAATTCATGTAATGAAGGCCATGTAGACGTAGATGCGAATACTCACGGAATGCAATGCGATGCAATCTGATGTAGCGCCATGTAATGTAATTAAGCTGATGCAACGTACTGTGAGGCAAAGTACAGCCGTTTTCAGCTTTCTAGTTAATTAACGCCAATACATATGTGTATGTGTATATGTATAGGGATGAGCAAGGTCAAGAGCAACTTATGCAAAGCCCAAACGCCTTTGCGCATTCAACGGTAAGCCTGAAAGTCCAGAAGCAGCACCGAAACCCCAAGACCCCTAGACCTACTCCCCGCACCTCACGATGCAACATCAGAATGAATGGGGAAACCTCAAGAAAAGGAACACTAACATACACAACAAGGAATGCTAGTAACCTTGTCATGACGGCCCCCAAACAAGATACCCTTATTTCTTGAATCTGTCTAATTAGCACATGCAAGGCGCAGGAAGGACTCTAGCCAGGCTTTCTCGTTGTGTGGAAATAAAACAGCCACAGCAGACTCATCTTCCTCAATCGGCTGTTTTCCCGGAGTGGAAGGCATTGCGCACTGGCTTGTGTCTGCTCTCTCACAATATGCTGCTGAGCCAGGGAAGGCAGCAGAGCATGGGGCTAATGATAACCAGACATAAACGCAGTGTCTAGTCGGCCCATCTATCTAAGGATTAATGCCAACTTATGACTCTGACACATCGGTGCCATGTGTCTTAGTTGTCACTTGTCTTATATACCTGCTTTCAAGAACGATACTAGGCTCCTTTACCTTAGCTCTATGCCCTGCATCCCAAATAACCGGAGCTAGGGCTTGGGGTTTGGGTTTCATGGTTTAGGTTTGGGAACTGGAGCTCAGCTTTTATGGTCTCCCTTGAAGTTCCGTTTCGTGGATAACGAGTTCTATGTGAAAGTACCCTAGCCACAAAATAGGCTAAACGAGGAACGTTACTACGATGGAGTCTATAGACAGGGTTCATTCTAGTGTGCCCTGTGCAGGACTCGGGTTGAAACTTTCGGCTCGGGTCGGACCAACGTGTCGTAAGCTACCCAGAAAACTCGTCAGAGAACCTCAGATGAATCCATTAAAAAACCTTCAGAAAACCCTGTAAAACTCAGAGAACCGTATATTATGAACCGATACAAACCCTCAGAAAGCCCAGTAAAACATATAGATAGGACCCCTTCTACTCAGAACCATCTCAGGGATGTGAGAACCCAAACCCTAAACCCTAAACCCCAAGAACCATCGATTCTCAGGGATGTGAGAACCTAAACCCTAAACCCAAGAACCATCTCAGGGATGTGAGAACAAGGGAGCTCCATGGCAGTCGCCTGGGAGAAGCATTGCTCCTGGCTGTGTTGTGAGGCAGCCTCGGCTCTTGGGAAAATCTCGCTATTCTATCTGGTTCTTAGTAGGGAATGGGGTTCTTTTAAAGGTTCCTTTAAAGGGTTACTATAAGGGGTCTATAAGGGTTCCTTTAAAGGGTTACTATAAGTATAAAGGGTTACTATAAGGGTCATTAGGGTATCTAGAGTCCCTGTCTGGTTCTGGCGGCCCCTTGAACAGGGCCTGGAAGTCTTTGTTTAAAGGGTTGAGGGTGTAGGGTTTAGGGGTTTAGGGTTATTAGTGTTTTAATGTCTGGTTCTTAGTTGGGAATGGGGATATGGATTATGGAGACTACTCTTGGGGATTATAGAGGGACTACTATAGGAATCCAGTCCCATTCCCTACGAAAACCAAACGGTATTGGCTGTATTGGGGTTTGGCCTTAACCCCACAACATTCATTTTCTAAGGATGTACAGAAAGACATCATGGTAAGAGGCCCATGGAGACAAGAAAGACGCCATAGGATTTCCAGGGCTTACAGAGCTTAGGATGCAGATTCTAAAGCAAGGACCTATAAGGTTCAAGATCTTGTGCTAATATGTGATAGTGTGTGTCTGTTTGTGTGAAGGTACTTATATATACATCTGGAAGTGTACATGTATATGTATATGGATATGGATCACACACACTTGTTTGTTTGTTTACTTGTTTGTTTGTTTGCCTGTTGTATAATAGAAGGCAACTGTCTATTCATGCATGCGTGGGTAAAAAGGCAACACATACATCCATGTAGGTATAGTAGGTAGAGAAAGCTAATCTAAGCAAGCACTAACCCTAGGGTCCATGTACTCAAATGGTATATACATTGGCCTTAATGTAGTCCCTATATAGGTACATTGGGCCCAAAGTATATACTATTGGGGTACATGGACCCTTAGGGTAACATTCGACGCCCAGAGGCCCGAACCGGGGAATCCGGGTGGAAAGCCGGTCCTCTCGCGAGGGCTGGCAAAGCTTTTGGGCTTAGCCTTCGGGGTTTAACGGTTTAGGGTTTAGGGTTTAGAGTCTAGGGTTTTTGCGAGGGTTTAGGGTTTAGGGCCCCTAAAGCCTAAACCCCTACAGCCTAAACCCCAAAACCCTAAACCGTTTATGGTTCTGGGCTTAAGTTTTAACGTTTTTGGGCTTAGGGTGTGGGGGGATTTTGGGGTTTAGGTATTACTTTGGCCTTCATGGAAGTCCCATTTAGCTACTTTGGGTTCAGAGGATTTCTTCAGGCTAGTTCGGCTGAAAGTGAAGGTAAATTCGGGCTGAGGGGCCGTGGCTGAGGGCGACGGTTTAGGGTTTAGGGTTTAGGGTTTAGGGCTTAGGGTTTAGGGTTTAGGGCTTAGGGTTTAGGGTTTAGGGCTTAGGGTTTAGGGTTTAGGGTTTAGGGTTCAAGGTGTAGCGAAGTCGTCTCATGTCTCCAAGCATCCAAAGGTTCAGGGAGCTGGGGCTTGGTTGGCTACCGAGCCTTGGGGATGAAGAGTCAGGGGATTTGGGGGGACATCGTAGAAAACCATACAAGAACATAAGGGAACGTTGGGACGCACCCGGAAAACTGAAACCTACCTAGAGGGTCTGAATATTCACAAGCGCTGATGAGTGTTTACGGGGCTTCGCAGCATACCCAAGGTCCAACAATCAGCTTCTTCGAGTTTTGCACCTGCAGGTCCTTAACATGTCCATGTCTGTTTACAAGTGTCCAACTATCTAACTGGTGCCTACAATGCCGAACCTGGAGAGGAGTTATAAGCAACTGCAGCTCCGGACCTGTTCAAGGTTTGGAATTTCACTCGCTGGAATGATGCTGCTGTGGTCAGGCACCAGTCTGCCAGAGCTCCTGCCCCAAAACAATACCAAAGTTGCCCAAAAGCCGCACCTTAAACGACCAAACCCTACTTTTTTGTAGGTTCCTATCATAAACCCTCCTCTGGAATAGTAGGTTTTGGTAGGTTAAGGTAGAAGGCCTAACTTCTGTGGCCCAAGACTTAGGATTGGTTAGTAGGGAATGAAAGGGGCCTTATAAAGGGGTCTATAAGGGTTACTATAAGGGATCTGTAAGGATACTATATTATAGGGGCCTTAATAATCCTATATCTTACTTTGGCTAGTAGGAAATGGAAGACTGGTAGCAATAGTAGCTATAATTTTACCCCATTCCTCCATTGCCTACTAGCCAAAGCAACAAGAACGATCCCGGGTTCAGCCCCATTTGCTCAGGCCCTTGACGCCAAAACAGGGTTTAACGCTTTAGCTTTGGCGCAACGAACGGTTTAAGGACTCCAACATATCTCCTGAAGGAAGCCTTAAACGACCCCTATACATCCCTGCAGCCTGAAGGACCGAATGAGGTGTATGAACCTTAAACCCTTTTAGGGTTCATTTCGTCCTTAAGGAGGTTTCAAGGTTGCCAAATCTGCGCTTCGCTGCCAAGGCACAGGAAGCTTGGAGGGAATCCCGGCCTCGTGGGGGGCTTGGAGTTGGAATGGAGGACCCAAAGGATCCCAGGTAGTGTGATGGGGGATACTTCCCCAAATCACAAGAGTAATTCCTAATATAGAAACCCTACATTCTACGAAACAGCTACTTTGGACCCTTTGGAGGAGGACGAGGGATTGGGGGGTCGTGAGTTACGGATTTAGGACCCAGGGTTCACAGCGCAGAAGATGATGGTGTTTGCGCTTGTTGTGTTGCCCCCAGAGCCTCCAAAACCCCTTAATTAGGGAATATACCTTAAATCATATAAGGGATCCTATTATAATTTAAGGCATATTCCCTAATTAAGGGGTTTTGGAGGCTCTGGGCCCCCTCGTTCTCCCTTTTCGGGTCGAAGGGGGAAGGGAGATTGAGCAAAGTTGGGTTTGGGTTTTCCAGGTTTGCGGGTTTCGAGGGCTTGGGGCTTGGGAGCACTTTGTCTCTCTGGGTGATGTCGAATTTCTTGATTGCTTTCTGAAGGCGAGGGGTGTCGGGTAGGGGTCGCGGATCTGGAATTAAGGGCCCATGGAAGCGGCGTCAACCCTGAATCCCGACTTCTGATTATCAAAGTGCTCTTGGAAGCCAAAGGCAAGAAGCGCCACTGAGTTTAGGAGCCATAAAAGCTCAAAACCGAGGATGGTTCATTATGGCTCGTTGTTATTCCTTTTTCGGGTGTCTGTATGTACAGACCCTCCTCTTTGCATAAAGAGGTTGATGGACTTCCATTGTTGGTCACCCTTGTTGGACCTATCTCTGCTGGAACAAGAGTCTTCGCGCACCGCAGTATTCCCTCAAATCCGTAATCTGGTACCACACTACATGGCTACACCCGGACAGTCATCGGCAACCTCCTGCATGGGCAAATCTTGCTGCTGGGAGACTCTGCTGGTCAGGTTTAAGTCAAAGTTTATTCGGTTTTGGAAGCTGCGCTCGAAGAGAGATGCACGTTCAGAACAGCCCCCCCTTTGTTCTGTGCTCGCGACGGGATGCCAGCAAAATTGGCAGCTGGCGCCTGAGGGATGCTGGGCAGCATGCAAATAGGAACATGGATCCTACAGGCTCCGCCCCTTACCTTGGAAAGCCCCTGAACCCTAAACCGTAAACCCTAAAAAGCCCCGAACATTAAAATCAGCTTTCTGCAAGTTTAACCGAAGTGGCGGTCGCATGGTAGCGGTCAGCACATCCAAATCCCAAAAAAGAGCATGGCTTAAAGCCACAACAAGCAAGCCGAAAGGGCGTAGAGCTTTAAGATGGCTTAGCGGCTTAGCGAATCTAGGGTATAGGGTTTAGGGTTTAAGGCTTAGGGTTTAAGGTTAAGGGTTTCGGGTATAGGGTTTAGGGCTTAGGGTCCTGACTCCCAGGCCTGTGAACCTTGTTCGGGCTCCTGCAATCCTATCTATGCATGAGCAAGGATGCAGATGCCTTGCAGCATGTGGCGGAAAATGTGCGCCGGCCCCTTTGTTTACCAGGACCTTACACCCTGAATACCGAAACTCCCAAACTTGTCAATTCCAATGCTCTATAAATATGTGTATATATATATATATATACACATACATACAGACACACGCATATATATATACATATATACATGTGTATATATATATATGTATATATTCAAACCTTACATCCTAAACTCTCAACCCCTGCATCAAAGGCGGCCCGGGACACTCGAAGGCACATTGAACTGAACCCTAGAACCCAGAACTCCAATCCGAAAGTTGAGGCTCTTGCCCCAAGTGCATGGCTGATACCAGGGTTGTTAAAACCTGCCGGTGGACGGTTTGGGGTCTAGGGGTTTATGGTTTATAGAGTTTGGGAGTAGGGGTTGAAGCGAAGGGTATTGGTAGTAGACTGGGTTCTTGCTAAGTTACCATAACACGGATCTGTAGAAAAACAGAGGCTGCTTTATGGTACCTGAAATTATATAAATTTCCTTAACAAGAATCGAGTATAGGGGTCTGATGTGGATCTTCTATTCTACAGTCGGAGGCTGAACAGAAAAGGCTTTTGCAGCTTGGAATGCGGAGTCTGTGGGTTTTCATAGGCTTGGGAGCCTCAAGGTACTGTTGATGATATAAATCCTGCATTACCTTAACGACCCTAAACTATGGGATTTACGGTATATTTCTTATTATGGGTAATGCAGGATTTATTTCATTAACCGTATTTAACAAGGTGCACTTGCAAGCCTTCGTTGGAGCTTGATTGAAGTGTGCTGACTAACACGGTTTAGGGTTTAGGGTCGGGACTAGTTTTGCTGATGGGGTCTGCAGTGCGCTTGGTTTGCCCACACCCTATGAACATGGAACCTGTAAAGGGGCTCATGCAGAGTAGTGTCCTTCAGTCGAGAAGGCTGTTTTGATTGAGTTAAAGTGTTACGGCTTCAGGGGTTTGGGTTTAGGAGATTGGGACTTGATTTGTGCGTGCTTCGCGTCCGCAATCCTCCGGGATCCCGGAAACCAGATGGGAGTTTCCCAAAATAGGGGACCCTAACATAGTACCCTAAATAGTGGGATCCTTATTATAAGGACCCCCCAGAATAAGGTACTGCTAAATTGGCGGAAACTCTAGACCCTACACCCTTTATAGAACCCTTACAGATCCCTTTCAGGAACCCCTATAGATCCCTTTAAAGGTACCCCTAATTTTCGGAAACTCCCAAATTGCATCAAGGAAACGGAAGCGGAGATCCGAAGAACCTGATAATTGGGCTACTATTAAGGTCCTACTATATCTATAGTATGAAAAATATTCAACTATTACTGAGTGGGGGCCGTACCCAAGCTATAGGGTTTACCCATAGGCTCCATAGTAGTTCCGTTTGGGGATCACCTTCTAGAATTCTAAAGATGAACCCCCAAAAAAGGAACTACTATGGAGCCTTAGGGTTTAGGGCTTCCCTAGACCCTAGACCCTAGACACTCTCGGCCCGACTCGAAACCCTAAGCCCCTAAACCCGAGAAAACCCTGAACCCTCACATAAGGGCCCTCAATAACTAGAACAGGGTTTTGGGGATATTATACTACAACTATCGGTTATGGGTTTTGGCGATATTATACTACAATTAGGGGTTATGGGTTTCGGTGGTATTAGACTACAATTATAATAAGGAAGCCCCAAAACAGTATAGGGTCTTACCAAGGCCCCGAGATTTCCCGGACGTCACCTGCCAAGAGCGGTGGCAAAGCCTGCTTCAGAATTGAGGGTTCGCAGGGGCAGAAGGATCCTTCACCCTATAACCCGGGTTCTTGTTGGGAAACATAATTCTTAGTTGCCGAGTTCACAAGCCCCAAAAAATGTACACCTTTAGTTTTATAGTGGGTAATACTATCCCAAAACGGGTAAAGTGTATCAACTCAGCCACGAAAAACTTAAGTTTAATGTGGTTTATGGTAGCTGAAGTTAAGTCCCTTAGCAAGAACCCAGCAACCCTAATCCCTGATAAAGCGCATTGCAGTCAAGACTGTGGGGAAAACACTGAGGGTTTCTGCTTGGTGATCTCGACATGGAACCCGCTTCGCAAAGCGGAGGTCGAGGGGCCTTTTGCTGATGCTAACTTCCCCCTTTCTCTCCTCCAAGCCCCAAAAAGAACCTGTTTTTGAGTTTCTGTCCATAATGCCATCAGGCAAGGGCAAAACAAAGCATAGCTCATGACAGATCGGGGGAAATGGGACTGCTCGGCATTGCTTTGACAACTCGGCACCACCTAGGGCAGGTGGCCCGCTGTGCACTCACCAAAACAAATATCTAGAATTGCCAATCACGGAACAAGTCCAGAACTGCTCGAGCCCATCATTTGCAACCACATACACAGCTGGAGTGCTCTACAAAACCTCATGGCTCTTGTTGCTGTAGTCGTAGTCAACATATCGTAGGCAAGCTTTGTGATGTCTAATGCATGGGGTCTGCGGCATGGTGTGCTGCCTTATGAATGTACCCGCACGAAACACAGGCTTGTCTAAGGCCCACTCTGGGCAGCACCAATTTGTCAGTAAGCCCAAGTTCATTGAATCCATTCAAAAGCCTAAACACCATATCCTAACCGTCCCAACCAGGCAGTCGCGAAGCTACGAAATGCCTAAGCCCTGCAAATCATCCCATAATCCGGGCAAACACAACGAAAGACAGAGAGGTAAACAGAGATGAGCAGCAAGACGAGAGTACATACAGCTCGACACAAAAAACTAGTCGCCTCACAAGCTCCAAATCACAGCGACACCCCGCATTCGCCTGTGCCGGGGGCGATGAGCTCTGTGTGCTGAGCTGCGCCACTGCTGCTGAGCTTGACATCCTGCAACCATGTACGCTCAAGGACTCCACCTGGCTAATATAGGGGTCTTAATAATTAGACTAGGGTTTTGGGACCCAGTATACTATAGTTACAACAAGGAGCCCCCAAAATAGTAGAGGTAATGATTAAGGCCTCTATAGTATCTATCGACCTGTCGGTTTCTGTTCTACTCTCTTTGCCTACGTATGCATCTCAAGAAGTACGCAAACCACAACCGAAACTTTGCAACGTGAAGCATGGTGTACGCATTCTTTATCTCCTCAGAAAAGGAGGTTGCTTTTGTTGGCATCGTCCTTGTTGTTTGATGTGTCTCCATCCTTTTTGTGGTAGCTCCTAGCACTCTAGATGAACTAAACCGCCCCTGAACCCTAAACCATAAACCTTAAACTTGAAGCATAAAAGCCAAAAACAACACAAACACACACACACACAAACACAAACAAAAACAAAAGAACAAACCATGAACACGAAACCGAATCCCTACGCCCTGAACCCTAAGCCCCACCTACATGCCCCGACTACCCTCTCTTATTTCCAAAATGCCCACACATGCCCACTCAATGTTAAGGACCGTAAGGGGATTCCTGAACATTGAACCCTGAACCAGAACCCTCCTTGCACCCTCAAATAGGGGTATACAGTATGGCCCCAAATAATGGGTACTTAGGGTCTAATAGAAGGTAGATGGAGGGTCTAGGAACCCATCAACCCAATCAACCCCCTAAGTCCGTCTCGAGCCTTCGGAGACGCTCCAACAATCGGAGAAGTTGGGAGAGGGAAACGCCCTGGCTTTACGGATTGCAGGGCTTCTGGTGTTTTTGGGGCTTCGGGTTTAAGGCTTAGTCCGGATTGCAGGGTTGTCAATTCTTGATGTTGGGCTTTTCGGCTTGGAGTTCGGGGCTCAGCATTGGCAACTAAAACTTGAGAAGGCCTTCGGTAGATCTGGCCTCTTGTGTTGCAGGGCTTGGAAGGTAACAACATAAAGAGTCCAATCGCCGTCATACTCAGCGGCTTACTATATCATGGTTACCCTGAAGATCCAGGTACCTATGTGCCATACAACCAGATACCTTTCTTGAGTTGAGGTGGTTCCTATACACGTACTCTATGGCTATCGGATCATAAACCATGTATGTGTGTATACTTGTATATAAAACTATATATATATATATAGATAGATAGATAGATAGAGATAGATAGGTAGATAGATAGATAGATGTAACGAAGCCTAGCTGCCAACCTCGGAATTCCGAGCCCGAAGCCCTGAAACATCCAGCAAGGCCTCTCGCAAGGTGCGCTGTTGGAAGTCCCACACCTTGCGGTTTAGGGTTTAGGGTTGATGAAAAATGTCGAGAACATTGGAAGCCCCACACCTTGCGGCATTTGAGAGATGTCGAGAACAATTCCGAGTTGTGACGGTGCTTTGCGAAGGAGGTGGCATTCCATATATACACATTTAGATACACATAGAGGCTGAGACATCATACATGTGTGTATGTGTGTATGTATTATGTAATCATGCACACTCAAGTGCATGTACATGCCCCTAAGATCTACAGATTCGGCTATGTATCTGCAGTAGCTAGTACAAGGTTCAGAACGGTGACGTCAAGGCTGATGACTTAAGGCACACCCTTTGCAGGCACAGGCATCAAGAAGCTCTTCGGCAACGAAGCCTGACTCATCTAGCAAATCACAAGCTTATATGCCACGAAACTTGCAACCTCAAATCCATCCCGAAACACTCTAAACAATCAGGAAAACCTAAGCCGTAAACTAAACCCCAGCAGGCACTGCACTATGCTTAAGGATCTCGGCCCCTTCCTACAGGTTTTAATATTGGGGGGTATGATTTCAGCCCCTGCAAACCCCAAATCGTCATTTTTTTAACCTTGAATCTCAGACTCTGTGATGTCTCTAAATCCCAATCCATATGGACCCTGGGGACGAAACCTTAAACCTCGAGCTCTTCACCCTAAATCTTGGTTGCACTTGAAGTGAACTCAGCTCAGCCCTAAGCCCATTAAATCCCTAAATCACCAATCACGCAGATCGAGGTGCCTGGGACGACGTCCGTAACAGAGCATCACGAATGGAGGTGGCATCTAAGCTTTGGAGCCTCTCACACGTGGTGGTTTAGAGTTTAAGGCTTTAGGATTTAAGGCCTAAGGGTTCATGTGCCGAAATAATATGCTCCTATAGAGGTACTTGAGAACCAGAGTATTTACGGGCACATGGACCATTGTGCTTAGTGGCAGATTCCTCATTCCGAACTGGGAGGTGAGGAAAGTAACTAAACGAATAACATCCTGTTAACGAAGGACTCCCGCACTTCGACAACAACAAACAACAGCTAGAAGAACCCTTCGTCAGAATGCCCCTCGCCCCCTACACCGTTAAATAGTGCTGCTCGTAGACTAAAAAGCTCAGGTCGAGGTGATGGAGACAATGAGGCGGCTTTGGAAACAATCAGGGATACCTCGTTTAGGGTTCCTTAGTTCTGGATCTTCATATCTAAGATCCTAGTCAGTAGTTTTCTCAAAGTCCCATGCATGCATAGCTGCTCATGTACATCCCTGGGTTCCTTGCGTAGTCTCTGTGGCTTAGTAGGAGTTAGGATCAGGGGAACCCTGGGGAATATAGACCCTCTCAATAAGGCCCCCTTTACGAGAGCCAGAAGTAGGGTTAAGAAGTATCCCCTTTAAGGACTCTCCCTAATACTGCCTAGGAGTAAGGTGTTGGGATGAAGTCTTCCTGGGTCCCTATACAACCATAGCATAGTGACCTCTCTCGTCTGAATAATCTAGCGGTTTGGGTTTTGTGGCTTGGGGATGACAAAATGAATTATGAATTCCGCTGTGAGCGAGCCTGAACAAGGGCCAGTGTTGGGCATCACGGAGACCTGAGCCCTAAAGCCTAAGTGTTTGACCTCCACAGTTACTGCACCATGAAATCTGAATTAGCCTGGCAAAGCAATCCTAGAACCCTAACCCCCAGACCCACCGCGGGGGGTCTCGCGGTGGGCCCTAAGCCCCAATAAGTACCTAAAGCCTAAACCCCCGAATAGCACCTAATCCCCCCTAAATTGTTGTCCGGGTCTGGGAAGTGCGGCAAGTGCTGCAGGCCTCTCCATAGGCTTCTCCAAGAGGCGACCTTGCTCCGCTTACATACATACATACATACATACATGCAGTACATATAACATATACAAAAAATGTACATATGTAGATACAATGTATACATACATATATATATATATATACAAGCACTCATATATATATATATATGTTTTTAAATATGTGTATAAGTATACATATGTGTTCGTTTATTTATAACTTTATATCTGTAGGTATAGTTGTCATGATGATATGTTTGTTTGGTTTACGATTATACAACTAATCTATGTATGGGCTTGGGGTTTAGCAGCCAGCCAAAACGAACAACTTAACATCAACGTTCTAACATCATATCTTTACAGGCGGTTTGTTGTGAAGAGCAACTAGACATCAACTTTCTAAACGCCGATGTTTGCGAGGGGTTTGCTTCTTATATGGTTGTTGTGTTACACGTTTTGCTAAAGGGGGGGGCAGTGACATGTGGCAGCTTCGATCTGAGCTTCCGTTGTGGATTTCGGGGGGGGACTAGTACGGATCCCAAACGGAAAATCAAGAAAGTTCGCATGGTTGAAGATATCATAACCCTCGCCATACACTAGGGATAGCCCACCTGCAAGATAGAATCCACAAGATCATAAAAAAGGGCTCCCGTTTTGGTATTAGGAAAGAATATGGAACCTTGGACTACAAAAAGGGAATAAGGGTACTACTGAGCATCCTAGTAAAACACTAACCAAGAAAGAGCCAAGCGACCTTAAGGCGACCCGGTACTGCAAACCCAAATATTCTACGTTCCCATGTTAGCATATACACACATGCATTATACATATGTATATATATATATATATAAATATATTTACACATACATGTGTATATATAATGTGCATGGCGAGAGAGAGAGAGAGAGAGAGAGAGAGAGAGAGAGAGAGAGAGAGAGAGAGAGAGAGAGAGAGAGAGAGAGAGAGAGAGAGAGAGAGAGAGAGAGAGAGAGAGAGAGAGAGAGAGAGAGAGAGAGCGAGAGAGAGAGAGAGAGAGAGAGAGAGAGAGAGAGAGAGAAGAGAGAGAGAGAGAGACAGCGAGAGAGACAGAGAGAGAGAGACAGAGAGAGAGAGAGAGAGGGAGTGAGAGTCAAGTTTAGATGTTGATCGCAAGTTGAAGTAACTACATAGAAACTCCATCAGACCTCCCAGGTCGCTGGGAACTGAGCAAACCCAGTTTAGCGGATATGAGCTCTTTGCAAAGCCCTGAAAGGGCCACTCAGAGTCTTGCTCCCTCGGAATCCTGAACTTGTTCTGGTTCTACGGTTGATGATATAAATCCTGCATTACCCAAAATAAGGAATATACCATGATTCCCATAGTTTAGAGACCTTAAGGTAATGCAGGGTTTATATTATCAACCGTAGCGCACAGGGTCTAGGGTTGGGATCTGACCCTGGAGTTTGTGTATAGAAATCTCTGCGATATTCTGCGGGCCATCTTAAATAAATAGTTCACACACCGACACCCTGGCTTGAACCCTAAACCCGCAAAGCAATAATTGAACCCTGAACCCTAGACCCTAAACCTGCAAAACCCTAAACCCTCAACCTGCAAAACCATGAACCCTAAACCCTGAACCCTTACCTAACATCCTAAAGACCGGATAGATCCCTTTAAGGAACCCCCAAAAACAGGGTAGGGAGCAGACTCCAGCTGCCGGCAGCTGGCTCCTGCAACCGGCAGGCGTCCACGGCAACCTGCGCATCCGAGGTTCGGGTTTAGGTGTTTTGGGGTTTAGGGCGTATTGGTTTAGGGGTTTTGGGGTTTTGGGTTTAGGGAAAACCGGGTTTAATTAGGGCTGAAGGCTTTCAGGATTTGAAGTAGTTGAAGTTAATTCAGGGATTTAAGGTTTGGGGTAAAAGGGGTATTGAGGGTTTCTACATTCTAATTAACAATATCGGAATCAAGAAACACAAATCCGGGGGGACTCCTAAATCAGGGATCCAAGGTACTGAAATGCCCCTTCACACGGGAATATTCAAGCTACTTCTCAGGAAGCTGACCGCAATCGATACCTACGTTTGCAACAAAATCCCGCGACGTGAGAGTGTCTTCGCTGATTCTCTCGGAACGGCGTCCACGGATGCTTGGCTCGCACTCTTGATCAGTGTGTCTTGAGCCTTCAAGTAGCCGAACGCAGAGCCTGGCTCGTCGTGAGCATGGTTGAGAGCTCCCATCAGATCTTGGTGTTGAGTGCCTTCGGCACGGATGAACATCAGAAGTTGAACTTCTCTTATTAGAAGTAGCCCACAAGGACGGGATCTTCAGATCATCGATCTTCATGCCAGCCGCAATCACTTCGTACTTGTAGCCTTCTGGCAAGCTGCACAGAGAGTGTTGAACACCTTACAATGCTTCCAAGACGTCGGCACTTCCCCTTGTATGTGGAGCTCCCTCAACCCTAAAACTCTAACAGCCCACTAGAGCCAGCCACCCCTAATCCCTTGAAGAGGGACCATAGTGCTTTGTGCTGGATTTGTCTTGCGCCTCCCGAAGGCTGTTCAAGACTTTTTGCAGGCAAGGGCTGTGTAAGGGTTACATAAGGGTTTCTTGAGCTGGAAAGCTTGTTCTGGACCTATAGGGTTCTACAGTGCGTGTATATACATTTATACGCTAAACGGGTTTCACCCTAGGTACTTGAGGATCCAAGTGTATACTGCATACCGACCCAAGTAGACCCTGGAGTTCGGACTTCGGGACTTCTTGTCGAAACATAAACTTGTTTTTGCTGGGATCCAGAAGCTAGGGGGGAATCTACCGTATACATCCAAAACCCTACACTTAGGTCAAGCCCAAACCAAAGGCTATCTGCCTCCCTAGACCCTCCATCTACCCTCTATTAGACCCTAAATGCCCCTTATTTGGGACCATATACCCCTATTTGAGGGCGCAAGGAGGGTCCAACTCCACGAATGAAACTAAGAGAAGCCGAAGTTCCTGATCGCTGTGCTCATCAGATACTCAGGGGCTTGGTATCCACCCTACCCTTCAAGGGTTCCTTATTATGGCTTCTATATATATATATATATATATATATATATATATGATTCCTTCAGGCAGTGCAGTCTAAAGCTCATGGCATAGAGACCCCGACCTATGGCGACTGATGTTTTGATTGTTCTCTGCATCGAATTTGACTTGGCAACCTACGTTATTAGGTAAGTTGTTTGGACCAAAGGCAAGGTTAACTGCTCAACAGATGGTAGATTACACAGACCCCAAAAGGCAAAAGGACAAACCTAAAACCCTCAATGTATAGTGTAGTGGGATCCCTGCCCACCTCTCCCTCGGGGAGAACTAGCTGAAGACGCAGGTTTGCCTGGGAAAAGGGCAGGTTACCAAGCTCTGGCGGTTGAATCCTGCAAAACTTGAGGTCCAGAGTTGGGCGTTCAGGTTTACGAAGGATGTTGGCTCATTCTTCCAGTGTTGAAGGCTATCGGAACTCTGGTTCACTTGGGGCTTGCATGTTTAGGCGTCGGGGCTGCGCTTGCATCCCCGTGGATCCGGTTCTGGGACAGTTACACACGAGTATATAAGTCAAGGAAGTCTGGCGCACATGTTGCAGAAAACTCTTCGCACAGCTCGATCGGAAGTTAGCGCCGTGAATGCCAAAGCCCTAGACCTAAACTGGGCCTACCCAGACCTTCCAAAATCCCTTAATTAAGGAATATACCTTAAATCATAATAGGATCCCAAATATGATTTAAGGTATATTCCTTAAATAAGAGATCTTGGAAGGTCTGGGTACGAACCCTGAGAAGATCCTCAAGCCGACTCGGACCCGCAAAGCCTTCATAGATGCATCTACAAGAACCTAAGGGACATTTAAAGGCAGTCCAAGTTGTCACCCAGGAGTTGTGATAGCAGAACTAGGAGTACTTAGGAGTGCAAGTGCAACAAGAGGGCGGAGTAGAAGGTAGGAGTAAGAGGAGCAGCAGCAGCGAGCGAAGGAATCACAACTGTAACCATATTGGCCAAGACTAACAAGAGCCCTGAGCGCTGACTGTATGGTAGGTTGCTGTCTGCATCTCACCCGACTAACCAGGACCAAGGCGGACCCCTACCCTAGGAAAGCCACTATCTTGGCAATGCAGGAGCCGTAGTGCTTCGAGCAGGCTCGTGGGCTAATATAGGGGCCTTAATGATTAGAATAGGGTTCTTTAAGGGTTCCTTTAAAGAGGTACTATGAGGGAGCTACAATGGTACTATGATATTGTTATAAATAGGGGCTTTACTAGCTAGAATAGGGTTTTGGAAACAATTACAAACCCCCAAAATAGCATTGGTAATTATTGAGGCCCCTATGGTAATCAAATAAGGACCCCTAGGGAATACATTCCAATTTTCCTGCTCATATCGAGGGCCCCGACCCCGGCTGCTAGACCAGGCGGCGCCACAGCAAAAGCGCCGATCTTGGCCAAAGATCGCTAAGGTTTACGGTTTGGGTTTCGTTCAAGGTTCAGGGCGGTTTATGCAAGAGTTATAGAGTTGTGGTTTGCAGATCTCAGAGTTTGGGGCTGTTAACGTTGCTTCCCTGGGTCATGGTGTATTTGACCTCTGGCGTGAAGGGTCAAATGATAACGCAGGTTGCCAAAACAAGTTCGATGCAGAGAACTGCCGAAACATCAGTCGACATAGATCGGGGTCTCTATGCCATGAGCCTTAGACTGCACTGCCTCGAACCGACCCTTGCCAATCCGCAAACTGCCAAAGACGCCGCAACACTAACACTTGGGTCCCTTTCAATGCACTGATGAAAACCCGCTGATTCTGGCTTGACGTAGACCCTAAACCCTAAACCCGAAACCCCTAAACCCTATGCCCTAAACCCTAAGCCCCTAAACTAAACCCTAAACCCTAAACTCTCAGAGAAAGCCACCGACAGAGACAGCCCGACAGAACCTAAGGCCTAAACATGGAAACCCCTACACCCACCCACCTAATATAGGGGCCTTAACAATTAGAATAGGGTTTGGGGGCCGATTATACCGTAGTTATCATAAGGAAGCCCCACAATAGTATTAGTAAGTATTTAAAGCCCCTATAGTAGCCAGAAGCCCCCCTCCCTCCCCAGCCGAGCAGGCTGCTGGATCAACGCGTATCCGGACAGCCTCGCAGAGGCACGTAGGAACATCGCAGGTGCAAGGTGCCCAGGTGGACACTGGGTCGTTTTGGATTAGTCCTGCATTGTATGCACCTTGTTGCCTACATATGTACATGCATATAGAATATGCACACATACAACTTATAATCTTGCCTGTGCCAGTTCCATACACATAATGTACTATGGAATTATAGCGTGCTACAGATGCACCCACACCATTGCGAAACAAGACCCTGACAACCTAAATACCCTAAACCCTAAATACCCTAAATACCCGAAGCCCCAAACCCTTCATACCCGAAGCCCTAAACCCGAAACCCGACACCCTGAAAAATTACCCCAAGCCCTAAACCCTAACAGCCTAAATACTCTAAATACCCTAAACCCTAGCCCTAAACCTTGACACCTTAAATACCCGAAGCCCTAAACCCCCAAGCGAGTGGTGACACCTCGGAGAGGCTCCGCACGCGCATCGGGGCATAGTCGGCCCCTGCATTGTTCCGCGGAAAGGGTTAGCTAAAGGGTTTCGGGTTTCGGGAATAGTGTTCAGGGCAGAGGGTCCCCTACTTGTCGGGTATCAATCGGAACTAAAGGTTAACCCTTTTGGTGATATTGGATACTACCCAAAAAAGTTAAAGGTTACCTACTCTACGAGGTTTTCGGGTTTCGGGATTAGGGTTCAGTCCAGAGGGTCCAGAGATTGGGCCTTCATGATTATCTCTCTCTCTCTCTCTCTCTCTCTCTCTCTCTCCCTGCCTCTCTCCGTCTGGCAACACGTAGGTAAGGTAAAGTTAGGTAGGACCCTAAACCCTAAACCCTAAACCGTGGCGGGCAGAGAGGTGAAGAGAGCTGGAGAGTCTCCCAGGTTTCAGACGGGTCCTAGTCCCGCAGCCACGAGTAGAGATCCAGTGGGCAGCGGCAGCCTCCCAGCTTTAGTTGAGGGTTTATATAGGGTTGGGGGTTCAAGGCTCAGGGTTTAGGATTCAGGGTTTGAGGGTTCAGGGTTTAAGGTTCAGAGTTTAGGGTTTGGGGTTCAAGGTTCAGAGTTTAGGGTTTAGGGTTACGGATGCCCCGACGGATCCAAAGTATCCTTGGAAGACCAGCTACCGAAATGGTGGGTACTACAATTTTAGATGGGCGGTAAACTACTGTAGAGTGACTTGGCTGGTGTATTATCAGTTTAGGCTTGGGTTTAGGGTATGAGGGCTGAGGGTGTAGAGTTCGAAGTTCGAGGTTGCCGTGGTTACTGGGCCTAGGTTTTGCTCTATGCCGGTTCCGTGTGGCACATCAAGCATGCCACACATCACCAAGCATATTGAGGCTCTGGGTACCCCCCACTTCTGCTACCTAGCTATTGGGTATAGGGGTCCATGTACCGAACATAGGGGCCTTAATAAATGGAATAGGGCTTGGGGGCCCATTATACTGAAATTATCATAAGGGGGCCCCAAAAAATAGTACAGATGATTAACCCTAAACCCTAAACCCTAAACCAATTACTTAAGCCCCCCTCATATTATGTCGTGTTTTCTTGGGTTTCACAGAGATTCCGAACAAGGTACTCGAGGACCAAACTGTGTAGCATCTCCGCAACAGGACAGTAGCGTCTTAATAAATAGAGTAGGGTTCCTTTAAAGGGGGTCGATAAGGGTTACTACAAGGGATATATAAGGGATCTATGATAGGGTTCTATAATATAGGGGCCTTGACAAGTAGAATAGGGTTTAGGGGGCCTATTTAGGCACCTATAGTAGATCCTCATCTCATCCGGCGACAGGCAAGACATGCAGACACATGATGTTGTTGTAAACATGAAAACATGGTCAGTAATCACGATCGTGGCAGTCGGTGTTGTTTGAGGAGCAAAGGAAGCAAAGGTCAGACGAGGAGGACTATGATTGCAATATTCAGACCGATCGAAGTTCTAAGCATACCACCTCTGCGGTTGAAGGATACACATGCGGATAGAGGCATAAACCACGGCTAAGGTGGTGCATCAAAGAATACTCGATCCTTCTGGGGTCCCTACCCTTCTGAGAGGCTGTGCGGTGGCACAGCCGCAAGGACTTCGCGGACCACACCGGCAAGAGAAATACTGAAGTCTGCCAGCGCCTGCCGTGCCTGGCAGCTGGGGCTTCAGATTTGGGGTAAGGTTTATGGTCCGCTTAGGGTTTCGGGTGCAAGGTTTAGGGTTTAGGGTTCAGGGGTTTAAGGTTTAGGGGTTTAGTGTTTAGGGTGTAGGGTTTCGGGTTTAATGGGTTGAAACTTTAAGAGGCCGACGGGGTTTAGGAATGATGGCCTAGGGTCCAGGGATTTACAGTTTGCATCGTGTTTTCTCTTGCTTTGACTTGGGGGATCTCAAGGTGTCTCTGTGCGTGACAGTCCGCATGACAGAATGCAAGAACTCCATAAACCCCCTAAACCATACCAGACCCTCCAGAACGAAGGCATTTCATCGGACCTCTAGGGACGATGGCGCTAGTTTCTCGACTCTTCTCGAAAGAAGTACGGAGGAGAACCAAAGGTATCTCAGGAGGAGGACGTCCGTAAGGTATCGCACGGTCGAACATGGGCGAAACACACACCGACATCGTTTGGCAGCGAAGACGGAACAGAAATTTGGAATTGACCGTGCTGCTTCCGAAATAATCCTTTCACGACCCCCCCAATATTGACTGAACAGCCCAGATACGGTGTGGACGTAGGTGTAGGTTCCAACATGCACCAAAATGAAGAGGGACTTGAATTGGATGTTGAATTCTTTCAGTTTGATCTTGCAACCGCGGGACAACTCTAAGCCCCAAACCTTAAACGCTACAAGCATCGAAAACCAGAACAACCCAAGCCCCAACCCCCAGAACTCTAGATTCCCTAGCTCCCTAAACGCTACATTCCCAAACTTAAACGGCGAAATTTAGGGTTTGTTTTTAACATGTACTCTTTTTTAACAGTATATTAGGGTGTAGGGTTTTGGCCTGGGACTTGTTGGACTCATTCACGGCCGATGGCTCCAGCAAGTGCTGCCTGCTGGCGCTGATCGGGTGAAGTTGGCCCCAGAAGGAAACTCAGCGGCCTTGCTACTTCGAAGAGGGTTTTGGGGCACATTAGGCCCCACACTTCGAAGAGGGTCTTGGGGTACATTAGGCCCCACACTTCGAAGAGGGTTTTGGGGCACATTAGGCCCCACACTTCGAAGAGGGTCTTGGGGTACATTAGGCCCCACACTTCGAACAGGGTTTTGGGGTACGTTAGAGACAGGTATATAATTCGAAAATCTCAAGAGTCCTCAGCCACCGCACCCTAGCCACCTGTAGGCGAGGGAAACGTAAACACGCGACCCGAAATTTCTAACTAAGTCCTAACACCCTTAAAACGCCGAAACCCTGAATCGACAACCCTAAACCCCACAGGCTTTTACACGACTCATCAGACACAAGACTCCATTGATGAATCAGGAACCCTGAGGTGCAATACTGCTGGTAAGTTCTCCTGAAGCGTCAATGCCAGGTCCGAAACCTTAACCACGCCCCAGAAGAGTAACCCCGAAACCCCAAACTCTGCAACAACAAAGAAACGGCCCTGCATCAAAAAATGTTAAGGTCCATCTCAATTTAATTCACTAGAAATCTTATACAATATACAACACTTCAAAAACCTTTCTTTCGTCTGTGTGCCCTAAACCGCCTCAGCTCTAGCCACTACAGAGCCGAAGCCCTGCATGTGTGCTAAGAGACAGGGGCCGTAATGTGGCAAATACATACATACGTACATACATACATACATGCATACATTCAGGCATACATATTGATATGCACACACACACACGTCTGCAAACATCATTACCTACTTACTTGTACATACACCGATATGTGTACTTTTATGAGTTCTGTTGATGCACCTATCGATTCGTTTAATAATTGGCGCAGCAGTATACCGTGGGGACCCTGAGCAATAGTGTTTCTCAGTATTCATGCTTCTATAGGTGGCGATTTTAAACCCTGTGAAAGATAGTAGTCAATCATAAGATCCTTTTAGGCCCAATAAGGAAACATGTAAAATGTCCCAAAGCCCTACCTAGTTACATATTTCGGCATAATTCGGCTCTCCGATGGCCTGGATACGCGCCCTCGCCGGACGCAGAAAGTCTGATTGGCAAATGCCTGCTTAGAAGGTTTAGGGTTGAGGGTTTAAGGTTTCTGGGGTTTAGTGTTTCTGGGGTTTAAGTTAGGTGTCTAGGGACTTGGGAGGTTTGTAGCTTCAGGTTTACAGTAGGATTGAAGGCCGCGGGTTGACGGAGGCTCCTGTAGTACGGCGTCGAGGAATGGCGAACTTTTTCGGAAGAGTGCGTCAATACTGCACAATCCTTGCGTTCAGTTGTTGTGAAAGCACGGAGCCACCTGGATAGGACATTCTGAAAATGAAATACTACACCTTTTCATTGCCAAGCTGTAAACTGATGAAGTAATCTTCAGAATCCCCTTGTCGCCAAGCCCAAAACCGGTGACTGTCGCTAGACGACACTCCAGAATTCTGTGCTTCGAACCCTTCATACCGGAGCACCAGGGCCTTTCAAGCCGAAATCTCCCATCCACCCCCAGCCCCGAAACACCCTAAAACCGCTCCACAACCCCAAACCCAACAACAGCGCCTTTATAGTATCCTTACTTATTATACTTGCCCTTATCTTATCGTATCCCTGTTGGTCAGCCTAGGAGTGGCCCATAAAATGATGAGCCTTACTGTGGCAACCGTACACGAGGCCGTATTGTCAGGAGCCCGAAGCCGGAAACCCCGAAGCCCCACAAGCCTAGGCTCTCATGGGTTGAAGGATGAAGCGTTTGGGGTTTACACTAAAAAACCTGTCATACGGATTTGTAAAAAGACTCATAATAAGGAGCGCTCAAAAGGTATGTTTTACAGGGTCCAGGTAGGGCTTAGCATTCAACAACCCCACGTCTCAACCTGAAAAGTTCGAGGCGCTAACACTTAAAACCCTAAGACCAAAAGCACATCTGCAAATGCAAGACATTTCACGACCTCGGAGAACGCCAAAAACCAAACCATACTGAGTCAAAAACAAACCCTGAACCATTCATCCTACATCTTTTTTAGCTTCCCATATTCACCGCTTTGCATTGGCATTGGCTTGAAAGCTCCCATATTCAGCAGACGTTGATGCAGAAGATGGATACGCAGAACACTACGGTAGACCAGATGGTCATTTGACTTCCCGAGGGTCGTACGCTGGACTGGTACATCGACGCCGCCATCGACAGCTCAGGATTTTCGCCGTCGTTTCAGGTTCAATGCACTCATCATCTCCTTGATCAGCTTGCGGTCCCGTGCCCGCTTGTGCTTGAGCTCGATCACCTGTTCGCTCAGCACGCCGATCTTTCCACTCTTCTGCTGGCCTTGCTGGTTGACTGTCACCACCGCTCTGCCTAGCTCGTCTATCTAACGGGCGAAGAAAGAGGAACCCCAACAACAGAGGATGCGGCCATGCCACCCCCCCCGGCTCTTCTGACTGAATCCTCGGCCCGGAACTCGACAACCCAACCACATTAAACCACCGACTCCGGAAACCCTGATATAGTGGCCTCAGTACTTAAAACAGGTTTTTGGGGATGGTATCGCTATGATGAGGAGCCCTAAGGAATCGATTGGTAACTGCTCAGGCTTCCATATTACAGATTTAGGGCCCGATTCAACAGGTGCCTCCACGGCTGCGCTCGCGGAGGAGGCTCTGGCTGAGGCCTGCAATGATGCTGGCTTGATGCGCATCAAGTGTTCAACCTGTTGAAACCCCCAAACTTCCAGCCCCCCAACCTAAACACCTAAATCCCAGGCATAAAACTCGGAAAACATCATCAAGTCCTTTGCAAAACCCTTCTAGACTTATAGAACCCTGATAAACCCCTCCGGAACCCTACCTAACCAAACGAAACCCTAAACCTAAACTCTCCATATAAACCACTTAAGACCCCCTTAAAAACCTTATCAAAAACCTCACCCGAAACCCCCAACCCAAAACCCTGCAAGAACCCTACCCAAACAACCCCTATAGACCCTAAACCCCTAAACCCTTCCCTACTAAACCCTAAACCCTGCCCTACTAAACCCTAAACCCCTCAACCCTCACCTGCTGAACTAAATCCTAAGCCCCCAAAACGGAGGATCCCCAGCCTTTTCCGAGTCATCGTCCAGCCAGGTTTTCTTCAACTCCCAGGGCTCCGGCCTTCGAATTTGGGGGTTTTACCTGGGCCCTTCAAAGCCTATCCCAGAGGGTCCAAGTACTCCCTACTATAGGACTTGAGGGCCTGTTTAGGGCATCTAAAACCATAAATAAGGACTACTTGGACCCTCGGGGTAACAAAGCCTATGTCCTACTTGTCGGGTATCATGGGGAACTTAAGGTTAACCTTTTGGGTTGTATAGGATTATACAGGGACCATACTACCAAACAAAAGTTAAAGGTTGTCTAATCTACTACTAGGATGTTGTCGGGGTTGCGCAACATAAGGGCAACGGCCTTTCGGGCTTATTTTGCCGGATTCAGGCATGGAGTAGAAGGGCACACGGGATGGTTTTCATAGCCTCAAACTTAATGCTGCTTGCGGGTTTGTTATCGTAACAGATTACAAAAGTCATAAGGGGATCTAGAAAACTATGCAGCGTCTGGAGAGAAGGGCGTCGCCTTTGCCAGAAGTATTCGCAGCACAGGGCTATGGCAACCCACTAAATTCCTAAAGCTCCACGACATATTCTAGCAGGGTCTTCGAATCTTCCTTGCATTCGCTCGCAGAATCCGGCGGACAGTTTCCAGACAAATTCTAATTCTAGAAAAGTGCTCTGGCTTTCTGGTGATCGGATTCCGGATCACCGCGAGTGTTTTTTTGTTTGTTTCCGCTGGGGCTGGCGATTTAACTTATGAGCACTCTCTTCTTCATAACATTTCAAATAAATCTTGAAACATCTTTACGCTCTAACCCATAATCATAAACCCATGATCCCTCAGCCCTAAACCCACAAACCTATTAACCCTGAGCCCTTCAACCCAAAACCCATAAACCAGGACCCTCGGAAGCCCCAACAGCCCTGTGCGGAACTTTGTCTATTTGGGGGTTCCAAAATTAGGGGTACCTTATTTAGGTGCCCTGACAATAAGATCCTACTATTTAGGGTACTATATCAGGGTCCCCTGTTTTCGGAAACTCCCATGTGAGGACACCTCTGGCGGTGGGCTTTATAGAGGCGGATCTCGCGTTTTGGGCTGAGGGAGACGATGCTCTAAAATGAATTCAATGCCACTATTTACATGTTCAACATGGTTATGTTTTATGAATACAAGTTACAATAATAATGATGTGAATAGTAATCATGAAATACGTGATGGTGATTCTGGGCAGTATCTATCTTGTAAAATTTTAAGGCGCTATGAGGGGACCAGCCTCTTTGTACCGTCCATGCAGTGGCAATGCTTGGTACAGCACCCGGGCGGCACTGCCGGCGGATGGCCTGGAACAAGTCTGCAGAAACTGGCGAAAACAAGACACACTTAAACAGGAACTGTTGCTTGGAAATTCTCCGTTGCTTAGGTCCCGATCCGGGTGGGGATAGCGTTTCGGGTTCGTGGTTCCGTTGCACCAACCCATCCCGATCTCTTCAATCTTCTACACCCCCACACCCCTTGTGAATCCGAGTAGTACACCCCTCCCCTCACGAGAAAAGGAACCCTTAAAGGGATCCCTAAATACCCTTACAGGAGACCTGTAAAGGAACCCTGTTCTTGTATTCAAAGCTCTTCTGCTGCCTGTACCCGAAACTTCCGCCCCTATGTGCTCGACCTCCTGAACCCTTAAGGGTCCATGTACCCAAGGAGTATATACTAAGGGCTCCTTTAAGGGTTCCCATATGGGGTCTATAATAAGGGACTTGGAAGGGTTCTATACGGGTTTAGGGTATAAGGGTGCGCACAAGAAGTCTATAACCTATATGGGGACTACTATTTGGGCATATGGTCCCTCCCCTAGGGGAAAGCTATGATGGGGAGCAGCAGTCAAAGCCATGATGGGCACACACCAACCAATTCGCAATACAACGTCGCAGTTATCTGAACAAGAGAACGATGAAACTGCCGATATGCAAAACACAATAGACCCTAAACCCTAAACCCTTAAGCCTGTGTCAGACGAATAATGCTAGTGGCCTGGCGGATACCCCGACTCATCCCTGGGCCATGCGATTATCCTGAGCGCAGGTCAGCTTCGAAGTTGACAATAGGCAGGTTTAAGGTTTTAGTAGGGTTCATGAGCAGTCGTGGACCTTGCACGGATCATGAGCAGTAAACCTCACTTAAAGATCCCAGAAGCACAATTGCATTCTAAACCTCTACGACCCAGAACCAAGTACCTGAAACGGATCCATGTTCATGGCACACGCTAAGAACGGTTCGCCGAATGAATGCCCAAAAGCAACGTAACAGTCCCTCCAACCAAGGGCCAAGCGAGCAAAGAACTGCTAAAACACCACAGTCAACTTCAAGTCGTACAGCTTGAGTGGATGGAAACGATACGAACAGCCAGAGCGACGAAACCCGCGAGTTTTAGAGAGTTTGAGGGTCTTGGGATGAAATCTCCCAAGACGCAACCCGATACCTCAACCCTAAACCCTTGAGCTGTGGGTCAAATCGTCCGGCTGCTTGCCGATGACGATTCCATGGCGTCGCCGGGGCTCCAGCATGTCCTCCCAATGCTCCCAAGACCTTCAGGGTAGTGCCCAGACCTTCCAAAAATCCCTCAATTAAGGAATATACCTTAATTCATATTTAGGATCCCAAATATGAATTAAGGTATATTCCTTAATTAAGGGATTTTGGAAGGTCAGGGTAGTGTCTCGGACTTAGGGAGGTCTAGGATGCCCAGTAACCTAGGAAGAAAAAGGGCTCCCTTTTTGGTATTGGGTAACTTTATGGGGAACCTAGGACTACAAAAAGGGAATAAGGGTACTACTGGGCATCCTAGATGTAGGCTTCAGCGTTTCGGGAATTTGGGGGCTTAGGTTGATGTAGCAGCTAAGGGCGTAGAGTCGAAAGTATCGGCTGCTGACCTTGCCGGCGCTGTCGAACTTATATAGGGCTCATGATGCATGTATACACTGTACATTTACACATAGGCATATGCATACACGTACGCGTAGATGTACAGCTATCAATATACATATGCATATTAAATATACATATACATGTACTTAAACTAAATACACATATACATATACTATACACTCACACACATATATATATATATATATATATATATATATGTATATACATATACATATGCATACGGTTATAATATAGAGCTATAACCTGTAGTACATACACACACACACACATATATATATATATATATATATATATATATATACATAAATAAAAATGATAGAACGGGCTAGGGGTTGAGTTGCCACAAGCTTCCACGGCGAGCCTGGACTCCAGAACAGGGTTGGAAGCAACCGGAACCTTGCCCTCCTCCGTAACCTTCAGGGTGTGGGGTTTGGGGTTTAGGGTTTGGGGTTAAGGTTTTGGGCTTGGGGTTTAGGGTTTAGGGTTTGGGGTTTAGGGCCTCCGTAGCTCCCTCGTCGCTGTCCGCATCGTCATCGTAGGCCGACAGCAGTGACCTCTCTTCTTCAATCACCAGGTCCAAAGGGCTCAAACTCTCCCTCTGAAAGACAGACCAACTATGTAAAGTCAACAAGTTCAAATCTTTCCCAATTGCTATCTCAGCGACCCAACCGTCTTGCTTTTGGCCTCTTGAGGCTTCGCCTCTGCCTCCTTGCGATCTGCTTTCGCCACAGTAGACGCTGCTTGGACGACCCCTGCAGGGACGCGAGGCTCGCCAGGAACGGCTTTCGCAGGCGATTCAGCGACCACCGCGGAAGCGCCCAGAGATGAAACTGCGGAAGAAGGCATGCTTTGGGCGACGATCGGTGCCGCACCTTCAAGGATTCATGCTGACCCACAACAAAAACAGTTCAGATGCCCTTGGGCTGATATTCGAAGTTCTGAGTAAGACAGTAAAATGCCTGCTATGGAACACCGAGGCACCTTGCTGGGGGATTTGGAACAGTTGAGGCACGCTTGCAGTCAATACGCCGCCTGGCACCATGAGCCTTCGCTGCTCTTCGCGAGAACTCAGTAGCCTTACCCTAACACCCTAAGGGTCCAAAGTACTTATATATATATATATATATATGTATATATATATATAATAGAATGTAGGGTTTCTATATTAGGAATTACTATTATGATTTGGGGAAGTATCCCCCATAACGGTACCTAGGACCCTTTGGGACAGTCCATGCACCCTGCTTGAAAAGTTTTTTCAAGTTTCCATCAGGCCGTGAAGTTTCCAGGTGTTGAAGGGCCTTTTGGGGTTAATAGGGATATCCTACCCGGAACCCTGGTGAAAAAAAATGGGCAAACCATCACGGCTATCCTGGCTCCCGTAGTCTTGCCTGCCGGCCCTGATATGAGAACCTCCACCCCGACCCGGTATAGGGCCTGCTATCACGCCAAACGGTCCGAGGATCGAGTATCCCATATATATATATATATATATATATATACATATGTATAGATATATCCATATGAGAAACATACATCTATATACATATGTGTATATATATATGTGGTTATATAGTTACATATATATATACACATATATATATATATATATATATATATATATATATTTATTTGTATTTATAACTGCATATGTTTATATATATATATATATATATACATACTTACACAAGGAGCCCTCTCTGAAAGCACAAGTCTTGGAATCTGTAAGAAGCTGCCCAGGAGCACGTGCCCAGCAGCGAATGCGAGGTTGCCAGGATTTAAACCCATGGACACCTTCAGGGTTTAGGGTTGGGGGGTCTAAACCGTAAACCCTCAACCTCCATGGACACCTTGCCAGTGGCAGGGCTGGGGGTTTTCCCTAAGCCCCTGTATAAACCCTAAACCTTATGGTTTGGCGTGTATAGGGGTTGTCCCTAAAACCCTACACCCCTACATAATTACACCATAGGGTTTGGCTCTGAAGGCTCAGGGAACTGTGGTTGCTTCTGTCTTCTGGCATTCTGAATAGTAATTAAGGCTGAGGGTTCGCCGGTGCGTCTCCGAGGGGCGAAGGGCTTATTATCTTCAACCTACACAGGTGTCAGCGTCTCGCGCTTGGGGCTTATTCTCTGGGGTTTGTATATGGGAGTATCCGAAAAGAGGGGACCCTAAAATAGCACCCTAAATAAAAGGCTCGTCATGAAAAGGACACCAAACTGAAGATACCCCAAATTTTCGGAAACTCCCATATGGCTTTCGCGGTGTCGGGGGATTCGAGGGGCCTAGGGCCCATGTAAGGCTTTGCAGCGACCTAGGATTTACACTTATGATAGACCCTAAACCCCAAACCTCCAAACCCTAAACCCTCTACATCCTAGACCCTAAATCCCTAGACCCTGAACCCCTAAACCCTAGACCCCAAGCCATAAACCGGCCTGCGGTATCTGGAAGCCCGGGAGACTTCCAGAAGCTTCTGGAAGAGCTCCCCGGAGCCCAGAGCTACCTCGGCTACTTGGCTACTTGGAGCTTTTATGGGAGTTTCCGAAAAATACGGGGTACCTTAGGCTTCCTTAAAGGGTTGCGAAAAAAGGGTACCTATAAGGGTTCCTTTAAAGGGCTCCATAAGATTGTAGAGTTTCCGAAAATTAGGGCTACTTTCGCTGGGGGTCCTCTGTAGGGTCCCCTATTTTTAGGACCCCCCCCCCCCCCCACATGGCTACATCGTTATAAGTGCGGTTATGAGGCCTCTGATATGGTTTCTAATCATAGTCACCCTACTCTTAGAACTGCCCATGAACCTCCCAGTACCTCAAAGGGGGCTGAGCTTTGAGGGTTGTTCAAGGCTTCGTTTCGCAAGGCTTCAAGCGGGGTTATATAGAAACTTCAGTCAAGGTCTTCGAAGCCTTAGGAGGTGTTGTTCATCGAAACATGATCCAAGAGTGGGGTTCCCATCGTGGCACGGGACAGGTAGTTCTACATCATTTTGAAGTGGCACCCATAATGATGGAGACGTGCCGATGCAGCGAGAGCGATTATGCAGAACGGTGTGGCTTCTACGAAACTAACTCTAACCACAGGGAAGAACAAGCCGATACCCTGAATCTTAAAGCCTATAAACCCTGAACCCTCAAGCACGAACTACAAAAGACTATAAAGCCTAAAACGCTAAAGCCCTAAACCAACCCTGAACTTCATCCAAACCCAAGGCATGAATAACTTAAAAATTCCTTAACTCTAACTCTAACCCTACTGTCCTTAATTCAAAACCCTAAACCCAGTACCTACTGGATGTGTACATGGAGCCTTTGTGCTAAACCGCCCGAATGGTATGCCCGAGGCAGCCTGGGCAAGCAGCAACGCCGACATTCAGCTGCTGGCCTTGCGCTTGAAAAGAAGGCTATCTACCTATAGTGGTTTAAGGGTTTAGGGTTTAGGACTTAAGGTTTAGGATTTATATAGGGGTCAGAGTTTAGGATTTATGGGTTTAGAGGTTCCTTTTTTTGCTAACCAATTTTATGGTCAGGATCCTGAAATATAGATTTGCTTAAGCAACAATAAAAGGAACTACAATGGAGACTGTAGGTGGGGTCTTGAGGTTTAGGGGTCCAGGTAAGCTCAACACCCGAAACCACTCAACACCGAAATCCAACAATCCAACCCTAAACCCTAAGCCCTACAGCGTGCCTTGTTGGAAGTGTAGAGCCGGCTGGAAAGTCTGCTGGCCTGTCTGCGGTACCTGTCAGAGTCGGGTTAGGGAATGACATGTTGGGGGTTTGGCGTCTAGGTGTAAGGTCCAGGATTCTAGGGTTGGGATTGAGGCTGGAGGGTTTAGACTAGCTTAGGACCCAAGGGTAAAAAGAGGGACCCTTAACAAGGACCCCTAGGTATACACCCTTAATATAGCTATGATATACCCATCATATAGCCCATTATGGGGTAGGGGTCCCCATTAAGGGTCCCTCCTTCTTCCTTTTGATAGGAGTTTAGCGGATCCGCTCCGAGTTTTCATTCGGTGGGGTTTGAGCTGTCCGGGGGGTGATCCTGGGAATTCGGTGACGGTTTAGGGTTTAGGGTTTAGGGTTGAGGGTTTATGGGTGGCTGACCATGCTTCTAGCAGCAGGATTTCCCGAGCGCAGATGAGACGTTGCTATCATTCAAGATAGAAAACCGCTTACACTAGGTTGGACTATTAAAGCCTCTGAACATCCTTCGCAAGTCCAAGCCACTTAAACCAAGCAGAAGCGAACGTTACAACCACAGCACATCGCAGTGGCCTACAGGGTAGAACAATTGGGTTCCTTCAAGGGTTGCTTGATGCAACTATGCCAAGCTAACAATCTGATAATCCCCTCGCAAGGATATAAACAAACCCTACTCCCCAAGCTGGTAACCCTTCCGTTTATCTATCTATCTATCTATACCCATCTGTCTTTCTACCTGTCCATATCTAACTTTTTCATACATACACACACACACCAAATGTGCACATATGCATATATATACACACATATATATATATATACATAGAGAAAGAGAGAGAGAGAGAGAGAGAGAGAGAGAGAGAGAGAGAGAGAGAGATGGACAAACATACATCTGCAAATCTGAAAAGGGAGCCGGAGAGCCCTAAACCCCAAAACCCTAAAATAATAAACCCTAAAACCCTGAAATTCTAAAACCCTAAATCCTAAACCCGCAACCCTAAAGAGGGAGCCGGAGAGCCTGTGGGCAGGCCCAGTGGCCGCCTCCGGGCCAGGAGCCGCCAGCGGCCATGGGAGCCACATGGGGCAAAGGATGTGTTAGATTCCCAGACCTTCCAAAATCCCTTAATTAAGGAATATACCTTAATTCATATTTGGGATCCTATTTTTATTTAAGGTACATTCCTTAATTAAGGGATTTTGGAAGGTCTGGGTTTCGGCTTAGCCTGGACCCCCCAACTAACCTCTAACAATCCCTAAATACCCACTATTAAGGACCATAAGGGCTTTATTAAATGGTACTTGGGGGTCCTGGAGGGCTTATAGGGTTATTTCGGGCTAAGAGCTTTAGGAAGCGTAGGGTTTTGGGTTTTGGGTTGAAGATAGAAGCCTTTGGCTTTTCATAGGTTTGATTGTAGGGGGTTTTGTTTATACCGTGCTTTGGGTGTGTATCTCTAACAGGGAATGATAAAGCGGCCTTCAGATTTGCCTGCGAGTTCTTGGTTGATGGCATTCCAAAGGTGTTAAAGAAGCCATCATGTTTGGAACTTTGGAATAACGTTTTGGAGCATGTCCTAAGAGAGTTGAGTCGTTGAGCTTATAAGCTGTCAAAACAGTTTTGGGATTTTAGCGCTTCAAGGTCTCGTGCGGAAGAGGCAGTGTAGGGTTCAGAGCCTCGGGTCTAGGGCTTCAAGGTCTGAGCATCTAGCTCTGATGAACTAAGGGGTTTAAACTCTATGATGCCGCTTCGGCATAAGCTTACGCAGCCTGTGGCTGAGAGCCAGACAGCTTCAGGTCGTCTTTATGACCATAGCCCTAACCCTGATCTAAGTTACTGAACCTAACTTTCTAGGGTTCCTTGTTATGATTTCCGTATCTAAGTTATTGAACCTACCTTTTTAGGGGTTCCTTACTATGACTTCCACAAATAAGCCCTGAAACAGCCCTAAACCCTAAACCCTAAACCCTAAACCGAAACATGTAGGTTCTTCCGGGTTAAGGATAGCCCTAAGGACCTCTGAGGCCCAAGGGTCCGAACTCCCCTGGCTTCGGCCATGAAACGGCTCCTAAAGTGTTTATAGGGTCTAGGGTTTATTTAGGCTTTAGGGATTTAGGGTTTAGGGTGTATTTAGGGTTTAGGGTTTATTTAGGGTTTAGGGTTTTGGGTACTTTAGGGTCAAGGTATATAATACATGATCTATATTATATAAGCCTGTTGCTACTCCACAAGACCCTAGAAGCTCTACGCCACCACTATAGGAATCCTTTAAAGCCTAAAAAACCAGACCCGTCAAACTTCCTACAACACCCGTACCGGAACCCTGTAGTAAAAGCGGATGAACCCTTTTGCGGCCCTGAACCTTTTCAACCCTATAAGCCCTATAATCCCTATAAGCCCTATAAACCCTATAAACCCTACAAGCCCTGTAAACCCTATAAGCCCTATAATATAAGCCCTAACCCTAACCCTAAACCCTAAACCCTAGGAACCCTACCCCTGAACCCTATAAGCCCTGTAAGCCTTATAAGCCCTATAAGCCCCAGAAGCCCTAAACCCTAATGAATCCTTCTTGGTGGAACTCAGGGGTTTTCGTGGATAGAGGTTCGTCTCTTTCGGGCTTCGGTCGAGGGTCGAGGCTTCAAAGGTTTAGGGCTTTAGGGCTTTAGGGTTTTGGGAGTTTAGGGCTTTAAGGTTTTTTTGGGGTTGTAGGGTTTTGGGAGTCTAGGAGTTGGGGGATTTTAGGGCAGGGCTTTTGGGCTTTAGGGCTATTAGGGGCTTTAAGGGAGTTTAGGGTTTAGGGCATCGCCTGGTATGTTCTCGGAGCCTCTGCTGGTGACCCAGAAACAGACTTGATAGCGTCATCGGGAGCTGGGTGACGTTGGGTCGTCGTCTTTGCATAGATGCAGGAGCCTCGCCGAGTACAGGGACCTGAATCATAATTGTGCGGAGAACTAGCATTAAAGCCCCTATGTTGGGAAGTCCTCATAGCACAAGCCAGCCAGCTAGAAAAGCCTCACTACACGTTGGCTGCGTGCTGTTATGTCACCAACTTAAACTCAAAAGAAAGATGCAGCCGCCCAAAGCCTCGCAAAACCATCATCACCCTTAGTTCGTTTAACAGGCTGTGGTTTAGGGTGCAGGGTATCAGGTTAAGGGTTGGGGCAGCTGCAACATTGTTTTAGCAACTTGGCATCGGCTGTTAGTAAATCAATCCAACTGATCTCGGTGCGGGCGCTTACCCGCCCATACTGAGCTGCCTCTCTCGGCATAAATCCACAGGGCTCCAGTTGCGGTTTAGGGTTTTGGATTTAAAAGGGTCTAAAACATTTCTGAAATTTCTGGGACCTAAAAAGGGCCCTAATTTGGAGACCTACTGCCTAACTAGTGTCCTACAAGTACTACTTAAGGAACTGGAGCCCTAGGGAACTATGGGGGTCCCAACTAAAGCACAGGAAACTGAAGGATACCCTGCAAGTAGCTGGTCACAGGGGCTTTTTGAGTGGCTGTTTCGTATCATCTTCAACAAAAACTCACTTGCTGAGTTCATAAGCCCCCAAAAGTGTACACTTTTCGTTTTGTAGTGGGTAGTATTATCCTGCCAAAAGTGTAAAGTGCATCCACTCAGCTACTAAGAAAAGGACCCCGAATGCAGGGATCCTTTTCGTTCTGTTGTGCTGTTTGGGAGCCCCCAAGGGTACCTGCAAGCAGATTGTTGCCACCCGCCGTTTGACGTGAGTACACAATCGCATGCGTAACGCTCGGTGCAGATCACCCATCTCCATGAAGGAACTCCTGACCGGTGGAAGCATCCTAGGGTTTGGGGTTTAGGGTTAGGGTTAGGGCTTATATTATAGGGCTTATAGGGTTTATAGGGCTTGTAGGGTTTATAGGGTTTATAGGGCTTATAGGGATTATAGGGTTGATAGGGGCCTACCGACAATCTTCAGGGTATCTTCGTACTTACGGGATCCCTTATACAACTTCCTGGTTCGACTACGATACAAACTACCTTTTAAACCCCGGAACCCCAAACCCTGAAGACTCTGTCAAGCGGAGCCCCACCCAGACCTTCCAAAATCCCTTAATTGAGGAATATACCTTAAATTATAATAGGATCCCAAATATGAATTAAGGTATATTCCTTAAGTAAAGGATTTTGGAAGGTCTGGGACCCTCTGTCAAGCGGAGCCCCACTTACCGTTCGGGATCCGCGGCTTTCAGCTGCAGGCTGTCAAACAGAAAACTCAAGTGAGTTTAGGGCTTACCTAAACCCCCAAAGTAGGTAAAGTAATGGCCCCATACCTACCCTAAGGCTCAAAATGGCCCAGTATGGTCTTTAGGCCCAAAAGCTTTAAAATATGAGTCCTTAGAGCCTTAGGGCTATAAAAAGGCTTAGGTAGGGCTCAGGGGTTTAGGGCTTTAGGGTTTCAGGGGTTTGGGGACTTAGCCTTCTTTAGCGGCTAAAGAGGACCCCTGTTCTGTAGAAGGGGGGTTTCAAGCTTAAGGCTTCGGGAGCAAGCTTATAGGGTTGAAGCGTTCGTTAAGGTTGGGGCTTTAGAGTGCTACCTATAGTCTCCATTGTAGTTCCGTTTTTTGGTTAACCAAAAACTCCGTTATAGGATCCTAACCATAAAACTTCATAACCAAAAGAAGGAACTACAATGGAGACTATAGGTAGTTCGTGATTCCAAGTTGGTTTAGCGGAGAGTACCTCAAGCTCCCCTCGAGATGTTGGGCATGATGTTGAGGAACGAGCATCAGATGACTAGAGTAGAAACAGCCGGACTTGACAATGATCATCAGCGAGAACCCTGCTTCGAATGAGACCCAAAAAGTACACGCCCCCCATGGCTCCTAAACCCTTTAAAACCGCACTCCTCTAGACAAAGTCTAACGGTCAACTCCATTGAAATTGCTGCAGGTGCCTCTCGAGCTGTCAATAGCATGAGCACAGCTCGGGCGTCCTAGTGGACGCCCACGAAGTGATACTGATAGGAGTCGTACCTGGAGTAAGAGCTTCCTGAACCCGGACAAAGCCGAAATCGCGAACACTAAAGTCCTTCACGGAGCCTGAAACCCTAAACCTGAACCCCGAAACCTGAAGACGCAAATGCCCAGACTGGGTCGTCCGAAACCCCCGAACCGGGCCGAATGCCCGGACGAGAGTACAGGATTGTTATGGTTTAGGGTCTAGGGTTTAGCGTTTAGCGTTTAGGGTTTAGGGTTTGGGGTTTAGGGTTTAGCTTGGGGTCCCAAGTAGGATGTCCGAGCTTGAGGGCTTCGTCACACGTCTGCCTAAAGGCTTCGGACGGATAGAAGCAGCAATAATATTAAGGCTATCACTGGTGGCAAGCTAGGTACGAATACTGCCATGCGTTAGTGTGATTAATCATAAGATGACGACGGCTTATAATCTGGTTGCAGCTGGAGTCTTTTGGTGTATGTGACGCAGGATTGTGCACTAAAAATGAGGTGCACCAAAATGATGCAGCCCGACTAGCAGACTTATATGCACATGTCTACTGTCCCCCATCCCCCAGCGCCACTGCCAAATTCCAAACCTTCAGAAAGAGATTGATGCCTGGATCTTGAGTTTCTTGCACTTTGACCCCTCTGTTGTGTGCAAGCACGGTCGGGGCACAAACGGGACCGCCAGTGATCGATGGAGTCATCAATCATCCTGGGTGTCCAACGTGTCTAGCACTGCGTTCGTGCTTCGCGTGTTCTACCTACCTACCTATCGATCTATCTGCGGAGCTCTGTCTATCGATGTATAACTCTACCTATCGAGCTAACCTATGTATAGACTTGCAAGCAGTTTCGTCTCCCTTCCTACCGATCTATGCACCTCTCTACCAGACCTACATACCCAGAAGTGAACTCACATACAAGTGCCCGTCTATCCTGTATGTATGTATGTATTTATGTACGTATGTATGTAAGTATGCGTGTATGTACGCATTTATGTAAATATGTATGTATGCAGGTATGCATGTATGTATGCACGTATGTACGTATGTGCGTATGTACGTACGTATGTATGCGCCTGTAAGGAAGGATGTATGAATGTATGAATGTATGTATGTAGTATGTTTGTCTGTACTTGTATGCGTGTATGTATGTAAGCATGTAAGCATGTATGTACGCATGTACATATGTATGTCTGCATGTATGCATCTATGCCCGTATGCAGTCATGCATGTCGGTAGGTGGCTGTAGGTAGTAGGTACATAAGTAGGCCGGTAGGTACAGGTGTGAGGGTTTACAGTACCAGGGTAAACACGGTACCTGCTCGAAACATGTCCTGAAGGCAAACCCAAATCACACAGAGTCTTGGGCTTTGACATGGTATAGGGATGATAATTCAAAGAGGGGTTACGTAAAGGCTGCCTACTCTACAACGAAGCTTTGCCCAAAGCCCGCGCAGATTGAGATTGGGACCTGTCTACGTCTCGCCGGAACTCCTGCAGGTCAAGGATGCAAATTCGGCTTACAGGGTGTAGGGGTTAAGGATGTAGGGGTATAGGGCATGTCGGCTCTGTTTTAGCGAGGCCTACCCCCAAGCACTGTTCCTGCTTACGAAAAGATTTGCATGTGAGGACTGCTGAAACCACCCCCCGCATTTGGGTGTGAGGGCCTCTTGCCTGTCTACGAGGCTCACACTGAAGGTTTCGATTTTGCGGAGTCGCGGAATATGCGAGATTCAGAAAAGCAAGAATCAATGTGCCACAATCCTTGTAATGGAACCTCCTGCGGGTGTTTGGGCTCTGTACTGCTTGGGTCTCCTGATCTGCTGAAGAAGCCTCTATGTGCCAAAGCCAAATCCGAAATCCCAAACACACAACTCTACATCCTGAACTCTAATTCCTAAATGCTGAACCCCATTATATAGACTTTAAAAATTGAACCCCAGACCCTAAAAAACAAGACCCAAAACCGAAAACCATCAACCCTTAATCCATGAAGCCCAAACCCCGATACCCCAAAACCCCGTAAGCCCCAAATGAGCTCAACCCAGACACCCCAAACTCGAAACCCCAAAACCGAAACTCTAAATCCTGAACTACACTCATCTGAAGCCCCATAGACCCCCAAACCCCAAACCCAAGACATTCTTAAGTCACCCCTGCGAGAGTCTGCTCTTTGGGCTTCTGTTGCAGCGGGAGTTTTAGGGCTAAAGTCCTTAGTCTCAAACCCCTACACCCTCAACCCCTAAACCCCGAACCAGCAACACTCTCTCGAACATATCAAACCTGTATATCCTGCGGAATACAGTGCGGATTCGAATATTCAAGCCCAAAAACAAGCACTAAGCAAAGGGGCTTCTTAATCATGGGTCTATATGGGTAGTTGTCAAAATTGTGGCGCCTTTTTGGGCAACCCTAAATATTAGGTGCCGTATTATAGTAAGGACCCCAAAAAGAGACCCGAATTTTGACAGCCCCCCCCCCCCATATCACCGTCGCCCAGCTCCTCATCCGACACTTTTCTGTTGCCACCATTTCTGACGCCGCCAGGCCTAGGGGTTCAGGGTTCTTTTTTCTGTTTTAAAGGGTTTAGGGTTTAGGGGTTTAGGGTTTAGGGTTTTAGGGTTTAGGGTTCTGGGGTTTAGGGGTTCAGGGTTTAGGGGTTTAGGTTTTAGGGGTGTAGGGTTTAGGGGTTTAGGGTTTACGGGTTTAGGGTTCAGGGTAGCAATATGTGCTCTTGAAGGAGACAGCTCTTGAGCGAGCAGTTGTGCAGGCATTAGATTCAGAATAGGGTTTTGGGGTCGATTATACTCTAGTTACAATAAGGACCACACCCCCCCCCAAAAAAAAAAAAAAACACTAGGCAATTATTCAGGCCCCTATATTAGATAGAGTCGTCGGGGCTCATTGCCATGAAGCTTTTCTGATTTGGATTTGGACCTGTTCGATTCTTTCTTGCTCATCGCACTTTGCCTCGGAATTGTATGCCGGTGTTCGGGGCAGGGTACATTCTACTGGACGTGCATAGAGGCGCTGCCCAACGACAGAAGCTGTAGACTCGAAACGTCCCATGAGCTTCGTGTTCGGTCCGGGTTGTCGTTTTTGCTGTAAAATAGGGGCCATAAATAAGTAGAATACGGCTCGTCATATTATAACCATAATAAGGAACCCCCAAAATACTATTGATAATTACCTAGGCCCCTATAGTACTCTATACGAGGTCTCGAGGATCTACTGAGTTGCTGGATTTAGGGGTGGGGTTTAGGGTTTCGGGTGTCGGGTTTAGGGTCACGAGGCTCTGCCGGATTTAGGGGTAATGCCATCATGCAGGCACCAAGACAAGCATGCAGGTGCCTGGAAGAAAGAAGTGAGGCCCAAGCAATCCGAGCCGGTCGCAAATGTCTTCCAACACGGCCTTTTGGGTCTACTCGGAGGTTCATGGGTACTTATAAGTGGGGTTATAAGTCCCTTAATCTGGGTTATAAGTATAGTTATGCCACTTATAACCCTACTTATAGCTATCCATGAACCTGCAAGTAGGGTTATGGAGTCTGCTATACTGAACTTAGAACACTAGCAAAAAGTGTAATTTTAGCTGTTTCGTAAGGATTATAATAACCAAAAATTAACAAATCATTTCTAAGTACCCCTAAGTCTGGGGTCTAGCTGAGTCTAGCTGACTTGAAGGCTCTGATCCCATGCGGCTTCCATCGGAGGGGGAAACCAGTTATCCGAAGTGCAGGAACTTCTTATTGTGGGAACCGTGTACAAATTTACGAGTGTTGGATATATAGGGTTTAGGGTTTGGAGTTTATTTTGGAGTCTAGGCTTATGTAGGCAGTAGTTGCATGTTTCGCCCCGGCTCCATCGACCGTCGACGTCTTGGGGATGCGGCGCAGGATTTGGATGCAGACTTTAGGTTTCACATCTGTAGCGCTCTGGGCGTTGGTGTTTGAGATAGGCTTCAGCCCTAAACCCTAAACCTAAAACCGTGGCTCTGCACTTCTCACTTTAAGGCTACCATGCGCGCGTTAGGTGCCCAAGGCAGGTTGGCAAGAGGGAGGCGCTGTACATAGTATCGGAACCGTGATGAGGGTCATGATATGCCTCGTTGTCTATGGGTATACCACCATGTATGGCCTCAATATCTAGAATAGGGTTTTGGGGCCCATTATACTATAATATTAGGAACCACCAAAATAGTACAGGTAATGTCTTTTAGGCACCTGTAATATATAAGCATACTTCGAACGCCTACAGTCGGAGCCCCGGAGCTAAACTTCGCACAGGCCAAACCTAAATCCTAACTTTTATATCGGTTTAAGCCACGGTTTAGGGTTTAGGGTTTAGGGTTTAAGGGTTTAAGGGTTTAGGGTTTAGGGTTTAGGGTCGCAGGCGCCGTGCGAGAATTGTATCATGACAACCTCCGACACCCCAAACCCTCCGTAAACCACTGAACCCCTAGCCCTAAACCCTAAAGCCCTTAACCCCAAAACTCCTAAGCCCTAGCCGACACCCCAAACCTTCCGTAAACCCCGGAACCCCCAGCCCTAAACCCTAAACCCCCAAACCCCTAAACCCCGAGGCCCAAAGGATCCCAATTTGCAAATCTAGAGCCGATTTCCACAGAATCCGAACATCAACGCCCAACTCCCCGGTTTGGGGGTTTATGCGTTTGGGGGTTTAAGTCGTCAATGTAGGAACCTGATTTCTGAAACCTTGGGCCTTTGTTAGGGTTCTTAATATATGGATCGTACTATTTTGGGGGTTATAGGGCCAGGGCTTCTTAATCAGGTTCCTACATTAGGGTTCGGGGTCCCCCTGCCCATCCCGAAAGCCACTGTGAAACTCGAGCACTCTGCCTAAACACTAAACCCTGCAAGCCCTACATAAACCACGAACCATCCTAAACCCTAAACCTAAGCCCTGAACCCTGAACCTAAACCCTGAACCCTAAACCCTGAACCAAACCCTGAACCCTAAACCCAAAACCCGGAACCCCAAAACCCTGAACCCTAAACCCAAAACCCGGAACCCCAAAACCCTGAACCCTAAACCCAAAACCCTGAACCCTAAACCCTGAACCCTGAACCCTAAACCCTGAACCCTAAACCCAAAACCCGGAACCCCAAAACCCTGAACCCTAAACCCTGAACCCCCAAACCAGAAGTCTCCACCGCCGTGCCTCTGGATAGCCACGCGGATGGCAAAAGCAGTTCATCTGACTATTCTCGGAGCCGAGCCTAGCAGACGAGCTTTCTCCAGACGGCGCCAGCTTCCTATCTAGTGTACCTACAAGGCCATAACCCCAGCAATTTTCTGGTGGACCTGGCTTTATAGATAGGAGCTTTCTTCCTAAGCCAAGCTGCAAAGGAACCTTCTCAACGCAAGACTCGCCTCCTCTTTATAGATAAGAACTGTCACCTACAAAAGTAGGTACCCGAACAACGGGTGGGCAGGGTATGGCCCTGTAGTGTTCGTCGTAGCCCCGGACCTGAAGGGTCAGTTCTTAGGATCCTGTTCATGGCCGAAGCCAGGGGAGTTCGAAACCTCGGGCCTTGTAGGTCCTTAGGGCTATCCTTAACTGGAATAACCTAGATGTTTAAGAACCTGAAGGAACCTGAAGGGTCAGTTCTTGGGATGAAGGTCTTCCGGTGCCTTAGCCCCGAACGGTTGATGATATAAATCCTGCATTACCCATAATAAGGAATATACCATAATTCCTATAGTTTAGGGTCCTTAAGGTAGTGCAGGATGTATATCATCAACAGAAGAACCTACAAATTTAAGGACTTACATAAAGAAATCATACGAAGGAACCCTAAAAAGGTAGGCTATGCAGGGTTAAGGTGGGGGTTGGCTTGCAAATTTAAAACTCAGGGTGTGGAACATGTAAGACTTAGAGTGTTGAATGGCGGTTGTAACGATGGTGTCATGGCTGCTTTACAGTTCTCCCCCATGTCGCCATGCTCTTTGCACGGTCATGTGCGTGCGCAAACCAATGTCTGTGTGGACCCAATATCTCTTTGGATGGAATCTTACGAGTGTGTGTGTGTGTGTGTGTGTCACTTCCGTGCTTCAGCACGTTTCTGCCGATATTTGTAATTCGCTCTGGTTAGTTATGTGTTTGATGATGGTGGGCCATAACGAAGGTAATGCCCGAGATGGCACTGGAGGCAGTGGGTGTGACGCCGATGGCGACGAAACATGTGAGCCCCTTTTCATTTTCAGAAAACTGACGGAGGCCCTACTACCTTGGATCGAAGTAGTAGGATGCTGATGCCGAGGACCGGCCAACCCCGCAAAAGAAGCCGCCCTGCCCAGCCCAACCCGTCTGCCAAGGTCAGTCTGCAGAGACCCTGCACGAACTTTACAAAAGCCTTCAAAACATTTGTAAACCCTGAACCCTATACTATTATACCTTAGAAGCTGCCCCCACCCTGTAATAGTGACTATAAGGATTATATTAAGGCCCTATTATATTCCTATTATACCACTATTACAGGGTGGGGGCCCCTTCTACCCTATACCCTCAACACCTGCAAAACCCTTCTGAAACCCCTAAAGCCTAAAGGAGACGATGCTGCCGACCATAAAGCTTCGAAGGACCCAGCTCCAACTGCAAAGACTCCCCTTCCCCCATGGGGCTTACTTGGGGGGTCGGGGGACTTAGTAAGTAGTTAGCAAGTAGACTTATAAGTACCCTAAAAGGGACCCTAATCGGGGTTATGGTACTTATAAGTCTCGAAAGTAACCAGTTACTAAGTCCACCGACCCTTCAAGTAGGGAACCCGAAACCCTGACCCCAAACCCGAAATCTCTGGGATCACTGCATACTGAGCTGAAGCAATGCCAGGAGCTCCTTTCATCGTCAAGGGCTTAGGCTCCGGGTTTTCGTAGTGTAGGGATTGTGGTTTCTATATATATATATATATATAGTTCCCTCAGATGGTAGGTCTTTTGGGCTACAGGTAGAGTAGGACAAGTTGATAGCTTTTGAATACCGCACTGGCTCCCACGGTGACGACGGCGGATCTGAACATGGGTACAGTTGCCTCATTCTCTGCTTTGATCCTAGATGTGGCTCGCGGTCAGGTGCCCACTGCGATTGCCGAGTACAGTTTCGGGTTTGGTTGCTGTTAGGACTGAGGCCTTCTCACTCGTACTGTTGATGGTGCAAATCCTGCATCACCTTAAGGGAATCATGGTATACTCCTTATATCTCCTTATTATGGGGAATGCAGGATTTATATCATCACCCGTACTGGTGTCTTGATAGCTCCGGATGCTGCTGGCGTTGCCAATAGTGCTCAAGGACTTCCAGCAGTGTGGTGATATTGAGAATGACGGTGCCATGTAGGAGGTAACCCGGAAGAAAACAACACAGACGTTCATGTCTGGATCGTTCTTTTAAGGAACATGTCAACAAAAAATCATACTTGACCGACCACTACTATCTAAAGCATGACAGAGGTAGCACCCTTCTGACTACCGCGCACTCAATGGGAAATGGCTTGCCTAAGCTTTTAAATTCCCATAAAACTCCAAAGCTCCAACCCAGGCTGAAGTCAAAACGCAGAGCCATACAGTCTTCCAACCTCTTGTCTCCTTCTAAAGAGCCCGGCTACGAAATATTGCATAACCCTGGACCCCCAACCCCTAATTTGCGCTGTATAAACATAAGCGGAAACCTAAGGGTGCAGAGCTCCTGGGCATGTGCTCGCACGGCTTTCATGCCATCTTGGATGGCAGAACGGAAGTCCTGCCGAACCCGAGCCAGGCTTTTGTTCGGGTGACTTTTCAAGATCGGTAGGCCATTTTGTAGGTCAAGCCTTAAGGCTTCGCGTGTTTTGCAAAACTGAAACCTACGCCCTCGACCCTTCCTCTCTCAAGCTTCAGTCTACCTTCATAGAGACGGCACGCTACATACAATATGCTACACCGTATGTATATGTGTATATATATATATGTATATATATATGTATATATATGTATATATATATATATATATATATATATATATATCCTAGTATATTTCTGTATGTATATATATATATATATATATATATATACATACACATATAAAGTACATGCGCTCTCTCTCTCTCTATGTACCCGGCTATCTACCTACCTGTCTATCTGTTTGTCTGCCTGACTATATATATATATATATGGACATATATATATATATATATATGTGTGTGTAATTATACATATACGCAATATACACATGCATGTCATACACACACACACTCTCTCTCTCTCTCTCTCTCTCTGTCACACTCCCTTGTGGTAACTTCCACTATAGGCAGGAAGATCTCCAGGTTTCCACAAGCTTTGCTGCAAGAGATGGCAGCGTATGGCGTGTAGCCACACGAGAGGCACATAACACACCAGGCTGCGATGGCAGATGTGAGCAGTGGCAGATGTGAGCAGTTGCAGCTCTTAAGATCTGCTAGCACACAGACAAGAAACAACAAGGCACCAACTCCAACAAGAGAGCCGATAACATACATAACACCAATTTACATGCATACACATATGCACACATAGTACTTCTATTGCATGAACACATTTGTGCATATTCACTATGTGTACATGCATGACTGCATGTACCTGTGCGTACCTTCTTGCTTTTCGACAAGCCAGAAGCGTTCTCCTTAAACTCGTTGCCGTCCGTGGGCCCGAGCACCTCTACGAGCCTGAACGGTGTGATCAAAAGGGCTTAGGGCTTAGGGGTTTAGGGGTGTAGAGTGTATAGGGTTTAAGGGTTTTGGGGTGTAGGGTGTAGGGTTGCGGTCAGGCGTTGCTAGCAGTTCGATAAGGGATCTTTCAAGGGTTCCATGAGGGTTCTTCAAAGGGTGACTATCACGGCTCTTTAAAGGGTTGTGTAAGGGTTCTAGAAGGGCTTCGTGAAGGGATCCTTTCAGAAGGTTTACTAGGCTTCTAATCAGGTAAAAGTTTCTAGCATCGAAAAAGCTTCCGCTAGGGCGCTACACACGGGATCTATCAGGGTTCCTTATTGCTTCATACGGGTTAAAGGTTTAGGGTCCTGAGAAGGGATCCCTATACTATATTGGTTCTAGCTCAGGTTCTCGGGGTGGGGTGGCTGTTTTAAGGCAATTGGGGCTTTCAAACTCTGGGACACCGGGGTATCAGGATTTAAGAGGCCCAGGGTGTAAACCTAAACCCTTGCAAGACCAGGGGCTATGAGGATTTGCAGGCTCGGGGTTCGGGGCTTTAAGGCTTTAAGACATGTGTGATTCGGGGTTGTGGGGATTGAGATTCTGTTTTTGTTGGTTTTGGGCTTCCTGGTTCTTTGCTGTCTTGCAATCAGGATTGTTGGCTTGAGGTTGAGGGTTTGAGAGATTTGGCAGTTTGGGATTACGGTTTTAGACTTGGAGCGAATGTGCGGATGGCTGGGGCAATTAAAACCTACTTGTCGGGATAGGAATATGCAAGCAAACTCAAGGACTGCTGAAAACTCAAGGACTGCTGAGCTTTGGGGCAGTGAAGCAGGGCCAAACGACAGCTGAAGAATCTGAAGCACCAACAACCCTAAACCTTGCTTGCACCTGCACCGTAGTCTAAAGCCCCAAGATTTTAACCTAACCTAATGCGAACAAGGGACTCATTCGTCAGCTTGAAGCCGGCAGAGTGCTCGAAGCCGCCGATGTGCTGCATCGCCTCGCATACACTAAGGGTGCACGGCTCAGGGGTTTAAGGGTTTGGTGGGGGTCTGTTCATTGACACAGCCTTCGCAGCATTTACACGTCTTCGCGGCTTGACGGCTCGAGCATTCAAACACATGTATATGTGTATATGCATATATATATATACATATATATATATATATGTATGTATCTATGCATATATACGTATATATATATATATATATATATATATATATATATATATATATATATATATATATATATATATATATATATATATATGTGTATATATATATATATATACAGCTTGCATATGTGTGTGTATATATATATATATGTATAGTTAAAGGTATACATCAACTCGAGGCTTGAGCTGCTCCCGTGGGTGATGGGTTTAGGATTAAGCACCAAGCGCCTTCCCACCGGGAGCGCCGCAGAGCATGAAACCGAAGTCTACATGTAGCACCTCGGCAGGAAAGCATCGCGCATGAGTGCACAATGTCAGCAGCTGTATGACATACTCTATCATCGGTTAGTCCATGCAACGATAATGGAAATATGCACTCCACGAAAACAACACCCTCATACTCATGATTGTCACTCTGTATTATGCAATGTATGCAATGCACATCTGTCGATCCGTACTTCTGCATATGTACATGTACTAATGGAAATGAGGTTCTGATTAAGGGTTCCTCTAAAGAGGAATACTAGAAGGGTTCTTAGTCAAAAGAACGAGGTGCTGGAGTGTATCATACATTCATTGCAAGGGGACTATCGGGGGGAAACTGTTCGAAAAAAATCCGACCTCCATATTAGTCGGGTGCCATACCATGGTGGGCTTCTCGGGTTTTGTAGTCTCGATTTAAGCTAGAGACACGGCTTTGGGTTTCAGGTTCCGGGCTTGGGTTTGTTGGGTGGCAGTGCACAACGCCTTCGCATGCACAGACCAGCTTTCCCTCCGGCGTCCTTGGTCCCCACGCATAGCAAAAGTAACTTCTACTCCATGCAAGGTTAAGGACTGATCATGTCGCTGACTGTCCGGCTGAGGTAGCTGGGTATCGGACATGGCCCTCATCATTGAGCATAATGTTGCCTCCAGCTGCAGGCATGAAGCTCCCGAAGCTTCCCTGTTTTGCACACAAACCGGGCTGCTGAAGGTTCAATACGAAGACCTTGCACAATGCTTCGTATTGGAAAGTTTTGCAAGAGTTGCAAGCAACACCAGCCAAGCAATGACCTCTGAAAACAACCCGAAACCAGAAATCACTGAGTCCCTAAAAGCCACAAACCTTTGATCCCTGAACCCTCAAGCCCAAATCGAAAATTTGGAGGCCAGGAATGAGGAAACTGAGCTTGATGCCATTGTGCCGATCTCGTATAGCAAGGACAAAACAGATCACCGAGTACCTGGAGGAATGGAAAGCCGACGGCTCAACCTTCCTACAAGGCTTAGCGATCCTCTCAGGCTCTAACTACAGGCTCCATCGTAGTTCCATTAATTTCACTATATACCCAATGTTAATATTTGGGATCTCAAAAGGAATGGAGGCTTTAGTATTTGGGATCGCAACATGAATAGAGACTATAGGTACTTATCGGGCTTTCAGGGTTTAGGGTTGAGTGTTTGGGGTTTAGGATTCAATGTATTTAAGGGCGCTAGACCCGAAACCCTGCATACCAGTGGGCTTTGCAAGATAAGACCCTAAGCCCTAAACCCTCAATACTTCTTTAACCCCAAACCCTACCTATAGTCTCCATTGTAGTCCTTTTTTTGGGGTTACCTTTTGGGATTCTTAGGATATAGTTGGTTAAACCAAAAAAAGGAACTACAATGGAGACTACAGGTAAATCCCTAAATCATCCTCAACCCTTTGCAAGAGGCCCCCCCGCTCCCCAAAGCCGGCCAAAGAAGTGCGAAAGACTTAGGGCTAGACGCGGCCATGGAATAGATGAAGTTGCTGGTCGCCGTTCGCAAGGACACAGACCTGAAGAGGGGTTTAGGGATGTTTTTGTTTTTCGCTCATGTGCACCAACTTTACTATGCTTCATAACTGCACACATGGCCGAGCAATGCTTCGGGTGCCCAGTCTTAAAGACTTCTAAGACAAGATGATAAACTCGGAGCCCTGATCCCTAAGGCCTGAGCCTCTCTAAAGCCTCAGCCTCTATATACTGCACGCCCTAAGATGCCTAATGTAGAGTCTTGAATACTGGCTAACAGCATTCCTAAGAGCTCCGTGCGACGATACTTAGACTATAGAGAACAGCATGAGTTCAGGGTTTAGGGCCCTAAGCCCGAACTGCCCTGAAACCCTAAACCCTAAACCGTCTGAACCCTAAACCCCAAACCTTAAACTCTAAACCCTAAACCCTAAACCGTCTGAACCCTAAACCCTAAACTCTAAACCCCAAACCTTAAACTCCAAACCCTAAACCCTAAACCGTCTGAACCCTAAACCCTAAACCCTAAGAGCCCTAAACCTTAAACCCTAAACCCTAAACCGTCTGAACCCTAGAGCCCTGAAAGCCTTAAGATCGAGGCCCCCGGCTTTTCTCTCCCAAATCCATGCGGCCGGTCATCTCCCTTACAAGAGGGCCATAGGGTCGATTCAGAGGTGCAGCCCTACCCTAAACCATAAACCCTGAACGGTTTAGGGTTTGGGGTCCCTCGGAGTTCCTTGGAGGTTCCAGAAGGGTCTTGTATTGATTTTGGGGGCCTTAAGGGTGGCTCGCACGGGATCTGGAAGGGTGTTGTATCGGGTTTGGGTGTTCAGGAATGGTTTTAAACTTACCATCTGAGTCTTTGGAAGTTACCGTTTTCGGCGTCATCTCACTACGGGTCTTGAGGCTTAGTTCTGGAGTTTAAGGTCCCTTACGGTTCTGGGGCTTTGGGGATCGTAGTTCTGCCGGGTGTGCAGGCTGTAGGATTTGTCCAGGGTAGGTTCGCTTCAGTTGGTGCCTCTGCTTTCCCCTTCTGAAAGCATTTCGGAGCTCAGAGAGTATGTGATGCGTGAATGGGGTTTAGAGTCAAACATTTGAGGGTTTAAGGGAGTGTGAGACAGTTGTATAGGGCACTAACCAGCAGGGCTCTTACTGCAAGGATCACTCTAAACCGTCAACCCCCGGATCTGTCTGACCGAACCCACGACAAGCCCTAAACTCTAACTATCCGTAAAGCTTGCCCCTACGAAAAGGCCTGATTCATGAGCGATGCTAGTCCGTGACTGTAACAATGAGTGTACTAAAGTATACCCCCGAACCTTTTAGGTGAAAAGGCCCACCTATTCCATAAAACAGAAGATGTCTGTATACACTCGGAATGGGCACTCAAAAAGGGTCTACAAGGGGATAATCCTGAACCCTGAACGGGTGCGGGGGAGGAGGGGGGTGGGAGGCGGTGGTAAGCAGGGGCTCCCGGTGAGCAAAGCAGAGAGGGTATGTACATACATACGTATAATAAACGAAACATACATAAATGAATAAATAAAGATATACATATATAGATATACATATGTATGCGTATATAGATAGCTAGCTAGCTAGCTAGATATATATATATATATATATATAGAGAGAGATAGATAAACAGAAATTGACCGATAGGGAAATACTGTGTTGCCTGGAAGGATTCGTCCATAGGTACTTCGGGATTAAATTGTATACCTTCAGGGCTTTGAATACCCCAAAGTTTGCCAAAAAAGGACAGATATTTCATAAGTGACAAACCCTAAACACGGAAACTTCAATCCTAAACCCGAAGTAAGCTCTACACGCTAAACCCTGATAGGGCTGATGCTTAGGGTCCAGGGTTTGGGGCTACATGAAATTCGAACAATTTCTTCGCAAAACAACTGTCAGGACCCTGGCGGTGAAGTTGTCCTCAAAGTACCTGATCGGCGGATATAGGCTGTGAGATTGCCCAGACCTTCCAAAATCCCTTAATTAAGGAATATACCTTAAATTATAATAGGACCCCAAATATGAATTAAGGTATATTCCTTTATTAAGGGATTTTGGAATGTCTGGGTTGCAAGGCGGTTCAGGGGCCAGGTGGGACTCAGGGCTTCGAGGATTTCGGTTTCAGTTGCAGGGTCGCAGGTAGGAGGACTTTGGTGGCAAAGCAGTGGGACAAGGAGCAGCAACGGTTTAGGGTTTAGGGTTTTTTTTTTGAACTTGGTACACTTCTCGATTTGAGGGTTTAGGGTTTAGGGGAGGCAGAAGGAGCACTGGCGACAAACGCAAGCAGGAAGAAACAAGATACTTAAACGTGTAGGAAGGGCCTGTCGGAAAGATGCACATCGACTCACCCAATACACCCTCCCACCTAATATAGGGACCTTAATAATTAGAATAGGGTTTTGGGGCCCAGTACAATATTAATATAATAACCAAGCCCCAAAATAGTATAGCTAATTATTGAGGCCCCTTTTTCAACAGACCCACTCCCAAGCCCCAGGCCTTTTGAGTGAGACCCACTTCTGACCGTAGGACTTCTTGAGCTCGCTGATGCTGATGGCATTCGTCACGACCTGTCGCAAGACCAAACAAGCCTGATTGTCGTGACCTTAGGGGTTCCTTTACGGGATCTATAAGGCATCTATAAGGGTAGGGTTTAGGCTTTAGGGATCCTACACCCTTAACCCTAAACAAGCTTCATTGTCGCGATTAGCAGTAACTCAACGAATTAGCAGAAGCACGCCCGGATGGGGACATTTTCGGGGGTCCTTGTCAAGAGGACTCCATCATCTAGAGTTCCATATGAGACACGTACTTAGGCTGGCCTTGACTCTTCGAATAGTCATAAGAACTGACTTCTTTCTTAGCATGGCAACTAAACTCACCATCAAGATCTGCATAACATCAGCATCTAGATCATACTGCTGAGTACATAAGAAGGTCCAGCACAACACCCTAAACCCTTAACGCAAACCTACAACCCTGGAAAAACCTTCAGGAACCTCTTGCACAAGCGTCCAGAGAATGAGATCTACCTACAGTCTCCATTGCAGTTCCTTTTCTTGGGTAACCCAACTTATGGTTAGGATCCTATACTAAAGTTTTTAGGTAACCAAAAAAAGGAACTACAATGGAGACTATAGGTGCAAGCACTTCGCAGGTGCTCACAGACTGGCCCGAAGCGAAATCCGGAAAGAGCCCTGAACCCCCCACCACCCCACCAAAACAAACATGCATATTGAATATCAAATCGTAGAGGATCTGCAATTGGCAAGCTATTCCTGCTTGTGAGGGCTCCTGTACACACAAAGAGGATTGCACCCATATTGAATATTGGAGTACATAGGGAACCTCTCTATATGCTATATAAATATATATGGAACATCAGGTAGCATAAAGAAGTTGCAATACGTGGTCCGTGATTGAGGGGTCCAGTGGGCTTTAGAGGAAAGAGCCAGCAGCAAAGAGCATTGACATGCAGGTAGGCCCCAAACCCATCTAAGGTTTAGAGATACGGTATAAGAGTTTTAAGATACGGTTTAGGAGTTTCGGGTTTTGGATTTGTATGGGGTACTGAGGTTCGGGGTTTTGGACTTCGTGGTTATGAAGCCTGACAACAACCTGAGCCGGCGACACCTGCTTAAACCTTGAACTCCGCCGAATAGTAATCCTATAGCAGCCTGAGTTTTGCTGCGTATTAGAAAATAACTACATACTGTTGATGATGTAAATCCTGCATTACCTTAAGGACCCTAAACTATGGAAATCATGGTATATTCCTTATTATGGGTAATGCAGGATTTATATCATCAACCGTAGGGACTAAAGTGGGATACGATCCCTAACCTAAACCCTAAACCCTAAACACTATAAACCCCTAAACCCTAAATCCCTAAGCCCTAAACCCCTAACCCTAAACCCTAAACTCTAACCGTTGCGGCCCCTGCGCCATGGCTGACCTCAAGAACTCCCCCATCGTGGGTCGTCGCGATAATGAGGAACGGCTGAAGCCAGAGTTTGGGATTGTGCCTGGCTGGGGGTTTAGGGTTTTGGGTTTAGGGTGTAGCGGTTTTGGGTTTAGAGTTTCGGGTCTGTCTCAGCTGGTTTTGGGGTGTGAGGCTTCACGGCAGGGTCCAGGTTTAGGGTTTCGAACTAAGGATATAGGGGTTTGGATGTGCCTGACCGTATTGCGGTGTACGTGTAAGCCGCAAGGTTTAGGGAACTGGGTTTGTGCTTAACGGTGTAATAGGGCGTAGGTGCTGCAAGGGTTCAGGGATCATGTGGGCTGTGTGGATCCTTATAAGGCTCCATGTACCCATATAGCATATACATAGGCCTTAAAGTACCCATATAGGGACCCCTTTAAGGCCTAAGTATCTACTATAAAGGTACATGGAGCCTTTGGAGATGAGGGTCGAGGCGTAAGTTGCGCGGCCAATATAGTGGGCCTTGATAATTAGAATAGTGTTTTGGGGCCATTATACTATACTTATAATAAGGAGGCCCCCAAAATAGTACAGGTAATGATTGCGGCCCCTGTATTATTCATTATTGGCTTGCTGTCTGGCTTGTGTTCGGAAGAGGCGCGGCAGATTGCAGTGACACTGGCAAAGCCAATCCAAGCCGGCAAGACTTTCTAAACACCCTCTCAAACCACTTCAGCAGGCGATAGGCGAGCTCTTCTTGTCTCACATCCTCAGGAAGTTTGCGGTTTAAGGTCATGAGTTTCGGGGTTAGGGTATAGGGGGCGCTTGCGATGCACCTCTCAGCCGAAGACCACTGTAACACTGGGGCTCTGGCATCAGCGTTGCTCTTTACGATCAACGGAATCATGCTCCAGTTCCTGGCAGCGACGCCGTGCCCCTCACATGTTCCTTGCTTATAGACTTCGGTTGTCGCACTTGTTTTGGGTATTTACCTTACTTAGCTTACAGTAGTTTCTCATTCTGTATAAGGCCTCAACTTCAGGGTCTAGGTGGAGCAAGAGACTATGGAAGCTTCCATCTTGTGCTCACATGCAGCTATCCGAGAATCGAATTGCAAGTGTGTCGCAGGCTTGGGTTCTAAGGCTCTAAGGCTTAGGGTTTGTAATATGGCTCAAGCCTCTAGAACCCAGGGGGGTCCCGTGGGCGAGGCGGTACAACATATTTATATTCAATATCTAACTCAAAAATATTGCATGATAGTTTGTTGTATCTTTAAACCCGCATCCCTGTACTCTGTACCCTTGAAGAACTCGAATCTTAAACCCTAACCCCTCATCCCCATATCCTTGACTCCAAACCCAGAACCCTTAGCCCCAAAAAGGCTTGAGTTGAGTGCGCTTCTGAACAGGGTTCAGGGTTTGAGATTTGGGGTTTAGGGCAACAACAGCACTGTGTGCAATTTGAATGCTATATGCCAACACACACAAGAAACGATGGCAACAATAAGAATCAGCTTCTTGACCATCAGCACAATCGCGGAACATCACCACCATCATTAGTGCTCATCATGATGAGGTCATCACCATCATTATCACCAGAGACAGACCTGTGAGCTGCCTCAGCAGACACACACACACACACACACAAACACAACCCCCATGCCTTGAAGCAAACCCGACAAGCACCAGTGTCCCCCATTAAAGCGAAGTCGCCCTAAAATCCTTCAACGGGTCCTGAGTTCGTTCGCCAGCATCAGCTCCAATTTTCTACCACTGCCAAGCTCTGAGGTCCCAATTCCATTTAATTAAGCGCGGATTCGACAAAACCTTAACCAAGACACACTAACCCTCAACCGACTACATGGGACAACTCTTATTTGAGCTGTGGCACGGCCGTCGCCCAAAGTCGCTCTGCGTCCGCACGCGCTGTACAACCTCCAGATGCAGGGGCGACGCTGGGACTCGGAGCAGCCAAAGTCTCCGACCCGGGCTCTGTTAAGGTTTTCGCCGTGATCGTTCCAATGAGTACATGTTTTGCAAGGCTCTTTGTCGGCATGTTCATATGTTGTATATGGCTTGGGTTGATGGGATGCTGGACGATGAGAGCTCCAGCTCAGATATTCCTTTCACAGCTCCAGTGACATGTCCCGCCGAAGAGTAGCACCGTCGGACAGCCATAGAAGCCTGGGGGCTTAAGTTCTGGAGTCTGCATCCGAGACATCGTGCGCACAACTCCATTAAACAACACTCGAAAATACTACACAAATCCGAATATTCCTGTCTGAACCCTGCAAACCCTACTCTTCTAGGGCTCCTTATTCATTATGACTTTTCTGTATAAGTCCCTCAAAAGGTAAGTCGTCTCGGTTCAGGTAAACCCTGCCTTGACCTACCAAACCCTGTTTTTGCTCAGGTTCTCATTACGAACCCTTTTAAGGAGTTTAATGTAGGGGCCCGAATAATTAGAATAGGGTGTTGGGGCATATGATACTATGATTAGAATAAGGAAACCCCCGAAAAAAGTATTGGTATTTATTTAGGCCCCTATAGTATAGGGACCCTACAAAAAAAAGTAGGGTAGGGTACCCAAACCTTCCAAAATCCCTTAATTAAGGAATATACCTTAAATTATAATAGGATCCCAAATATGAATTAAGGTATATTCCTTAATTAAGGGATTTTGGAAGGTCTGGGTAACCCCCGAAGGCCGCTGCCTCGGACCAGGTCTCATCATGGAAAGCGCCTTTGGGGCGAGCTTCCCTGCCAAGGCGAGGAGAGCTTTAAGTTTGAAGGGGCCCCCACCCTGTAATAGTGACTATAAGGATGATATAGGAGTATATTAGGGCCCTATTATATTCCTATTATACCACTATGACAGGGCGGGGGCAGCTTCAAAGCTTTGAGTGTTTAGGGCTTACAGGGCTTAGGGCAAAGGCTTGGGATTAAGGGCTTCGAGTTTGGGGTTTCTGGCTTCGAGGTTTAGGCTTTAGGGTGTGAAAGTTTACTATTCAGTTTGCTTAGGGTTCTTGAGGGAATCCTAGGTCCTATTTATTTTGCGCTGCTGGTTCGGGCAACCGCGGCGAGCATAAACCTTAGAACAGGCTCAAAGTAGTCCGAAAGCAGCTCTGTGCAGCAGGTGCCGTAAGACATCCCAAACGAAGAGAACAGTCTGTACAAAGTGTCCCGGTTGAGGGGTTCTCTGGGGTGCTTGCAGGATTTCGGGCAATCCAATAACGGCCATGTCAGGGTCGTTTCATTAGTATGTACCGTATTTCTACCACAGCCCTTGCACACAAACACGTGCATTGAACCCCAGTGCCGAAATACAAAAAAAAACAACACACAAAACGCACACCAGAAAACGAACCTAAACCCAAAAACACCGAACCCCGCCCAAAGACTAAACCCCAAACCCAAAAACCCCGAACCCCGGCCTAAAGATCTAAGAACAAGCTGGCCTGCTGCTTCTCGAGGTGGACGGGGAGCAATCTTCTGGAGGCCAGCTCTTTGGCGGGACTGGCGCGGCCATTTTGCAAGGATTACCTATAGTCTCCATTGTAGCTCCTTTTTTTGGTTTAACCAATTATGTAATTATACACTAAGGATCCTATAAGGTAACCCCAATAAGGAAACTACAATAGAGACTATGGGTACCTACTTGTCGGGTATCATGGGGAACTAAAGATTAACCTTTTCGGTTATATAGGGATTACATAGGGACTATACTACCCAAAAAAAGTTAAAGGTTACCTATTCGACTACTAGGACTACAAGAAGGAAAAAGGTGGCCTTGATAGGGTTCCTATTAAGGGCTACGTTCAGGCCTGCCCACGAAGCCCCTCAAGCCCTAAACCCCCAAACCTTACACCGAATACCAAACTGCATACACCTTAAACCCTAAATCCTAAACCCTTACATCCTAAACCAAAAAACCTACATCCCAAACCCCTCACTAAAAGCTCGAAATTTCCTAAACCCCATCACTTGCCGAAGGATATGGTCATCGGAAGCCTATGGCTTCTTTACTTGGAGGTTCATGGGTAGTTATAAGTGGTGTTTGGGGCATACGGTAAGTATAATTGCGATTCTCATTAGGGCATTAAGGGACTTATAACTCTACCCTCCAAGTAGAAGCCTGAATACTCAAGGTAGGGGCTTGGAGGCTTCTATACTACAGAGCTATTATGCTTGCTTTTTGGTGCCTCTTCCAAACTGCAAAGGCTGGAGGGGCGTTTGGGGTTGAGGGATAAGGCAAGCCCTTAATATGATATGGCGACTTGTTAGACTAGTGACCAGGGGCTTGGAGGCATTTACACTACTTGTAACAGGGCCCATCGTTTTGTTGGTGAGCGCCTTTTCCAAACTGCAAAGGCTACAAGGTTTAGGGTTTCGGGACAGAAAAAGACGTGGGCGACGATGGTAGCTACACTACGATAGCAATCGCTGTTGGGCGAGAGGGGGTGTTATAACCATGATTAGGGGCTGGTATTTTTAACCGCACCAAGGATTTTTTTAACCACGAAACGAATTGTGCAGCAGCGCATGATAAAGCACAGGGCGTCGAGACAGAAACAAGGCTACATCAGCCGCGGCAGTCGTTTGATTGCTGTGTAACAGCAGCACCGGCAGAAGCAGTAGTATAGCGGTAGTAGTAGTCGTCGCAATGAGGACAAGATAAGACAAGTATTGGAATCGGATACTGCGACACTGTGAAGCTTCGGCAAGAAAACAGCGCGGAGCTGCTTTTTTTGCACGCATGTTCCCCGTCTGGCGCTTCTGTCGGAGATCCTGGGAAGATGACACGATGGTTGGATGTAAATACATGGCAACATCGACGGGCCCGCCGTGCCACTTTCGACATCGGCCCATAACCCATCCAGCGTCTGGGCTGTTTTCGATTCGCAGGAATCGGTACTGCCGGCTCTCTTCAAGTCGTAGCTCCACCACATCAAGTCCGCTCCCATGTCCCTGCAAAGTTTACTCGATTTTGCCAGCCTTGTCCTCTTTGGGGTTTACGAGGTAAGCATAATTGTGAACCCCGTTAAGGCATTAAGGGACTTATAACTCTACCCTCCAAGTAGAAGCCTGAATACTCAAGGTAGGGGCTTGGAGGCTTCTATACTACAGAGCTATTATGCTTGCTTTTTGGTGCCTCTTCCAAACTGCAAAGGCTGGAGGGGCGTTTGGGGTTGAGGGATAAGGCAAACCTTAATATGATATTGAAACGTCGTGCTTTTGTTCCTGGGCTCTGAAACAACCAGGAAGACAATCACAATAATACAACTTGTATTCGCTAATGGCTCCATTCAGAAACAGTCTGAAGACGTAATGATTAGAGTTTGCAAAGCTCGAACACACGGTCGATGACAGTGCCTGCGGCGAAGTGGTGCGTCGCCTGGACCGGCCTGAGATCGATAAATTGTTTTTCCCCGTCTCTTCTGCGAATGTTTTTTGAAGCAGCAGCAGCAGCAGCAGCAGCAGCAGGAGCAGAAACACCACCTCCGCTAGCACCTGGCCAAAGGCACCTTGATTGGACTGGGTTTCAGCTCATACACATCTTATACATAGTACCGGCTCATGGCGACGGAAGCTCATGAGCAACATGGTCACAATCACAGCCATCATCGCCAGAAGGGCTTACCGACACACACACACACAGAGATACATATTATATATATATATAGATATACACACACAAATAGCACTGTGGACTAGCACCGTCATTAAAACTAACAGCGATACATACATGGAACCCATGCTTCGATGTCGAAAAAACAGGCGGCCGGAAAACATTAAATCTTGAGATACAACGGCGGGGACGAGCACTTGTCAATTGCACCACTTGCCAGCGACTAAGATATCGCGATGGCACAGAGATACTTTCGGCTTCTGGTATCATATATCCGTCAGCAAGGTCATCGACATCTTCGCTTTATCCGAGCCGTTCTGGCCCATCATCCTTACCAGCATCTCGGCTCGTGTACAGTGTGACCTTGCGATGAAGGTCACTCAGAATCAAAAGCACGTGTTAAAACTGTTATGCGTTTGTCCCACATTGCTGCATAACGCTTGACGGCAGCATGCAATCGTGATGCCTTCTGCCCCAGCTTCCAACATGGGAGTTTCCGAAAATCAGGGACCTAATATAGTACCCTAAATAGTAGGATCCTTCTTATAAGGAACCCAAAATAAGGAACCCAAAACTTTCGGAAACTCCTGCAAAGCTTCATCGGCTTAGCAGCGAGGATCGCTCGCACGACGGACGTACAGTGCTTCCTCTATACCCAAGCCTTTGGTGTTGGAAAACTAGGCTTGTACAAATCACCCGTTAATTAGGTACGGCCCCCATGCAGTAAGAGTCTATAATAGGGCTACTATTAAGGTCCTACTATATCTATATTATGAATATTATTCAACTATTACTGAGTGGGGGCCGTACCCAACCCGTTAGACAGTAACAAAAACACTCTCAACCCAAGAGGGCAAGGCCAAAAACACCCCTTACACCCGATTACAGCCCTCTACAGCTGAGTTGAAACCCTCGCACCTAGCACGAACTCCACAACTAAACATCTAAACGCCTAAACCACGAAATCGCAAAACGCCTAAACCCCAAACCCTAAACCCTAAAGCCCCAAACCCTAAACCCCCTGAACCTAAACCCTAAACCCCTAAATACCCTAAACCCCTAACCTAAACCCTCCCAAACCTCAAAACCCCTAAACCCCTAAGCCCCAAACCTCCAAACCCTAAGTTGCACATAGAACCCCAAACCCTAAACCCCCTGAACCTAAACCCTAAACCCCTAAATACCCTAAACCCCTAACCTAAACCCTCCCAAACCCTGAGCTCCAGGAATCGCAAAACGCCTAGACCTCAAAACCCCTAAACCCCTAAGCCCCAAACCTCTAAACCCTGCAAACCCTAAGTCTTACATAGAACCCCCTGAACCCTAAAGCCCCAAACCCTAAACCCCCTGAACCTAAACCCTAAAACCCCCCCAAACCCTGAGCTCCAGGCGACTTTCGCCCTCCGCAAAGCCGCCTCAGCAGCCTCGAGCTGCTTGGGATTAGGGCCACGGTTTAGGGATTAGGTTTTAAGGTTTAGGTTTTAAGGTTTAGGGATTAGGGTTTAAGGTTTAGGAACTAGGGTTTGAGGATTCGGGTTTTAGGGTTGAGTTTAGGCATTAGGGTTTAGGATTTAAGGATTAGGCTTTAGGGTTTAGGATTTAGGGATTAGGTTTTAAGGTTTAAGGATTAAGGTTTATAGGGATTAGGGCTTAAGGTTAAGGAACTAGGGTTTAAGGATTCGGGATTAGGGTTTGAGGTTTAGGGATTAGGGTTTAAGGTTTAGGGATTAGGTTTTAGGGTTTTAGGGTTTTGGGTTTAGGGTTTAAGGTTGAGGGATTAAGGTTAAAGTTTAAGATTTAGGGATTAGAGATTAGGGTTTAGGGACTAGGGTTTAAGGTTTAGGGATTAGGGTTTAAGGTTTAGAGATTAGGGTTTTGTGTTTAGGGTTGAGGGATTAGGGTTAGGTTTAGGGCTTAGGGAGTGGAAGGCTTGGTATTTGGGGTGGGGCTTAGGCCAGGACCCCATGGGTTTACAGGGCTGAGAATAAGGAGCATTGAGGAAAAGCGAATGCTTCACTCCCAGTGCCAGTAGCGCCCATTGGAACCTGCGCATCGCAACTTGATGCTAACAAAGCAGCATTCTTTCTGCCCTGAGCCGAACTCCTACACCCGTGAACTTTACCCAAAATTGCCCTTCGGGCCTGGATGAGTTTAAACCCTGGAAGGGACTTAGGGTTCAACGTTTAGGATTTGGTGTACCTACAGATGCGATGCAGGGTCTCACTTGCTAGCATCCTGAAGCTTTCAAATCCAAAACAAAGTAGGACCGAATTTCGAAGAAGCCATGCCTCCACTCATAAACTTCTAAGGTTGAACCCAAAATCAAAGTGTCCAAAGCACGCCTAAAGCACCTGAACCGTGAACCCCCATACAATCCTGAAGCCCGGAATTATGAGATCGTATAAGCCCAAATCCCTTCCTGAAGGGTCATACCCTTGTACGTTGTTTTACGGTTCGGATCTTTCATATAAAGAATCTGGGGTAACTAGGTACCCTAAAATCGGGTCGGGTATGACCCTACAGGCAGATCCCAGACGATTGCACACTCTCTGAGCAGCAGACCCGGGTCGACCCGGACTGTTTGAGGTCAAGGGCTTTTCTTCTACCTCAGCTCTACATGGCTCTGGATATTCTTGCACGCCCTTAGAGCCACAATAAGCACATGTTTGAAAACCTATGACAAATATGAACATCCTTAGTGCTCCGGGGTTTTTTAAGGTTACGGATTACAGGGCCGTCTTCATGGCTATTGGGCTCTCCTCGGGCTTCAGGGCTTTGTCAGCCCCTTTTGAGAGCAACCCCAAACCCTAAACCCTAGATCCTAAACCCTAACCCCTAAACCTCTAAACCCTACACCCTAAACCCGAACCCCCAAACCCCTAAACCCTGAACCCTGCACCCTAAACGGTTTTAGGGTTTGCTCTACGGCTTTCCTATGACGGCTTGGAGTCGTGTGCGGCTTTGCGGCCCAAGGGCATTTTTTTTGGATTGAGGGTTTATCGTAAGCCCCCAAAACTTGGAAAAAGGATTAAGGATAATTAGTGCGGGGATTCCCCATACCTGACTCTTGAGCATTGAGGCTATTGGGCTTCCAACTTTTGGGCTTCTACTGTAAGGGTGTCATGGCTTTTGGAGTCAGGGCTTCACGGCGTCCTGGCTTAAGGCTGTCGGGGTGGAGAGTCCTGCGTTGTAGGTGAGGGTTTAAGGTTTATCAGGCTGGAGGCCTATGGAAACTCTGGTCCTTCTATACTGTAGTATACAGTATACTGACTATTTGCTACGTAGGAGGTAATATAATATTGTATGGTGTAATATAGTATAGTATAGTGTAGTTCGAACCTCAGAGGGAGAAACAGCGTTGGGCTTGGGGCGATCAACTCAGATCGGCAGCGCACCCCACTGTGCCGATTAGACTGCTTTAGGGGCTATAGCATTTCGAACAGAGTTGTGGGCCGTCGTTACAGTATACTCGAAACAAGGAACTCTAGGGAGTACTAAGTCAAGATATTCGCAGGGTTCTAAATTACAAACTACATGCTAAACCGTGCACCCTAAAAGAGCTCGAGGTTCTATCGGTTCAGCTAAGAGCTAGGCCTTGGGTTATGCAGTCTTACTCTATCTTGCTCTATCTCATGCTAAGGAATTTTGATGTCTGCTATCACACTGCAGGTGTCGAAGAGCAAGTGCTGCAGGCTATGGCGACAGTGGAAAGAACTGCAACAACGATGACAGCCCGCAGGCATTGGGGGTTCAAGGGGATCTAGGGCTTTGGGGCTTTTGAAATTTTGGGTGTAGGCTGTTCTGGCTTTGGAGCTTTCTTGGGTGGAGGGGTTCTTCAGAGGTTTCTGGTTTGGGAGGCTTTAGGGTTTAGAGCTCAGGGTGTAGGACTCTCGAGCTGACGTCCGGGCTTCGGGTCTCAGTTACAGATGCTCAGGGAGCACGGTGCCAAACAACATGTCCCGTAAGCCATGACGGGAAACCCGACCAAAGCTAGTTGTAGGAGCATTTTGTCAGGGAAGTGCTTTGGAATCTGTGAGTGTGTATGATATCATGCTTCGAGCACAAGCCGTGCGACTCCCTCACTCTCCTACAGCAGAAGCCGGATTCAGCCTACCCGGATTGTGATCATCAAGAAACGCGTTTAACCGGCTGAACCTGTCTTGAAAGTTAGGGGTTTCAGTTGGTTCATAAAGCTGTAACGCCAGACTTGAGCACACATGCCGGCTGCCTCCATCATGACCATGTACGGTGCACGCGCTTTCGATGACAGCACCCGTGCCTGGTACAGAGATTCAAGCTGGCGTGCCAGGCGAAACGGCTTGACGCTTTGAGGCCCTGTCGTAGCTATGAGATTGTTTGTTAACAGCCGGCAAGAACAGACAATTCCGAAAAGAAAAGGAAGTGACTAGCTAGATGTAAAAAACTTGAACCACAAACGTTCTGCGCAGTAAGCTAGGCTGCTGAGTGCCTGCATGGCCTTCGGGCCAGACAAGACAGTGCCCGTTTGCAGTCTGTCATGTGTCCACCAGCAGCAACAACTCTGATTTTCCAGACCGTGCTGAGACACAAAGGAATCTGCGATGGTGGTATTTCTGGTGAAATTCCGGACCATGATGACAATGATTGATGACGGTTATGCTGACAATGACGATGCTGAGATAGAACAAAAAAGACTCTGATGAAAATGTTGGTGGAAATGGCCCTGCCCATGATGATGACTCAAAGGAAATGATGATGAAAAGGCAGAGTAAGGCACTGATGACGATAATAGACGTGGTGGCGCTTGTTGAAGTGGTGTGGGTGACTGCCTCATGCTGATGACGATGACGAGAAGAATGATGACGACGATGCCGACGTCATCAAACATGGACATTGCAAACCTGTCACCGGACCCTCGACTTCTAAGCCCTATAAACCAAGCCCGAAATCCTAAACCCCTGTAGTTTTAAAAACCCTAACACCCTGAACACAAACCCTAAACTCTAAAAGCCCTAGAACCCTAATCCTGAAAACTAGTGTGCGTGGTTGCGGGCTCTCGCCGCCCCAAGTGCGCACTAGTGCGACAGTGCCTTTAGTGGCGAACTTTCAGTCGACCTTCTCCAGGCGAAGCTTGTTGGCTTTCGGTGTATCCATCTCCCGGGCTTAGCGGCCTACCCGCGTGCGGCTGCAACGCCTCTTCGTGGCGAGGCTTGCTTCCTGTAGTTAGCCATTTTGGGTCATGCCTGCCTCCAGTACTTGCCCGTCCTCGGTCTACACAGTCTGCGGCTGTAGCACCGGCGGATGGTGTGCAGCAGCAGCCTGGAAGCAGCAACAGCAGCAGCAGCAGCAGCTGCTGGAAGTAGGTGGGTTGTTTCGTTTGTGCTTCTGTTGTCGCACGTTTTTGTTTTGCTTTTGTTCGTTTGTGTTTTTGTTTGTTTTCGTTATTGTTTTGTTTGTTGTCGTTTTTGCTTTGTATGTTCTTCTGCGGTTTGATCCCTAAGCCTTCGGGCCGGAGGTGATAGGCCGGACTTTGCCCTGGCCACTCTCCACTCTCCTAGAAACCCTAAAAAGAAAACCTAAACCCTAACAGCCCTAAAAGAAAATCTAAACCCTAAAACCCATAAAAGAAAACCTAAACCCTAAAAGCCCTAAACAACGCTAAAGCCCTCATAAGCCTGAAAAGCCCCAACCTCTCCAAACACCCTGAAACCCCAGAGCCTCGTGGCGATTAATCCGCAGCAGCGATGCGACATCTCCAGGTAACGGCTTCCTCTTGGGCTGTAGGGTTTTAGGGTTTGGGGTTTTTCAGGGTTCAGGGTTAGGGGCTGAGTAGCTTAGCCGCCAAAAAGTTGACCACTTGATTTATGTTCGGATTAGATCTTTAAATCCCGAGAGGTTAAAGGTTACGTACCCGGCTACTAAGAAATAACTAGTAAGCCCCTCTAGTAAAGGTTCAAGGTTCAGCCTCAGCGGTTCAAGACTCATGACCGCTCACCCTATACTCTATACCGTCAGGAGCTGAGAGTGGAACGGTTTAGGGCTTTTGGGGTCTAAGGTTACGGGGGCCAGGGGTTGTGGGGTTTGGGGATTCAGGGCATCTTGGCTGAACAACCCTGCAAAAATCCAAGTACCAAGGATGGAAGTATCGAAAAGGCTGGTAGTAGTAATCAAAACGAAGGTGAGCCGCGGTGAAGACATAAACTGCGACATCATATTTGCCAGAACTGATGTCATCAACATTCCAAACATCAATTATATTGCATTATCATCGCCAAGAGCGTAGACCATCGCAACGAGTGCGGCAAGTAAGTCCATCGCAAGGGGGGCTTGCTATAACTATCTTCAAGTACCGACGAACTAGTACGAGTGGCATAGCCCCAATGTTTTGGAAAGTAAGTCAGTGTCGTCATGAACCTATACAAAACTGTTACGGTAGCATTGACACTCCTCTGCCCAGCGTGCGGAGCCAACATCTGTGCAGGCACCTCACACGGGTTCAAAAACAGGCTCTACAAGGCTTTCTCGTAAGGCTGGTAAGGAGTGTCTTTAAGGTGTCGTTTAGGATTTATGGTTTAGGTCTTAAGGCTCACGGCTCTACTGGGTGGCTTTTGGGACTTCAGTAACTGTGGTAGAGTGGGGGAGGCCCTGGAACTTGGAGCGGTTTCTGGGGTTGTGCTTTGAGTAAGGGCTCCCAAAAGTACTTGTGAAACGGTACCTCTGTACAACCAGAGGGGGAATTCAAAAGTGGCTTAAAGCTCCAGCTAGAATTAGAAATTAGTAAGGTTTGCCGAAACCCTAAAAGTATGTCAATATTTGACCTACTCTTGGGAGATTGGGTGGTGCCAAAGGTTTCTGGGTAAACCCCTGAACCCTAAACCCTAAACCCTAAACCCTGAACCCATAATCTTCAGTTGAAGATCTTCAGAGGCGAGGGGCCGAAGGTTCGGAGCTGTAGGCCTGAATCCTCGACCCTGGCGTCTGCCTAAGCCCCCCCCCAAAGTAGATAACATGATGGCCCAACACCCTAAACCCTCAACCCTGCACCCGACACCTATAAAAGGCTGTTGTTCGACATGGGTAGTTGTGAAAATTAAGATCCCTTTTCGGGTACCCTAAACAATAGGTGCAGTATTACATTCAGGACCCAAAAAGGGACCATAATATTGACAACCACCCACGTGCTTCTGGAGTCCGGGTAGGTTCGAGGATATGAGGTTCAAGGCTTAGGGTTGATGGGCTTTAGGGCATAATTGTGGGGCTGAGGGCTTGGCTTGTAGAGTTTGGGGCGTCGTCGTAGGTTTTAGAGAAGTACACAAAACAGTGGTATTCCCAAGTATCTGGGCTTCCATATGGAAGCTTCCGGAATTAGGGGAACTTGACATAGCACCTTGAATAGTGGGATCCTTATTTTAAGGACCACAAAATCAAAACAAGGCACCCCTCATTGTCGGAAACTCTCACATTATACTTGTCTGCGACCCAGGAACCTGACCCGAAACCCGAAAGAGCTCAGCCGTCCCGCCCTAAACCTTTTACCAAAGGGTCCAAGTAAAGAAGGACTAATTACTTGGACCCGTGGGGTACATCTGTAGCCTCACACTCGGCTGTTACAGTATCACACAGCAATTCTAAAAAAGTCTAGCTTCGAAAACGTTGGTGCCGGAGCCAGAAAGACCCTAAAGACCCTACATTCACCCCCACACCCCCAACCCCTGTTGGACTCGACCCTAGACCCTGAACCCCTTTTGACCGCAACCAACCAACCCATTTTGGACTCGACCCAAAACCCTAAACCACCCTTTGGACACCAAAAAACCCCAAAATTGTTCTTGGATCCCAGGCAGGGGTATCATCTTTCAGATACTTGTTGATCTCCTGGCACAGGACTTCCCACGAACTTTGCGGAGTGATGATCTAAGGGCTTGGGTTTAAGGGTTTACTTAAAGGATCATGGGACTTAGTAACTAGGGCTACAATTAAGGCAACTATACTTGTCGTTACGTATAACCTCACTTAGGGTACTTATAACCCCACTTACTAAGTCCCATGATCCTCCAAGTAGACCCTAAACCCTAAAGCCTTTTAAGGAACCCTGTTGATCAACATCAGGTTGATCTTCTGAATTTGGGTTCTCGTTCTGAGTGGCCATGGTGATCTTGAAGAGGTTGACGAGAAATCAATCAAGTCAGGGGACGCACGACCATGGGCTTACACTCGTTTTACGCTCAAATCAAAGCTTCAGTGCGCTAAGCCTTTAAGGCGTCGCTACATTCTCAAGCTGTGACAAGCTGCTAGCATGCAATCACTGGACTCTGTCCTAGTTCGAGCCTTCAAGGCTTTAATTCACAGAAGAGTGAAGCTACGACCGAACTCGAGTCTCACAAGCAGTTCGGGAACTCAACACTCCTCCTTGAAAGACCTTGTGGTGGTCCTTTCACCTCCTATATTCCCGGACGCTCAGCTGCTGTGAGACAATAGCGACAGAACATTCTCCTATTCAAGCTAGAAGTTCCTCGCAGCGCCTGGCATTCAGGAAAGAGGTGGACCGCTCCAGGTGTTCGGCTACTAGTTGTGATCAGTTGAATATCTCGCATTTGCATAGGGGTGAGACCTGGCGGAAAATCGGTCTGGGTAGCAACTTCCCTTTGGGTAACATGGGTCTGAACGCCGGAGGCCAACGATGAAGCAGGATTATTGAAGGTGGGTATCCCAAGTCCAGGTGGGTGAGTGGAGGAAGGTATCGAGGCGACATTCACGGATCGAGAGCAGGAAGAGGCAGGTGCAGTACACGGATCAGGTTCAGTAACTGCGGCAGCTGGGTTCCTAACCTCGGCAAACCTTGGAATAGGCAAGTCGGGTTCCGAAGTCCATCGATTCCCAACATTCACCTGTACGATAGGAGGCGATGTAACACTCAGCTCTTGCGCCTCTGCAGTCTCCCGATCGTGCCTTCGGGACCTCAAACCTTCTCCCTCAGTCTCATGCTCTATTGCCCTTCTTACAGCCTCCTGTCTCCTCTGACGCCTTGTCCTTTGCGCATCAACCTCCACATCATCAGCTGAGACGGTACGCACCCTATAATCATTGTGTCTGCAGCATCTTCCAAAGCAAAACTTCCCGGTTTCCCAAAGGAATAAAACAGACAACATCATCATAACCACAACGGCCGAGAGCTCCAAACTCAGGGGCTCAATCTGGTCCTCGTCTTCTGTGGCCTCTGATTCAATCATCTGCATAGCCAAGACCAACAACACCAGTTTTAGTCTACTGTCACCGGCAGAGAAGGTAACTGGACCTCCTTCGATACGGCAAACCTGATTCATAAGGACCTCCCTTGACTCAACACACAGGCCAATGAGTGCGGTTAATGTGGCATGCCTTGGGCCAGGTAGCACCTTTGTGAGAAGGTCAGCAAGCTGGACCTCTCCCGGACAGTGCTCAACACAAAGCTCCTTCCTATCAACCTGGTCCCGAACAAAGTTTGCCCGTACCCTCAAATGCCTTGTCCTCTGCGTTCCTGCACCTTCGGCGAGTGCTATAGCTGCCATATTATCAACCAGCAGCAGCTTTACACCGATGTTCTCAGTGAACTCTCGAATCAACGCTTCAGCACTTTGTCCTATCACAACACCTTCACATGCGGCGATCAACTCCGATTCTGCCGTGGAGAGCGACACAAGTGCTTGCCTCTTAGCCTTCCACGTTACCGGTCTTCCCCGGTATAGGACTAAAATCCCTGAGGCACTATGTGAACCGTACGGTGCGAAGGAAGCATCAGTATAAATTACCACTTTATTTTCAGCTTCACGTGGTATCAGTGAGAGTCTCATTTCCCTGGTGGCACCAAGGTAGTGCAGCAACCTTAATCCCAAGCGCACAACAAACTCTGGCGACTTCGTACACCAAGAACTCATCAAGGACACGGTATACGCGGCATCAACCCGCGTTCTCTGGGTCAACCACAGAAGTTCTCCGGTTATCCTTTGAGCACGCCTTAGAGTATCAGGAGTAAACCCCTCTTCCAAGTCAGGTGCTTCTCGAACCCACTCCCTAGGAACCGGGGTGTTGTCTTGGGACTATATCATACATTCTCAAGAGTTCTTCTATGTAACCCTTTTGACCCAAAAGGAACCCTTGTGTGCCCCCAGCGTCACTTCCAACTCCAATCTCAACTCCAAGGAATGTGACCGAGGAGGTCTCAGTGGCTTCCTCCAGGTCAGTGCATTGCCATACGCTCTTCAACCAAGCGTGAGCCTTCCGGGCTTCTTCACTTGTCGTAAGAAACATCATATCATCCACGTAAATGATGACGAAACCCACAACTTGATCTTTGTCATTCATCATTTTCCACACGTTGCTCTCAGATTGGGATTGAGAGAGATGGGTTATCCCGGTGACGCCTTCCCAACGGGCACCACGGAGCTTACCATCTCTAAACTCACTCCACCAACGCGGACTCTGGCGAAGTCCGTACACCGCTCTACAAACTTCCCAATATTCACCCGGACTGGTGATTCCCATCTGTTCCAGCAACTTTGGTGGCCTTAACAATATTTTTCCGACCATTTCCTTAGGCAAGGGCGCAAGCAAGAAAGCGTTTTTTATATCAGTGATAAAGGCCAAGAACCGACGGAAGGAAGCTTCAACCAACACCATACGCAATGCCTCTGCTGGGACACCACTGGCATACAGTTCTTGAGTGGGGTCCTTCTCTTCGAAGTTCCCACAACCCACTACCCTGCATTTCCTGCGAAACCAGGTGTCTGTTCCTGGTTTCACTGTGAAGACAGTCTTCGCCGGTAGGACCTGAACGCCCGGTTGCGCGATTGCCCTTTTGGCTTCTTCTCCCGTAACTCTTCTTATACCTGACATCCCTACGAGAGCCTCAACCTCTGCCCTTGCTGCGGGTACCCACTCAGGAATATGCTTCCTAATTTCTTCGGGCGACACGTTATGAACAACCTTAAGGCTCTCAGTGAGGCCAGCAAGGAGTTCCTCTACGTTCCTTGTGTAGAACGACTCGTCTACCCTAAAAACCTGTGGGTCTTTACCAGAACTCTTGAGACTTCCTCCGAGAGCAGCCAATGGATTATCAGTCGGGATTCCAATCTGCTGGCTTTCGCACGAAGGTCCAGGGGCATCTAAGTTCAACCCTAGATCAGTTGGCGATATGCAGTGCGCCTCGGAATCCTCGACGCTCGTAACCATTCTACAGGAATACTCTTCGGACTGAACATCATCCTGTGAGTCAATGCCTTCGGATTCATTCTCGTTGGTGTCCCGAAGGAATTGCATTGCTTCCGGTGGTGGATAACCCGGAGGTGGATCTGGCTCCTCCTCGTCCCAGAGAGCCTGCATATACATTGCATGAAAGGCATAGACCTCATCAACCGTAGGCATCCTTTCTTGGCCCGTAGACGTTGCAATCTCACTCGCTTCTACACCGTCATTAGAAGAAGTGGGTACAGCGGGGTCCGAAGAACTGGCACTGGCATGTTGGTTGACGCCGTACATCTGCGAGCTACTCGATGAAGCTGACGCATTTTGGGTATAACCAATCCATCGTTCCTCGTTCCCTGCCCTTTCCTCGCTGACAATCCAATCCTCCTCTCTGGGCCTTTCCTCATTTTCATAACCCCTTACCCCTATTCCTCGGAGAGGGGGTCCAGGTGAATTAAACCCAAGGGTCCTATTCTGGAAGATCCATGGCAACTTTCTATGCTGTCGGTCTAGCAACTGTACCTCACCGGTGGTAAGGGAGCACAAATTGGGATTATCCGGTCTGACCGTACCTGCAGGGTGTATTCCCCGCATAATGCGTCTGGCGTGCTCCAGAGATATCCCATATTCGACAAGATCCTCTTCATACAAAAAGGTCAAGTCAGCTGCAACCTCAACACCCAATGCACACAATCGCTCACACATCCAAGCAAGTCCCCGGTCGTCCAAGAACTGATACAAATCCGTTTCCTCAAGATTATGCAGAGGACCGTTCTGAGCTCCGGAAGTCCCATGGTCCCAGCCAATCAGAGGAGTGACTGAATCCTCTTGCTCATCTTCAAAGAAGGCATACCCGGGACCGGCATCCACAGGCGCAGGATAGTAGGACGAAGAGGCACCCGGATCATCGTCCTCCCCAGAGTCCTCATCATCAAGTGCCGCCCTAACTGCCTTAACGCAAGTCTCGGTACTGGATTCCCCACTAAAACGGAAACCTAGCTCCCTTAGGAACCCTTGAACACTGGGGTCTATCTTCCTAGTTCCCAGCGGGGTATATCCCACAAGGAACCAATCTGGTGTCCGGGATACAGAATGCGGGAACCTCGGATCGAAGTTCACCACACTGCTCGTGAGCTCCTGTTGCCTCTCTTGGGTCTTAAGCTCATAGGTTCCTGGAACACAGATAATGAAATTCCTCGAACCCCACTCATTGCGTACATCCTTGTGAACCTCAACTTCCGTGGCCTTCATAATCATCAGCGATGACCACTCAGCTGACTCGGATGCATTAGGACTTTGTGCTCGACGGCGAAGAAAGTGGTTCAGGTACCGTGTGGTAACCGGCCTACGCTTGCACAACCTCGTGGCACCCCTTTGTCCTCCATGACAGAAGGCTCCTAAGACGTATTTTTCATCAACGCCACCTCTGCGGTCCCCGGTGGGCGTATCCTGGGCCTCAAGCATGGCAACAACCCGTTTAAAGGCGGAGTTGGAAACATCGTCATCCAACAGGTACTGCGAAGCAATCGCCTCCACATCCTCCGGGAAATGGGCAACGTCAACGAAGTTTACTCTGGACTTACCCCTAACCCTTTTATCAGGAGGTTTGCCACTCCTTCCGATCTCATCTGACTGTGCAGGCAGGTGCTCAGGTGCAACCTCCTCCTCCTCCTCTTCTTGGAGAATCGGTAACCGCAAATCCTCCAACTCATTTGGATCAAGCATGTCAACCTTAAATCCTTTGGATGCTACCAAACTCCCACCTCCGGTGATGAGGACATGGCCATCAGTTATGGACCTATGAGGACATCCGTATTTGGCCTCTATCCATCTCTCCATGAGTTGTTTCTTAGCGTCCGCTGGGCGCTTAACCCTATGGAGTACCTGCTGTCCAAACGCTGGTGGACTGGGAGTACCTAGGATTTCGGAGTTATGCTTGTATGCCGCCCATCTGCCCGCTAGAGGCCACCACTGGGTGGGAAGCTCAGCGCCCCGCAGCAACGTCCTAATTCTTGATTTAAACCAACCAACCGTCCTCTCGGCCAGTCCATTAGCTTTCTTATCGGTGGGTAACGAATGCGACACCCTTACCCCTTTATCTGCCAGCCACCTGGCGAGCGCAGTAGTTGAAAACTCTGTTCCCGGATCGTGATGCACGCTCCTTACCGGGTAAGTGCACCCAATGTGAAGGATCAATCTCTGCACGGCTTCTGTGACCTCCGGCCCATTCTTTGTTCTTAACGGGAGAAAGTATCTCAAAACCACCTGCTCAACGGGAGTAGAGAGATCATCCACAAGCATCTTGAAGGCTTCCTCATCAAGCTCCTTATGCTCAACCTCCAATGACTCTGCACTCAAGGCAGAAGCTACCTGACCCTCATCGGCTTGCCTGGTACCCTTAAGATCTTCCTGAAGAAGTTCCGGGAACAGCTCTTCTCCCGCCTCAGACGGCTCATAGAGACTGTCCCTGGCATCGTCAGGGATACCCTGGATTTCCTGAGGCGATTTACCAAACAGATCATCAATCCCGTTAGCCTTTGGTTCATCATTAAGGATTGCCTTCGGGACTCTAAAGGCACCCACTAAACCGTATCTCATAAGGCACTTACCTGTGATACATGACTCGTCACGGCCAGACTCTTCAACAGGCAACGGACCAAAGAGGTCAATAGAGAGGGCGTACGATTTGGGATGTTTAACCTTGGCGTGGAAGGGGCCTAAACCCGAGCCCTCTATACATTGTCGGCAATCCTTGCGGTAAGGTATATGACCGTTAAGTACGTGGGTTTTCCACTTTTCCAACTCGGCGGCTGACATCTCCTTTACCTCACACTCCTCATCATAAACCTCATCCTCCAAGCCGGTGTTGAGACACTGATCGCCCTCCTCCTCGGAGGATGAAAGCTCACTGTCTGCCTCAAACATACTTTTTAGTCTCTCCTCCTCCAAGGCTGCAATTCTCTGCGTCTGTTCAAAGACTGGGTTTGGCAACCCCGCACTACGGATCATCTCATCAAGTCCTTCACACGAAGCTCCCGCTGGTGCACCCGACAGTGCCCTTACAATCTCCTTACGGAAACCAACAGTCCAAACAGAACCTTCTCTTGGGGACTCCGTGGAACCTTTTATCGGCAAGTGTTGCAAGAAATCCATCTGCAAGTTAGAAATGATCCTGGTGGGCCTTGCGTAGAAATCCCCGAGTGCACCTTGGTAAAAGGCTGTGAGCTCTGTGGCGGACCATCGGTTGAACTTCTCAACGGGTTCCTCCTTAATCCCAGATACTTCACTCACAAACGGGATTCCTTTTCCATTAGCAACGGATGCCAAGGACCAGAGGAACTTATCCTGTACCCGAAGCACATCCTTACACGCGTCCAGATGAAGGGGAGGCGACGACAGGATCCCGGCAATCTTGCCGGCGGCAGCTGCCCACAGCAACACACGCCATATCCCATTGCGCTTAGCCAAATCCCAACCCTTACCTCCCTTTCTCTTAAGGTCTATCGGGAGGAACGCTATTCCCCTCTCGTGGCACCAATCTGCAATAGGGTCCTGAGCCTTGGGTGCCCCGGCGCACAGGTGAACGAGCCAGCGATCGGATTGAAGTAACGCCCTGCGGGCAGCACGCTTCAACGGGAGCTCCTTCATCAATTGCCTCCCATTTTCAACTTCAGTAGAACCTATGCCCTCAGCCATCCATGCCTTGGTCGACATAGGGACATCGTCCATATATGGCTGGGCAATCAATGCCTGCAGAACGTCACCTCTAGTACCGGTGGTAATACACTTGCGGATCAGGCCAGTCGGGTCTGGAGCTGCTTGAAGGTGTTCAATCTGGCACTCAAGGTCCTGGATGCTCTCTTTGAAAGCTTCGAGCCTCTTGGCCTCGAGCTCCGCTATCATCGTCAGGGCCTGATCTTCACTTACCATAGGGCAATTACTCGAGGACATACCCGTGTTCAGGAGTCCTAGGGTGGGGTGAGTAACCTTCAATCCTTTCCTCTTAGACCAAGCAACCGTGCAACCTAACGATTCCACTAGGGAACCCAACGGCAATATGGTCTGGGGTCTCGAGGTCTTCATTTCACCGCGATCACCAGGAGGCACCACGAGTGTACCCCCTTTCGTCTTCAACCATTGCTGGCGCTCATCACCAGCTAGCGTTACCGGCACCGTTTCGAGACTTCCAAGCGATCGGTCATAAGGGATCACAGCATGCGTTGCACCTGAATCCAACAACGCTAGGGCCTTCACCAAACGGTTATCAAGGTCGGACGACTCTTTCAAAACACCAACCCTAGGTGTCCTGCCCTCCACCCATTTTCGAACCTCCTTAAGCTGCTCTCCAAGCTTGCCTATCGTTACCTCCTCCTGAGCACTTACACTGGCATCCTCAACCCTAACTCCTCTTATCTCATGATTACCAGCGAGACCACGGAGTGTCTCCAGCTGGGCACTTAAGGAAGCCAGGGTAACTGGAGTACCCTGCACAGGTGGTGCTGCAGTGCTCTGTCCTGGCGGGGCATTGGTCGCAGGCGGGCTTATTGGAACAGCCTGAACAGGAGGATGTCCGGTCCCAGGCACCTCAGGAACCTCCGGAACCGACTGTTGGAGTATCCTCGCTGCGTCCGCAAGCATGGACTTTATGTGCTGCTGAGATGCACTGCGATCCTGACCACCGGGCGGATTGGGACTCTGACGGGTAGACTGGGGACCCTTAGGATTAGCCTTAGGAGTTTGACCACCCTTTTCATCACGCATCCCTGCCTTGCATTCGGCTGCCTTATGGTGCTTGCTTCCACAGGTCCTACACCTAGCAGCCTTTTCTTCCTTCGAAAACACCTCCCAAGTGTGCTCAAAGGTGCAATCTTGGCCCTTCTTACACCCATTGTTGTGCACGAAGAAAGTGCAAGGAGTCTTGCCGGTGGGGTTCGCATCAGGTGTCTGAATCTTGTTTGGAGTCGAGGGTGACTTAGCATTGGCCTTCGGCGGCTTTGGTCCTTTAGGCGGGGGAGGCAGATTAGGTTGCTGTGCCTCAACGCCCTTTATCTTAGCCTGGGCCCCGGAGTCCTTAGCCTTATCTTTATCCCTCTCATTATCCTTCTCCTTGACTCCACGATGGTTGATTGCTTCCAGTTCACTAAGGATCTGGGCATGCAACTTCATTACCTTATCATCATCTGGGTTCATGTCCACGTGAAGTGACGCCCTACTCAAACTCACTCTGAAGCTCGCCTCCGGATTTTGCTGGAGCGCTGCCTTGGAGATACGCGTTATCGCTTTAACCCGCAACGCACAGTCGGGTAAGGTACCCCCTAGCTCCGTCATGCGCGAGCACCAGCGTCTCCATCGACGCAACAGGTCGATAGTGTCGCTCACTCCAACTCCTGCCGGTGGATCCTGGATACTCTTCAAACCCAGTTCACGCTCCGTCAACGAGCCCGGCCCGTAGATTACAAACAACTTGCAGATCAAAGGAAGAAGTCCAGAAATCCTGGCTGAGCTCACTTCATCACGTACCCCCTTGGGGGTGGAAGCTAAAATCATAGTCTCCATACGCCTGGAAACTCTCTGCCACCTCACCTGACTCAAATCTTCAGATGGGACCGGTCGGTGCGTGAGCCTGGCAAGAGGGTCAAGCTTCAAATATGATCCGTACCACGCAGTGGCCTCGGTGATGATCATGGACCACAACTCCTCGGAGTTGTCACTCACGTCTGCAAGTGCGGGCTTTACGTTATGTAGCCAATCTGAAAACAACAAGCACGACTCCGGGCCTAACTCCGGGAGAGACGGCAAGGTTAAAACCCCTGGCTTTATCACTTCTGCCCTCTGGGTTCCCTTTGGTGACGACGCGATCTCAGTCACAATGCCTTGCAACTGGGCCATACCCGTCAACACAACGCTTAAGGGGTCAAGGGCTTGACCTACCATACCCTCATTTCCAACACCCACCACGGCAGAGCCCATCCCACTCGGAGTTTGACCTGAGACACCCCTAGGAGAGTTATTGGGATGCTGGCCTGTTGCGCCTGAGTGAGGCAATGGCTGACCTGTGACCTGCGCTGGCAGACCTGAAGCACCTGTGACCTGCGCTGGCAGACCTGAAGCACCTGTGACCTGCGACTGCTCACATGGGAGCGGCGACAGTTGACCTGAGGCACCTGTGACCTGTGTTGGCTGACCTAGAGCACCTGCGACCTGCACTGGCAAACCTGAGGCACCTGTGACCTGTGTCTGCTGACCTAGGGCACCTGTGACCTGCATTGGTGGACCTGAGGCACCTGTGACCTGTGTCTGCTGACCTGAGGCACCTGTGACCTGCATTGGCGGACCTGAGGCACCTGTGACCTGTGTCTGCTGACCTGAGGCACCTGTGACCTGCATGGGCGGACCTGACGCAAAGGAAACCTGACCTTCCGCATTCATCATCACCTGAGGCTGCGTCATTCTCCTTGGCTCACCATGGAAGGGTTCATTCGTAGTGAAGTCCACAGGTGAGCTAGTTCTCCCAAGTCCAAGGAGTCTCTGAGACCTTTCGGAAAATCCAGGTTGGTGGGTCCTTACTTCATGTGGCCTCAAGTCCAAACCCCTCGTAGAGCCCATAAGGTTTCCCAAACCTCTACCCAACCAACCCAAACCAGGAAATCCTTGCATCCCAGACTCACCAGCAGGCATAAAGGTCCTAGACTGTACATCATCTACCAGCCTACCCCGTAACTCACTATTCTCCATGGCCAACGCTTCCACCTGTGCTCGAAGGCGCCTGCCCTCCTCATCTCTAATCGCCATCAACTCGGACAACTGTCTCCGAACTTCAGCCTGAATATCACTCGACGAGGACGAGGGTGGATGTTGGACGGTATATGGCAACGCTTCAGTTCTCGGATACAAAAGCGGAGCTGCCCGCTCCAATTCCCTCATCCTCGCAATCATGTCCTCAGTCAACAGCGGCGTCGAAGGTACCTGTGCCGGTTGAGGTGGGCGAGCTTCCACACTCCACGAAGATCTCACTGACGCGTACTCAACCGCGTCGTGGCTGCTTGGTGACATCCTCCCCGGTGGCACAAAGGACTTTGGTACTACACCCGGCACGACATTCTCAACCGCCGCAGGAATAGCTTGAACAGCCCTTGCTATACCACTAAATAAGCCACCACCCGAGCTCGTAGGTCTCGTTGGGCCTTCGAGGAAGTCCCCAGCATTCCGAGGTGTCATCCTTCCGGTTGTCGAAGAAGGTGGAGCTCCACCGCTGGCTGGGTTCATCCCACTTACAGTTTCCCCATCCATGTCCTGGGGTCCCTGAGTCCGGGAACTCACGCCATTCATCATGGCCTGTCCCGTACGACCAGCAGAGGGTCTACTCCCGCGATCATCCGTCGGAATAGCATCGGCAGCATTTGGGCTAACCATAACCTGTTGATCAACATCAGGTTGATCTTCTGAATTTGGGTTCTCGTTCTGAGTGGCCATGGTGATCTTGAAGAGGTTGACGAGAAATCAATCAAGTCAGGGGACGCACGACCATGGGCTTACACTCGTTTTACGCTCAAATCAAAGCTTCAGTGCGCTAAGCCTTTAAGGCGTCGCTACATTCTCAAGCTGTGACAAGCTGCTAGCATGCAATCACTGGACTCTGTCCTAGTTCGAGCCTTCAAGGCTTTAATTCACAGAAGAGTGAAGCTACGACCGAACTCGAGTCTCACAAGCAGTTCGGGAACTCAACAAACCCCTATAAATCCCTTTAAGGAGCCCCTTTAAGGAACCTTACTACGTCCCATGATCCTCCAAGTAGGGTTGAAGGTGTAAAGGGTTTGCATTAAAGGTTCAAGGTCAGGACGCAGGGGTTTCGGCTTTAAGAGCCTAGCAATTAAGCGTATACCGGTTTCGGCTGTAGCGGCTTAGGAGCTTTTCAGCTTCTTGTGACAAGCCCTTTGCTTCGAGTCTTCGGCTCAGGGTGATATAGGTGCCTTCAGAATTAGAATAGGGTTTGGAAGACTATTATACTATAATTCGAACAGGGAGCCCCCAAAATATCGTAGGTAAGTAGTCAAATCCAAACCGCTATATTATGGGACTCGGAATGAGGACTCGGAGGTTCAAGGTCCAAGGATTAGAGCTAGGGATCGCTCCAAACCCCCGATGCATCCAACCCCAATGCCCTAAGTATGATCCCGAATAAACCCTCAAGCCCTACTTGGAGGTGCGTGGGTAGTGATTGTAAGTAGGGATATAAATCCTCTAGTATCAACTCATAGTCATAGGCTATCCTACTTATAAGCCCCACTTATAGCTACCCATGAGCCTCCAAGTACACCCCTAACACGTAGACCTTCACTCCCCCCAAGCGGGAAATGGCGTGAACCCTGAAACCCGAATCTCTGACACCGAAGATGTCCTGACCCGAAAAGCCTCTTACTTTCTTGCCCAGCGTACTGATGGAATTAACTTAAATATACAGGGACTTGAATACCCGCAATTGGCATATAACCCTTCATAGAACCGATCAAGCAAAGGAAAGGACGCCTTAGCGACATAGAGATACTTTACGGGAACCCTGAGAGGAACATCTACAGATAACCCTGGAAAGATCTGTAGGGGCTCCTCGAATAGCTCTCTAGAAGGAGGTTCCTTTAGTATTTAGCAGCAATCTATCGAGACATCCTTTGGTGACTTCCTTTCAGGGATCTATAAGTCTATAAGGATTCGAGTAAGGATTTTTAAAATAACTTCCTTTACGGGCTCCCTTGAGGGTTCCTTTAAGGGATCTATATAAGGCTTCCCTTTATGGGCTCATGTCGCGGAGAAAGAAAGGATCCTTCTTTCGGAAACCTTGAAGAAACTCTGCTGGATCGATTCTAGACGGATCCCTTAAGGGATCCTTTAAGGGTTCCTTTAAAGGAGCCTACTTGGGGAATCCTTGCAGCAAACAAGGCCATTAAAGCAACCCTTAGGCAAACCATTCAAAGCAACCTAATCCCAAAGGGTCCCAAGTACCTATAGGATAGTAGAGTGCAGGGATAATGTAGGGTTTCCACAGTAGGAACTACTAACTAAAAGAGTTGGGGAAGTATCCCCCATATGGGGTCTACGTGGAAATTCATGATGCTATGGGTAGTTGTAATTGGGGTTATAAGTAGGGTAACTAGACTTATAACTCATATCAGGGGACTTATATATACCCTCCTTATAACTACCCTAATCCCTAAACCCTAAATCCCTATAGAGCCCTTTAAAGGAACCCTTAAAGGATCCCCTATAAGTACCTCGGACCCCTTGGGGAGTTTGGCACCCTCAGATCGATGGAACCCGGTCCTGGTCCAGGAGCGTTTGCAGCAAGTAAAGCCTCGCTTTCCCAAAACCCTAAACCCCAGAGATCCCAATAGCAACTAAGTAAGGAATATTCAATATTCCTTAGTTAAGGGCTTTTGGGATCTCTGGGGTTTAGGGTTTTGGGAATATTCAATCGTATTAGGCATCCTACTATATAACTTAAGGTATAATCCACAATTAAGGGATATTGGAGTCTCTGGGACCCCGAAACACATCTCTATGCATGGTCTAAACTGGGGCTTGCAATCGGTAGGGCCTGGAGCCTGGGGTTTGGATTTTAGGGTTTAGGGGATTGAGGGTTCAGGGTTTAGGGGATTGAGGGTTCAGGGTTTAGGGTGTCAGGCTTAGGATTTAGGGTTGGGCTGGGGCATTAAGGTCTGAAAGGTTTCGGGTTTATTAACTCCGCCGCACTTCCTCCAAAACTCCTCGTGCTTCCTCTATATGGATACGCAGTGCACATACATACGCAGTGCTTACATACGCACATACATACCATGCAGGCAGAAACACCAACTTCTCTATGTGCTTATTGTGGGCTTGGTTGTTGATCTTTTCTGCTAGTCGCTTACCTAGTCCAAAAGAAACCATTCGCACATCTGGAGCCCCATCGCTACTGCAGCTATCCAGACCTTCCAAAATCCCTTAATTAAGGAATATACCTTAAATTATAATAGGATCCCTTATATGATTTAAGGTATATTCCTCATTTAAGGGATTTTGGAAGGTCTGGGTGTGTCATCCCTTGGGCTGAGTTCGCAGCCGTTGCTGCCGATCGCGCTCCTGGACAATCTGCGTGCCGATGTAATGAAGCCTGACCAGGGATGCCACATGTTCCTAAGGGTTCCATAATTAACCGTCGCTAGCCCAGGACAAAACCCTCCTGGATACAAAAGGTGGGTCACCCGGCTAGCGTTGGCACTGATAGCGGTATGAAGATGAAGTTCAAGAGAAAAAGAAAATACTACCATTAATTTGAGAACGAGTATGAAGCTGTAGCTGAAAAATAACAAAGAAGAGAAAAAGACGAAGAACATCATGTAATGATGATGACGATGACAACGATGATGATGGCAATGACGATGATGACGACGATGACGGTGGCCATGATGGTGATGATGACGGTGAGGATGATTCTGTTTCACATGGCCATCAACTACTAACTGTTGAGTCTGTGATGCGATGCACTCATCCCAAGACTCAGGATGTAGAAGCACTACACACTGGCGACTGCTATTGATGAAAACAGTGATGATGATTGTGACGATCATGAAGTTGATAATCTTGATGTCGAAAGACTTAACCATCAACATCAGCCGATGACGATGACACTAATGAGGGGTGTCATTGATTGACTCTATACCACCAAACCATACCCACGCCTGAGCCAAAAGCCTTCAACACAAAACGCTTGTCGCTCCGGTTCTCGAGCTGGCAACTTTTTTACCGAGATCACATCGCAGATACCTTTGACCTGCTGCTGCTATGGTACCATGGGGCGCTTGTAACCCAATGTTGCCCGTATCGGTGCAACCGAAGACACCCTCGCTCGCTGACCTGTTAAGTTTACAGACTTTTGGACTTCAGGGTGTTCTCCGGAGAGTTCTCAACATCAACAACAACTTTTCAGAACTTTGTATAGAATGCTGTCTTTTTCGTGGCTGTTGAAAGTTGAGTGGCTGACTGCTCGTATGTACAAAGCCTCTCACTTTGCCTTCTTCTTCGGCTTCTTCCCCGCCTAGGTAGGATGTCGGGTTTAGGGAAGCCGCAACAACTAAGTAGTCCGAGACCACAGACATCAGATCCTAAGACAGTCCAGTCCCAACGCCCCGTACCCTGTAACGGCCCTGGAAGGGCCTTGGGGCAAACCATCGTCTACTTAAAGGATCATGTCACTTAGTAAGTAGGGTTATAAGTAGGTTATAATTAGGATAACCACACTCAGGGCACTTATATTCCCAGTTATAACCTACTTACTAAGTCCCATGATCCTCTAAGTAGGCGAACCCGAGGCCCTCTTCCTATTTTCGGATATTTACTCACTTGAAGCGTCTTCGGCCGGAAGCCAGAGAAGCAAGCAACATAATCAGGCAAGCAACCCAAATCCTTAACCCTAAATCCTCAAAACCCTGACCCCGCCCAGAACCCCAACCCTCAGCCCCTAAACCCCCATCCCCCCTCTGCCCCCAGCAACTGATAACGAGTGAGCTGGGTGTATAGGATCAGGTCGTGGGCTTCAGGGTATCCGGGGCAACGTCTTAAACAACTTTGCCGCTTGCCGGCTCGGGGTGTAGGGGAACGTTTAGGGCGCATGAAGCTTTAAGTGGAGGCTTTGGGGCTCTGGATTCAGAGCTGTGGGTTTCGGGCTTAGGGCAGGAGGTGTTGTCATGTCCCCGACAGAACGGTAAGGCTGGGACGGTGCTCTTCAGCACGTCTGTCAAAAAGCGCCGAATCCACTTGTCTTCCTCCTCGCCGTGGTCGACTCCTTCATCGACGACCTCCGACAAACAACAAAATTAGCACTAGTAATCCAAACAGTCATAAAATGACTGAAATGGAAGTCGAGACAATCGCTTCCGTCATGACGAAGATCATGACATGATAGTAATCACCGACAAAACCAAACGCCTCCACCTTCCAACGAAAACAAAACAAGGGAGACTAATGCCCCAACGACCATAAACGTGCGTAATTCCGCATACTTTTGGTGCCCAGGAAATGTTTAGCATGTTTGACCCTAAGCCCTGAATCCAAAACCCCTAGACATCCAGCTTGCGAGGTCCCCTAAACCCTAACCCCCAGACCCTAAAACCCTAGACCCAAAGCCCTAAACCCTGACACCCTCAACCCTAAACCATAGACCGTAAGACATCCCTTAACCCTGAAGAACCTACATTTTTACGGGCTTATACAAAGAAATCATAGTAAGGACCCTAAAAAGGTAGGTCCTTCAGGGTTAACTTCCAGCTTGCGAGGTCCGAGGCGCCATCTTGACTTCCGCGCCGGCAGCTTCCAGTCGCTCGTACGTGGCCTGAAGGCGGGTCGGCTTTGGAAACCGAAACCCGAAATCCTGAAACCGAAAGAAAGGGCCTTGAGAATTAGAATAGGGTCCTGAGTGGGGAACATTGTACTATGTATAGGTATAATAACGAACGCTTCAAAATTGTATCGTAACTATTTAGGCGTCGGGTCTTGAGCTGGTGTGGGTTCATTGGGGAGTTTATGTTCAGACCCTAAAACAAAGGTCCTCAAATGCTGCGGCGGCCATCATCTGTTGCAAAGGTGTTCGTTTTGAGTCGGCCCACAGCTGACTCCAAAGCTAGCAGCTTCCAACACATCTGAATAGGGCTTAGCGTGCTTGGGTGTATGTTTGTGTCTGTATGTGTACCCGTTCTGTGCACACACATACATACCCCTCTGCGCACACCCCTAGCATTGTGAACTTCGTTTCCGGACCACAGGACGAGAGGGCAAACACCCAGCTCTGTCATCCATGGGGGGGACCTTCCCCCGATGCTCCCAGTCCAAGACCCTGAAAGGGCTTCAAGAGCCCTATATTCTAGAAGGGCTCCTATACTTTCCTGTATCAAAGGATTCTGTAAGGCTTACTCGAAGGGCCTGCCCAGAGGGTCCAAGTACTCCCTATTATAGGACTTTAGGGCCTTCGGAGGTCCCAAAACTCAGAAATGCGCACTACTTGGACCCTTCGGGTTGGGGTTTAGGGTTTAGGGTTTAGGGTTTAGGGTTTCGGGTTTCGGGTTTAGGGTTTAGGGTTTGGGGTTTAGGGTTTAGGGTTTAGGGTTTAGGGTTTAGGGTTGGGGTTTAGGTTTTAGGACCTTCACCCAGACGTCCCATCGCATGAGCTCGTCGTCCAGGCCGTTGAACCTCAGCCAGATTTCGCAAGCCGGGGGGGGGGGGGGGGGGGCGGGGGGTTGATATAGGGGCCTTGATCATTAGGATAGGGTTTTGGGGACCATTCTACTGTAATCACTTATAATAAGGATCCCTCATAACAGTATCGGCAATTATTTAAGCCCCTATATTTGGGATTAGGGATTTGGGCTGAAGTCCGAAAAAAGTTGGAGATGCCATCGAATATTGGGTTCGGGGTTCAGGGCAAGGGCTTCTTGGGTGTTAAGTTCAGGGCGTAGCCTTGGGTGAATGCGTTCTTTGACCCTGGAGTTTCAGATTTACCTATAGCCTCCATTGAAGTTCCTTTGTTTGGTTAACCAATATTATGGTTAGGATCCTATAATAGAGTTTTTGGTCAACCCATACCATAAGTAGAATTTTGGGTTAACCAAAAACAGGAACTACAATGGAGACTACTATAGGTAGTAGTGCAGGATTTGCGGGATCCTAGACCTTGAACCCGGAAACCATATAACCCAACTTTGAAGCTGCCCCTGCCGCATCTTCCTGCCGACTACAGTAGAAGCCTAAAAGTTGGAAACTCAATAGCCTGAATCCTGAAGAGTAATATATAGGGAATCCCAGCACGATTTGGCCTTAATCCGGTTTCCAACTTTATGGGGTTTACTGTAGCCCTGTAGCCCGAAAACCCTAGACTACTAAACCCTAAACCCGAAACCCAAAACCCAAACCCCAAACCCTCAACCCTAAATCCTAAACCCTAAACTTTATGGGGTCTACTGTAACTTGGAGTTGAGGTTCTGTCTTGGACTCACCGGGGGGTTTCGAAGACGAGGCAGGGCTTCAGGTTACTATTCCAAGTGAGCTAGAACCAGGGCCGGGTGTGCAGGTGTTGCTGACGCCCTTCTTAATCCCCAAACCCTAAACCCCGAATACCAAGCCCAAAACCCAAAACACTAAACCCCGACTCCTAAACTCCAACCTTTCAAGAGGCTATTCTGTTCAGCCTTGGGTCATCTAGCCAACTGTTTCAAATTTCGGCGAAATGGGAGTTTAGGGTTTAGGCTAAGAGCAGGTAGGCGTAAGGTGGTCAGAGTCCTATACTTCAGGTACCAAAAGTGGGGAATGTTGGGCAGAATGGACAAGTCAAACCTAATCTCAGCAGAGACTGAAGTGAGCTGCGTTGTGCATGGGCGGTTTCGATTTCACCGAAGGGATCAGAATTTACGCTACGTAGCCACAACTGGTTTAGGGTGTCAGTGTCGGGTTCAGGAATAACTAGTAACTAGGTAATTCTTTCAATTAGGGTCCCTCAAACAGCACGTCTGGCACCCTGCTGTTGAAAACCTAAAAGGGCTTAGAGAGCTACCCAAGGTCCCCAAAGTAGTACGGCACCTCTATAAAAAGGGCCTAAAGGGGACACGAATTTAGAGAACTACCCAACTCGGTTTTGTGTCGCGGCCGTCAGCCGAGCCGCGTGTAAACTGGGATCTTCTTGGACAGCCAGTCGCGGGAGATGGGCGTACAGGAGAGCAGGTGTCCCATTGTGCCTCAAATAGGGTAATTCTGTAAATTAGGATCCCTTTCAGGGTGTTTTTTTGTATAAGGTCCGTATTTGTTTTAGAATTGTGCCTCAAATTACACCGCTGGGTTGTAGTTTTGGAGCCCCCAAAAGTACTTACAAATAGGTATCTCTGTACTTAGGACCGGAAGCTAAAAGAAAATCTCACTGTGCCTCCCTGGTTCTAGGCCCATGAAAACCACGAGCATCAACCAAGGGGTTTAGTTCAGGATTTAGGGATTTAGGGTTTACGGGGGTCTGCGCTGTGTGCGGCCGTACTGGCACGACTTGGAGTGGGAGCAGTTGATCTCATAGGGTTTAATGTAGGGGCCTTCATAGTTAGAATAGGGCTTTGGGGCCGATTATGCTATAAGCATAGTAAGGAACCCCCGAAATAGTATGGGTACTTATTCAGGCCCCTGTAATAATCTGATGCCCCTGCCGACTCAACAGCCTCGCCAGGAGTGTCGGCATTGCAGCCGGGACATTTAAAACTTCAACCGTACCCTTAACCAAAATCCGTAAGCCCTAAGCCCTAAAAAGCTAAAACCAAAATCCATAAACCCGAAACCCCGAAACCCCGCACGCCCGAAAACGCTGGCGCCCTGAAGCCCTGACCGAAATCTTAGATTAGAACCCTACACAACAGGATCCATTTTCGAAGGTACCAACATCTATTCAAATTCCCACGTAGTTATCCTTAGAGCCTTTGGATACTTCAACCTCCAAATCTGCATCACAATCTCAAGCTCGAAGGTTTAGAGTTGACGGTGCAAGGCTTGGAGTCAGGACTTCGGGCTTCGGGTGTGCGGTTTGCCAGTCCGCTGTTTTTTGATTTCGGACTTAGTTTTTGTTGATGTAGGGTTTGGTTGAGGGTTTAGGGTTCAGAGTTTAGGGGTGAAAGCTCCGGGCTTGGAATGTGCATCACAGAGGCCAACAATGCCGCCCAGCTCGCCCGGATAGGTGAGCCCGATATGCCTCAGCTACCCCAAAGACGCCGGTATCGTGAAACCCTAAAAAAGCTCCAAATCCGAATCTGCGGAACCCGGGATCCCCAGACCGAGCAAGGAGTGGTCAGATGTGGGTGTTTCTCAAAATTATGTTCCCTAATATGGTCCTTAATACCTTAATATAATACGGCACCTAATATCTATGGTACCCCAAAAGGGACCATAATTTTGACAACTGCCCATGTGAGTCAACAAGGATTTTGGGTTTATTGTTGAAGTTGCTTTCAGGCTTGGGGGGGAGGCACAGCTGCCAATCCAACCCGTCCCTCCACCCAACACTCACGCATACAGAGCAGGCCCGTTTCCCTGGGTACGGGGGATCCGGGGTACCCGGGTACAGCCCCTTTTGAGGGTTACCTTTTAGGGTCCTTAAAATAAAATTGGTCAAACCAAAAAAAGAAATGGAGACTGTAGGTAACCAGACCTCTTCATGGATGCTCAATCGACTCTCTGGATGATGTTCGCTTCGTGTTCAGGGTTTAGGAGCTTGTTTCTCTGTCCTCGACTTGTAGGTAGGATCCTGCTTAACAGCATAGGGTCCCTACACGCCTTAAGCCTGCCTTGGACCATGGAAATTCCGTGACCAGTGAAAGAAGTGATAATGTGGTTCAAAGACAGCCCTGAGCTCGGGTTCAGGGTTTCGCTTTAGGGTATATACAGGGTTTATGAAGGCCTACTTAAGGATATCCCAGAGGAGAGGTATCCGAGTATATATGTGCGGATTCCTTCTGAACGTATTCCCTCAAGCCTCTAACCTCTGAAGGCGGCCCATACGAAGTGCCTCTAAGGGAGCAAAAGGTGGTGGAGTTGGTGCGCGAAGCTCTGCTGTGCTGAGAGGAGCTTGCAACCCTATCCTAGCTCAAGGAATGAGTCTAAAGGCTGTGGGAGCCTCTTCTTGGGAGTTTCTCCGATTTCTTTGAGACCAGAACTATTGGGTTTCACGGCTCAGTGGTACTTGGGCCAAGCTTAGCCCTAGCTCTACAACGGAAAGCCCAAGCCGAACTAACTCCTTAAAGCCCCCTAAACCCTAAACTGAAACCCTAATGAAGCCTGGCGGTCCCAGGTACAGAGCCGTGCCACAGCCTTGAGAAGCACCCCCCAAGTACACGTTCCTGGCCCCAACCTGACAGATAATTGCATGGTTTAGGGTTTAGGGTTTAGGGTAACTGCGTGGTGGGCAAACACAGATCTTGAGGTGGACACCGTTTCTGAAGTCTAACTCCACCGAGATCCTGCAATGTATGATGCATTCTCTTCGCTACAACGTTGTCGTAGTACTGTATAGGGCTTGAGCCCCCAGCCCTATCCTAGCCCAGAGGGTCCAAGTACCCCCTACTATAGGACTCTAGGGCCGTTTTAGGTACCTAAAACCATAAATAATTAAGGACTACTTGGACCCTCAGGGTAGGCTATCGCTGTGCAACTTATTGTCTTGCGAAGTGCTTTGAGGCGGCCGTAGCTTAGAGAGGAGGCTTGCGCGTATGACGCGGTCCTTTTTTTTGAACCCTCTTTTCCGTCTGCCCAGGGGACGTCCGAAATGCCTGTTACGACTGAGGGGCTGGTTCGGCTGACGCAGCTCATCATACGCAGTCAGGGTTCATGATTTATAAGCATTCAGTTTGGAACTGCAGAATCCCTTACTTGAGATACCTCTTGGAGGCCTTACTTGAGGATATGTCTTGGAGGAGAGCTACACCCAGCACCCTTAAGATGCTCTATTTCGTCTACGTCCGGCAAACTCAGTGTCTTCAAATCCTCAACCCCCACATATATCGACCTGAAAATCCCCAGAAAACAGTCCAAGAGCCGACACCCCTAAACCCTAGAAATGCCGAAAAGCCGGCAAAATTAAGTCTTGGAAGCCCCTAAAACATGGAACCCCGAATGCCCACATCCCAATAAGTTCAAGGCGCCAAGGCGGCTTCCGCGTCCAGCATCTTGTGAACTCGCTCGGTCGTTTGCTGCAGATCTTCGGCAGAGAGTTCGTCTTCCCGCTCTCCCTGCGGCTCTTAGGGCTCCATGGGGGGCGTAGGGCTCTATGCGAGTCGCTTTAAGGGTTGCTACGAGGTATCGATAAGGGCTCGGAAGGTTTATAAAGAAAACCCTTTATGGTAATTTATAAGGTATCCTACCCTGAAACCATATTCCAACTTTCTGGAGTTCCCGTTATGATCTTCAGATCCCGGGTTCAGGCATTCGGGCGGCATGGGATGCAAGACGAGTTTGGGGCTTTGTGAAACTACACCGAATCCCTGCAACGGTTTAGTCTGCAGGGCTTAAAGGGGTCGGGCTTCGGGGTTTGGACGATCCTCATGGGCGAGATTTCATGGAAAGTCGTATCAATGTCATTGTGAAGAGCTGCGGAGATGGCCATCGCTATGCCTGAGGTTTTACTGTAAGCTCTACAGTCTGCACCCGAATATGCGAGCTTCGGGTGTGAGCTTTTACCCGAACCCTAAACAGTAATCCCTAAACCTTTAACTGGGTGGAGAGGGGAGAGGCGGGCCTGCGAAGTGCGACGCCGCCCCTCACTGTCGCGAGCGAACAAAGTCCCTCAGCGCGTTTTGCGCAAGGCTTTGGCCGAGCGGGCGCTTTCCGTCGGCGAAATCTGTGTCCACGTCCTCTGCAGTTCTGTACACTTGTACGTGGGTCCTACATACTCTCTGACAAAATCCTGGAGCGGTCTCGTCGTTTGCATCTTCAACACCTTCAACAGCAAGGTCCCTGTAGTTGCATCGTCCGGAAACTGTGCCCTCTGTCGAACGCCGTGCATCGGATCCTGTAGGCCCACTGCACGCAGACCAAAGCATTTCCTGCGCTTCTGGGGCCAGATAGAGCGACCCGCGAGTCGTTCAACCTGACGCACCGAAGCGACCAACGTTTGCGTGAGCTGTCTCAAGCTTGCTGGGACCATGAAGTGTCGCGGTATTACTTGGTGACGGGCGGCCTCCTCCAGTCCAGTTGGTGGGCAGACACCCGTACAAACCACGAAGCTTACTAACAGTTCCAGATAGGAAGTACCAGATTTTGCGCGGCCAGCGCCTTCCTCTTCAGACCACTTTAGGCGACGTGCCCATTGCCAAAGGGGCAATGTGAACCAAACCGGCCAGCTGCAGGCAAGCAAAACCTCCCGTGACGGCTTTGGGAGATTCCAACTGACACCGTCATGGATGGACACTCTGTGCCACCCTGTCATGGGGTCATGTGAGCAGACCTGGGACTGGTCGTCGTCGCGTTGGCCATGTGCCTCCGGAGCAACCTCCAGCGGCTCAAAAGACTGGCACTTCCTGAGCAGCAATATCTCTTCCTGGGACAGTCGACACAGGTAGCGCCAAAAGAGCCACAAAGCATCCCGCTGCGTCCGAATGTACTCAACGGCTTCGGCAGCAGTCTCCTTAACGACGTCGAAGTCGTCCAGAAGCGTGGCCTTGGCGGCTTCGTCTGCAAGCATGTTGCCAGCGCAGTACCATTGAGGCAAGCCCCACAGTGTTTTGGCGTCCTGGTGGGCCGCGACCTTGCGCAGCTGTATGCGTGGGGAGTGCACTTTAGCCAGTTCATGGGCCAGATCAGGCCACATAGGTGGGCGGTTTGTAGCTACTCTTTCCCACTCCTCCATGGCGACCTTACTGTCAGTCCAGATCTGCGCATCGCAGTTGTGAATTGCAGCCAATCGACAAGCCTGTATGATTGCACAAATCTCAGCTCGATGAATGTTCTGCTCTCCCGGGACCAAACCAAGGGCATGCACCCTGAAACAAGGCGGGACCTGGTTGAACTCCCGCCATTGGTGCAAATAGCCAGGTATCAACACATCGTCCTGGCTAGTGTCAACTATCACTGCGAAACCTGCGCGGGACGCAATAGGGATGTCAGGGCTGCTACAGCTACCGTCCGTAAACATGCGCAGAAAGCCACGGCGGCCCGGCAGGCTGAGTTCCTCCGGCAGCGGAAGAGGCTGAGGGAGGTCACGAGAATGGAAGATCAACCTGTTGACCTCAAGATCATGTGGCTCAGTTGCGAACGGGCCATGTATCCAGTGAGGCCAGTTTGCCTCCACCAGCTCAAGCACAAAGTGGTATGGCCGTCGCACATGCTCGAGCGCAGGGCAAACCATAAATTTGTGGTGCTTTGTCTGACGGGCACCACACAAGGGACACTCCGGTGGTTCATCGTCCTCCCACCTGGACCGTGCAGCAGCAGACGTGAAACCACCGGCAATGTGGCGGGAAATAATGGCCTGGTCGGAGATACTCAACCGCTTCAAAAGGCGACCTGTCTCTGCTGCAAAGGGGGGAGACAGGCTGGTCATTCCGTTACGGTGGCTCACTGCACCCGCGACCTGGCGGGACCAAGCCCGGCGCACCAGAGTCTTGACATCAGAGGGCCGGCACAGGTGCAGCCACAGCCGAGAATTATCAGGGCCTTTGACGCACCCTTCACTGGACAAGGAAAGGCCCAAACGTAGGAGGTTCAAGCCTAATGCGGTCGCGGGCCCATTGCTGCGGCACTGTGGCTGTGTCGCAGCAGCCAGCTCCAGGACTGAGACTGCAGTCTCCATGTCGAACAAAGCTGCGCGGCGCAAGGCAAGTAATTGGCGCTCGACCACATAACATTGCGGGTCCTGCACGGCAGCGGTAAGTGCCCCAAGTGCAAGATGGGGGGACAGCACCTTGTAGTTGCCCACGATTGCGCGAGAGGCGCGACCACGAAGGAGATCAAACTGGTTAACGGGCAGTGTATGGCTTTCACATCCGTAAAACACCGCAGGCCAAACGCCTCTCTGAACCATTGAAGCCTTCTCACTGACAGGGCGCGGCTGGTCACGCAGTCGATCCAGGCGGTTAAGGGCGTCCTCCAGGCGTCTGTCCCTGAGGCAGGCATGTGGCAGCCGGTCGAAGGTATATGCTACACCGAGGTCCTTGGCTTCAGTGACACAGGCAACAGTGCTGCCCGAGGGAAAAAGAGACTGACCTGAATCACGCCACCACAATCTGTCCTTTCGGCAGGTAGCCCAGCAGTAAGACTTGGCCCAGTCAACCGGGATCCGGAGCGACTTCAAGAACTGGAAGGCGCAGGGCAAGGCTCGCGCAAGAGGCCCGGCACTGGCGGCTGTCCACGCCCAGTTGTCAACGTATGTGTCAAAGGTGAGGCCGGCGCAAGAGGCAAGGTGAATGGCGAACTGGCACACTGCTGCCATGATGGCAACACTAAAGGGGTCTCCTTCCGGAGCACCATTGAAGCCGCACAAACCCTCACCTAAGTCACCCAAGAAGGAGCTGTGGCGGCGAAGCTTTTGCATGCAGTCCAACCAGAAAAGGACCTCAGGCTTGGGAACACCCATGTGCATCACCATAGCGGCCGCAGGCTGCCACGGGATCTGGTTGAAGCACTTGACTAAGTCAACAGAGGCCCCGAGTAGCCCTGAGCGCTGCAGGAGAGCGCGCTCGATGGCGTGCTGCTGGCGGTAACTCAGATCACGGCACGAGCAGCCCGGCATGGATCCCATGACACCATCATGGAAAAGCGGTCGCCACTGTGCCAGGATTTGTCGGGTTAACACAGAAGCCCAAACACGATAAAGTGTCGAGAAGATCGTGATAGGACGACTTTGTGCGATCGACTCAGGCTGAGCGACTTTTGCAAGGACACTCACCTTGGCCCGTAACAGGTGTGCTGGGACGCCACAGGTAATGGCCTGATGAAAGATGTGGCACAGGACCTCAATTGCCTCAGAGGGTAGGAGCTTCAAGTCTGACGGTGCCCAACCACAAACACCGGTAGCCTTTTGGCGCGGCATGCGGGTAATGGCAGCCGCCCAAAGATCCGGAGCAAAAGACCGTACCTCAATCTCACACCTGGGCACACCCTTCTCCGACAAGAGCTGACAGAAGTGGGGCCATGCGTCAAGGTCCTTGCTAGATGTGCCCTCATCACGTTGCCACAAACTACTCCAGAAACACTCAAAAGCCCGGTGAAGCTCCTGTGGACTGCAGGCAACGAAAGACTGCTTCAGTCTACCTGAGTTTGGCAAATGTTCCCCTTGGACAGTGACGGTGGTTTCGGTACGACTCGTAATATAGCACTCCTGCGACTCAATGCGCGCAGGGCCAGGGCACTGCAAGTTGACGAGTCGCGGGATTTGGTACACTGCAGTGTCCTCGGCTTCCTGTCTGACACATAGAACAGGGGCCTCAGCAGTGCATGGCACCTCAGTAAAAGGCGGGTGTGGGGGGGATCTCATCTGCCTGAAACCCGCCTTGCCCGCCGACTCAGCGCCGTCGAGGTGGACGCGGTAACGGAAATTGTCACGACGTGCTTTGGACTGCTGGCGGGCCAGGCAATCTGCGTCGTACTTCAGGTACGAAAGAAGGTCATCCAGCCACTCGGCTTCGGGCAACTCAACCGGAAAATGGTTGAAAGACGCAATAGACAAGACCCAGTCTGGAAAGCATGGCGGGTAGCCGTGGGCCCTGCAAACAGCCCTCCACTCGTTGCGCAACTGCTGCAGGCGTCGTGGCGAATGTGGCAACCCCAATGCGTGAAGCTTTCTAATGCCGGACAACAGGGTGTGCACTCTACGCACTTGTCGCACCTTCAAGTGCCCCAGGACCGAGGTAACTTCAACATCAGGAGTGTATGCACCCTGCCAGGCCGGGCGGACGAGGGAAGGCAACGGGCGCCTAACCAGTTTACGCTCGGTGCATCTGCCTCGGAAGCGGCGAGAGAGGTACGAGTGGGGATGCCGTATGGGGTCTTTGGCGTGTTGTGCGGCGAGGGCTTTGGAGACCGCCTTTTCTGCCGCAGCTGAGAAATCAATCAGAAGCTGGCCGACTTCATCTGCACTGCTGCAGTTTAAGGCTCGGCGTTGAAGCTGGGGTGCGAAGGGAGAAAACGCACGCTGAAACTCACTCGGGTCAGGAGAAAGCTGGGCCCATGGCCGCGGAAGGTTCCAGACCTGACGATAGAGCGGGCCATCGCTAACGCGAAGACTGAAACACAGTGGGTCGTGTGAGTCAAATAGCTGGGAGTCAGTCATGACCCATGCGTCGTGCCACAACGGCACCAAGGCCGGATGCAACAAGGCCGTGTCGTTCCTGGTACTACCTTTGCAAGTCGGCGGCAACGCAGTACCCCTGCGGCTCAGGTACAGGCCGAAAACATCTTGGTATCCGAGCTGGGCAAAAAGTTGACCTGCAGGCAACTCCAAAGGCGGTGTGTTGAAGTCACCGGCTACGATGCATGGCACCGCGGACTCCGTGGCTCTATGCAGTGCTTGCTCGAGGAGCTCATTGGTTTTGGCTTTGGCATCCCCTTGAGACAACGGAAAACCGTAGAAGGCAATCACCCTGATTTCAATAGCCCCAAGTCGAACAAACCCATCAACCAAGCGGCAGGTGTCAATTGCTTCTGGGCACATGGCGGGGCAAGCAGCATGCGCAGGGATTCTGGTCGCAATTGCAACACCCGCAGCGAGTCCTCTGAGCGTGCCAGTCGGGCAGCTGTCCCTGCAATGGCTAGGCACGGCGTGGCCCCAGAAGCACTTGAAGTCGTGCTTTCGGAATTCTGTGGTTGTGGCTGCTTGCACCCTTTGAACAGCTGAGGTCTCAGCCAAAATCATCACATCCGCCTTTGTCCGGCACATGGCGGGGACTTTGTGAAGCACACTCGTAGGGTTAATAACAGCGAAAACTTTGTCGGCACTTGCTGGCACCTGCTCACTGCTGTTGGACATTGCAGGCTCGGGTTGGAAAAAGTCCTGAAGTCGTGTTTGTGGGCCCGGATTTCGCGCCTCACCGACACGGACCGCGGCGAAGGGCGGCAGTCTGCGGGAGCAAGATGCGCCTGCACGACTCAGGGCAATCTGGCCTGGGCTGTGTGGCGCGGGAGTTTTCCTAGCAGGTTGCTTGGGAGCTGCCTGAACAACCTTGAACAGGATGTGTCCTTTGGCGCTTCCGAAACTCTGGCTGCTTGAGATCCTCATGGATGAGATGGTCCTTTGCAGTGCTACCACGCTGGCGCACATGCTGCGACAGAGGGCAATAATTGGCCTTCTCATGGAGTCATGGAGGCCTACGACAAGCTCACAAAACCACACGGTCACCGGGGAACTTTCAGCAAGCGCACGAAGGTCAGGACAAACAGGCTTGCAAGTGGCCTTTCGGAGGCCTGCGAGCTCACAACACCACACGGTCACCGGGGAACTTTCAGCAAGTGCACGAAGGTCAGGACAAACCGGCTTGCAAGTGGCCGTCTGGAGGCCTGCTTCAGGCTCAAGAAACCACACGGTCACCGGGGAACTTTCAGCAAGCCCACGACGGTCGGGACAGAGAGGCTTGCAAATGGCCTTTTGGAGGCCTGCGCGAGGCTCGCGAAACCACACGGTCACTGGGGAACTTTCAGCATGCGCCCGAAGGTCATGACAGGCACACATGCAAGCGGTCTGGAAGCCTTCTGCAGGCTCAAAAATCCACACGGTCACCGGGGAACTTTCAGCAAGCGCACGAAGGTCGGGACGAAGAGGCTTGCAAATGGCCTTTCGGAGGCCTGCGCCAGGCTCACAAAACCATGCGGTCACCGGGGAACTTTCACGCGCATGAAGGTCGTGACCAAAAGGCACGCAAGTGTCCTTCTGGAGGCCTGTGTCAGGCTCAAAGAACCACACGGTCACGGGGGAACTTTCACCAAGGTCAGGACAAAGAGGCCTGCAAGTGGCCTTCTGGAGGCCTACTTCCGGCACGCCAAACCACACCACCAGGGAACTTGCAGCCAGCGCACAAAGGTCGGCACAGAGAGGCTTGCAAGTGGCCTTCTGCAGGCCCAAGTCCGGGACACAAAGCCACACGGTCACCGGGGAACTTTCAGCAAGTGCACGAAGGTCAGGACAAACCGGCTTGCAAGTGGCCGTCTGGAGGCCTGCTTCAGGCTCAAAAAACCACACGGTCACCGCGGAACTTTCAGCAAGCGCACGACGGTCGGGATAAAGAGGCTTACAAATGGCCTTTTGGAGGCCTGCGCCAGGCTCGCGAAACCACACGGTCACTGGGGAACTTTCAGTGTGCGCCCGAAGGTCGTGACAGACACGCACGAAAGTGGACTGGAGGCCTTCTGCAGGCTCAAGAGACCACACGGTCACCGGGGAACTTTCAGCAAGTGCACGGAGGTCGTGATTGAAAGGCACGCAAATTGCCTTCTGGAAGCCTGTGTCAAGCTCAAAAATCCACACGGTCACCGGGGAACTTTCAGCAAGCGCACGAAGGTCGGGACGAACAGACTTGCAAGTGGCCTTCTGGAGGCCTGCATGAAGCTCACAAGACCACACGGTCCATGGGAAACTTTCACCAAGCGCACGAAGGTCGGGAAGAAGAGGCCTGCTAGTGGCATTCTGCTTCGGCTGTTGGAAGCCCTTGTGGGTGAAGTGGTCCATTGCAGTGCTACCATACTGGCGCACATGCTGCGACAGAGGGCAAGGGGCAAGTGGCTTGTAACCGAGCAGTCTTGGAAGAACCTGGTATGGCGGGTATGGAGCATCGGCCTGGGGCGGGGAAGACGGGCAGCACGGGCCTGCGCAAGGCCAAAAGAGGAGCCAAGGTTGCACAAGGGACAGGCACACATCCCAGTTCGACGGCCGGGCCTGCCACCACTCCGGCGGCACAAGCGGAAAGAGAAGTGCATGTTTATGCACACCTGCTGAACTTTGGCTGGGAGACAGGCGAAGGCTCGCCTTGAGGCAGAGAGCAAAACGAATTCGTGGAACCAACTCATAGAAAAGGAGCCCTGAACCGCGATGTGCGCGGATAGGCCTGTGTGCTGGGGCGACATTGCGCCACTGCCGACGTGGTCTGCGAGACCAGTTGCAAGCAAAGCAATGCCACTGGTGACCACAGCCGAAATCAAACTGAACAGAAGGCCTGCGGGACACATGATCACATGAAGTCATGGCAGGAGGGCCAAGAAGCATGCAAGCACAAAGGCTTCCCCGGCATGCCGGTGTTGGCGGAACAAGTGAATGAAAACCATTCGCCCCGGAGGATGAGGGCCTGGGACGCAAGGGCCTCGGCCTGCACAAAGGTCCAGCAGGGGCACCACGCATCCCCTGGCCCTCGGGCCGCTGTATATGTAACAGCTCATTCTCAGTGCGGCGATGCTTGTTGGAATCATTGCATGCAAGAATGAGATGCTTCAGTTCGGCCATGCCAGCGGACATCTGCTGTTCTTGTTGCTGCTGCGCCTGTCTCAGTCCTTCGAGGTTGACCTGGAATTGCTGCTGCAGGCCTGCACCCAGAGTCTGCATATCAGCCTTCACAGCCTGAATGTCGTGTGCAATCTGTTGGCGATCTTGTAGGCGCTCCTGGGCTGCAGCAGTCTGCCCATCACGCAGCTCCTGCAGATTCTGTTCCAGCTCTGCAAGGCGTGCTTCCGTGCTGTGGACCCGTTGGGCGATTTGGTCATTGGCCGGTGTTGGGACCACTGATGAGCGTGGCGCACGGGTTTGGGCACCAGATTCTTGCCGAGTGCGGTAAGCACTCCATGGATCACTCTCCAGCCATGGGTCGGCACCGTCACTTAGCAAAACACCAGTAGAGGGACCAGCTCGGGGGAGTGGCCCGCCCGCCTGAATGACGGGTTGCTGAATCGTGCGCCCTTTAACCTCGGTGATCAAGATCGGGGTCTGGTTGAAATGGGCAGCATGCGCTGGTGGGAAGTTAGCCGCCCCCAGCAGCCAGAACTCTGGCCCCAAGGTTTTCATGACACGGACTGTCCAAGGTAGCTGACGGGCCCAACTCGCGACATCAGCAGAAGCAACAGTAGCGGGGAAAGGGCCGGCTTTGAACATGTGGCGCACCTGAACAGTGATGGGGACATCTTGTCCTGGGCGAAGTTGCTTGTAGGTCCTATCGAAAGCAGCTGTGGGGACGCGGACCCCGTAACGATTGCGGGCACGAACCAGGCCGTGCTGCTCTGCAAGCAAGGAAACCTGTTTCTCGACATCCTGCCTGGGCCCCGGCACCCACACAACTGACCAGCCCGGGAGCAGCTGTCTGTCCCACGTCCGTGGCACAACGAAAACATGGTTGAAGCCACTTTGCTGCAGAAGGAGTCGCAACAGAGGATCAGGTACCTTGGCATTGAAGGAGCACTGGTCACAGAGGTGCGGTTGGCTCGGCCGGCCCCCTGCTTTGAAAGAGCGGCCCCATGGGCTACTCAGAGCCTGGCGAACCCCTTTTGCCTGGAAAGCCTCATTGGCTGCACGGACGGGCGCCTTCGTGACATCCTGCCACGCCGTTGCTGTGAAGTCCTCCTGGTACATGGAGAAGGTGCAGCAGGTGGTGCCCTGTACAGTCACTTCCGACCCGTGCGGCACATGAGGCGAGATATCCGTTTCACCCAAGTTGTGGAAGCACGCCGCTATCAGGTGATGCTGTCCGCTCTCCTTGTGTGTCACATGAGCACTTACACGACCACTGCAACTGTCCGGGTCAGGACATTCATGGCCTGGAATGACTACGCAGAGTGCCTCGGACTCAATGTTGCGGAGGAGATCCAAGTCAATGCTGCTCGCCTCTGCGGCATCCAACAGGAGGACCCCGGTGCAATTTGGTGTGGCACTGTCCAAAATCGGGACAGGCTGCTCGTCCATGCCAACCCAGGTGTCTGTATCCAGACGAAAATCAGCAGCTTTGACAACGCTGGGGCGCTCGAGCCTGCGTCGGCGGACAGCCTTCTGAAGCCTCTTGGCGGCTCGCTCGGTACGGTTGTCACCCTCTGGCACCGCCACTCCGACTGTGGCAGCAGAAGCTTGCAGGGCCTTCCATTGCTCAGCAGTGTCACTTGAAGAGAGGGCCTTGAGGCAGGCAACCGTGCCTAGCTTGGTCACAAGGTTGTCCACAACCACCGTAGCAGAGCTCAGGTCGATGCCTCTGTCTAACAGAAGGGCCGCAACACGGGTCTTGGCAAGCTGCTGGTTCTCGTCTTTAACTCCGCCGCCCACGAGGGCCGGGTGAACTGTGAGAAGCAAATGGCCTGTCCGTCGCAGGACACACGATTTATTGCACTCGGCCACGGCATCAAGATCACACCCCTCAGCATGGGGGAAAGGCCCCGAAAAAACGTGGTGCGCGGCAGGGATTGCGCAAGCCTGGGATGCCTCTGTCCACCAGGACGATACCTTTTGCAAAGTAAGAGAGCCCGGCAGCTCCCCAAGCCAGATTTGGCGGGCAACGACTTGGACCTCAACCTTGCGACCTTTGCCGGCGGGGCACTCAAAGGCAGCCTGCTCAAGTTTGGCGACGAAGAGCCGAAGCCGCAACCGCTCATGTATCTGGTCGCCCGGCAAATGCGTCCGGGTGGAGTCAACGCACAGGGCGAGAACTGGCATCTCGGAATAGACCTGGGTAACCCAGCCGAGTGCATCCAACAGGTGGAGTGTAACACCCACCCAAAGATCAACAGCAACAGAAGAGGCACCATGAAGCACCAGGTGGCAAGCTTGGCGCCGCATGCTGGTAGCGGCAACATTTAGCACAAAAAGCTTCAGACCGCTAGTGGGGACTTGCTGGGCATGAGGGCAGCTGCATTGCTGCATGGTCCAGCAATCCGGATCAACATCGATCGACCACCGCATGTTCAAGGGCACACCTTGCTGGTGCAGTATGTAGCACGCCTGAGACCAACCAGCGAATCCTCCACTGAAAACCTCGGCAACCTGGAGAAGCTCACCACAACACCAAGGAACAGTGGAAACCACAGTCGAATCAAGACCTGTGCAATTCAAGATGACCTCGTGACCCTGCTGTCGCACCGTTTCCTGAAGAATCCTGAGTGGGCCGGAGCAACTCCTAGTATGCTGCCAATCTGCCGGGCGGAGCTGCAAAAGCACCTTAGCACCCATCACAGTGCCATTCTCGCCTGTCCGCTGGATTCTAGCTCGTACCAAGACCTTGTCAGGTACAAACATTGGGTCTCCATACGGCTCGGCCACCGTGTAGATTGTGGCACCAACCGGAAGAAACGAGACCTCCCTGCAAACCTGACTCAAGCGGCGCCACTCGAAGGAATCCAGCAGCTGAGAACAGCTATCCCCTGGGGAAAGCGTCATGGCCCGATCGGTACCCAACTAAGTTGGGCTACGGCTTCGCCTCGTGTAGGCTCGGGCCCAGAAGCTAGTAATCCCTAAACCCTATTGCCGTAGTATTATAGCCTGAACCGCAACAAGAGACCTACTCAATTGAGTTGATTTAGCGGCCTCGTGGTCGGTGATGTAGTCATGCCAGGCATGCTGCATCTCGCCCTGCAAGGAAAGGTAAGGGTTTAGCGTCTAGGGGTCTAGGTCCAGGCATTTTTCTGGTGTCTTCAAAGTAGGTGTTCTCACTATATAAGAAAGGGTGTGGGGGTATGCATATTTGCTAGGTCGTCTTCGTAAGTGTGGTGTTTGGTCACAGTTTCCTCTGGGTCGTCTTCCTAAGCATGGTGTTGGGTGCCGACCCTCTCCCAACCCTTCCCAACCCTCTCCCCCTCCTCCCAACCCACTCCCAACCTCCCAAACCCCCAAACCTCCTCCCAACCCACTCCCAACCTCCTCCCAGCCCTCCTAACCTCCTCCCAACCCACTCCCAACCTCCTCCCAACTCCCCAACCTCCTCCCAACCCACTCCCAACCTCCTCCCAACCCACTCCCAACCTCTTCCCAACCCACTCCCAACCTCCTCCCAACCCACTCCCAACCTAACCCACTCCCAACTCCTCCCAACCCACTCCCAAACCTCCTCCAACCCACTCCCAACCCCTCCCACCACTCCCAACCCACCCCCAACCTCCTCTCCCACCCAACCCATCCCCCAACCCACCTCCTCCCAACCCACTCCCAACCTCCTCCCAACCCACTCCCCAACCCACTCCCAACCTCCTCCCAACCCACTCCCAACCTCCTCCCAACCCACTCCCAACCTCCTCCCAACCCACTCCCAACCTCCTCCCAACCCACCCCCAACCTCCTCCCAACCTCCTCCCAACCCACTCCCAACCTCCTCCCAACCCACTCCCAACCTCCTCCCAACCCACTCCCAACCTCCTCCCAACCCACTCTCCCAAACCCACTCCCAACCTCCTCCTCCCAACCCACTCCCAACCTCCTCCCAACCCACTCCCAACCTCCTCCCAACCCAACTCCCAACCTCCTCCCAACCCCAACTCCCAACCTCCTCCCAACCCACTCCCAACCTCCTCCCAACCCAACCTCCTCCCAACCCACTCCCAACCTCCTCCCAACCCACTCCCAACCTCCTCCCAACCCACTCCCAACCTCCCAACCCACTCCCAACCCTCCCAACCCACTCCCAACCTCCTCCCAACCCACTCCCAACCTCCTCCCAACCTACTCACTACCTTCCAGTCCAAGCCAAACACCCTCCAAGACACACCTCAAGCCAAATTCGCTCTGCCTTCTTCCGGATGCAGGTCCGAATTCTATTTGGGCAAGTAGCGGGGTCGTCTTCGGAAGGGCGGTTCGGGTTTCCTTAAGAATCCGGGTCGGCTTCGGGAGGGGCCCAAGTGCCGATTTCAGCAGTTATCTTCTTTAGTTCTCCCAACCCACTCCCCAGCTGCTCCCAACTACATAACTCCCAACCCACTCCCCAAGCTCTCCCCAGCTGCTCCCGAAGCAATCATATCGCGGAGGCATCCTCTTATTTACTGAGAACACCTCCGCCGTAGACACCAGAAATATCCCCTGACTAGGGGTTTAGGTCGGGGTTCGGGATGAGGGTCTGGCTCAGGGTAATACAGCATCCTGGCTAGCTATCAATATGGGTGGTTGTCAAAAATTAAGGTCCCGTTTTGGGTCCACATTATAGTACGGCCCCTATTATTTAGGGTACCCAAAAAGGGACCATAATTGTGACAACTACCCATATGTTAAGTTAAATATATTGCTGCGTAAGGTTCCGAGGTTCCTGAATGTTATCTTGTAATTATACTGTCAAAACATCCCCTGGAACCCTTCTCTCATTGTTCAGGCCTCTATCTTATGGTGGCTCGAGTTCAGATACGGGAGTCACCCCATGGCTTGATAAAGGGTTCCCTACAGTCTGCAAACTTCCGTTAAGAAACCCACTGAAATCTAAACCCTAAACATGCAATTGAGTACAGCTGTCGCATGCAGAAACTTGAGAAACGCTGCATCCATCTATTCATGATAGGGGCTTTTTCGAGGATTTCGGATAGTATGCTGTACTTATCGAAAAGAGTTCCGAGGAATCGCAATGGAAATTCCCGGCCCTAAATTACTTGCAATCCCTTCAATCCTAAACCTGTGACGACAAAATGTCCAATGAGCACAAAAGGCAGTCCTTGTAGCAGGTGATTGGCCGTCGCGGTGCCGTTGGCAGAACCACCTTGCACGAAAATCACATGAGCCCAAACGGTCCAGGTAATGGTGAATTAGAGGGTTTAGGGGTTTAGTGTGAAGGGTCCAAGTAATAGTTAGTGTAGTATGTACTTTTTTCTTCTGGGACCCAGATATCTACTGACGCAGCTACTATGTTGGTGCTTGGACCCTTTCGGGAGTCTGGCACTGTGCAGTTTGTGCTCAAAACATGAAAGGATCTTTGCACCCTCAGGGCGGTAGCTTGGGATCTTCACTCCGGGATGAACTTCTACACAGGTAGCAGTTTTTGTCTACAGGTTCCAACACTGAGTGAGGAGCAAACGTAGTGAATTGCGTCTTAATCGACTCACTCTTGCGACTGCTTGCAACACAAAGACTACGATAGCCGCGTCGCCAGTGCTAGTTTTATCCATTATAGGAATTACGTAGCTTTCAGGGCTGCTTGCCGGTCGCTCGCAACCACAGAGCTGTCTAGATCTTAAGACCTCAGTGTTACTCAAAAAAAGTTCTAAAAGCCCGGCCGTCGAGCCCCGACATAAACAAACAAAAGCACAGTCTTACCGCCTTCAGTCCGGGGAAAGGCTCCAGCTCCTCAAAATCCTGGGCGCTGTGGCTGTTTAGGATTTGGGTTCCGAGTTTAGGATTTACGAGTTGGGGATACACGGGTGTCGAGGTGTTTGTGGATCCCTAGGAGGAAGAGGCTTTCGGGTTTAGGGCAAAAGGCCCCCATTGGGAGCTACAGAGGTGGAGGCAGGCGATGCTGCTTATAATTATAATAAAGGTCGCGGTTCCGGCCCCAATTTACCGACACCATCTGGGTAGTTGTCAAAATTAAGGTCCCTTTCTGGGTACCCTAAAAAATAGGCGCCGCATTGTAATAATAACCCCAAAAAGAGGGACCCCAATTTTGACAACCACCCATCTGTTTCGGATATCGGGGCCTCGTCGTCGTCCTCCTCCTGTTTCTTGGCCTTGCTCGCCTCGGCGAAGATAGGTCGAACCAACAAAAGAATAAACCACAGACACTATAAACTCTAGCCCTAACCCCCCAAACCCTAAACACAGAACCATATAAACCTCAAACCGCGCCCTAAGGCTCAAAATGGCCCAAAAAGCCTTACATAGTATGATCTTTGGGCCCAAAAGCCTTAATATATGCTTCCTTAGAGCCACAGGGGCAAGCTTAAGTAAGGACTTGAGGATTGTGAACCCCCGGTCCGTGGGCTAAGCCTAGCCCAGACCTCCAAAACCACGGCACTCCATACTTCTACAGTGTGAGCCCACTGCAAGCTCATAGGGATCCTTAGAGGTGTAGGGGGAGGGGGGGTAGGGGGCCTTAAGGCCCATAATGAGGACTAATAAGGCCTATTTAAGGAAATATAGTCCCCTACACCCCTCCCCCCTACACCCCTAAGGATCCCTATGATAAGCTCTACCCTAACCCCAAAGAAGAAACCGTCTCAAGGACTTGTGCAAGGGAGCCTGTAGCCCCAAAACCCTACAAAATGGAAGGTTCTGACCCCTTGATTGTAGGCTTTAACCATTGAAACAGTAGGGTACTAACTGGCTCTAACATACTTGGAGGTTCATGGGTAGTTGTAAGTACTGGCATAAGTCCATAATTATGGACTATTTAATATACTTATCATGGCTACCTTGCTCATAAACCCTACTTGTAATTGCCCATGAACCTCCTAGTAACACACACACACACAGACACACACACACACACATACACACATACACACCCACACACACACACGCCCACACCCGCGCGCACGCACACACACACACACACCCACACCCACACCCACACAGACACACAGACACACAGACACACAGACACACAGACACACAGACACACAGACACACAGACACACAGACACACAGACACTCAGACACTCGGACACACACACACACACAACCACAACCACTACCTACCGGGACACAGTCCGTAGGCTCAACGATGCCGAAATCTCCGCAAGACTAAACCCTGTAATAGTAATACTACTTTAATACTACAAAAGATAAGAGTTGTGGACACAATGAGAATGACAGTAAAAATACCACACCAACCCTACGTACATATGCCCCCTAAACACGAATTCCAAGCCGCTTGCAACCCTCAGCCCCTCAAGTCTCTCTGCAGCACGACCACGACAAATGCCTCAAAGCTCAACCCCTCATCCGGGGTTCTTGTCAAGTGGCGCAACCATTAGACAACAAACACTATGTAGCAGGGTCACCTAGAAACTACATGCACTTCCTGAGGAGCTTCAACTAAGCTGCTTAAGAGAAACCAACAACCCCCCACAGCCCCTGAGCCCTAGAACGGCCTTCTTCTTCTTCGCCTGCTTCGGCTTCGGCCGGTAGAAATAATGCGGCTCGGCCAGATAGCTGTAGCCGTCACATGTGAAGCCTCAGAGGGTTGGCCGACACAGATTTTAATTAGGGTTTAGGGTTTAGCGCTTAGGGTTTAGGGTTTAGGGAGGCCGCAGAGATCTAGATGTGTGGTTTTGCACGGTTGTGCCATGGGAAGCCTAAACCCCGAACTTTTCAAAACCCTTGCTTGGACCTTCTATGCAGAACTGATATGCAGCTGGGATGTCAAATCTTAGAGAGCGTATACATCCCAACAAAACCGAAAACCAGAAGTAGGAACCATAACACAAAGACCCGTGCAACAAACGGCACACCATTCATCTTCCTAGTGTGTTCACCCTGCGGAAAACCCAATAAATCGCACTGCTACGCTACGTGCTACATCCCCTCGCTTGGCTTTGAGGTTGAGGACCCAATCTCTCCAACATCCCTTAGTTAAGGAATGTACCATAAATCATATTATCATGCCGCACCCTAGATGATCGTGGTATACCCTCATAGAAAATAAGTTAAATAGTTCTAAATAATAACAATAATAATGATAACAATAATGATAATGGTGATAATAATAATAATGATAATAGTAATAATAGTAATAATAATACTAAAAATAATAGTAATAACAATAATAATAATTAATAATAATAATAATATTAGTAATAATAATAATAGTATTATTTAATAATAATAATAATTAATAATAATAATAATAATAATAATAATAATAATAATATATATATATATATATATATATATATATATATATATGGTGCCGCGTCGCCGCGTCGCAGGCCCCCCCCCCCCCCACCCCCATGGTATGCCCCCCCCCCCGAAGCCAGGCGTCTCGTCCAATCAAACAGTCACACGTCATCCGCGTAACTCCCCCCCCAAGCCAGGCCTCGCCTCTCGCCTTGGCAATCGGGGGTGGGTGCGGGAGGGATAACCCACAATAGTGGAACCACAAGACGGCGAACCACAGGGGCGGGGTGGGGAAGGATAATCAACACAGGGAACCACCGGGCCCCTTCCCTTCCCCTCTCTTCGAGCACAAATGAGAATGTTGTGCGCAATGATGTTGATGTGCTAGTCCCAGTGTGGCTATTGGTGGTACCTTTGCTCTTATGTTGCTCTGGGCTTCGGCACCGCATGTTCATCGCTTTATCTAGTTGAAAACCGTGCTTGGCTTGTGATGTTCTTGCGAAAACCATATCGACCGTTGTCATTCCAAGCCAAGTTTCGGTTGGGTTCGCTACAAGTAAGCTTGAGCACGTCTTTGAATGGTTTTCATTCGGGACTTTTGAGCAAGGGACCTGATGAGAGTGCGGATGGGGATCATGAGCACCATCTTCGTCATTATCATCACCATCATTTTCATCACTATCATTGGCTTTGGAGCTCAGGGCAGGTCGGAGTTCAATAGAACTGTATTACATCCTACGGTCCAAACCCTTAGCAACCGGACGCATAGCCATGGACGGGGGTGCAGCCGACCGCAACCACAGGGGGGAGGGGCAGGGGGGAACCCACACCACAGGGAACCACAGGGGGGAAGGGGGGGATACCATGGGGTGGGGGGGGGAGGGGGGGTCTAGCAGCGCTGCACCATATATATATATATATACATATACATATATATATATATACATATACATATATATATATATATATGCAGTACCCATACGTTTGGATGTTTAGTCAGTACATTTGGGTAGGTTAAGAACGATACGGTTTCAGGTTGATTCAGTAAACTCTGCTAAGCAAAATAAGCCAACTCTGTACAGCGTCTTGCTTCTTGAGGTCCCTGTGGAAGTTGGAAACTTGGCCTTCAAGAGCATACCTGCAGCCCAAACCTTACAAAACAGGGTTTAGGGTCTTCTTAAGGTCGGAGGGCCACTTGATTAGTCTTGGGTTTACGATACCCAGTGCAGGAAGCCATCAGTGCAGACAAGTGAGCCATGCAGATACACCAAAGACACGGTGTGGCCTCACGTTGCACGCAGGGGGCTCGGAATGCAAATTCGATCGTTACAGTACAGTGTGCCGGCAAATCAGAACCACTAACGGAGGCAATATCGCCGGGCAATCTTGGTCATCTTGCTCTGCGCATTCGTGGGCATGTTCATTCCCGGGGGGGGAGTGGCCTGGTAATCTTGGTCATCTGGGTAATCTTGCATTAGCAAGACGACCACGATTACTGGTCCTCCCCCCGCCCCCGAATTGTGCAAGTGGTGCCAAATTACCAAGATTACCGAGACTGCCCAACCGAATCCCCCCGAAAACAAAAGCAAGCCTACCAAGATTACAATATTAGCAAGGTTACCAAGATTGTGGAACAAGTGGCGGCTCAAAAATGCCGGCTACAAGATTTACAATACAGTGTATCATATGCCACAATATTCTGGCTCGGCAGAGGGTTTAGCATGGGTGGTGCAACGGACGAACGGTGCTGTTTTTCAAGGCGGTGTCTGCCTGGCGGGTGCAACCTAGACCCCTTCGGGTTTTTGGCCTGTTGTTTCGGGGTGCATGATCTAGGATCCAATTTTATTTCGGAGTTTAGAACGAGAGGAGTGAATCTTGAAGCACAGCAATCTGGAACTCAGTAGCTTTGAAGAGGCGAAACCCTCCAACCTTCAGGAAGCATGCCTTGAACACTCTGAAACCGAACAAGCACCTGCTTGAGCCAAGCATACAGAGAGAGCTCGCTCTAATTAATGAATAATTAAAGCACGATCTAATGGAATGGCAGCAGCATCGACAGTCTAGCCCCTTGTCCACAACCCCTAACCCCAGTGCAGGGCTAGACCACGTGAGGACTTCATCTCCACAAAATGCGCAACCCTCACTCCCTAAGCCTACCTATAGCCTCCATTGTAGTTCCCTTTTTGGTTAACCAAAATCTCTACTATAGGGTCCTAGCCACAAAACTGGTAAACCGAAAAAGGGAACTACGATGGAAACTATAGGTAACTTCTAAACCCAGATAAGCCCTAATAAGACCCGTAGACACCCTAGATCGATATACGGCTGATGATACAAAATCTGCATGACCCATAATAAGGAGAATACATGCCATAATTCCCCTAGTTTAAGGTCCTTAAGGTAATGCAGGATTTCTATCATCAACCGTAGTACCCCAAAGCCATGGCAACCCTTGGTCTGAAACAAATATTTCTAAACCGAGCACGGCACCAGAGCCGTGCGGGTACATGGTCTGGACCTCGCTTGCCAGATCGACCCAGCCCCTGGCGAGATGTGTTGGGTTTCAGGGTGTCATACAGTGGCCCTTACGATTAGAATAAGGTTTTTTGGCGTATGTTGAGCCACTTCTCAGGCATTTAGACGCTTTGCAGGGTTTGGGGCTTAGGGTTTGGCCGAGAGCAAACAGACCACTCTCTGCATCTGATAGCCCAAGACTTTACAGGGCAAATAATTAGGCGGGAAGTAGGAAGGGAAAGGGAGATGCATTTCTGGTATAACCTCGGGGTTCTGCCGAATTCATCGTATATACACTTCCCCTAATACGAACCTCCGGTACATGACCAGTCATCATGATGTTCCTATACGGCCTTTACCCATGTAATTACCGTATTGTGTCCTTTTGAAACTGAGAGGCGCTGTAGAACCGTCAGATAACCCAGCTATCCAACCAAACTCTTCAAACCCTAAACCCCAAAGCCCCTAAACCCCAAACCCTAAACTCCCAAAACCCCAAATCCCCAAACCCAAACGTTGAACCTAAAACCCTAAACCCTAAACAATAAACAGGGAGCCCCGTACCCCAAAACCCCTCCGTGGCCTCTGGCAACAAACCTTCAGCGATCGCTTCTCGGCGTTCTCGCCGCTGGGGGGCGCCCAGGAATCGAAGAAGAAGCCACAAGGTGCTGCCTCCAGCTTAGGGTTTTGGGGGTTTTGGGTTTAGGGTTGCGGGTTTAGGGTTTCTTTATTCAGGGGCCTCAAAAGGTGGGATGAAGGTAGGTAGGATGAAGGATCCCTTACATAGCGGCTCTTAGTTGGGGGGGGCATCCCACCTGTCTTTAGGGCGGTTCAGGGGAAAATTCTTCAGCTGGTGGATATCCCCAAGCCCTAAAGCGATGGCACCGTGCTTTATAGTCGAAGCCTTGACTCCGTTCGAAATGGTAATATAGTGGCCTTAATAATTAGAATACGGTGTTGGGGGCCCATTATGCTATGATCTTACTCAGGAACCCCCAAAATAGTAGAGGTAATGATTAAGCCCCCTACACTATTGCCCCTCTGCTGTCAGCATGTAGGAAGTGCCTGCACCGCCGCGAGCATCCGCTGCGCGAACTCACTGTACAACCTCGAACTTGATTGGGGCGTGTTTCAAGGGCTCACTTCCCAAAGGCTCCATGTACCTTTATAGTAGACACACCTATATAGGTACTTTAAGGCCTAAGTATATACTGTATGGGCACATGGAGCCTTAGGGTTAAAGTGGGCTCAGAGTACTGATTTGCGGTTTGGGGCTTAAGAACTGTGGTTGCCGAAAGTGTTTGAACCCAGCTTGGGGGCTAAAGGGTCTATGGACCCCGTATAGCACTACCGATGGTCTCGATTGCACGCCTATTTTAGGAATAGGGGCTGTAAGAAAACCCAAGGGAACCAAAGCAATGAGTAAATATGCATACCATAGTTAACCATACACCCAAAACCCCGAAACACTAACGCCCCAGAAACTAAAACCCTCATAACACTGAATTTCAAAACCACTCTGCTAGCCGGGAGGCTCCGTCTCATTCACATCCTTTAGCTTGCAAGAACCTTCGCTCGGTCTTACTGGTGCCTGCTTTCGGTAAGGGTTGAGGGTTACAGGATTTTGGGTTTAGGATTTGCCAGGACCTCGAGTGCCCAACAGGAGAGCCCTACGGTCCTTAATAGTGGGTACCCAGACCTTCCAAAATCCCTTAATTAAGGAGTATACCTTAAATTATAACAGGATCCCAAATATGAATTAAGGTATATTCCTTAAGTAAGGGATTTTGGAAGGTCTGGGTATTTCGGGTTGAGGGTCGACGTAGGGTCAGCGGTTCAGGATTTGGGGAATCTGGCGGCCATGGTTCTTAGATATAGGGCGCAAGGTGCGAGTAATTATGGCCTCCTTCGGGAATCGGGTTTGGGTGTCGTAATCAACGGCCGTACAATTAGCGTTGCGTTTTGGGGCTCATACTCAGACCTTAGTAGACCTATAACGATAAGGAACCCAAGGAAACCATTGGCAACGTTTGAGGCTTCTATGTTGCTTTGGGGCTGCGGTTTGTAGTGTCGCACAGGTGAGCTGAACGCAAAGTGGCTGCACCTAGGAATGAGAAGCCAAGACCAAGCCAAGCAACAACGAGCCAACAAGGCACGAACACCTGTCCTGCTGCAGCTACAACGTGTTGACTTGCATGTTGTGCGAATCCGCGGGGCATTGTGATCCCTGTGATTGCGACTTGCCTCTTGCAAACCAGGCATTTTTGTGGGAAGAGCCCGCACTGTGTTGCTGCTGTTCCGGAGCGACTTTCTTTGCATTTTTGGATGCTTGCCAAGTCCTGTCCGAAGTTCACTCGGCCGTCGCGGTGGGCTTTCGTGACGTCTACTTTCAGTGAGCATAGACCATTTCCATTTTCAACTCATGCACCCCCCTAGCACCCAAATCATAACAACCTATACTTCGACCCTAACTCCACCCAAGACCCGTAGGTAGAACCCTATGTAGGAATAGCTCACCTGAAGACCCAAAATCATAACAACCTATATCTCAACCCTAACCTCACCAAAAAAAACATAGTAAGATCCATATGATAGAACCCATCTATGGAACTACTCACAACCCCATAGAAAACCCCCCAACCTCAACTCCATACACCAATACCTCCATAGAAAAGCTATATTCCACAACCCTCAAACCCCTAACCCTTGAAAATGGAAATTGTCATCTCTAACAAAATATCTATAATAGGAATAAGGTCTAAGAACAAGGTTGGAATACGAAACAAGAAAAACATCACTTCAACAAATTATACTATTATTGGTTTATTATTTAAGCTTGACTAGTTCGCTGTATTCTTCTTCAATGTCCCGAATGCTTTTATTCAACCACGTTACTCCATTCTTTGGTTTCACATCTAAATATTTAGTGACTCCGCTTCCGCGGTTCTGACAAAGTATTTCAATATGTTCAATTAGATCCGAATATTGTTTAATTAACTTTGTACCTTCTGAAGTTTACCTTCAAAAAAGAGATATATCGCACCTAACATGCAAGACATCTTCTTGATAAAAAACACATCCGTAAAAATTAAGCAACTTGCATACCTCCGTATTTTTGAAGGAATCTATTTCATTTGTTTTCATTTCATATATCTTATTGATATACTTCGCTTGTATTTCATACCTGTTTAAATTCGTATAACCCATTTTCTTCTTAATCTATATATATATATATGTATGTATATATATAGGTGTTACTTCTTTAAGTGCTTTTTCTTCAGAATTTCTTTTCTGAAGATTTATCGGTAACTAACTTACAAAAGGAAGAAGGTTTAGGAGTAAGGTAGGAGTAAGACGCAACAATAACCTTACTCTGATGAAATAATATCATCATTGTTTAAGGCATAAACTTCCAAGAACTCACACCATCCCAGCTTGTTCGAAGCTGTCGTTCCATTATATAATGCAGTTCATTTTGTTCAAAGTTGGCTTTACCTTTTCATTAACTTGATAAGTTAAGACCCACAAAGCAAATGCGTTATATTCCATTGATTGGATGCCGCCTATTGTATCAAGTTCATCACCATTAGTATTTTTTACTAGTTCAAAGTGATCAATATTTTCATAAATTTCTTTCATGTAGCCATGATTAGAATACCCATATGCAGAGTTCATCGCCAACTAATAAAGCTTAAACTCCGTATCGCCCATATGCTTACATTTCTCAGCTTTACATAAAATTTTGCCAGTGATAAACTCATAAGTTGGATACGGGTTTTCCTTCACGAATGCATTAATTGTCTTCACAACGTTTTCGTACATTTTCATCTTAATATGTATGTGTTCTTTTGTTTTACATGTTTTTGTTTTAAAAACCTGGTTCTTTTTTCCGGGATACTACTCTAATGAGTTGAATTCCTGAATTAAATCATTAGAACATTGCATGGGGACTATCGGGGTTTTCTTCTCTTTCTTCCAAAAGCACGAAACAAACTAATTAGACCAGTACCACATTCTGTTGATGCGCTTATGGAAGCACACGGGGCACTGGCAAGGGGGCACTGTCATAACATAATGAAGCTACACCTTTAGGTTATTTCAGTAATTCTTCTAACTGATAAAACGCAAACAAAAATTTAAATCGTTTCTTACAAATCCTCATAATGGTGGTATTCCTCTAATATTCATACAAAATAGCATTTAATCTAGCATTGCATTTTCTTATGTTCCTTCGTTCTTCTAACCAAGCGTTATTCTTCTCTTCCTCTTTTTCTTCTGAAACAAACACCCCATATTTACATATGTTATACAAGTTCCTTACTAACTTTTAGTTCCAAGTCAGTTAGTTCAAATTCCAACCTTTCTACGTCCTTTTTTAGAACTTCAACGTCTGTTTCAGTTCCTTCTAGTCTTTGTTCGCATTCCTCAGGGGTAATTCTATTTCGTCCCCATCCATTATCACATATTTCAACGCTTCCGACTTGACCGTCAGTCTTGAATATCCCGTTTTCATAGGGAGATACATGACGCCCAGCAGAACCAAATTTCAAACTTCGTCTGTCTTCTATAACATTTGTTGTAACTATGCTGTTTTCCTTTGTTGTTTGAGTTTCCTTGTGGTATGATTGTCTTTTACATCTACAAAGGATACAACATATACCACTAGCGTTTATGAAAAACACCTTTTTCTTGTCATTACTCGTTATATCTCTCATGTATATAACCTAGATCTCTTTTTATTCCGCATGTAAATAAAGACTGCCTTCGCCAATTCCAAAAGACTATGGCAACATCTACGGTCTTTAGGAAGGGCGATTATTTGCTCAATGGTCTCTATTTCGTTGGTTACTTCAACACATTCAGCATATGCTTTTTTTACGTTCTTCCATATACTTTTACTGATAAACTAGAACTATTCATTATTAAGAATGATGATTACACCTATAGTCAAACCAGTCAATGTTTCAGAAAATGATTTCAACCAATCTAAATACGATGTAGCGCCTAGATTACCCCTTTCTCGAATAATAACAGGCCCTAGCGGTTCAGGAAAGGGAATACTACTTCAGTCAATGATATTGGGTATTTATAGAAACGTCTTTGAACGCGTTTATGTATGGTCTCCTTCAATTCCAGTCGAAAGTTACTGGACGCCCGTTAAGAAATACATACAGGAGGAACTGAAGGTGGATATAGAACGGAAAAATGCTTCTTTGATGAATACGTCCCAGAAGAACTAGAAAGAGTGATAAAGCAACAACATAAGGTAATCGAAAATCAGAAGAAGAACGACCACAAGAACTTATTTTCAATCTTAATTGTTGTTGATGGTTTCGGAGAAAGTCAGGCATTTTCAAGAAATTCACCTTTGTTAAGTCAGTTAGACGTTCGAGGCAGGCACAACGCAATAAATATTATCACGGCAACGCAGAAATCCAAATTCAACGCCTTAAGTCCCATTATTCGTGTTAATAGTCGTCAGCTGTTTTTCTTCAGGTTAAGGAACTACATTGAGATTGAAACGATGGTGGAGGAAGTGAGCGCCGTGTTGGTTAAGAAGTCGGCCGTGGCAGACACTAAAAACCCTAGCAACTACTGTTAGAAGTGTATAATTTCGCAACGGAAGAACCATACGTTTTTTTTGATTAGTTTAATGAAAGTGATGTGAATGGTATGCTTTATAAGCACGCTGATGCTAAGTTAGTGATTGATTGATAATTATAAACTAGGAAGTTAATATTAATCAATCTAAATCAGTGAACAACTACATAAGTTTATTGCTGGCAGTTTATAACATGTGTTATTTCTCTTCGTTTCTGAGTTCTCTACTCTTTCAATAACATCTTTTAAGGTGTCAAAGAATAACATATCTGTTCTTGTTTTTCATTATTATCTAATTCTTTTATTTGTTTCATATTTTCAGTAGCGGTAGATTTAGATGACTTACAACCCGTTGATATACAATAACTTGTATTATTGGCCTTTTCCTTCTCCATTTTCATCGCCTTTACCATTGCCTTTCAATTTCGTAATCTCACCTTTCAGATGTGTAATTTCTTTCATCATTTCTTGTACGGCACTCCATAATACGACGTTCATTTTATATAATTAAGTCGTAAAAATCATCATCACTATCTTTCATAACCATCTTAGACTAATGTTTAGGCATCTTGAATTAGGTATATCTTGCGCTATAAATCCTATTTCTCTTTCTTCTCTACCTTTAACATTAAATCCTTTCGGTTTAATGTATTTAACTATATCATATCAAGTATGGCTATTAACTTCTTTAATACTTTCGTTTAGTCGTTCGTCTAATGTTTCTGTAGCAGTTCCACTTACACATAACCCCGTGCTCGAGATTTCACATACAGTGGCTCCATTTATTCATTAAAATATTATTTGTCTGCAGCTGGATTATCTAGTTTTACGCGCTCGCTCGTTGAACCTGTTGAATGTGTGATATCTAGATGCCCTACTAAATTAACACTTGCTTCACTTACTGATACTTCAGGTGTGCTTCCTATTGTTCCGATGATAAAATTAATCGCTCTCTCAGTGTCTCCATTTCTCAAATCTAAATCAAATCACTACCGTTTAATGCTTCTTTAATGCCTGATGAATGTTGAAATGATATTTCTCCACAGACATTTAAATTTGCTTCCGCTGTTTTATTGCCAAGACTATTACAGGTTAAATTATTTGTATCTGGTCTGTTGAATGATATTCCGTTAGTGTCAGTTAAGTGTAATGCAATTGTTCCCGTTGTTGGGTCAGTTGCTCTGTTTGTCTGAAATGAAAATTTATTTCGTCATTTGTTATTAATTTTAATGAATTTTTGGCGTCTGCTCTTCTATATATTTTGCTATTATTCCATATTAAGATTTCATTATCAAAAAGTCGTAGCACCGTTAAACCTTACAGTGGAACTAAAATTAGAATTGCCTCCATGAGCATTAAGAACATCTACAACTGCATTAGCTCCTGTCCCTAACTTATTACATACAGCATTAGAAGTATTCACATGCAAAAACAACTGTTGTGATGAGTCATTGGTAATATAAGCAATTGCTACAACATGACTAGCGTCTGTTGTTGCTTTGAAATTTGTTAGTCCTGAAATGTTAGAAATATGGAGATTATCAGTTTCATAATATCCATTATCTTTAAAAATATGTCGGTTTAAATAATGTTGTTCCACCCATTGTAATATTGCATTCTATAAATGTATTTGTGTCAGTCTCGTCATTAGTTCGGTTAATTAACCTTATAGCGCTCGCGGTTTCATTTATTGATACATCCATTGACATGTTAGCTTTTGTAACATTACTATATATTTCAATGCTTGTATTAGAGTTTGTTAACTCAACATTCCCCTTTGCTGTTAAATTGCCTGTTAATTCGATTTCACTTCCTATTGTTAAATTGGTTGCAACATTTACATTATTTACATCTGAATCCTTATTCATACTAATGTTTCCTGATGGGTTTAAGTTTAAATCCACGACACTGTCATTGCTTGTAGCATTTGATATAATTGTACTTCCTTGTATAAAGCTATCTAGATTGTAGCATTTTAAATACACTAATAATTTTATCTCCTCCTCCTGTTTGATTACTAAACAATAGAACACTGGTTGGTGCTACATTAACTGTTTCGTTCATTTAATGTTAATCCACTATGAATAATAGTAGGGGCGCTACATTCAATAATCGGAAATGTAGAAAACCTATCAGCAAAATCTGATCTAGGAACTCTTAAACCTAATAAATTATCAATCTGTGTATCAGTATATCCACCGCCACCGCCCGCACTTGCTACTAATGTATCTACCTCACCTTCATTACAAAAAAATGTTGCTAAAACAATGGTATTTTGAAAATTAGCGGATAAATTTGTATCAAACAATCGTAGTGTCCTTCTCGGTGCGAAATACCCATGTTCTAACTATGTCTTCTATATAATTAGTGGTTTTACATGTAAAGTTATCGGATATAAACTGTCTGATTAAATTATCCGCGGTGGTGATTTGTGCTATTTTACAGTCTTCGTGAAACTTAATAAGATTTTGCATTTTTGCTTTGGCACCTTGTTAGAGGCGATTTTTGTACTTGTCGTAGGTTGTTTGTGGTGCTCTCGTGTTACGCTTAATATTTTTGCTCATATAACCATACAATTACAATATAAATTAAACTCTATGTTTAAATACGGTTTCTAAAGACTTTTTGCTATTTCTAGAAACCCATATCTAAAGATAAAATATTACTATATGGTAATATGAGTAATTTTAAAGTCCCGAGGTTACGACAATGGATGAGACTAAACAACAACTTGCATTGTACCAGAGGCTTTATTATAGTAAAAAGAAAGAAGACGAGCAGTTTATGCAGAAGAAGCGTGAAGCAAGTTTAATAAAAGGCACGCCCACAAGAAGAGAGTTAAGGAATATGTAGAATAAAACAAATTAAGCCAAGAAGATTTGACACCAACGCAACTTAAATAAATCATTGCTGATAAAAAACCTAGCGGAAAGACGCGCGGAGCTCCCAAATACGATATGAATGAATACAAGAAAACTATGCCTAATGCCCTTTAATTAACATGATGATTCAATTAAGTATATGGAATCACTATTTTTGTTATAACTTATTTATATGAGCGAGAAGCAGAAAATCATTGATCTATATTTCGATAGAGCGGGGTTTGGCAGTATATCCAGAACACTAGCTGAAGCACGAGAAAAAGACAAAACAATAACAATGGGCGACATTAACGAGTTCGTGAGAAAACAACGTTGAACAAAAACGAAAGCCCATAGAACGAGGGCACACCCAAATTTCAGCGAAAGGGCCATGAGAGCTTTCAAAGATATGTTGTATAAGCAAGTTGAAGCGGATGAACAAGGGAAAACGGAAAACATCCAATGGCGAAATTACATATTACAAATATTCTTAACCTACTGCAATAAACAAATGAAACACTCAGCTACCGGATTTACGCCAGAAGATGCCCGCAAACCCAGTAATCAATTGAAGGTGAGAATAAGTTTAACATTAAAGGGAAAGAAGAACCGCGTTTATCCTGAACTAGAATAACTAGAAGTAGCGGACGACGTTAAGATATTTAGGAAAAGAAAACCGAATCAAAAAGACAGGGTAGGAAATTACAGCCAAAATGTTTATACAATAGAAAATATTGAAAACAAATTAGGAGGCAGTTTTTTAGATTTGAACTACTGAAGGTTTGAGGGCAGGCAATTTCTATTTTATTCACGATCAGCGGTCTCCAAAGCAGACAAGCTGACTATCTGTCCCCTCTGCGCAGCACAAGTATGACAATGACCCACTAAACTGGTCCCAAATCTGCTGGGACGTCACACTGACCATGATAATTGTTTCCAAAGCAGACGAGCTGACCATCTGTCCGCATGGCACAAGTATGTTGAATGCCTGCTGAGACTGCCGAAACTGGTCCCAAATCTGCTGGGACGTCACACTGACCATGCCTATTGAGTCCAAAGCAGACGAGCTGACCATCTGTCCGCACGGCGCAAGTATGAGACTGGCCTGTTGAGACTGCCAAAACTGGTCCCAAATCTGCTGGGACGTCACACTGACCAGCACTATTGTATCCAAAGCAGACGAGCTGACCATCTGTCCGCATGGCACAAGTATGAGAATTGCCTGCTGAGACTGCCAAAACTGTTCCCAGATCTGCTGGGACGTCACACTGACCATGATAATTGTATCCAAAGCAGACGAGCTGACAATCTGTCCGCATGGCACAAGTATGTTGAGAATTGCCTGCTGAGACTGCCGAAACTGGCCCCAAATCTGCTGGGACGTCACACTGACCATACCTATTGAATCCAAAGCAGACGAGCTGACCATCTGTCCGCACGGCGCAAGTATGAGAATTGCCTGCTGCGACTGCCAAAACTGGTCCCAAATCTGCTGGGACGTCACACTGACCATCACCCTTGTATCCAAAGCAGACGAGCTGACCATCTGTCCGCACGGCACAAGTATGAAAAGTGCCTGCTGAGACTGCCCAAACTGGTCCCAAATCTGCTGGGACGTCACACTGCCCGTCGCCATTGTCTCCAAAGCAAACGAGCTGACCATCTGACCGCACTACGCAAGTTTGAGAATTTGCGGAAAAGCGTGCCAAAACCGGTGCCAAATCTGCTGGGACGTCAAACTGCCCATCCCTGTTGTATCCAAAGCAGACGAGCTGACAATCTGCCCGCATTACGCAAGTATGAAGAGCTGAGGCTGCCGAAACTGGTCCGATATCTGCTCGCAAACTGCGCTGCGCATGTCCGCCGAATACACTCTTCCTCACCACACAACCGCTGGAAACTCGAACATCTCCGGAACGTGGTGAGAATGCGCAAGTCCGAGTCCGTCTGTTCATGTTGCTTGGCCCCACGAAACGTGAGGAGCCAGGACGGACCGCAAGAAAAGACTGGAACGGCGCCCTTTGTGCCCAAAAGAACCAGGCAAATACCAGGCCAGCTTTCATGGCCATTGAGAGATGGATGAGGAAGAAATGCTCCAGTGAGGGTGCGGTTGAAGCTGGAAACGGAATTAGACGAGTAGCTCATGCCATGCTGCAAGTATCGTTCTAGGCGGTTCGACCTTGGCTTTAAACCTTTTTCCTACCATCGTTTTTTATTAGAGATGACCATTTCCATTTTCAAGGGTTAGGGGTATGAGGGTTGGGGAATATGGCTTTTCTAGGTACTGGTGTATGGAGTTGAGGTTGGGGGTTTTCTATGGGGTTGTGGGTAGTTCCATAGTATGGGTTCTATCATATGGATCTTACTATGGGTTTTTTGGTGAGGTTAGGATTGAGATATAGGTTGTTATGGTTTTGCGTCTTCAGGTGAGTTATTCCTAGTGTTCTACCTATTGGTCTTGGGTGGAGTTAGGGGTGAGGTATAGGCTGCTATGATTTGGGTAGTGCAAGAGTTGAAAATGGAAAAGGTCTATGCTAACTCTTTCATGGGCTTGCGGTATTCAGAGGTTTCCGCAGGTCCCACATAGCACTTCTGCGCACAATCTCATGTGAATGTGATGGTATATGTAGAACCCTGAAGTCGTATTGCGGTATGCGCCCTCAACTACGGAAGCCGATCCACAACCTCTTATACTAGAAGCCAGAAAGTTGGAACATGGATTTAGGAGGACCAGTGCTAGGATCCCTTAAACTTTACCTTAAGGGCATGAGGGTACTGATGTTCCAACTTTCTGGCTTCTACTGTACTTGGGCGAGATGTTCACAAACTCTTCCAAGATGCCAAGCTTGGCGAGACTCCAGCTGCTTACCAGGTGCAAACCATCCAGCTCCTGGACAGTTTGGGCGGCTGGTTCGTTGACGAGGTGCCCCAATAACCCCTTAGGAATGGAGGCAAGGGTACCATGAAGGAGACTTCAGCATTCAAATCCTGGCCTAAGCAAAGCACCCCAAGTTTCTGGAACGTGATTCTTGCAATATGGCCCGAGAGGCCGCGCATACATACTTGGGAACTTGGGTTCAGGCCGGTTCATAGCCGTATTTACTTGGCTGACTTCTGAACCCTTCCTAACAGTTAAACTTTTAGCCTCCTTATTATAGTTCCTATAGAAACCCAAAAAGTTAAAGTCTAAAGAGCCAACCAGAAGAACGCCAAGTTTAGAGGAGCACTGAGCAAAGGAATATGCGGATTGGCGTGCTTCTGATATGAATTTGTTGCATGGTGATTAGTAACGCTTTAAAACCATAGCCTAAACCCCGAACACAGCTGTCATAAAACAACCAAGAACGCCCAGTGAAACCCTAAACTTTCCCTAAGGCCTGGAGCGTTGGCCCCCAGAAACTTACTTTTGGATGAGGGGCTTCCGACAGCATGGAAGCTGCGTCCAGTAGCACCTGTGCCGTGACTGGCCACTCTTCGGCAGGAATATCCTGAGCTCGGCTGCTTTGAAGCGAAAAGGCTAAGGCGGCTACGGTTCAGGGTCCTGCAAGAAATGGGGTATGCTGCTTAGCTACCCCAGACGACACCATAGAACAGCTAAGTCATAAACCCTGAACCCGACACCGACACTGAAAACAAACAAACAATCTCCTTACATGCGGCCCGACACACAGTGGCAGACAAGCAACGTCGACAGGATACGTACTGCCACACCTACACCCCCAGACCTTCCAAAATCCCTTAATTAAGGAATATACCTTAAATTATAATAGGATCCCAAATATGAATTAAGGTATATTCCTTAATTAAGGGATTTTGGAAGGTCTGGGCCCTGAACCGTGCTCCTGTGGAGGATTCTTTCAGCCGTTAGGGCTTCGGGTGGTAATTGAACTGTGGATCTTTTCAATACTCATGGATCCGATTTTGTACCTTCGATGTGGGGCGGCCCTTTACATTTAAGAAATGGGATGACGGCATCATTACGAAGCAGGCTTTCTATTACATGCTAGATCGGGTTTCTCGCAAACACCCATATGCGACGGCAGGTTCGTGGCAGGTTACTACAGGGAAGGACTGGCCAAGACATCACAGTTTTGAATAACCCTGGTTAGCTTTTGGTAGAGGCCTTGGGCTTATGCAGCTTTATTGTATTTAGCCTGGGCGTACCTTATTCGGGGGTCCTCATAATAAGGATCCTACTACTTGGGGTAGTATATTACTTGGAGGATCATGGGACTTAGTAAGTAGGGTTATAAGTAGGTTATAACAGGATGACCCGACTTAGGGGACTTATAACCCCAGTTATAACCTACTTACTAAGTCCCATGATCCTCTAAGTAGGGACGTTATCCCTGGTTTGACAGCATGACAGAGCCTGGTGTCTACAAGGGTCCCGACTCAGGGCTAAACGTTCATAACAGTGTTTGGATAGTAAGCAGGCTTCTGAGTACCATACTCCAGGTTATAGTAAACCTTAAACCATAATCCTTAATCCTTACACCTTCCATCAATGTTGTCCCCCCATCTTTGCTCTGAGCCTCAGCACTCAAAACCCAAATCCCATAATGCTCCATACTCAAACCCTAAACCCTCAACCCCCCAAGTCGGGTTTTCGACGCGAAACATCAAACATGCCATAGGGGCTTGCACATTAGAATAAGGTTCTGCGGCCAGGCATGCTACACTGACAATCACGAACGGTAACTATTTACGGCCCCCATCGTTGTTGTTTTCGAGATTCCTTGCCAGGATCTGCAGCCGCCTCCAGCATCGTATGGCCGTCGGCGAGCCAAACGGGCAACTCCTGCGCCTCCGCAGAACAGCTGCCTGGGACAAAACTCTGTTTGAATCCTACCTATAGTCTCCATTGTAGTTCCTTTTTGGGGTTACCTTTTAGGATCCCTGATATAGAATTGGTTAAACCGAAAAAAGGAACTACAACGGAGACTATAGGTTGTCTGGTTCTGGTGTCAGTATGCCTCGAAGTCACGAGGGGCTCTAGGTCGAGGGTGTTCGGGTGGTGGGGTGCTTTGGGCTTGCCTTGGGTGGTATGTGAGTTTCCGAAAATTAGGGGTACCTTATTTTGGGGCCCTTATAATAAGGATCCTACTATTTAGGGTACTATATTAGGGTCCCCCATTTTCGGAAACTCCGATATGTGTTGTTTGTTTGAGGCTGCCTATCACCTACAGGCAGGCAGTCAGGCCGGCAGGAACATATGTACTTTCAATGTAGCTACAACATGCTATTTTGCTTATGTATGGGGAGGAACTCAGTTTAAGAATACGAACAAACACACCACACACAAACTAACAAGCAAGCAGGCAAACAACGAGGCAAGCAAGCAAGCAAGCAAGCAAGCAAACAAACAATTAAACATAGATAGAAAGAAAGATAGATAGACCGAATAGATAGATAGAAAGATACCCATGCATATTTCATGTATTCACACCTGCATATAAACGCACATATTGTTTAGATGCACCCACCTACCATCATGGTCGCAAGCCGGCGCCTGAACCACGGTTGTAAGCGGCATGACGACGATGATGATAATGGTGATTACGCTGGTGATGCTGGTGGTGGAAGTGGTGATGGTGACGATGACTGATGATGACGATGTTGTCGATGGTGGCCTTGATACCGTGTTGGAGACCCCGAGCAACAAACAGCGCGCGGATCCTTCCTCTAAGCCAACCATCGGAGCAGGAGCGTGCATGAAGCGGGAGTCTACAATCTCTTGTGCTTTCTTTAGAACGTCGGGTGCACGGCCACTCCAACCCTTTAGCTTGAGTTTGGTCTGGAGCTAGCCAGATTTGCAACGTCCGGCTTTTTTGGTGGAACTCCTCCTTCCTAGACAAACTCTGAACCCTAGGCCAGCTGCTTTGGTAGAGTTCCTCCTGGTCGGCTTCAACATCTCCGGTCGGAAGTTGCAGGAAGCAGGCGCATCGATCCTGCTGCGCTGCCCAGTGATGCGAGGCTTTGTGTCGGGTTTTTTGAAGATACTCAGATGATTACCAAGATTGTAAGCTTGGGGTGCTACTGTTCAGAGGGCTCGAACTGCGATCGTCTACAAACGCTTTTTCCAAACACATCTTGAAATGGCATAATTTTCAAGCCATGAAAAGATACGGTATGGCTGCGACGAACCACCTTGCTAAACTTAACAGGCTCAACATACATAATGGTAAACAATACCCAACGACAACACAACACGACTCTCATCTCTGTTTCGCTTACCACTTGGGCCGAAATGTCAGCCTGACGCAGAAGTAGCTCTACAACCCTTCCGAATGCGATACCTGCAGATCCAATACCCTACGGATTAAAGTACTGAGAAAGTATGGGACCATAACGGAACACCCTTACACTACGAAAACCCTTAAACACCTGACCCCCACCCTCAACAACAACAAAAAGCGCTCACAGTTCAAGTTCAACAACTAACCGTAACTAAGCCAAGGGAGGAACAAAAAATGAACGATCGAAACCTTAGTTTAATCCCCAACCTCTACAGCCTTAACCCGAAGGCCCAAAACCCAATAGAAGCTCGCGTCCGGGGCCAGAAAAGCTTTGTAGCACGGTTTTAAAGGAACCCTTGCAGACAGAAACATCATGCTTGAATAGATTGTTTTATACTATCTTTGAACATCGTGTACGATGTCATGTTCTATTAATATACCCCTGATCTTTATAAGGGAGCAACCACAACAACAAGCATAAAGGCAATGATCCGGCAATAAGTTATTGCATGATGATAAACTCATTCGTGTTGAGGCTGTTTAGGGCTTAGGGTTTAGGGTCCCTAAACCCTAAACCCTAAACCCTAAGCCCTAAACCCTAAACCCTCAGAAGAATGTCACAACTCACAATCTTAAACGAAGCCCTAGGTTCGAGGGTCTAGGGTTTTGGGGTGTATAGGATTTAGGTTTAAACCCTAAAAACCCAAAGCATACTAGCCATTAAAGAACCCCTCATTAAAAAAACTTATAACATCCCTGAAAGATCCCTTCAAACGATCCCTTACAGGAACAGTCCTGAGCGAGGCCACCTTGCCGAAGAGCCGCCAGCAGCCCCTTGGCGCGGTCTGGAGCCACCCGAGGCATCGCCACGCCGACGACCTAAGCGCTCTGAGGCGAAGGGCTCATCTGAACGTGGATGGCACTGGATTTCGATTTTAATTGTCAATTAAAATCGAGTTTGATATCCGCCCGGAGGGCGGGCCGTGTCGGCCAGGGACATCAATTAACATCGATTTTAATACCTTCCAGGGTGACCTGACCAGGCACACGGGTGTATCTAAATCGATTTTAATACCTGTGGACGGCCACTCCGCCCGGGAGGTATCAAAATCGATTTTAATACTTTTTGCTTGGAGGACGGTTTCCAGAGCGGGTCAGGGTTTCGGGAAGAGCTTCGGGTTGAGGTCCTCGGGTTTCACAAGAGCTGTGGGTTCAGGTCTACGGGCTTTGCAGCACTCTGAGGGTAGACGGTCTAGGGTTTAAGGTTTAGGGTTGAGGTCTGTGGGGTTAAGGGTGGGTGTCGGCTTCAGGTTGTCGGGCTTCACAGGGCTCCTTGTTGGGTTTAGGGCGCAGGGCTTTGGGTTCAGGTCTTTCGGCTTTGCAGGACTCTGAGGGTACTGTAGAGCGTTGAGGGCTTAAGGTCTAGGGGTGAGGTCCGCGGAGCTCGGTCCTTGGGTTTCAGGTTCACGGCTTTGGGTTCAGGTCTTTCGGTTTGCAGCACTCTGACGGTAGAGAGTTTAGGGTTCAGAGTTTAAGGTTTGTGTTCAGGTCTCAGCACTCTGAGGGCAGAGGGTTCAAGGTGTAGGGTTTGTGTGGCATTGTCTGTTTCTTCACTCTGCTGCGCGCAGTCACAGAGTGGTCAAAGGAAAAACAGAGACAGGGTTTAGGGGTTGGGGTTTAGGGGTTGGTGTTTAGGCTTAGGGTTTAGGGTTTAGGGTTTAGGGTTAAGGGTTAAAGGTTAAGGGTGAAGGGTTAAGGGTTTAGGGTTACATTGGGGCTACAGGTAAACCCTCAAAACCCCAAATCCCCAAGCCCTGAAGCTCTACTTGGGGGTTCATGGGACTTAGTAAGTACAGTTATAGGTACCTTAACTGGGGTTATAACCAATTTTAAGTCTAGTTACCTTATTTATAACCATAGTTACTAAGTCCCATGAACCTTTAAGTATAGCACCTGGGTACGAAAGCCTAGATCACGAAACCGTAGGGTTGCTATCGCCCCCTTAATGCTTTAAACGGTCCCAAGTCCTGTCATCCAGGTGTACAAATGCGTCCCATATCAATTAAAATCGATTTTAATACCCTGTGCAGGGGTCCCAATAGCCAAATCAATTAAAATCGATTCCAAGTGTTGTCACGAGGCGGACCAATTAAAATCGATTTTAATACCCTGTGCAGGGGTCCCAATAGCCAAATCAATTAAAATCGATTCCAAGTGTTGTCACGAGGCGGACCAATTAAAATCGATTTTAATACCCGGTGCAGGGGTCCCAATAGCCAAACCCATTAAAATCGATTCCAAGTGTTTCCGAACCCAGAACCTCTGGACCAGGGTATTAAAATTGATTTCAAGTCATTGGCAAGAGAAAATTTGAGAAGGTATTAACATCGATTTTAATTGTTTCTCGAAGCTAATCCCTAAAACCCGCAATCAGGTATTAGAATCGGTTTTGAAACATAACTGAAATTGAAATCCAGACTTATTTATCTGAACGTTCCTGGAATCTGTAGTCCCTTAAAGGAACCCTGGAGGGTTCCTTTGAAAAACTCTTTTAAGGAGAGTAACTTTTGAGGGTTCCTTGACTCATTCTGTTCTTAGACAGGATCCCAAGAAAGACTGCACGGCTTGCGGAGCTTTCGGGTTTAGAGTTTAGAGTTTCAGAGCAGCGTCCTTGTGGAGCTCAGGGCTTAGTACTCGTGGGTTTGACGGTCCAGGTCGTTTTGTTTGCTTAGTGTTACAAAAACGGGATTTCTTTTCCGGCTAACTATGTTGTGTCTTGGGGTCAGGCTGCGGTTTAAGGTGTGGTTTGGGGTGGAGAACATGCCCATGAGACTAGATACTCGTAGTTGTGAGGTCATGTGCAGAGCCCCAGCAGCTTAGAACTTGCACCTCTTTCTTTGGCTGTGCATGCACATGTATGTACACACGCAAGAGGGGAGCTGCTCATGCACAAGCAAGCAAAGAACAAGACAACACGCATAGAACCACACATATACATAGAGTAAACAAGACTATCCAAATACACACCAGTGCATAGTCATGCACAACATGAAACTACAGTAGAAGCCAGAAAGTTGGAATATCAGTATCGTAACCCCATTTAAGGTAAATTATAGGGGATCCTACCATGAATCCATATTCCAACTTTCTGGAGTTCCCTTTATGAACAACAGACCGAAGTTCGGGAAGATACGTAAAGTACACACTTCGGGGCTGCGAGTTCACACCAGACAACTGGGAAAACACGACACAACCCAAGGCCTTGAGCCCCAAAAGCCCAAGGCATGAAGCACCCAGACCTTCCAAAATCGCTTAATTAGGGAATATACCTTAAATTATAATTTGGGATCCTATTATAATTTAAGGTATGTTCCTCAACTCAAGGATTTTGGAAGGTTTGGGCATCATTCAGCCAGGAAGGGTTACCAATAGTCTCCATTGTAGTTCCTTTTTGTTGTTAACCAAATTTTTCGGCTAGGATCCTATAATAGAATTTTTGGTTAACCAAGCAAAGGAACTACAATGGATACTATGGGTAGGTTTCAGCCAAAAGATACCCTGAAGAAAATCCTGCAAACTGATCGGCCAACTTTAACTTTGTAAACGAGGATCGTACTATGTCAGGAAAGGTTATTGCGGCACTCCAAGCCCTATAGAACTTCCACTCGAAACTTTGAAGCCCCGAACCCTGCAACCCCCAACCGAAACAACGTTACCCTAAACCCTAAACCCCAAACCCTAAACCCTAAAGTCTGATTTTAAATCCGCCAGGCGTCGCATTTCAGGGATTGCGAAGCAGCGGCCACCTTTCGGAGCCATTCCTCATAGGCTTTGCCTTTGCCGCCATTGCAGGGTTGAACAAATTGCTTTAGGCTTATGGTGTGGAGTTTACGGTCGTTGGGAAAGAGGTATAGACCTCTACAGGTCCATAAGGTGACTTAGATGATCTGAAAACTATCCAACTTGCTACCCAGATGAGCGAATCTGGCCTCATATGTCTTGCAACTCTGCAGTCTCAAGATCGTTAACTGGATGATTTCTGAAACCCCAAAACTGTTGAGAACCCCCAAACCGAAAGAAGCCCGTTCCATCTTCTGTGATGAAGCCTCCGTTAGAAAGAAGCGCCAGACCCTTGTTTTGCTCGGAACTTCATGGATATAATATAATCACCCCAAGAGTCCAATAATCCCATACTCTCCCAAATCCTAACCTACATTGATAATTACCTAATTATTGGGTCCTTTGGACCCTTGGGGATAGGTAGGGTTACAAGTCACCTGATATGGCTCAGGATCAGAGTTACCCTACTTATCAACCCCACTTATAACTAAACAGGACTTCCAACTAGGTTACCTATAGTCTCCATTGTAGTTCCTTTTTTATTGGTTAACCACAAACTCTATTATTGGATCCTAACAATGAAATTGGTTAACCAAAAAAGGAACTACAATGGAGACTATCGGTAGGTTACTGTCCAAACAGATCCGTAGAGTGTGGAAGCCAAGTCTATAGCCTTCCTATCCGCGGTAGATGCCGCCAGCCTCCCCATGCCCAAGGGGACGAGTGGCATGGTGGGAAGGCCCAAAGTGTGGACTGTGGGTATCGTATTCCCGTGATGAGCAAGCAGGGACTGGGGATACTGTGCTTGTTCTACACCTTTCAATGCCTATACAGCCTTCAAGCTCTATGTAGTCCCAAGACCCTGAGAAAAAACCCAGATTCTTGTAGACCCCAAACCCTGAACCTCTAAACGCCAAAATCGCTCAACCCTGAATCCTGGACCTTCTAAACCACTTAACCCGTTTAAACCAACCCACATACACCCGAGGGAAGCTTCCAACCCACCAATACTTGGAGGATCATGGGACTTAGTAAGTAAGGTTATAAGTACCCTAATTGGGGTTATAAGTATAGTTACCCTAATTATAACCCTAGTTACCCTAGTTACTAAGTCCCATGATCCGTCAAGTACGCGATCCCGCCTGACACGGCGGGAAGCTCCAGGACCACCTTTTCCAGAGAGCTCTGGGGATGGGAGGGGGGCCCAGACCTTCCAAAATCCCTTAATTAAGGAATATACCTTAAATTATAATAGGATCCCAAATATGAATTAAGGTATATTCCTTAATTAAGGGATTTTGGAAGGTCTGGGGGGTTCAGGGCTTAGGGTTTCGAGTCTACGGGCTAGGCACGGCCAAGAAGGATGCGGTAATGTGAAGTTTACCTGTGTAAGACTGGCTACAATTGGATTCGAACTGGAATGGACCAGGACCCTCCTTGCACCCTCAAGCAGGGGTATATGGTCCCAAAAAAGGGGCATTTTGGGTCTAATGGAGGGTAGATGGAAGGTCTAGGGAGGGATCAGGAGTTCAGGGTGCCCTGCTTGCGGAGTAGAGATTCTGATCAACCTGGACCCCAAATACAGAGTTATCCCTTAGAAGCTGCCCCCCACCCTGCAATAGTGACTATAGAAGTATTATATTAAGGCCCTATTATATTCCTATTATACCACTAGTACAGGGTGGGGGCCCCTTCAAAATTTTACCCTTAAGCCGTTTATAAACCCTAAACCATTGGCCGCCCGCGCCCGGCGGCGGCCGGTACCACTGAACGCTACCGCTTCGAGATCTGCTTGCTTGGCCAAGCAGATCGAGTCTACCAGACCTGATTTGGCACTGCTAGCTATGGGGCACAATAGTAAAATTGGGTACCCTTATCTCGGGACCTGGTAGAAAGAGCTTGACGAGCGACCCTGGCGGGTATGGCGGGCGACTCTGGCGGGGACGGCTGACGACCCTGGCGGGGACTTGGTGGACGGACGACTTTGGCGGGGACGGCGCCCGACCCTGGCGGGGACGGCGGGCACGACTCTGCTGTGACAGCAAAAGGGCCAAAAACAGCTTGGCAGACGACTCTGGAGGGGGACGGTGGACGACCCTGGCGGGGACGGCGGGCGACCCTGGCGGGGACGGCGGACGACTGTGGCGGGGACTTGGCGACTCTGACAGGGACTGAAAAAGCCAAAAACAGCTTGGCAGACGACTCTGGACAGAATGGCGCCTTGTCTCCCGGGACGGGACCTGGTAGAAAGAGCTTGACGAGCGACCCTGGCGGGGATGGGGAGTCCTCTGGCGGGGGCGGGGACAGCTGACGACCCTGGCGGGGACTTGGTGGACGGACGACTTTGCGCGACCCTGGCGGGCACGGCGGGCAACCCTGGAGGGGACGGCGGACGACTCTGCTGTGAGGCCAAAAACAGCTTGGCAGACGACTCTGGAGGGGACGGCGGACGACCCTGGCGGGGACCCTGACCAAGCGACCCTGGCGGGGACAGCGGGGTGACCTTGGGGACAGTGGCCGACTCTGGCAAGGAGCTTGGGCGGCAAAGCTGGACAATTCTGGCACGGACTGCCGGGCGAAAAACCCTTGGCGGCCGACTGGATGATCAGCACTCTTGGCCGGACTGGCACGGACAGCGGACGGCTGCAGACCACTTCTGGAGGCCTGGCACTGGGCCCTGACGGACGACTCTGACGACGGCTGACGGACGACTCTGGCGGCCGGCGAGGACGAGCGAGGGCGTCGCTGCTATTTTGTGACTACATCACTCGGATGTCCCTTTGACGTTCCGCAACATTGCAACGTCTTTTCGGCTAGTGCAGCACTCGAATAAGAAGAAGCAGAACACAAAACCCGTTCTAGTCCTGCTTCGGGTGGTTGTGGGTGGGTTCCACGTTACGAAGACGGCGCGACCCACGACCACTCCATGGGTGGGGCGCGCCGTGGCACTGTGACACACCCTAAACCCTAAACCCTACCCTGAACCCTAAACCTCATAAGCCTGAAAAGCCTCTGACGTCTGACCCCTCCACACAACTAAGGGTCGATGCACCTACAATCCGAAAGTACCTAGATGATCTACAAAAACACACACATATATGTAAGATATATGTATATATACAATATAATATCATATATATATATATAATATAATATCATATATATATATATATATGTATATATGTATATATATATATACACGTATGAGAGAGGCTCCTTTAGGGTCCATTTGACGCATTCATTTAAATATATATATGAATATGAAATTAAATATTTTAAATATTTTAAATAATTTAAATATCTTAAATAGTTTAAATATTTATATTGTTTAAATTATTTCCTTTACAAAATAATTTAAATAATTTAAATAAATTAAATTCGGCATATTTAAAATATTTAAATTATTTAAAATATGTTTCAAAAGAAATTTTTTCAAATAATTTAATAATTTAAATTATTTAAATTATTTCCTGTAAAAAATGATATAAATATTTTAAATAAATTAAATACAGCCTATTCAAATTATTTAAATTATTTAAATTATTTCCGTTAAAAAATAATCTAAATAATTTAAATACTTTGAATAGTTAGTTAGCTATCCTAAAACAACCTTTCCAGGACTATTTAAATAATTTGAATAATTTAAATAATCTAAATAATGTAAATATTTTAAATGATTTAAATATTTAAATTATTTAAATTATTTCCTTTACAAAATAATTTAAATAATTTAAATAAATTAAATACAGCTTATTTAAATTAATTAAAATATTTAAATTATTTAAATTATTTAAATTATTTAAATAGGGTGGAAACCTTCTAACCAAATGTGACAGCCGTATTTAAGTTATTTAAATTATTTAAAATATTTCCTGTACAAAATAATTTAAATAATTTAAATAAATTAAATACAGCTTATTGAAATTATTTAAAATATTTAAATTATTTAAATTATTTAAATAGGGGGGAAATCTTCTAGCCAGATGTGGCAGCCGTATTTAAACTATTTATATTATTTAAAATATTTCCTTGACAAAATAATTTAAATAATTTAAATAATTAAAATAGTTAGTTAGCTATCCTAAAGCAACCTTTCCAGGACTATTTAAATAATTTAAATAATTTAAATAATCTAAATAATGTAAATATTTCAAATGATTTAAATATTTAAATTATTTAAATTATTTCCTTTACAAAATAAGTTAAATAATTTAAACAAATTAAATACGGCTTATTTAAGTTATTTAAATTATTTAAAATATTTAAAATATTTAAATAATTTAAATAGGGTGGAAACCTTCTAACCAAATGTGACAGCCGTATTTAAATTATTTAAATTATTTCCTTGACAAAATAATTTAAATAATTTAAATGTTTGTTTTTTTTAAATATTTTAAATATTTAAATTATTTAAATTATTTGATTTATTTAAATTATTTAAATAGGGACGGAAACTGTTTTTTCACTCCAAGGGAGGGTGAGGGGAGGGGGGGGGGCAGGGAGGGAGGAGGGGAGGGAGGGAGGGAGGGAGGGGGGAGGAAGGGAGGAAGGAGGGCAAGAGAGGGAGGGTGAGGGGAAGGCAGGGGAGGGAGGGAGGGAGGAAGGGAGCAAGGGAGGGAGGGAAGAGGGAGAGGGAGGGATGCAGGAGACAGGGCGGGAGGAAGGTCCCTCCCCTCCCCCACTCCCTGCCTCCCTTCCCAAACCTGAGAGTTTAGGGCCTAAGCCACCCCCCACCCCCATCCCCCCCGCAGCCCCATCTCCTCCCTTCCTCCACCCTTCCACCCCCTACCCCCCCCCCTGCCTCCCCTCCCCCTTGCCCTGCCCCCTCCCCCCACCACCCGACCCCTAATCCAGCCCCCTACCCCCCGGACCCCTTCCCCTCCCATCACCCCCATCTCCTTCACGCCTTCTCCCAGCCCCGTTGTCCCTTGCCCTCTGCCCCCTGCCCCGTGCCACCACCCAACCACGCCCCCACCCCACCCACCACGAAAATTTGATGCTATCGAACCGCTGTGTTTTCCAAGGCGCGGTTCGATAGCACCAAATTTTCTGAAAGGAGCCGCTTCCGAAAATTTGGTGCTATCGAACCGCTGTGTTTTCCAAGGCGCGGTTCGATAGCACCAAAATTTCTGAAAGGAGCCGCTTCCGAAAATTTGGTGCTATCGAACCGCTGTGTTTTACGAGGCGCGGTTCGATAGCACCAAAATTTCTGAAAGGAGCCGCTTCCGAAAATTTGGTGCTATCGAACCGCTGTGTTCTACAAAAGGCGCGGTTCGATAGCACCAAGTTTTCGGAAGCGGCTCCTTTGAGAAAATTTGATGCTATCGAACCGCTGTGTTTTCCAAGGCGCGGTTCGATAGCACCAAATTTTCTGAAAGGAGCCGCTTCCGAAAATTTGGTGCTATCGAACCGCTGTGTTTTCCAAGGCGCGGTTCGATAGCACCAAATTGTCTGAAAGGAACCGCTTCCGAAAATTTGGTGCTATCGAACCGCTGTGTTTTACAAGGCGCGGTTCGATAGCACCAAAATTTCTGAAAGGAGCCGCTTCCGAAAATTTGGTGCTATCGAACCGCTGTGTTTTACAAAAGGCGCGGTTCGATAGCACCAAATTTTCGGAAGGGGCTCCTTTCAGAAAATTTGGTGCTATCGAACCGCGCCTTAGAATCCAGCCCCCCCCCTAAACCCACCGCCCCTCAACCCCTGAATCCACCTCCACCCTACCAAAGAGTTAGCGAAGATGTCATTCGACAGAACAGCCTCGCCGTCAGGATCGGTGTTGGAAATGGGAAGAGACAGCAGGCTCCAAACCGCCGTGTCTCACCCACCACTTCAAGGGCTAGGGATCCCACACATCTGCGGGCAAAATCTGGCGGAAGTGATCCGCCACCGAGCAAAAAGCCTGTAAATACCGCATTAAACAAAGGGCCAGGGATTTCACATATCTGGTGGCAAAATCTGGCGGAAGTGAGCAATCGGTACTTCTGTCAGATTTTGCCAACAGATATGTGAAATCCCTGGCCCTTTGTTTAATGCGGTATTTACAGGCTTTTTGCTTGGTGGCGGATCACTTCCGCCAGATTTTGCCCGCAGATGTGTGGGATCCCTGGCCGTTTTTTGAACGCGGCATTTACAGGCTTTCTGCTCGGTCGCGGCTCGCAGGGATTATACACCCTTGCCCCCACTCCACCCTCCCGCCCCCTTCATACCTCACTACCCACCCCCCTATCTCAGCCCCTTGCCTCGTACCCCATCACCACCCACCACCCACCACCTATTATCCACCACCCGGCACCCCTCACCCGCCACGCCCACCACCCACACCCTCCCCACCAACCACCACACACCACCCACCACACACCACCCACCACACCACCCATCACCCACCACCCACCACCCACCACTACCCAGCACCCGCCAGCCACCACTACCCACTACCCACCACCTACTCCTCCCCATCATCGTTATCACCATCCTATTATCATTTATCATCGGTTTATCACCTTTATCACCCACTCCCCCAAACCCACCCCTCACCACGCCAGCACAAACCCCCTGCCCATTCACATCCCTCCCCCACCCCACCCACTACCCCCACCCCCACCACGAACCCATTAGGGTCCAACAGGGCTGCGGACACCCCACCCCCTCTCCATCATCTTCATCATCTTCATCATCTTCATCATCTGCATCATCTTCATCATCTTCATCATCTCCATCATCTTCATCATCTCCATCATCTTCATCATCTTCTTCATCGTCATCATCTTCGTTGCCGGTTTCATTGGTTTTAATACCGCTCCCTCTATTCTTAAAGGTAATTTCATAGGTATTGTACGAACCATAATACAATCGATTTATCTTAACTACTATATCAAGAATAGCTTACCACATCGCATCTACATACTTTGTAACCGGGCTTACTATAAAAGCCCCATATGAGGGATTCATAATGAGCTTCTAGAAAGTCTCTCTGTAAGGGATCTATAGTTTTTTATATAATGGGTTTCTATAAGGTCTCTACATAGAGGATCTATAAGATTTCTATAAGCAATCTGCAAGGGTTTTCCAGAAGGGCTCCATACGAGGGATCTATACAGGGCTTCCATGTGGTTTCTACAAAGGGTAAGGAATATATAGCAGTTGTCTATGAAAGCTCCATGTAAGGGATCTTGTAAAGTTTTCTACAAAGAACTCCATTTGTTGATCTATACGGGGTTTCTATAAGTTCTCTATATAGGGGATCTATAAAGTTTCTATACGAATCTATAGAGGCTGTCTATGAGGGCTCCCTACAAGGGATCTGTGAAGGGATCTATAGGGATTTTTTCATGGGAATGTATACCTTCGATACGGATAATTGCGCCTTTGTTAAGATCGTGAAGACTATTAACTACGTGATATCCTTCTTGGCTAATGCTGTGATCACATCAGATCTGATATGTATAAAGATACATTGGAAGGCACATGGGAAAACAAACTGACACATTACAGGCCTTCTAATGTGTCAATATTCCTATTGAAACCCTAAAGGCAAGGAACTTATACACTGTAGGGCATCTGTATATTGGAAGGTCTCTGGGTAGTATAAACTGACGCATTACAGGCCCTCTAATGTGTCACTCCACTCCTTCCTATGGAACCTCTATTGCAATGGAACTTTTCCACTAGAAAACCCCTGGACATAATAAACTGACACACTGCAGGCCGTATAATGTGTCGCTCCACCTATGCTATTGAAACCCTACTGATAAGAAATTGATACATCGGAAAGCACTTTTTATGGACATAACAATCTGGCACATTATACCCACTATAATGTGTATCTTCACTTCCTGGGTCTGGACTGGGCAAATTGACATATTACATGCCCTCTAATGTGTCACTCCATTTCTCCTACTGAAACCCTACTAACAAGGAACTTATACACTGTCAGGCCCCTGTACCTGGGCATATCAAATTGACATATTACAGGCACCCTAATGTGTCACTCCACCCACTCCGATTGATCCTCTACTGACAGGGAACTTATACACTGGAAAGTCCAGGACATAACAGATTGGCACATTACATGCCCTGTAAAGTGTTACTCCACTTCCCCTGTTCAAACTCTATTGACTTGGGCATAACGAATTAACACATTACAAGCCCTCTAATGTGTCACTTCATCCCTTCTATTGAAAGTATATTGACAAGGAAAATCCTACTTTGGAAGGCTCCTGGACACAGCGACCTGACACATTACAGACCCTCTAATGTGTTACTCCATTCCCCATGGAAACCTATTGACAAGGAACTTATACACTGAAGCGACCCTGTATATTGGAAGGCCCCTGGGCAGAACAAACTGACACAATATAGACTCTCTAATGTGTCACTCCACTCCCGCCTATCGAAACTCTTTTGGCGAGGAACTTATACATTCGAAAGCCCCCAGACAGAACAAACGAACACATTACAAGCCTTTGACCTGTCACGCCCACTCATCCTACTGAAGCCCTCTTGATATGAAGCTGATACATCGGAAAGCCCTTCTTACGGACAGAAGAAACTGGCACATTGCAGGGGCTATAATGTTTCTCTTCACTTCCTGGACAGGGCGAACCAATACATTACATGCACTCCTCATATTGAAACCCTATTGACAAGGAACTAGTTTGTTCAGACCTGGCTTGCCTCAGTAGATATATGTAGCATATGTAACCCGCATACACGAGAGCCTTACAGAGGCTGAGGCAACGGAAATACGACGGCAATATGGCAGCAATGATTACAGGATTGCTGTACCGCAGGTAGAACAATTGGTACTGTCACGATTGCTTCGGCTAATCTTTCTGTTTGAGTTGGCGTATGTCTTTTTGTGGGGCCTGAATGGTTATAGGCAGTTCACAGTACTCTCCCTCGGGACGTAGGATTCCTAGTTGCAGGGGCGTAGACAATACTTACTATAATTATTTTTGATTAAATCGTTTGCAATTTCTGTTCGACTGCATTAGTACTGACACTATATATGCAATACCTAATCTATGATTGTAGTGATGCTAACTTACACTAGGTAGGATTCGCAGGGACAGAGATGTAAGCAATACTTACTATAATTAATTTGGTTGTATTGGTGTTATTCGGCTGCCATGAGTTATCAACTGCGATTCGGATAGCACGGGCAGCATTACAAGCTGCTCGAAACGGGCACAGGAGGCGCAAATTTGCTTGCGGCTGCTGTCCCGCATAAGAGTGAGACGCTGCGTATCCTGTGCCAGCGCAGACGCGAGGGGCTTACAGAGGCTGAGGCAAAGGAAAGACAACTGCAATATGGCAGCAATGATTACAGGATTGATGTACCGCAGGTACGACAATTAGTAATGTCACGATTGCTTAGGGCAATCTTTTGTTCGAGTTGGTGTTTGTCTTTTTGTGGAGCCTGGATGGTTAGTGGCAGTTCACAGTTCTCTCCCTCGAGATGTAGGATTCCTAGTTGCAGGGGCGTCGACAATACTTAGTAGAATTATTTTTGGTTCCAGCGTTTGTAATTTCTGTTCGGCTACACTAATACTGACACAGTATATGCAATACCTAATAGATAATTATAGTGATGCTAACTTACTCTAGGTAGGATTCGCAGGGACAGAGATGTAAGCAATACTTACTATAATTATTTTGGTTGTATTGGTGTTGCTTTCTGTTTGATATGCATCCTAATGACACGGACCTAGATAAGAAGTATTATAAGTAGTTTGCACGTAGAGGAGGTAACTTACGCTGAATAGGATTCATAGTCGCAGTGGCGTAGACAATACTAAAAAGAAAGATTTTGGTTACACTGTTTGTAATTTCTATTCGACTGCATTAGTACTGACACTATATATGCAATGCCTAATATATGATTGTAGTGATGCTAACTTGCACTAGGTAGGAATCGCAGCGACAGGGATGTAAGCAATACTTACTATAATTATTTTGGTTGGAGTGTTATTGCTTTGTGTTCCATTGGATTCGTAATGATATTGTTATAGGTATTAATTATTAAAATTCAGTTGTCTGTATAGGTGACACTGTATATTAATCAGGTATCAACGTGGCAATGGTGTCAGCAATAATGATAAAAGTATTATAGACCTAAGTAATGCTAAACTTTTCAGAGCGTAAGTCTTGTAATATAATATGTAGGAACATATGATTTAGATAGGGATCTTATATTGTATATATGGCAGACTAGTTAAATAGACCCTAAAGGTATCGGGCTCATACACGTATACACATACTCTACCTTAAACCCCTACACCTACCCGGAAAGGACATCGTGCTAAGGAACCCTAAAAAGGCAGGTAAATTCCGGGATAAGGTAGAAGCCGAAAAGTTGGAAACCCAATAGCCTCAATCCTTAAGAGCAATTTATAGGGAATCCCAGCACTATTTGGCCTTTATCCGATTTCCAAGTTTATGGAGTTTACTGTAAGGTAAGCCCCTAAACCCTAAACCCTAATCCCTAAACCCTTTTTGAACCCTTATAGATCCCTTTAAAGGAACCCTTATAGTAAGGTAAGCCCAGCAACCATGGCAACGAAAAGATCGGCCCAAATCCTGCCTGGAGGCCCAAACCTTCGGCTTTCAGCAGCAAGTCCTGGTTGCTTTTCTTTTTTTGTTTTGGGGGGGGGGGGAGGGACGGGATGTAGGGTTTAGGGATTAGGGGTTGAGGGTTTATGGTTGAGAGCTTTACGGTTTCGACGTTTTGGAGAGGGAGGGTTCGGGGCTTAGGGTTTAGAGGTTCAGGGATTGCCGCTTTATTTGACGGGGCGGTTACGGGGCTTGGGTTTAAGGGTGGGGTGGGCTTACCGCTGATGAGTGAAGCCCCCTCCTCTTTATAGCAGTGTTCCACAGGAGGACTGCAAGAGCCTTTAAAAGGATTTATGGGAGTTTTGAAGCTACCATATAACAAGGAAAGAGCATGACAAAGAGCCTCAAGCCCTGCAAACCGGACAGGGTAACCTGTTCGTCATGGTATAACCTTCAACAAAGTTCGTGCAACACCGCAGAGCCTGCGTTTGCCTAAAGAGCCCAGAATCCCCTGCAGCGGAATCCAAGGCTTCGCTGCAGCCTGACCAGTCCTCGGCGATTTCTTGCGAGAGCAAGGAACATTGAAGCTTTTAGGGTACACGTAGAAGTAAGGGTTCTTGGCATTGCTGTGCGATTTCGGGGGAAGGGCTAGGGAAATTAAGTTTACAGGGCTTTCGTGGGCTTGAGGCTCGCAGGTTGTAGGCCTAAGAAGGAAAGATGGGGACATTCCAGGGTTTGGAGTCTGTTAGACTGTTAATTGCAAGACTTACAGAATTATTGAAATTTCGTAAGACATTCCGGGGCTTGCGGTATGTATGTATGTATATATGTATGTATGTATATGCGTATACATACATACATATATATATGCGTACATGCATGAATAGATCCTGCATTGCCTTGAATGCCTCACACGCTAAGGAGATACGGTGAATTTGACGAACATCTGAAATCCTTTCATCATCTCTGTAAGCAAAAGCAAACGTCCTTGCCAAACCATACGTGCACCCTAGAGAACCCTCAACTCAACCAGACCATAAACCGAACCCTTACCAAACCACACGTGCAGCCTAGAAAACACTCAACTCAACCAGACCCCAAAAGCGCAAGATTTTGAAATCTTCACTCTCGCCCTGAACCACCTGAACCCTAAACCCTATAAACCCTAAACCCTCGCCCTCACCCTCAAACAGGAGCACCAACCACCGCCCCGCTCCAAAACAGATCCTAACCATCGCCGAGACTGTCTCTTCTAGTAGAATTACCCTAAACCCTAAACCCTAAACCCAGTGAAGTCCCAGGGTCGGGCAAAGCCAGGCGCACAGCATTCAGGCCAGGCTCCTGGGTTTGGGATCTCTACAAACCAGACTCCTGACAGGATCTAGAAAGTAGATCCCCTAATTTGGGGCCCCAAAACTACTAAGGGTACAGGAACCCCCATTGAGGGATCTACTTTTTGGATCCTCCACAGTGGTCTGGGAAAAGAACGTTGGGAGGAAAGTCTCTAGTCCAAGGATAGGGCTTAAAGGCTTGTTTGTCCGGATTCGGAGAAGTATAGCCTGAATAGAAGAACCCTAAACCCTAAACTGAACCCTCAACCCCAGTGAGGATCCGGATGGTTCAAACTTAAGCAGACACCCCTGCGAAACCCAGCCTTGACACTGACTAGACCCAGGGCCCTAACCAGATCCCGACCTCTACCTATAGTCTCCCTTGTAGTTCCTTTTTGGGGTTACCTTTTAGGATCCCTGATATAGACTTGGTTAGACCGAAAAAAGGAACTACGATGGAGACTATAGGTAGGCCCGAACCGCTTGAGCCCCGAACTGTCAACTCGGCCCTAAACCCTAAACCCTGTTTTTGGGCTTGCAGCTCAGGGTTCAGGTTTTTGAGGCCAAGGGTTTAGGGTTATTCGGGCCCAGGTGTTTCCTGGTAGCCGCGCCGAGGTACGCCAAAGGCTCCGGGAAGCTTTGCGATGGACTCCAGAACAGAAGGCAGATTTTCCTTTCGGAAGACGGGTTTAATATCGGGGCCTTACCAATTAGAACAAGTTTTGCCCACATGTAATAATGTATAATAGGTACGGGTATAAGGATGTACGGCATAAAACTAATTACTAATCTCAGACTGTTCCGAGCCCCCACATAAGGGTTCATATTAGGTGTGATGGGGCTGAGGGTCAGGGACTGAATGATTACTGCAGTCATTACGGCTGCGACTATCCTTGTCATGATTGTCACGGTTTAGTGCTTAGGGCTATTATTGAGGGTTCAGACCATGCGCCCAGGGTTTAGGAGTTAAGGGTTTGTGGTTTACCACAGAAGGCGATCGACATGATATACGGCATCGGACGGGCCGTGTCCACTGCCACTGAGAAAGAACATCAGCCTAGCTGAACCCCATATCCTGAAGCCCTATAGACCCTGAACCTTGACCCTGGAACCGCAATTCCCAAACCATGCAAAGCAAACAACAACGACAAGAAACCCTAAACCCTAAACCCAAGAACATCTCCGCAGATCCGGCTTCGGGTTCCCGGTTTAAACCTAAAGCCTAACCCCACACCCTAAACCATCCTGATCCCTTCCCCTAAAACCTAAACCCTAAATTAAACAAACCCTAACCTTGGAACCCTAAACCCTAAACCCTAAACCCTAAACCCTAACCCGAAGCCTTTCAGATTTCAGGGTACAAGGGCTCACAAGGGCTTTTTTTCAAGCTGAAGTGCACTCCCTTCCCGAAGATCCGAAGCGGGCTTCATATAGGGGCCTGAACAATCAGAATAGGGTTTTGGGGCCCATTATACTACAAGTATAATACGGAACCCACAAAATAGTATAGGTAATTGTATTAAGGCCCCCTATGTTTTTTATAGAAAGGCCCCTACATTCGGGTTTAAGGCTTCGGGGTTTCGATCTCGCCGAAGGACTGGGCTTTTAAGTAACCAGGGATAAGAAAAGTATAAACTTTTATTTCATAATGGTTCCTTAAAGAAAAAAGTATTAAAGTATGGTACTCCAAAGCCCAGAGGATCCTCGAAGGCCATGCAGAGGCGCACACCCCGAAGAGGCTCCTGGGCCCCGCTTTGAAGGTTAGAAGTGCCCAGACCTTCCCAAATCCCTTAATTAAGGAATATGCCTTAATGATTATTTGGGATCCTTTTATAGTTTAAGGTATATTCCTTAATTAAAGGATTTTGGAAGGTCTGGGTGGATTTAGAGTTTAGGGTTTAATTAGTTATAAACTAGGGTTCAGGGTTTAGGGCTTTAGGGGTTAAGGTTTCGGAGTTTGGGGGTTCAGGGGTTTAGGGAAGGTTAAATAGAATCATAACTGAACGTGGAGTTTAGTGTCTAAGTCTTGGGGATGTAGGGTGTAAGAAGGCCTAGGTTTCTGGGGTCAAGGGGATTTATGTTTAGGATTTCGGGTCTAAAGATTGGGCTTTTTTGGCTTACCATGTCCACACTGTCTGTACATTTTCGGCGGGCCGGAAGGGGGACATCGAAACGCCACCCTACCTACCTACCGACCCTGCCTACATCATGCATGCATGAATGCATGCAAGGGATGGATGGATGGATGGATGGATGGATGGATGGATGGATGTGGATACACATAACTACGCACATATGTATATATATATATATATATGTGGAAAGAGACGGGTCTTCAGAATCAGATTGGGCTTTGGGATTTCTTCCCTAATCATGCAAGGACTATAGAAAGAACATCAAACATGTCAGGCCCAAACATCAGGGAACTGCAAGATTCAAGCATTAAACCGGAAGATTCAAGCATTTTACCTAAAGCCGTGCCGTTTCTAAACGGCCTAAACGTTCAAGGCTTGACATTACCCTAAGGGTCCATGTACCCAAATAGTATATACTTTGGGGCCAATGTACCTATATAGGGACTACATTAAGGCCAATGTATATACTATTTGGGTACATGGACCCTTAGGGCTACACCCAGAACACTTCACCACAGGGTTTTGAGTGCTCTAGCAACAGTGGCTCCTTGTGGGCAAAGAGGTCGTGAAGCACCCCGAGGATACCTCTCCAGCCATACGGACGCGAGGGTTCCGGCGAGGGGTCGAACTGTCCTAAGAGTGCATGTATCACCATAGCCTATCTGTGACCCTAATTTGCTGAAGTACCTATACAGGTACCCATTGAAGCCGAATTAGTGTATATGTGGTGTAGGCACAGGCACCTTCAGGATCATCGATTTGGAGGGCTGGGATTTGGGATCATCGACTGCTTTGGCCTTGATATTGAGCTTAAGAGTGAGAAGCAACTAAACCCTGAACTCAAGTCCTGCAATGAACACGCCCTAAATCCCTAGAGCCCAAAAGCCTGATATAGTATGGTCTTTGGGCCCAAAAGCCTTAATATATGAGTCCTTAGCGTCACCCCGATGCCCCTTGCCCCCGGTCGTGCCTCGCATGTCCTCAACGGGATCATCCGAGGAGCCGGGATAATCCTTTCCGAAGAGTGCTTCCTGCAAGCAGGATGGGAGCTTCCGAAAAAGATTTTCTATACTTATTATCGGGTCCTTATAATCAGGATGCGAGTATTTAGGGTACTGTATTTGGGTCCCCTGAAGAGTGCTTCCTGCAAGCAGCTTGGGAGCTTCCGAAAAATACGGGGGGAGGACCTTATTCTAGGGTCCTAATAATCAGGAACCTACTATTTGGAGTACTATATTTGGGTCCCCTATTTTCGGAAACTGTCAGGTCAACTCTGAGCCGGAACTGGGTTTTCTTACATGCTTGAACCTGCAGGCATTCGACACACGCGCACAAACTACAAGACAGAGACGTATGTTTATGTATGCCAGGTATGTGTGCACATACATACGCTTATACATACATACAGACATACATACATACAGACATACATGCAGACATACATACATACATATATACACATACATGAGTGTATGTGTGTATATATGTACACACACATATCAAACACAGCTTGTACATATTTATTTGCTTATCGTCCTGGTACAGTGTTCATTGGAGCGATGTTTCCTTCAGTAAATGGCCAAGATGTTTGGCAAAAGCTTCCGCGAGCTGCTGGTACAATGCAACACTGCACACCACTAAGGGCTCCTTTAACGGGGGCTCCTTTTCAGGGGTTGATCTCATAAGGGTTCCCGTGAAGGTATCGGCCGGCGCATGTGTGCAAGCAGGCATCTTTGGGTCAGATGAAGAACCGAACAATTCTTCAGGATGCTATTTTTGCTTAGGGTTTAGGCTCTAGGGTGTAGGGTTCAGTTGTACTAAGGGCTGCAAAGACAGGATTGTGAGGATGCTCCTCGTCCTCCTCGTCTTCCTCTTCGTCCTCTTCATCCTCTCCTTCCTCCTCGTCCTCGTCTGCATCCTCCTCCTTCTCCTCCTCTTCCTCCTCCTGCTCTTCCCGCTTGGCAGCCACCGTGTTGGCAACATGCCTCAGTCGATGCTGCGCAGAGGCCAAGGATGAGGTTTAGGGTCAGGGTTTAAGGGTTAAGGGTTAAGGGTTTAGGGTTTGGGGTTTAGGGGTTTAGGTGTTTAGGGGTTTAGGGTTTAGGGGTTTAGGGTCCAGGGTTCGGGGTATAGGGTTTAGGGTTTAGGTTTATTCAGAATCGACTCTTCAACGATATGGCCAAGCATAGTTGCACAAATGGAGACTCCCCAATTACTGTTCCGACGAAACTGCTGAGATCCCCAGACCTTCCAAAATCCCTTAATTAAGGAATATACCTTAATTCATATTTGGGATCCAATTATAATTCAAGGTATATTCCTTAATTAAGGGATTTTGGAAGGTCTGGGTCCCTGGCCAAAAGAGGGCTATTACTCCGCTTGAAGCTGCCAGGTCCTGCTGCCAGCACAAGGACACGCACCCAGGTGCCCTAAAGCCTAAATACATTAATGTCGGGGCCTTAATTGTTAGAATAGGATTTTGGGGTACATTATAGGAACTCCCAAAATAGCATAGGCATAGGCAATTATTTTGGCCTCTATAGTCAACCACCAAGGTGCCAGCTGACAGCCCAAAGCAACTCGACGATGCGCTTGTACAAGGCATGGGCCAGCACAGCGTGCATCTCTTCCAGTACACGGCTGGCCTGAGTAGCCCGGTTAGGGATTAGGGCTACTACTACTGACTGTAAGAGCTAGCAGGGTTCTATGAGGGTACTATAGAAAATCGCGGACCCTAAGATAGTACCCCAAATAGTAGGACCCTTATTATAAGGACCCCAAATAAGGTACCCCCAATTTTCGGAAACTCCCATAGGGGCTATTGCAAGGGCTACTATAAGGGCACTAACGGGCTCAGGGCTTGGGATTGAGTGTTCGACCAGCAGGGGCAGCACGAGGCTCCAGCAAGGGTTCCTATACGGGTCATCATCTTCAATCATCACCAACCAACGATTGAAAACGCGACAGATTCTGGAACACAAATGTGCGAGAAAACCAACTGGAAAATTGAGCCTGAATGGACCCAGGCAGCCGTCTCAAACTGAGAGTAAGCCTCTTTGGCGGGCTCGTGCAGCTTGGCGGTGTTTTTGGCAGAGTCTTCCTTGTAGATCCTCATGGCCACGCAGTGGTCTGCTGCAGATTTCGCCAGGTTTTGCACCTGTGACCTCAGCTTCTTGCAAGGAAGCCCTAAGTAATAATCATTGGGACCCATCGTTCATGGCTGTTCAGCTGAAATATGAAGACTGCTGTTTGTTGAGCCTGGTATTTCCGTTTGAAGAATCCTAAACCCTAAACCCTAAAACCCGAAACCAGGCATTGACATGAGGACCCCTTCTTGAAAAAATCGGCCAAGTCGAAGCTGAAGATGTTGACGCAAGCAATCGGTCGTGCCGCTCATGCTATTGTTGATAATCTAGTGGCTGAAGTGAATGATGATGGTGATACTGTTCATCATCATAATTATGACCGTGACGATTTTTATGGTGATGATGATGATGATCATCATGATGATGACGCATGATTAGAGAGGAGGTGAGAGTGGTGGCGGTGGCGGCGGCGGTGGTGGTGTTTGCGGTGCTGACCCTGACCAACATCATTATCAACATCTCTGGTGATGATTCTACTACCTGGTTCCTTATTAGTTATAATTACAGTATAGTGGGCCCCGAAAACTATTCCAATTATTAAGGCCCCCTATAATAGCGGGAGTTTCCGAAAATAGGGGACCCTAACATAGCACCTTATAATAACAGTCGGATCCTTTTTTACAAGGACCCCAAAAATAAGGTGCCCCTATTTTCCGAAACTCCCGAGTGTCGATCAGGCCAAGAAACACAAACTCGCCGCCTTCCCGGCCGCCACGCGGTCCGCTAGCCCAAGGCAAAGCCAAGGCCTGCCAAGCCTCCCGGGCCTCTTTGGCCAGCTTCTTGTGATCCTGCCTTGCTTAGTTTAGGGTTCAAGGTTTAGGGTTTAGCGTTTAAGGGTTAGCGTTTAGGGTTTAAAGTTTAGGGTTTAGCTTCTTGTGATCCTGCCTTGCTTGCGAGGTCATGGCTCTGGGTTTCGGGCTTATGGGGCTTTGGGTGTAGGGTTTAGCTCGGAGGCTCTGTTGACAAATAGAGGGTGATGTATAGGAAGGGTTCGGGTTGTCGTTTTGTTGAAGGGCTATACTGATTCCGCACTCAGTGTACATGCTCTTTTTGCTAAGCCAAAAAGCCATGTGCCGACACACATGCACTCTAAGCAAGCTAGTTTTTGCTAGAAGTCATAAGTTTTTTGGTAAGGTTGTGCTATAAGGGGTTACCAGGGTTTGGTACGGGTTTAGGGCTCTGGGTGCCTGGCGGTGGGCGTAGGGCTCCAGGCGAAAGGGATGGTTGTGGGTGTTGGGGCTCAAGGTTTCCTTTGGTTGAGGGTTGACTTACCTTTGGTTAGTAGGGAATGGAAGAATCAGAGTAATAGTAGTTATAATTGTACCCCATTCCTCCATTCCCTACCAAAGGTAAGTTGAAGGATTCTGGCTTCGGGTCTTGCCAGAATGGCTCACTCAGGACGTCCTGAAGGGGCTCGAACCTGCGCTTCTTACATTGTGCCACTACGTATGCATTGTTCAGGGCCGTCATCAGAGCAGAAAGAGACAAGCTCTAGGGCCTCGCCACCTAGACGGACTCTGGGCCTAAACCCTACACCCCAAATCAACTCTGGGCAAATTTCCGCCCTAGACAACAAAGCAAGACGCTTGCATCCTCTCGAGCAGCCCGAACAAAAAGAGCTTGTGCAACAAACGCACTAACACCTTACATCCCTAGGTTCAACCACAACGCTAAACCCTTTTGAAGCAGGAACTGGATTAGTGAGTGTCCAACCACACAAACGAGCACACTTTTTGGTCTGAGCCCAAGACGTCTGTCGTACAGGGTGCGTTCAGAACTAACACAAAAACTACGCTCGCATGAGGACATGTCAACACGGCGCTTCAAGACAGGGAAATTTCACACCCGTCTTATCTGTAGTGTGACGTCCGAATCATGCTCGAATTTGATCGCTTTGGATCAAACCTACTTCACCGGATTATACCGGGAGCTTGCGCAGTCAACCGAGCCGAGTGCGGCGACTCAAGGCTCTAGGCTGAGTTCTTCAATCGCGAAGCGGAGTGCTTTCGGTACTCTCGGTATTCTGTGCGGCTTGCGCGGGCACATCGAGTACCTGAACGAGATTGCGATCAATGCTGTGATTGATCAAAAGCGGTTTCATACTCTTAGTGAGGCAATCCGCAAGTTGTAAATGCGTCGGTATCCATCTCAACTCATCGCCACAGGGATGGTATAGAACGTGCGTTAGCTCGTCCTCTTCCCAAAGTCCTTGGCGGAGTCCAGACATCTCAATGGCAAGGCGTTTATCCTCGCAGGACTTTGGAATCGACGCTGTCAAGTGATCCGAAAGGGACCTGCAGTCCGTATACTGCAGGTGGAACATCGATCTCTTGGCGACTTCTTCCCAGTTCTGTGACCGGGGCAGTTTGCCGAGTACTTCGAGTACTGCTGCTCGAATACGGTCTCCATGCTCTATGGCATGTTGCAACGAGTAAGCCTCACACTGCAGTGTGGCGCGACAAACCCGTTTCATGGTGGACGAGGAGAACGAAATGAGGTGCATCTCATGCGTTGGCGCGTTCTTGTCCACCGCCGACTGTGCGGAAGTGAGATAGTGGAAACGGCCTCTCTGCGACTTATGGTTCGCCTCTCCTGCAAAGGAGGCGTCGCAAAACGTGACGACTGCCAGCTCCCCTGTATTCCAGGGTAACTTAGCGCTGTACGTAATCGGCCTATCCGCATCTCCTAACGCCAGTGCTACTACGCGGTTTGCTTCACGGAGCGTATCCACCGTGGCTGTCGTAACACGCTGCTGCAGGGCATTCACCCTATAGGCAAGATCAGGTCTCGTGGCACGGGCCACCCAAGCCAGCGATCCTATGACGGATCTCAGCGCTGTGCGCTGGCCATTCGAGACTGGAGTCGTGCCCTTTTCAGATTTATGTATATCGATCGGGCGAATTGCACGCGTGTTGTCCCTACAGTTTATACTGATGGTCCCATCGGCGCTTTGCACATACTCGCGTCCGCAGAAACGGAACTTCTCAGTCTCTATGCGACCGATCTTAAACTTATCCAGCAGATTCTGGATAGCCGGCTCGCCTTCGGCGGTAGCAGCCCACAGGAAATCATCCACGTGGGTGCACAAGCAAGCGCACAAACGACCACCTTCTCCTGTAATATAGTACAGGGCTGACAGAATTTGCGAGGCATTTAAGCCAAATTCTCGGCAACTCTCCTTTATACGGAGGTAAAGGTTCCGACCCGCGTCGGTGGTGCCGTACACGGGTACTCGGGCAATCATATACCCGGCTCGCTGAATCTCTGCATCGGGCACACCCTTAGGGTGTTTGGGAACCCGAAGAATGAGGAGGCGCTCAAGGGGTTTCCCTTGGAAGTATGCGTTCGTTATATCGGCTGCTTTGAGCCGCAGGGCCAACGAAACCGCCCATGAACACAGAAGGGCTATACCTTCCGGCTCGGCCGTGGGGCTGTCTGCCCTGATATCCTCCTCATTCGAGATATGCTCGAAGTTTCCACATGCGACCAAGCGTGCTTTCCACTTGGGAGTGTATGCTGCTGTCCCCTTTAGGTGTTCATTCTTATCGGTAAGAACCCATTTGGTGGGGATACACACGTGGCCAGCCTTTGTAAGCTCCTTAAACTCCTTGTCTGTGCAAGGGACCACTGCGTTGAATTCAGTGTACTTCTGCCATTCAGTCTTCATGGCAGCATCCAGCCCCAGCTGTACCTCTACAGGGGCCTTATGGTAATCCAGGAGCGAGGCCATGTAGCCAACATCGACATTAGAGCCGAAGGCGTCTTCCCCATCAGGGGTGAGAGCAAAGGCCTTGGATTCCGCCTCTCGACTATCCGAGGGCTCAACTGCTGGCACTGTCGTGCCAATCGCAGCTGTGTGCGATGCTGCTGCCAGTCCGTCGTCTTCCTCAGGAATGTAGTGACACGGATGGGCTTCTGGCAGTCCGTTAGCACGTATGTGCTCCGCAAGTTTCGAATGCTCGAGCCATATGTGCTGGGCGATATTTCGCCGATGGCATCGCCGCCAACTGGCCTCCGAACACAACAGAAGTATTCGGTGAAAGTCATCGTGAGCCTCGCTAACTATTCTAGCGATCGTACAGAGCCCTTGGTCTGTTTGCAGGTTGGCTTCAATCCCGCCCCGATTCCTGTTGCCTAACTCGGGGGCGTGACTGTACACAACCCCTTTTGCAAAGCATGTGGCAGAAAGCTCATCACAATTGTATTGTGGATGCCGAACGCTGTACGGGTGGCTTCTGCAATCTACGATTTCCTTAATCCCGTACTCGTGGATGCGCTCTAGGAACGTCTCGATGGGAAGATCAGAGTGACCCATGGTGTATATCCCATCGCCTTTCCTGCCAAAGGTGTTGGGCGCATCCCTATATATGGGATAGCCTAGGTCCGACAAAAGCTGTATGTCATCTTTAGACAACTTACCGAGGTCACTCACCGTGTATGCGGAGAGACTGTATCTTTCTCCTACGAACGGTGCGACCATGTGCACGTCCTTCGGGCGAAACTTAAGAACCTTGTCCTTAGTATCATGGACGGTGCCATACATTGTCGTGTTTTGAATACGCACGGGAGTTGTACCCGTGGCTTCTTCCACCCATAGGCCGCCTCCACGATACTCGCCCACACCTATAGTGTAGTTATACGAGCCAGGAGTGTTCGCTAGGTCTCTATGGGCCTCTGCGCCTCTGTTGGTAAGCTGAACGCTACTCCACTGTGGAAGATGGTGACCGGCTTGCATACTGTGATGCAAGAGGTAGTGGTTGAGGTACATGGCGAACGACGGTCTCTCGCGCGTTGGTCCAGAGACACCAACAAGACCACCGTGCCGATATACTCCCACCGCGAGGGCTATGCTCCCGGGATCTCCGTCATCTAGGAGCGGGCGCGTGTACGCCTCGCGTCGGTCGCGGTCATAAGCGCGAAGGAGGGCCAGACACTCATCTGGAGAAAAACCCTGAGCATCTATCAGGCCTTTTGCCATGATCTCTACTTGATCAATCTCTTCCGCAACTAGTGCGTCATCACGGCCTCCTACTGGCGATCGCGACCGGGCGGTTTCGCCCGTCTTATCTTTGGCGCGAAACCTTGCAGGGGTAGATGGCGCTGGCATCGGTGTGCCGGGCATCATCGCTGGCGTCGATGGTGCTGGCATAGGCACATCGTGCGCGACTGCCGGTGTAAGCGGGGCAGCTGCAGCCACTGGACGTGGCGTCGCTGGTGCTGTGACCGGATCCGCTACGCGCTCATCCTGGAACCTTTGTTCCGGCCCATGTACGATGGCTTCCGGAAGCACTGGTTCACCTGCCAAAACGCGGTGCGCTGCAACTTCGATTTCATCAGCTGGGCGCATCTTCCTAGCGTTCACAAGTACAGGGATATTCTCGTGTAATACCCAGTACGCATTCTCTGCCTCACGTCCTATGACGCGGCTAACCGTGGACCATACGACTCCTGGGCTGCCAGGGACGTTGTCCCGACGGTAGATAACTAAATCACCAACCTTATAATCAGTGTCTAGAGGAGCTGCATTACGCTGTAACGCTTTGGCCACCTTGCGGGAAGTCTCTAAATGAACAAAGGCCTTTTTGGCTTCCTGCCGTGCTCTGTGCCGAATGTAGTATACACTCGTCTCATCATACTTGGTGAACAATGTACCAAGACTTTCGGATTCATCTAACACGGAACCCGGTGTTCGAGGCTGCTTTCCCAACACGTGTTGTGCTGGGCTAAACCCTTGGTGCCTACTAAGCTCGTTCTTAGTAGTGACACTCTCGGTAACGACCGCCTCCATCTCCTCGATATTCGAGGGCTGAGTCTCCTGCGCGACTTTTCTAATGATGGCCTTAGCAAGTCCACCATGGCGTTCGACCTTTCCAATAGTCTGCGGACTCTCGAGAGGGGCGTTCTTATGGATTATACCATGCTGTGCCAAATACTCTGAAAATTCTCCCCTGAAGTGCGTCCCTCTGTCAGTGGTTATGACTTTGGGATGTCCAGCCCAGCTGATCCACCTGTCAATCAGGCATTTCACACACTGGCGGGCACTTGGGTTACCACCCCCAGATTTCACGAGCACAACTTGCTGGAAACTGGTTCCCATGTCAACTATATTGACAGCAGTATAGCGATTTCCGTAGAAGTCCTTGACCTCTAGCGCATCCATTCCTATCGTATGGTTGAATTCCTTTGGAAACACGCTATCACCTGCGACAGGGTGGTGCCTAGGCACTGGAGCTGTGTCCAGGCAGACCTTACACTTGTAAAGTCCGGCAGCGGCGATGAAATCTTTGCTCGCCCGGGCCTGCTTCAGAACCTGTATCAGGACTGCGTTTGGCAGATGGCCAAACGATCGGTGCAGGCGCCTTATAGCTACCCGGACTCGTTGCGGTAACGATCTCCACGCCGCTCGGCGCTCTGCCTCTGTGTTCGGAGTTCCGGGAAACGGGAATTGTTCCAAAATGAGGCGTTCTCTCTCCTCGGGCGTCAGTGCGCCACCGGCATCGTCCATCCCATCAGGGACACCTCGCTGAGGCATCTCAGCGTCGGGCACCAGCTCTGCTTCGCTGATGTCCTCAGGATCTGTGTCCTGGGCGTCGCCGACAAAGCAAGTTCGGCTAAATGCGTTGATATAGTACTCCTCAGAAATGGTACGACAAAGGTTCCAAAAGTCAGTACTATCCGTATCAACATAGCTACGGGGTATATACCCGTAAGACTCTGACCATGCTTGGAAGAGGTCCAAAGCCTTTCCAATCTCTGGGCCTATGCCTGAGATATGCATGTCTCCCCTCAAGGTAACAGTGTCCTCAAGCATTGGATAGCCGTTCGGGGTAACCAATATGATCGGAATGTTGAGGGTATCGGCTACACACTCAAGCTCCAAACACAACTCCTCTGTGGAAGTCTCAAACCTGGCAACCACGAGGCCCGGTGGCCCGTTCTGCCTCTCGTTGATCACGCTCGCGAGGACCTGTGCCGAGGGTTCATGCAATCTAATCAGGTGATCAGCTTCTCGCATGGCAGCGTTGTACACGATTGCCTTTAAGACTTCGTCTCCCGCTACCATTTCGGTAAGGCTTGAGGTGAGGTACTTGGACTGGGCCTTGCTAAGCTTCTTTAAGCTAGCGGCTGAGGGCCCATAGGCTGCGCTGCTACTGTGGGGCAGGTCTTCGGGAGGATCAGGACTTGGAAAAGAAATCTGGCTGGCTTGTCCTACCCACTCCCCACTGCAGACGGCCATGTATGCTGCATCGCGCTCTGCTCCGTCCTCCTCCATGGGTGAAACGTCACCCTCCGGGACTGTGCCCGGGCCGGCAGAGGTGGCAATGCGCGACGCCCGCGGGTCTGTGCCCGGGATATACACGGCACTCAAGGCATCTGTGTCCTCGATCTGATGGGGCACCGTGGCCGCGTCGAACGCCAAGGGAAAGACCCAAAGCGCGACGTATGCGCCGTCTTCCGTCGGCTCCTGCGTCGGGCAGGCCTGCTCGGCTCCACCGGTTTCGGTGGGCAACTTCTCGGAGTCTGACCCCGGCGGAAAGCATGCGCCTTCATACGTCCAACTGGTGCCGTCGGAGGGGTCCAGATGGGAAAACAAATATCCTATGGGATCTATGTCCCGTAGCTTGCCCGTCGGCTTATACGAACGGCCTGTGTGGCGGGTGACCACAGTGCACTTTATGTTGTGCCGTTCGCTGAGCTCATGGTGATTTTTGTCACCAGCCCAGAAGCGCCTCGGTGCATATGGACCGATCCAGCACGCTGGCGCCTGCTTCTCGCACATCACCTCGTATAGGGCGGTCAGCACACCATCAGGAAAGTCCTGGAACACGATGCGCCTGTTCCACCCGAAACCTGTGTCGGGGCTGAGTCCAATGGCACCAACGTCGATGGCCAGGATCCTCTCGTCGATTTCGACGAGCTTGCCTTGGTCTGGGGGCTTCGGGAACTGACGACGGAATTCTGCCCATTCCGCCCACTCGTCCGACGGCCTATCGCCGTGGAAGTACCACCATGACTCTTTTGCTGTCATGGGGCGGTGCGGATTCTCGCGCTCTGGGAACCTATGGTAACCAGCACTGCCTCGGAAGCGCGGTGGCTCCGGCGGTTCAGGCGGGCGCCTGCTGCCTCCAAGGCTGCTCCTGGGTCCCGGTGGATCCCAGTCACCTGCACCTGTGCCGTCGTCGTACTCGACCTCGTCGTACACACTGTGGGGTGCAGCCTTGCCTTTGCCCTTGCCTTTGTCGGGCTCATACTCCACCTCCGGCCGTGCAGAGGGGCGAGGATTCGTGCGCTCACGCTCGGGAGCTGTGTCCCGGCCTGCACGAATGCGCTCGCGCTCGGGAGCTGTGTCCCGATCCGCACGGTCGTCGCCTGGGTCGCGGACGCGACCCCAACGGGAGGTGCGTTGGCGTGTCGGAGCCTCGGACCTATCCCGAGGTCTGGAGTCCATTCGCCGCCTTTCTCGGGTGCGGTCACGGTGATGGCCCCTGCTCGAGGAGGAACTATCCCTCCGCCTGCGACGCGATCTGGAGCGGCGTGTGAGCCTCTTAAGCTCCACCTCGGCCCTATCGGCCCGGCGTTCCGCGTCTTCTGCCCTCTCGCGCATGTCCTGCAGCCGATCATACGCATTATCGCGCTGCCGCTTCACATTGCTGAGGGCCTCTCTCAAGTCACTTATAGTGCTTTCTTGGCAGCGATTCGCATCGGTGAGGTCGTGGACCTCGGCCTCGAGCCTGCGAATCCGAGCCGACGACCCTGTCGGCGTCGCTGCGCGGTCCTGTGCCCCACCGGACTTTGCCGGCGGCGGTGTCGGTGTGTCCTTCGGTCCCACTATGGGGGCCGCTCCGCCCTTGGCTGACGCACCTACGCTAGAACTAGCAGGGTTAGGACCCGAGCTAAAAGTAACCGAAGGCAAGCGTCCTCCAGGGGCTGTGCCCTGTGCGCGATTCATCGCCGCAGTGAGCGAGTTGGGGTCGTACTTGGCCACATACGATGTATGTGTCTTGCCGACCAGCCCCATGCGGGTTGCAGCCTGGTACGCGGTTTCGCCTGCCAGGGGAGGCCTATCAAGGGGACCTACCCCCGTCACCGGTGCCTGTATGCGGCCCTCTGCAAGCAGGCGTTCATGAAACCGCTCAGCATATGTAGACTGATCATCAGGGCGTGCACACTGCGGCTCCACGACAAGGATGCACTCATTGTCCTCCGGTCCGTCTATGCGGACGGCGTCGACGAAGGACCTCGTAAGTTCCTCAACCTCCTGGGCTATGCCAGGGGCCAGGGGCGCGGTGCAAACACTTGGGGCACTGCCCTTTGCACGCTTTGCTGCCCATGAACGGCCAACTGTTCGCTGCACTCATGTGAGTGAGGCTGACGGAGCAATCCGGCACAAGCTCCAAAAGCGTCGCATGGGTAAGGATACCCGCCGCAACAGATCTATGTCTGTTGGCCTTGCAAACAACATGCACGGCTATGGACCGAATCCCAGCATCCTTGGCGTCGAGGACGTTCGCCAAGATGTGCCTGACGTGGGCAATCAAATTGGGATGGTCTGCGTGCTCCCGAATTATATCGGGGTTTGACCCAACATGCTTTGTGCGGTCGCGCTGTTCATCGTTGCGCTGCTGGGCTTCGGCAGGCGTCAGATCGTCTTTGCGATCGTCCTTTAGCCACACCATGTCCAACATCACCAGCATATAGCTGGTGGCAGATGCATACGTCGTGGTCGCATGCGTTTCCATCTCTTCGTGCTGTGCGAAGAGCTCGGCTGCTGTCCACTTCCCTCTGACGCGTTGCAGCCAGGCATGGTGCTCATAGCCCCAGGTAAAAACATCAATAATGATGTCCGGGTTCGCTGTGTCCCCCGCATAATACGGCTGCAAGGCCAAATCCGGATTATACACGGATGCTGGGAGAGGCGCGTCGAGCTCCGGACCGTGGGGTCCTCCACCTGCCATTATAACCAGGGGCCTGCCATGCGGGTCCTTCTTCACAACCGCATCAAACTCGGCCAGCTCGCGGTGCCCTCTTGCAATCTCCTTCGGGTGCACTGTGGCACGAGCTGCTGGCGGGATTCCTGGGCTATCCCCAGGCCTGGCCTTCTCCGTGGGAGGCGCCTTCTTGGGCAGTCCACTTCCAGGCGGCGCCTTAGGCGCAGGCGCGGAGAATGTGCCTCCTGCCGGTGCGGCACTGTGGCCGACCGCTGGTGACTTCGCCATGGCACTGTGGCCAGGGTCCGGCGCTGCAAGAACCTTCGGTGCAGCCTTTGCCGTTGGGGGCGCCTTCTTAGGCAGCTGCCCCTCTGCTGCGGCCATCGCGGCGGGCTCCGTGTCTCCTACGGACGTGCCTACCATGCAATGGTTCGGAAACGCTACGCTTATGCGTCGCTTGGTGTTGTTGCGATTCTCAGCTGTCGTTGTAAAGCTGTGACCGTGGCCTACGCCTACAGTGCTATGACCATGGCCTGCATCTACAGTACTGTGACTGCGACTTGTTGCCACTGCGTCATCTGCCGCTGTTGCATCTCGGGGTGATCCGCTCACGGACTCTGAGTGAGCTAAGGCGGCGGCGGCGGCAGACCTAAATATAGGAACTGGCGGCGAGGGAATTTGGAAGCTCTTTATGAGACGGGGTTGTTTCACCTGGGTCAAGCCTTCTGTTATGTTTATGCATAACAGCCCTGAGTCATGTGTCCGACACAGCTTGATCCTAATGATGCTATCCTCTGAAGGAAGTCTAACACCACACTCACCAAACCGAAGATCTTTGGTTATACCAAGCTGGGCCTGCGCGTAAAGGGACAAAAGGAGAGGGGCTGTACCCTTAATCTCATGCGAATCAAGGACGCCCGGAACTCTCAAGTCCTGCTCCAATCCCATTATAGAGAAAGGTATGGTCCTGCTACCCAAGGTCTCGGTAGCGCCGCTAAGACCCTTGAAGGTACGATTGCCCTCAGGTTTAAACCTCGTGCTGTAACCGAAGTTCGCAAGTTTCCCCGCCGCGTTTGCTATCCAATCGCTACCGTGAACAGTCGAGTTACAGCCCTCATCCAACACGGCGTATACGTGCTTATCCTCGTAGATATTTACTACGGGCAAATCAACCAAAGCCGGATGGATATCTGTGACCCCCTCAGTGAAAGCCACGAAGGCGTGCCTCGTCGCGGAGGCCCTCGAGGAGCGCGATCTCGCCGACGCCACTTCCCAACTGTTGTTGGTCGATGGCGCAGAGTGATCGTCTAAGGCCTCTTGCAGGTATGCGAGAAGGTCACCGCGGGATATCACGGGCTCGGTTACGAAGTGACCCTCTATGGTCTCTTGAAACTGGGCAATAGCCGGAACTACTACCTCTACGGGGAGGCTATCCCCCGTGCTGCCGACTATGCTGCGCAGAAGATCGAAGTCCAGGGTGTTGGACTCCCGCAGCACTGTGGCTGCGTCATCCCTAGCCTTTCGCTCGGTCTGCGGCTGCTCATCTAGAAGCATCCCACAAAGCTTGCACTTAATGCGGGAGGTCTTCCTACTGCTACCCGACCTCTCGGTGGAGGTGTGGGGGCATGTGGCCTGGTCTATGACAGGCTTCTCTTTCTTCGTCTTGGTGACGGTGCCGCATTTCTTACAGGTCCGCATGTCTATGTATGCGTTACTCCCCGACTTGTTGAACTCCTTGCAACCTCCCCGGCATTTCCGGGGGCCTTCGCTGGACGAAGCAGCTGACGCGGCGAGGCGAACCTCGGGCTGGAAGGGTTCAGGCGGGGGTTCCTGGCTGAGAGGGACATCCCTTCTCGTGATGCTAATGGGGTTATCATCACGCACATCAAAGTATTCCGTGACCCAATCCAAGAAATCGGCCAAATTTATGGATGGGCACTTCTGCGTGCGTCCCCAAAGAACATACCCAGGAAACGTATACAAGACACGCTCATAAGTCAGACCCTTATGCTGACCAAAGGAGAAAACGCGATCGGAACCCTCAGGCGGGCTGTCACGCATGATCCCTAGCGGCGGCTGTGCGCCGAAGCTGTGGTGAGAAGAGGGTTTCATTGCCGCGGCCTTTGCCGGTATTGGTCTTTGAGGGAGTCAGCTCAAGGTTGGCTGGGTAACCCTCGAGCCTACCAGCGCTCGCATTCGACAGATGGACACACTCTGTGTCATCCTCCTCCACTGCGGCGAAATACGCCTGAGGCTTCGGCGCCGCCGACTTTGCGGCTGCATTGGCAGTTCCCCCAGACTGTGCTGGGGTTGCGGTGCCCTTGGAGCCATTGCCCTTACCGCTAAACTTGCAGGCAGCATCTCCGGCCCAATGGCCGATCACACCGCACTTCAGGCACCTACTCTTTGCCTTAAGCTCTGCTAACTTGGCCTTACGGTCAGCAATGGTCAAATTGCTACGCACGACCTTCCCTCCGGATTTTCCGGGGGACTTGCCCTTGTTCTTCCCCTTTCCTTTTCCTTTCGCCTGGGCAAAGGCGGTCTGTGCCGCGTACGCAAGCTGAACTGACTCGGCATAGGAATCATCCAAATCGTCAATCTCAGCTTCATATGCCACTGCCGTATAGGCGTTGAGTTGCAATGCTAGATCCTCATCATCAATCCATTCATCCGCATCATCTCCCCCAGACGCTGTGGCCTGGTATGCTTCTTCGCCGTAGCCGTCACCGTAGCCTTCCGCGGATTCCTGCTGTTCCTGGTAACCATACTCTGCGGCACTACCATCATACCCCATATAGCCGAACTTAGGGTATTGGGGCTTAGCGTCGAAACGTCTCCAAGTCTTACCTGGGCCACTAGGGTCCTTCTGGGTAAGAAGACGTTCCTTCATGTGCACCACTGAGTGATGCTGAACAAGGACGCGTGCGTACTCATCCACGCTGTGTACGCGGGCGGCGGTCTTGACCATTAGCTGCTCGGACCTTTCCAACCCTGAAAGCTCAACGAGGAGATTAGCCCTCATTGCTTCAGATAGGCGGATATCAGGATCCAGCTCACGCAAGGTCGACCACCACCGCTTTCGGCGGGCTATGTAAGACAACATAGGCTCGCCAGGTTGCTTTGCAAGTGGGCCCGTCAGGAGCTGTCCCTGACGGAAAAGTTCGGACGCCTCTTCGGATTGAAGAGGGAAGGCTTGCCTCCTGATTTCTTCTATCAGGTAGTCGACGCCGTCATGGCGAAGCAGACGTTCCAGGCCGACGTCGCGAGCGATGCAAAAGGCATCTCCTCGGAGACCCTCTAGGATCTTGCTGACGCATTCGCTCATGTCGAGCGACTCGTCCTTGACGTCTTGCAAGGTGTACACCGCCGGATCTGTGTCCGGCTCTTGCTCATCGTCGCCCGCCACTTGGCTGGGGTGCGACGGTAGCGACTCCGCATCCTCATCTTCTGCCTCGGACGCGGGCTTAGTCCGTTTTGCGCTGGACGGACTGGCGGGTATACCGCTGCTTCCATCACCATCTGTGGGCGATGCGCTGGTCCCCTGACTTGCCCTGCCACGCCACTTCCTTGGTGACTCGCTCTTGGCCCTTGCCGACTCGGCAAAACGCAGGTCCTTAAGAGCTTCGCGCCGCTGCTTCTCCTTATGCTGCAGCACACGGATCTGTGTCCGGAAGCACCAATCATGGAAGCCAGCAGCCGTACCGTCGTATATGTACGATCCGCTTTTGGTTTCTGCAGGGCTCAGGTTCTGTGACCAGAGATTGGGCTGGTAACGCAAACCTGCCACGCTCATGGCTTCGAGTATAGAAGGGGCCTTTGCGCCGCGACTATCACTACACTACCCAACGGACCCCGGACCACAGGCTCAACGGGGGTGAAACACTAGTGGTTGTCCTCACAGCTCCGCTACCAGTTTGAAGCAGGAACTGGATTAGTGAGTGTCCAACCACACAAACGAGCACACTTTTTGGTCTGAGCCCAAGACGTCTGTCGTACAGGGTGCGTTCAGAACTAACACAAAAACTACGCTCGCATGAGGACATGTCAACACGGCGCTTCAAGACAGGGAAATTTCACAACCCTAAACCCCTACACCCTAAACCCTAGACTCTAAACCCTAAATCCCTAAACCCTAGACTCTAAACCCTGAACCTCTAAACCCCTTAGTGATGGCCCGGCTGCTTGCGCTTCTGAAATTCCTCGCCAGCTTCCTGGAAAGCCGCCTTCAGGCATGAGAGGTGTGAGTGTGGTTCAGGGTTGAGGGATCAGGCCTTGGGGTTTAGGGTGGCTTAGGGTCTATATAAAGGGAACTCCAGAAAGTTGGAATATGGTTTCATGGTAGGATACCCTATAATTTACCATAGAAGGGTTAGGATAATCATATTCCAACTTTCTGGCTTCTACTGTAGGGTTTAGGGGATTAGGGTTTAGGGGTTTAGGGTTTAGCGTTGTGGTTGAAGCTAGGGATGTAAGGTGTTAGTGCGTTTGTTTTAAGGCTAAAGCTTCCTCAGGCTTCTGAACCGTTCTATCAGGGCGTTGTTGTAGAAGGGCGTTCCAAGTTCATTTTAGGGTGCGGGGCTCAGGAATTTCCAATTGGGGTACTAGGCTCAGAAATGTAGGCTATGGAGTTTGGGGTGTTGCGAATTATGTGCTGGAGCTCAGAAGCGCATCTATATACACGCATATTTATCTATCTATGTGTGTATACATATATATATATATATACACATATATACACATAATTACACTTACAGTCCATACATATGCTAAAGGCATCCGATGGCCGGACCTCCTCCGCTCGAAGTGCAGCAGACCAAGCGGTATGCCAGCCCAGGCGCACCAGGGCGTGGGCAACCTTGGGACCCCTTAAACCAAGACCCTCCTTGTGCCCTCAAACAGGGGTATATGGGGGCTGTTCTAAATTATGGTCCCTTTTTGGGTACCCTATATAATAACGACTATACTACTATAGGGCCCCAAAAAGGGACCATAATTTATAACAACCCCCATATGGCCCCCAAATAATGGGCATTTAGGGTCTAATGGAGGGTCTAAGCAAAAAGAGTGCCTTTAAGGGTGCCTTGGAGGGTTCCCGTAAGGGTGCCTTTAAGAGCCTAAGGGTTCCTGTAAAGCAACCGTGGCTGGAACCTCCAAAAGCTCAGCAGCAGCCCTTAACGGAACTCCACTATGGAGACCTTACAGGAAACCTCAAAAAGAGCCCTTAAAAAAGGCTTTCAAGCGAAATCTTGAGCGTTTTGGGGCTAACTCATCCCAACAAAACCCTAAAGCCCAAGTCCTCATTTGGGGTTTACTTAAAGGATAATGGGACTTAGTAAGTAGGGTTATAAGTAGGTCATAGTGAGGATAACCCCACTTAGGGGACTTATAACCCCAGTTATAACCTAGCCAAGGGGAAGCGGGTTTGCAGTGTTTCAGGAGAAGCTGCTTTAGGGCTGAGCTCTACAGGTTTGACACTATCGGGATTGCCGGGCTGTGAAGTTGAAGGTAGCTAGGTTTAGGGTTTCGGGCTAAGGTATATTTAGGGTTTAGGGTAGAACTGAAAGATGAGACGTGGCTGCGAAATGCCGAGAGTTTTTGTTTCCGACTGCATCCCGGGCGCATTGAAGGGCATTTCGGATAGTGCACCATCCTCGTCTTCCACGTAGACATCGTGCTGTGGGTAGGTGGTCATGGCTCGTGAGCTGTACGCTGCTCTACACACTTAAACTCTTAGCTACCCTGCATGGGTTCACCATAAACCCTATAGACTATACTTTGCCGGAATGAATTCGGACACTCATACACTGGCTTCGGCTCCTTTGCCTTCGAAGCCCCAGACCCGTACCCGTTTGGGTTCCGCAAGGGCTCCTACCCGGGGGGTTTTCCACAAGGCCTCGGATAAGGACTCCTATTCAAGCCCAGACCTTCCAAAATCCCTTAATTAAGGAATATACCTTAATTCATATTTGGGATCCGATTATAATTTAAAGTATATTCCTTAATTAAGGGATTTTGGAAGGTCTGGGAGCTGTTGTTGGTCAGGTAATTAGCCTTCAAGCTGCACAGGTTCGCATTACACATCTAAAAATGACATGGCATGCAACAGCACGAGCCCTGTTCCCTAGCACAGGATGGGGTCAGGGTTCACAGCGCAACGGAAGCTGTGGAGTTTAGGGACGGCGGGGTAAACCAAGCGCATTTCATAACCCCAAGCCCGATAATGCCAAAGCCCAAGCCTACATCCACAGAGAATCCTAAACCCTGAACAACCCTAAACCCTAAACCCTCCCAAAGCCCTGAAACACTAAACTTCATCCACAGAGAATCCTAAACCCTGAACAACCCTAAACCCTAAACCCTAAACCCTCCCAAAGCCCTGAAACACTAAACTTCCGACATCTTCGACCCTTAGGTCCCCTTTGGTATCCCTGGGGGAGGACCTGTCTGATGCCGATGGGGTGACAAACAAATGACCCGAGACAGTTTTTATCACCCTCAGCTCTAGCCAGATGTTTTTGAGTTTAGGGTTTACTATACCCCCTTAGAACCATCATAATAAAATCATTCTTTTAATATTCTCGTGGGTTTAACCCCGGTCCCTGAACCCGTATAAACCCGTAAAGAACACCAAAGTGCTCAACGCGGGGGGTGACTGATCCGCCAGCCTCTCGCAAACGTCTACGAGGGGACTGACCTTGGCTGTGACGTGATGCGCCTTCATGATTGAAAGCAGGGTATTGAGCAATTCTGGATAATATGACACGAACATGATTTAAGAGGTGTTGGGCCAATATGTTACTTACCTCTGGGCGTTTAGATAGTTCTACAGGGATCTCAGCTCCATGATGACGAAGTGAAGTCCCCCTGAGCCACATCCCTCAACAGCAACCTGTAAACGCGACTAAAACAAACAACCGCCGATAAACTCCCGCTTCTTATTAGTAACAAATCCCTGGGCACCGAACAAACGCAAGCCGAAAGCCCGCAGCAGCACTGTAATACGCGATCCTTCGCTGTTGTTTCGTCATGAATACAGCTCGAACTCAGAGTTTAGTCCAACTTCAGACCCTACCCCAAGGGTCCAAAGGACCCAATCATTAGGCACCCGGTCTTAGGATAGTAGTCATGCAGGCTAGGATTTGGAAGAGTATATGATGATTGGGTATTTGGACCCTTGGGGCTACAAATCTTATACCCTGACGCCGTAACTAAGCCTCTGGCTCGGTTCGGGTCTGCTTTCGGGACCTGCAGCCGCGTGGAGCTTGGGAGGACGTTTGCTACGAGGCGCAAAGCATCGCTTTTGGGCATGGGGGGCGTCGATCTTAGGTTCTTAGCGCTGATGGAGCTTAAGTTTTACGGCTTCGAGTTTGGGTTTTGGGGTTTTCTAAGGGCTTGATACCGGGCTGCATAGGCAAAGTAGTGATTAGGGGCTTGGGGCTGTTGCAGCTTATAGGGCTCATACTAGATTGATATAGAGCCTGAACGATTAGCATGGGGCCGCATGGGGGCTCCAACCGCACAAACCCTAATCTAGCATAACTGGGGGAGTTTCTGTAAAGAAGAGACCCTTTTATGGAAACCGTTCACCCAGGAGGCAATTATGAGATAGGACCAGCATTCCTACTCAACCGAAAACGACGAATCCTAAGACTATGTCCTTCTTTACATGACGTAGTTGCTTAGTTGCCCTAGACAACGTGAGCCTGCACACACAAAATCCTTTAGATTCAAGATCACCTTATCATGAAGCCTTACGTGCATAACCAAGACCACCCAGACCTTCCAAAATCCCTTAATTAAGGAATCTACCTTAAATTATAATAGGATCCCAAATATGAATTAAGGTATATTCCTTAATTAAGGGATTTTGGAAGGTCTGGGAGCATCTTGGGGTATAAGTCTTGTATGAAACGGCAACGATCGAGAATGGATACTATAACTGGCTATATCCCGACATCTATATTAACCTGCAGGCCTCGGGTAAGCGCTCTCCCCGGCGGACAGCTGCATTGGCCTTCGAACAAGTTCATGAGAAGGACACGAAAGAGAGTCGCGGGCTCGCGGGTTCAGAAGATTTGGCTTGAGGGCTTTCACCCAGACCTTCCAAAATCCCTGAATTAAGGAATATACCTTAATTCATATTTGGGATCCTATTATAATTTAAGGTGTATTCCTTAATTAAGGGATTTTGGAAGGTCTGGGCAGGTTCAGGGAACGGAGGGTTCGGTTCAGGGGCTAATTAATCTGGTTAAGGCTAAGGTAAAAGCCAGAAAGTTGGAAGATGATTATCCTAACCCTTCTATGGTAAATTATAGGGTATCCTACCATGAAACCATATTCCAACTTTCTGGAGTTCCCTGTAACAGGATTTAATCCTGGGCCAGGGCTTTGGAGAAGCAACATGATGTTCTGCTCACGGCTATATAAAGTGAACTCCAGAAAGTTGGAATATGGTTTCAGGGTAGGATACCTTGTAGTTTACCATAAAGGGTTTAGGATCATCATATTCCAACTTTCTGGCTTTTACTTTAAAGTGTAGTGAATCGTCGAATGCTGGAAATTTTAGAAGTCAAGCGTCTAAAGAAACAGGATCGGTCCGATGCACTTTAAAAGAACTCTTATCAGGTCCCTTAACCTACCGAAACCTACTTTTTTTGAAGGGTCCCTATAAATTCCATGTTAGGGTTTATGTATGAAAACCTACAAAAAAGTAGGGTGTGGTAGTTTAAGGTCCTTATCAGGGGTAGTACACCTACACGCCTGCACCTTGCACCCCGAACCGTCAACCGACAGATTTCAACTCGACGCACTTTACACGACACACGATGCCGTTGCACAGCCCTCTAAACTGCCCCGAGCCAACAAGAACCACAAACCCATCATGAACCTTAAACCGTATGCCCGTACCGAACCCTCACAAGTACACATGCAGTTTGCTTTAGAGAAAGTCGCTCCACCTCCTCCAAGTGGCGCATTGTGATCTTCAGCTGGGCCTCGTTGGTCTACTGTTTAACATTCAAGAGGGTACCAGCTTTCGGGTCTAAAGTCTAAACACAGCACCTACTTCAGGCTACCTGGAGTTTCGGCTTTAGGTGTAACGTTTGACGCTCAGGGTTTCCGGTTTGACGCATTGGGGTTGAGGGTCTAGGGTTTCCAAAACCCTTGAACACGCTCTTTTGTACAGCGCTGGCGACTTCCATGAAGCGAACCTGAAATGCGAACCAAAGGAATGTACTCGAGCTGCGTCAAGCACGACTGAGGTACCAAATCTCCGTGGTGTATGCTGTGCACCGCTAATGCGAGATGATCAGAGCGAAGTTGAATGAAAGCGGTACTTCTGGAAAAAAATCTGGTATCCATTGGAGTACAAGGCAAATTCCTTTATTCCGGCGTTGGGGGTGCTGCGGTGGCTTTCGGCTACCCAAGTTCAAGTTCTGAATAGTCCCTGGGCTCGTTTAGAAAATTTAAGGCACACAGCTCCAAATTTAGGTGTTTGTTGGCGACTTGTCATCTCGGTCTTTTTCTCGGTCTCTTCTTGGATATACGAGCACCTTGACCCTCGAGGCACCTAGCCCTGGAAAGGGTCTAAGGCCGTTCTATCTATCAACAGACTTTGAAAAATGCTCGCACAAGAAATCCTCGTCGTCTTAGGAGCGATAAAGGTAGGTTCAAAATGTACCAAAGACCTACTTCGGCTTCTCAGAACGTAGACTCTCGACTGTTGGCTCATGCTGCAGCATGTATCGAACCGTTTTCGCCAAACCGAAATCTCATAGATCTGGGAATTTCAGAGTACGTGTGGGTATCCGATACAAAAGACCAGAAATCAAATGGTAGGATCGTTATGAGTATGACACAGGCGGGCTCGCCTCTGAACCCCCCAATAGTCCCAATACCACTCAAAAACGAACAGCAGAAGCAGTGATACACCTATACGGAACTTAGAACCCTAGCAAAAATTATTTGAGATTTTAATAGCCAAAAACTTAAAAAATCTAAGTACCCCTAAGATGACACAGCCAAGCAGCAAGATGACAGAGACCAACCAAAGCAATAACACCAGAACAACGATCAGAGGAAACAACAACACCCTCCACTTTACCCGAAGTGCGCACCTGAGACCCAGAGCGATCCTGCTGGCTCCGTCAAAGGATGAAACTAAGACCCCAACGAATCACACTGTTTAGCAGATGAAGCTGTAAAAGATCTTCGGTACCTGAAAAGACAAACTGCTGCGACCTGACGCGTACAAGCAGAGCTGCCCACAGGTTGGGCGAGGTTCCGTGTATGCGGCGGCCACAGCCCATCCTACCCCACCGCAGACAACCCCGGACCGCCACAGTGGCAGCACCACCACTATCACCACCAACAACAATGACCTAAGCCGAACCTGTAAACCCATAGACCAGTACACCCTTTCCTGAAGTCTAAACCCCTAAACACTATCTATCAATCGATCTAGTCTGTCTACCTATCTATCTATCTCTCTCTCTCTCTCTCTCTCTCTCTCTCTCTCTCTCTCTATCTATCTATCGATATATATATATATATATATATCTCTCTCTCTCTCTCTCTTCCCAAAGGGTCCAAAGTACCGATATAGTAGAATGTAGGGTTTCTATATTGGGAATTACTATTATGATTGGGGGAAGTATTCCCCATAACAGTACATAGGACCCTTTGGGCTTATATATATATTTATATATAATGTACATATATATATATATATATATATATATACACACATGTGTGTTATGCAATACAAAACCAAAGGCCTTCGAGCAAATAGTGCCCTGGACAGCGTGCATCCGCCGCTGCGCATCGGTCTGCACGGCGATCTTCGCCTTTTTTCCAACAATTCGTCAGGGTTCCAGGGGTTTAGGGCTTAGGGTAGGTTACTGGGCTGCACAATATGTCCTTGGTAACCTACTGTTTAGGTAACTGGACCCCCTGGGGGTTGGATGTCGTATGATGTCTTCTTCCGGCGCCCTTAGTGCTGAGTGTATAGGGTTTGGTGGGTTTTGAGAAAAAGTGAAAATTGCGATAAAAGTGCCGTTGCCAACCGATGCCTCATCATTCATCAGTGGAATATAACATCAAACCATGCTGACCTCATCCGTAAACCCCTAAGCCGCAAACCCCCAGACCAAACAACTCGCCTGTGGCGAGGACTCTACGGCCCGCAGGGCCCAGAAGAAGAGGTGCCCAAAGGACACGTCGCTCCTGACCTCAGTAGTCATTTGCACAGCTACCACAATATGTGTTACTCAAGCTTAGTTCGTCTGCATGCATAGTCGGTGATGCTCACACAATGTTTGCGTGGTTGGGCTGCATGTAGACATGTCCTCTGCTTGCAATGATATGTTCAAATCCATGCTTTGCGAGTATGCATGTGCGGCTGCATGCATGCATGTGTGCAAGCTCGAGTAGGATGTTCAGACATGTGGTAGTGGGTATGACTCATGTTCTGACTGTACTCGTGGTCGTCGTCGCGGGTCACGGTGATTGCTCCGATGGCTGGAGCCAGAAGTGCATGTACGCATGCACAAACGCATGCATCTGCTAGATGCAGACGTTGAGGGTTCAAAGGTTTTTGCAGGCAGGCTTGGAGCTGTGGATCTAGATGTACTGTTCAGCGGCGCTTTCGTTTGTGGTCAACTTGGGCATTTGGGGCTGTAGGCCTGCAATGCCGCAGCTCATCCTCGAATCCCTAACAAAGACCAAGGACTTAGGCTTCATGCCGAGTTTGGGGTTGAGGCCTTCGTATTCTCCTCATATAAGAATATTAATAATTAGCTATCTACGGCATAGGTGGCTGGGCTTCTGGGGCATGTTCACACCTCTGTCAGGTCCTTGCCTTCGGTTTAATGTCTAGCCCAACATGCCATGCCCGTCCCGTACCCCTAAACCCTAAACCCTCTCAGTCTGCGACTGCTTCCAAAACAAAGCATTCCCACAGCACATTCCGCACTTCCTGCGAGGCAAGAGCCCTATATCCAGGCCACAGGTTGAATCGGAGCCGGATGCCCTAATCTAGAGGGGCCTGAATGATTAGAGTAGGGTTTCGGGGGCCCATTAGACCATAATTATAAAAAGAAACAGCCAAAATAGCATAGGTATAGGTAATTATTAAGGCCCCTTATCGAAAAGATCCTGATGATGCTTGGCCGAGGCAGGCGGCCTGAACTTTCTCTAACACCTGCAAGCCCCAAAGATCAGTCATCTTGGCGCATAGGTTCTTTTAGAGAACATAGGATATTAAGGCTTTTAAACCCTGTATTTGAAGAACCCTAACCAGACTGCAAACTCCCAGATCATAGGATTGCCGCGAGGCTCTAGGAGTGCTATGTATGCGGATAATGGTTTCAGTCTTTGGACTCCAGAATTTTGCCTAACAGGCTCCATAATAGTTCCTTTTTGGGGATTACCTTGTAGGATTCCAACCCCAAAAGGGAACTGTAATGGAGCCTATGGGTAAACCGAGCTTTGGGGTGCAGGGCGCTGTCTTGGTCTGGGGTTTCGGGATTGCTTCTGCTAGCAAGCAAGCACCTCGAAGCCTCCAGCTGCAGCAAGCATACTGCACATGGGATGCTGGTTGCAAATATCAGAAGTACATGTGTATGTATGTATGTATATATATATATATATATATATACATATATATATACATATATATATATATATATATATATATTATACATATATATATATAGATATAAATAGAGAGTTGCTTTATATATACATATACATAAACAAAAAGTAACCTGTGTATATATATATATATGTATATGTATACATACATATCTATATATATATATACATATTGTGCGTGCACATAAGGACTCGGGATTGCGAATATAAGGTCCAGAGATAACTAGGATGGGAAGGTGCCTTCGAGACAGAGTAGCATGGCAAAGAGGCATTTAGATTTGAAGTTACGAATAAGGATATTGACGAAGCCACCATAAGCCCCCGGTGTAGATCCGATGCCTGGAGTCACAACTATGGGGTTTTCGGGGCTTATAGGGCCGAAGTGAACCTTCAGACACACGACCATGAGGGAATGTTGGGACTACCATGCCATAAACCCTCAACCCTGAAACCCTAACTCCGAAATATCTTCAGGCATTGCAGAGGGAAAAATTACAGCGGGCCACTCTCCCATTTTCCCCCAAGCCCAAAACCCATATCCCTGAACCCGATAGAGCCTCAACCCCAAGCCCTGAACCGCATTCTATCCGTAAGCCCTGAAGCCTAAGCACCGGCAACTTGGAGACCAGGGCGGTCCATGCAGGGAGCGTGCAGGATGACGTTGATGATCGGGACAACGAAGTCTAAGACCTCGGGGTAATCAGTTAAGAAAGGAGTTGATAGGAGATCATAAAACTTTCCATTCGTGATTTATGAGTTGCTGAATATCTACCTGCTTTATAGATGCTCTGTGGCTTTGTGAGGGTTCTTGAGGTTTTATGTGACTTAGTGTTTCGGGCTCAAGGCTTAGCAGTTAGGGCTTGCTGACACACGCCAGACTACACAAACATACATGCCTGCATGCATACATGAATATCTGCATGTACATGTACATGCGCTTCAACATGTATGCATGTATACTGATGTGCGTGTGTGTATATATATATATATATATATATATACATAAATATGTAAATACATACATACATATATATATATATATACATACACACATATATATATATATGTACGTGCAGTAAGAATATGTGCATGTATACACAAGTTGACGGAAACTTAAATGAACAAAGCAGCAAACAAAAATCACGGGTCTAATTAGGTTTGGGGTGCGGCCCTTGCCCTGCCAAACTGTTCCCCCGGTGTGGCCCTGAAAATACGCCCACATCTATGTATATGTATATATATAAATATAAATATAAATAAATAAATATATATATATATATATATATATATATATATATACATGTACACACACGCACACACATGTATATATGTATCATGTACATGTATGTGTAAATGTGTGTACATGTACGTATGTACCACTACAAGCTCTGAAACCTCCACTCTTCCCTGGCTCTCGCAGATCTTCAACCCCAGTTCTCTACCCCACGTCCCCAAACAAGGGCACCTAGCCCAAACCCCTACCCACAAATCTCCTAAAGCCGAACTGTAACAGCTGCCCTCTCAACCTGAAACGAACACGGCACATCCACGAAGTCAGGGGCCCCACTGTGTCTGCCTGTGATGCCTCGAGGCTGTCGGCGAGGTAGGTTGAGGGTGGCGTGGGGCTCGGGATTCAGGACTAATCGCTTTAGCCTCAGGGCTTAGGGTTTTGCTTGTTTGGTTAAACCCTAAACCCTAAACCCCTAAACCCTAAAGCCCTAGACCCTAAACCTTAAGTTTAGCTTTTCGGTCACAACGGAGGATTGAGCTTGCAGAAACCGCAGTGCACCGTCGTTTCATTGTGTCAGTTCTAAACCTGAAGGGTCGTTACCCATAGGCCCCAAAGTAATTCCTTTTGGGGATTACCTTATAGGATTCTATATACGCTCCCCAAAAAGGAACTACTTTGGAGCCTTAGGGTAGTATCTAGCTCATTTAATGAATAGTAGAATGTAGGGCGTCGCAGCAGGACGGTTTTCAATTACATGGTTTTAACTCAAGCATAGATGGGTGCACGAATCTGCCATACGATGTCTGCGTGTGATGCAATCGAAACGGTTCCTGGCTCTTGATCACCATCATCATCATCATCACCACCAGCACCATCACCACCATCTCCACCATCATGCCCATGACCCTCAGCACCAGCATTAGTACTTGTGGTTTGCGATATGGGTTGTTGCTGTTGATGCTGTCCCTATGAACTTGTGTTTTGGCTCTGCTAAGAGGGGACTCTTCGAACAGGAGGTGTCGTGCTCCCTGACTAGTGACCGATATCGAGGATTTGGCAAAGGCTCGGCATCCATCAGACCGACGCGGTAAGGCTTTTTGTGGGGCCTGAATACTTACTTACCAACAGTACTGTTTTTTGGGGGTGTTCCTGGTTGTAAACATGTTGTGAAGTATACCCCGAAACCCTATTCTACACATCAAGGCCTCTATATTAAAACCTTACGATTGAAGGTCTGGCTGCTGGCTTTGGGGTGTAGGGGTGTACATACTGCTGGTGGACAAAATCCTGCATTACCCATTATAAGGAATATGCCATAGTTCGCATAGTTTGGAGTCCTTAGGGTCATGCAGGATTTTGTCCATCAGCCGCAGGACTGGGACTTTGGGATCCTGAGCTCCTTAGACAACAAACGAAACCTGAGCCAACCTTGATTTGTAGTATATTTAAGGGAGGGGGGTCCAAGGGGGGTATATAGCCTAGTGATCCCTAATTCTCCCTAGTACTCCCTAAGGTTCCCTTACAGTCCCCTAAGGATTCCTTATACCCTCCCCCCTTGAACCACCCTCCCTTAAGGATCCTGTAATTGATGACAACAAATCCTACCTACAGAAACAAACGTAACCCTACAGTAAACTCCAAAAAGTTGGAAACCCAGTTAAGGACAAATCGTGCTGGGAGTCCCTATACTTTACTCTTAGGGATTGAGGCTACGGGGTTTCCCACTTTTTGGCGGCTACTGTAAACCCTGAATTTGGAATCCTGAACCCTGAACCGCAAGCAAATAGTAGGTAGTGTCATTAGGGAGACCCCTTAAGGGGTACCCCTTCTGAACCCTACTTCTGGCTCTCTTAAAAGGGGTCTTATTGAGAGGGTCTATATCCCCAAGGGTCCCCATAATCCTAACTCTCAAAAAGCCCTATGTGAAATCACTCTGTTGACGCGGCCAAACCCCAAGCCCTAAACCCTGACTTGGCCTTAAGCCCTAAAGCAGGAAATAAGTCCTACACCCCAAAATAAGCCATAATCCCTAAAACCCCACAGCCACCCTAAACCCGAAAATAAATCCTAAACCCTAAAATAGACCATAATCCCTAAAACCCCACAGCCACCCTAAACCCTAATCCCTAACCCACAGCCGGGCCTTCAGAGACTTCAACGCCGCCACGCAGCGCATTGCCGCGCTCTGGCAACCGATTTTGATGATCGGGGATCTAGGGTTTGGGTTATGCGGTTTAGGGTTTATAAGGGTTTAGGGTTTAGGTGTATGGATGCTTAGGCGGGAAAAGACGACAAAAGTGACGAAACTATAACAAGTGGGTTAAACACATACAGCTGCTTAACGCGATATCAAGGAGCTGTAAAGGCATCTCAACAGCCAAGACCTGCCTCGCGTCTAGTCCTTAGGCTTTATGCTGCAGGAGGGCTTTAGGGTTAAGGGTCTAGGGCTTCAGAGTTTAGGGATTGGGGCTATTAAATTAAAATCTAACTAGATACTAGGGTTCCACACCAGAAGGAGCTCGTGGACCGTTGCTTTAGGGATTCAGGATGTAGAGCGAGTCATGTCGGATGAGGGCTTTAGTGTTTGGGGCTGGGTGCATGCATCTCCCAATTCCCTAAACCCTATAAACCCTAAACCGCCCGAAACCCCAAACCCCGCGCCCGCGCTCCGGTGTTTGGCTTGCCGTGTTCTTGGCTGGAGTTTCTTCGGGGCTGTGCGCAAGTTTCCCTACATGATCGGGCCAGCGGAAACCCTGAACCTTAAATCCGTACCAGGAACCCCAAGTGCTGGTTGACAGAGCCCTTATCGTCCCTAACTTTGGGGTATTCAGGGTACCGCAAATCCCTAGACCCTCCATCTATATTACCCTCTATTAGACCCTAAAGGCCCCTTATAGTGGGACCATAACCCCGAAACCCGTTGCCCAGGCACTGCCCCAGTCATAGGGATCCTTAGGGGTGTAGGGGGAGGGGGGGTTTGGGGCCTTAAGGCCCATAATAAGGACTAATAAGGCCTATTTAAGGAAATATAGTCCCCTACACCCCTCCCCCCTACACCCCTAAGGATAGCTATGACCCAGGCACCTGCGAGGAGCCGGGCAGGCGCAAGCCAGTACTGCTGAAGTCCTTACCAACCCGAGGGCTCCAGTTACCAAAGCGGCAGGTCACTGGGGAGTAAGGTTCCTTAAAAGGGCTCCTTAAAGGGATCTATAGGGGTTCCTTAAAAGGGATCTAGGGGTTTAGGGTTTAGGGTACTACTTGGAGGAAAAAGGGATCTATAGGGGCTCCAGTTACCAAAGCGGCAGGTCACTGGGGTGATGTAGGGGCCTTAATAATTGCACTAAGGTTCTGGGGCCCATTATACTATCGTCATAAGACGGAAACCCCCAAAATAGTATAGGTCACTGGGGTATGTACTTGGAGGATCATGGGACTTAGTAAGTAAGGTTATAAGTACCCTCATTGGGGTTATAAGCATAGTTATCCTAAATATAACCCTAGTTCCTTTAATTAGCGGCCTTAATGATTAAATTAAGGTAATGGGGCCCACCATACTATAATCATAAGACGGAAATCCCCCAAATAGTATTGGTAATAGTATACAGGCCCCTGTAATATATAATATATGGGTAGTAACCTACTATTCAAGTAAGTCGAGTCCTAGGACAGGTCGAATTCGATGCTCCGGGACCCGTTTAGGGTGTAGGGTTTCTGGGTCTCGGGTCTCGCGCTTCGGGTTCCCATGCGCCATTTAATGGAGCTTCCGAAAAATAGGGATACCTTACTTAGGGGTCCTTTTAATAAGGATCCTACTATTTAGGGTACCATATTAGGGTCCTTTGGGGTACCTTATTCTGGGTGCCTTTTAATAGGGATCCTACTATTTAGGGAACTATGTTAGGGTCCCCTATTTTCGGAAACTGCCATTTACTGGAGCCCGCATGGTCCCCAAGAGTCGGTCCTTGGGTGGGACTAGGCTCTGTTTAAGCTTCCCATAGGCCCCAAAGTAGTTCCCTTTTTGGGATTCCAATATAAGATAAGATTCTATTCTATATATATATATATGAATCCCCAAAAGGAACTACCTTGGGGCCTCTGGGTTAAGTTTGGGATTCCCGGGTTGCAAGGTCTTCGTTCAAGAAGCTCAGTGCAGAACTGGAGGCCTTTGAATGAGAAGTTAAACTCTTGCCTGGTCTAAGACCATGAGAGTCATCTCGAGCCATGCCCTAATGGCCCAACAAAAGAACCAGAATAGTTAATTCTGACAAAATTTTGTGGTATACAATAAGGAACCGAACAAAACAGTATTGACAATCATTTATGACCATTATAGTAACATCCTACTGGTAACGGTCCTGGGCATGGTTGAGGGGGACCACTGTTGTCGGATCACGATATCGACGCTGTGAGGGCTAATGGTATCCAGCAACCACCGAAACTTCCCAGCTCCACGCCGCCCCCAGAGACCTCACTGCCCTGGTGGTCTCCACCCCAAAACGCTAGGCTTCGGGTTTAGTCAGGCTTGGGTTTAAATCTAGGCGGCCCAAAGCCATTCCCCCAAATGAGGGTGCTGATTCATCTTTGGGTGCCGCCTGAAGGTCTTGGTGTTGGCCACCTTCCACTTCGTAGTTGCTTTAACTTAGGCTTGAGATTTGACGTTGAGGCGAGTTTTACCCTGCTGATGAACTAGATGCTGCGACAGCAATCGAAGTCGCTTGAAAGGAACATTTCGCTCGGATACTCAATGGTCAGTTTCACCCTACTGATCAACTAGATGTTGCGACAGACTCAAAGTCGGTACGAGAGGAACACTTCGTTCAGATACTCCGCGATGGTGTCCTTAGAGGGGTTGCCGCGATGGTTCCGAAGGATGATCCGCGACAATGACATTGCCCCTGGACGATGCAAGCTGACTACATGTCAGCACGGTGCCTGAACCGCCCTTTCGACGTGCTTGAGATGTAGTGGCAGTGGGCATTTGGCTGCCGTGACGCCTTGGGCGTTCTGATCCCTCAGAAGCACGAACAAGGGCCCTGCATGGGCTCTGGGGTCGGGGTTGGGATTTGGTGGGCCTGTTTTTGGGGAGGTGCTCGTAAAGAGAAAATAGAAAGGGGAGCGGGGTTCCGGGCAGTTTTGCGGACGACTGCGTGCTGCCTGAACCACTCGGGGAGCAGGAGCGTGCTGCCTCGAGCATTCGGGGAGCAAGAGCGTGCTGCCTCAACCATTCGACAGTCGCTGCGTGCAGCCTCAAAGCTCAGGGTAAGTTGGTGACGGACGCTGTAACCTCGAGGCGGAACCCAAAATCGAGGTGGCACTGACGGCTGCACATTAAACCCCTAAACGGACTTTTACTCTTACACTAATCTTCCGCCCTGACGTTACTGCATTCCCGGAATGGAACGTGCTGCGTCACTTTTACGTGCCGACTCGGCGCGGAGGTGGTGGCTTGAGTCCGCAACGCAACGACGAGGTGGAAGGACTGTCGCCCCGAAAGGCAATGGCGGAGGAGACGTGGATCGCAGAGCATCCGAGAGCTCACAGGTCCGAGCCTAGCCCGCAGTGGTGCCCAAACCATTACCCGACCTGCGTTCTCACCAGCCAGCGTGCCACCTCACCAGCCAGCGTGCTACCTCACAGCCCAGCGTGCTACCTCACACACGCCAGCGTGCTGCCTGGGTAGCCTAGCGCTGAAACCGCGACCAAGGCCGTCATGGGAGGCCAGGCCCACATGGCCCCTCTAACTATGCATCTGAAGCACGTCGAAAGGGCGGTTCAGGCACCGTGCTGACATGTAGTCAGCTTGCATCGTCCAGGGGCAATTTCATTGTCGCGGATCATCCTTCGGAACCATCGCGGCAAGCCCTCTAAGGACACCATCGCGGAGTATCTGAACGAAGTGTTCCTCTCGTACCGACTTTGAGTCTGTCGCAACATCTAGTTGATCAGTGAGTGAAACTGACCATTGAGTATCCGAGCGAAATGTTCCTTTCAAGCGACTTCGATTACTGTCGCAGCATCTAGTTCATCAGCAGGGTAAAACTCGCCTCAACGTCAAATCTCAAGCCTAAAATAAAGCAACTACGAAGTGGAAGGTGGCCAACACCAAGACCTTCAGGCGGCACCCAAAGATGAATCAGCACCCTCATTTGGGGGAATGGCTTTGGGCCGCCTAGATTAAAGGGTTCAGACTTGAGTCCTGAACCCCCCCTAAACCCTAAACCTTAAACCTTAAACCCCCAAACACTAAACCCTAAACCCTCAACCCTACACCCTCAACCCTAAACCTTAAACCGTAAACCCCCAAACCCTAAACCCTCAACCCTCAACCCTAAGCCCCCTACATGCACCCAACAACCCCGGCAAGTACAACCTTGTAGCTTCGAGGCTCCTTCTGTGCATGGGGGTTCACCCACAGAAGCTCCATCAGTGCCTCCACAACCTGATAGTAGTTTAGGGTTTAGGGTTTAGGGTTTAGGGTTTGGGGTTTGGGGTTTGGGGTTTAGGGTTTAGGGTTTAGGGTTGATGGACCAAATCCTGCATGACCCTCAGGACTCTAAACTATGGGAACTATGGTATATTCCTTATAAGGGGTAATGCAGGATTTTGTCCATCAGCAGTATCATAAGGATCGGTGGTACTCCAGGGCAGTGGCTTAGGGCTTGAGAGCTCTTGCAGCAGAAGTTGGATGTTAAGTTGGTAGTGTTCCAGGTCTATTCCTAACGACCCCTGTTGGGGGTTCAAGTTGGTGTGGGTTGTCTAGGCCCTGGGGGGGGGGAGGTGTCCAGTTGACAAGTACGTGGATGTCATGCACCAAAGTTTTCGAGAGTTTCGGTTCTTGCAGCTCGCATGGTGGATCGAAATAAAGACCTTAGCAAACAGAATCTGGCTTGAATCGGGGTTTGGGCTTCGGGTATAGGGGTTAGGGCTTAGGGTTTACGGGTTAGGGGTTAGGGTTTAGAGACTACTGTATGGGGTTTAGGGTTTACGGTTGAGGAGGCCCTAATTTGGGTGCTGCCCCCATACAGTAACAGCCTGTAATAGGGCAAAGGACTACTCAAGGCCTTATATATCTATAGTCTCAATATTGCTCAACTGTTACTGAGCGGGAGCACTCTCCAAGCAAGCCCTAATACTTTCCAACCAAGCCCTAACATATAATTAGAGGTATCATATAATACACTAATGAGCTTTTGGCAAGAAGGATCCCGAAGGAACTGTTGGCCAGTATACAGCCCCCTGTATGAAGGTTGACGGCTTTACGGTTTATGGCCTCGCAACCCTACAAAGCCCTCCCATCAACTACCATAACCTGCCTTTTTGTAGGTTCTCCTTACAAACCCCATATGGAATTTGTAAGGCTCTGCGCAAGAACTTAGGTTTTGGTAGATAAATACAGGGGCATTAACAATTACAATATGGTTGTGGGGCCCATTATTAGTAGTAATTATTTACTCGAAAGGCACTAACCAACAAAACCCTAAACTCGCTAAACCCTATACCCTAAACTCTCTAAACTCTCTAAACCCTAAAGTCCCTAAACCCTAAACTCTCTGAACCCTTATAAATCCTAAACTCTCTGAACCCTAAACCCTAAGCCCAGAGACTACGATCCCTCAAAAAGCCCTTTCAGGATTCCTTCACAGAGGATCCCTATTCTAAGTGTTTAAACATAGGTCCCATATGTTCCTGTAAAACCGAACCAACCCAAAGACCCGGCCTTGGCTTCGTTGTCCAAGTGCTTCCCTGGTTGGAACCGGACCTCTGCTTGATAGGAGCTCACACGGTTCGTTTGTTTAGGGTTTACCTTAACCTACCAGAACCTACTTTTTTGTAGGGTCCGATTCAATTCCATATTGGGGCTTATATATCACGGTTCGTTTGTCTAGGGGTTAAGGGGTTCAGGGTTTAGGGTCCAGTGTGTAGGGTTGGGTTTACTGGACTTTGCAGTAACCAGGGAGAAAAAATATAGACTTTAATTTCATAATGGTTCCTTTAAGGAACAGGTACCAACACAACAGTATTCAAGTATGGTACTCCAAACCCACGTTTAGCAGTTAGGATTCTGGGTGTAGGGTCGAGATAACGGTCTAGTAGGGTTGAGATTTTTGGAACTCAGATTCTGGGTTTTAAGGTTTAGGGTTGAAGCTGCAAGGTAGGGTGCAGGGTCAAGACTTTAGTAGCGGTGCTTAGAGCATTAGGCTTCAGGATTTAGCGTTGAGGGTTTGGGGGACGTGCTGGTGCGTTTTTCTTTTCGGGGTTGAGGTTTCGGGTGTTCGATGTGGCATGTATAGGAGGCTAGGGCGCGGGTAGCGTACGCCACTTTACCAGCGTACGCTACTTTACCAGGATTTTGTACAAGTAATGGTTTTCTTTTGGGCAGCTACAGGATAAGCGTATGATGTGCTTTTGGGCGATACTGCTGTTCGCGTGGCACTGGGCTGGGGGTGTTGGGTTCGGGGCTGGGTCTTGGGGTTACTTGGAGGTTCATGGGTAGTTATAAGCAAGGTTCTAAGTAGGATAACTATACTTATAGCCCATATTAGGGGACTTATAACTCCACTTATAACTTATAACTACCCATGAACCTCCAAGTAGAGTGCGCCGTTAAGGATAATGGACGGCAGCCCGAGCAAGCGCTACATTTGGGCCTTATCCTGCCTGGTCAACCTTACCCAGAAACCCCGGACCTAATTCCCTCATTACTCCACACCCTGAATCTGGACCCCGATGAATACTCCCTTTCTTTCAGAGCCCGTTTAAAAGGTGTGGAGTTTAAAAAAAAAACAGGGTCTACATTCATTCATGAACACCGAACCCTCAGCCCCTCCTTGCTCCACCCGAGTGACGCGGAAGTGAAAGGGGCCAGAGGTACCGTTGTCCTGGCGACTGGCCGGTTTCAGGTTTAGGCTTTTGGGGTTTTGGGTTCAGGGCTTAGGGCGTCTGGCGTTAATTTGGGTGGTAAGGCTTTCGGTTTCTAGGGCTTAATGTTGTCGGTTTTGGGCTCACGATGTCAGGTTTGGGATAACTAGGTGCAGCTGGTAGTGTCTTTGAGAGTTTACCGCAACTGCAATACTGTCCAGAATACTCTCACCAAGATCCTTCGCGCGGTGTTCAGCTTTCTCGAAGTTTTCTGAAGTTTACTGAAGTTTACTGTATGAGGCTAAGTAAGGGCTTTCAGGCTTGCAGAGAACAGTGTCGATATCTTGGCTTGCCGCATGTTACCATGTCTGGCTGCGACCTCCGCAACTACAAGGAAGGTTTAGGGTTCAGGGCTTGAAGTTTAGAGCTCAGGGTCAGGCCATTTTTGGGCTTAGCTCTGGAATCGAAAACACTCCGTCTTCGCCCTCATCCCAATGCCAAAGTCAAAGCCCTGACCCCAGCATCTTGAACTACATAGCCGAAACCTAAACCACAAAATCCAGATCCCGTCCCAAGCAACTGGAGTTCCGGCACCGTAAACCCTAAACTTCTGAATTTCGTCTTGGAAAAACTTGTCTCGCCCCATGCTGCAGCATTGCTTATTGGGATGCCTTCTGCGCCGAGCACCAGAGACCGCCCTGAAACCGTTCATGGTCCTCGCAGATCATGTGTCCAGGGTGGTGACCCAGAGGGTCCAGTACCATCATGGAGTTACCCCTAATCGTGGTTTTGGGGAGCCTAATCCCTGAACAGCAGTATATCTATAAAATACATATATGTATATACACACACACATGTATGGACACTCTTGGTTGCTATAAAGAGTGCGAATAAAAGTTACTATATGGGGCATTATAACGGCAAACGTAAGGATTATTACTAACGGGGTTGCTATAAAGGTTATTGTAGACTCCAGCGCGCGTAGTCGCGAAGAAAGTGCGTATCGGGGATTGCAGTGCTTTTGGGATTTGGGGCTTAAGGAGTATACTGCATCATGGTTGGAGAGCGTGCATGTTGCCTTCAGGGATTGTGGGATGAGGGCTCGTTGGATTAAATCCTTGGCGATTGGGGTTTGAAGGGTGTCTAGAGTCCAGAATCCGCCCATATCCCAAACCTGAACATTTTCCAAAACCTTTTGAAGCCGAAGAGCCAATAACAACATGATCGTTGCAACTGTTCGATGCCTTTCGGAGATCCCTACACCCTACGGGTCCAAGCACCTATAATAATCATATACTCTCTCTAACATTAACCTACATGTCTACCATCCTAAATCCAAGTACCTTATTATTGGGTGCTTTGGACCCCTATGGAGGGACAGAGCCTTCGCAATCATGCTCAAATCGAAAACAGGTTCTCCAAGAGTCGCTGCAATCGGAGATCTGGGTACTAAAATGCCTAAATCGGGTTCAGGATTATAGTTAGGGTCCCTTTTTGGGATGTAGGACTTAGGGGGTTTAGGGTTTAGGGCAGTGTTAGGCATGTTGTTGTAACCAGTGCAAGCTTATGCGTCCAGCATTGGGGATTGTGGGATAGTTTAGAGCCAGCAAAGCACGGGAGTTGGAAGTACGGCTTAGGGTTTGGAGCTAGTGGAGCTTATAAACCCCTTAGATCCCTTGAAGCCACCCTAATAGATCCCTTAAAGGATTATGGCCCTCTTTCCGACAACCTGGGGGTTGAAGGCCGAGGGTTCAAGGTCCTTGAAGAGCAGATGCTCATCCAAGTGGATGGTCTCTCCGGATGTCCTTTCCTCGACGGATTCGTGTGCGGGCGCAAGCAAACAGGTCCAAGGTCTGAGGATTGGAGACTTGGTATAACCCCTAAACCCTAAACCCCAATTGCATGAGCCACCTACCCGAACCTCCGACCGAAATTGTCGGAAATTCCCAGATGAAGACCTGATTGCACTTGCTACTGATATGGCTTAGCATGCAGCCTGGCATGAAAAAAGCAACATGCAGCTTAGGGCATAAAGTGCTGCACAGCATTTAGAGGTGCAGTCTGGAGCTAGATTGATTGGCGTTAGGGTTTAGAGCATTTATTGCCCAAAATCCAATTCCAGGGGTTCAGCCTTTGTGGCATTGAAATCAGGATACGGTGATTTACGGGTGATGGGATTCCCTAAGGGTCCATGTACCCAAATAGTATATACATTGGCCTTAATGTAGTCCCTATATAGGTACATTGGGCCCAAAGTATATACTATTTGGGTACATGGACCCTTAAACTATAGAAGCCTAATAGATCCCTTGTAGAACCCTTATAGTAACCCTTGAAGTACCCTTAAAGGAGCCCCTAGTTGGGTACATGGACCCTTAGGGATTGTTGCTCTTGTGCCCGGAACTTCAAGTACCGCGAGCCCAAGTCTCAGCTCAGCCCTGGAGACCCTGACTGAGACTACCAAACTGCCAGAGGCCACTATTAGCAGTGTTCCCTATAACATCTACACACATACACACATGTGTGTGTGTGTATAAATATGTATATGTATATATATATATATATATATATATGTATATATATATATATACATATACATATACATATACATACACATACATGCATGTATGTATGCATATGTATACATATACTGGGTATAATACTGTGTATACGTATATACACACGAATACACACATACGATATTCGTCTATGGCTGTGCATGTGTCTGTGTAAGTATGTGTATATACACACTGATCATAGGTTCATCTCCAGATTAAGAGCCTACCATCCTACCACAAAAAAGGCATACAATGGTGCGAGGTGAGCCCTCAACTCCAGAATTAGACCCTCAACCCTAAGCCTTCAATCATAATCCCCAAAACCCTAAATCCTAAACCTTATAAATCCTACATCCCAAGCCCTAAATCCTACACCCTATAAACCCTAAGACCCTATAAACCCTAAGACCCTTAAACCCTAAACCCTAAGCCCTGGACCTTAAATCCTAAACCCTAAACCCTAAACTCCCTAAGACCCTTAAACCCTAAACCCTGGACCTTAAATCCTAAACCCTAAACCCTAAACCCTAAACTCCCTTAGACCCTAAACCCTTGGGCCTCTGAGCCCCCCACAACACAGTTTCCCATGAAGCGAAAGCTGCCGGCAGGGACCAAGAGCCCCCTTGGGCAACCTTGAAATTCGGGGTGCCTTTAAAAGGGATCTATAAGGATTCCTTAAAGGGATCTATAAGGGTTTAGGGGTACCTTTAAAATTTAAAGGGATCTATAAGGATTCCTTAAAGGGATCTATAAGGGTTCTATAAAGGGTTCAGGGTTTAGGGTTTAGAGTAGGAGTAGGGGCGACCTTGAGATTAGGGGTACCTTGAAAAGGGATCTATAAGGATTCCTTAAAGGGATCTGTAAGGGTTCTATATCATGGTCTTCTATATTAGTAGGAGTAGGAGTAGGGGCAACCTTCTCCATCCACTGTTCAGATGATTCGGGCTGTATTCGTGGTTATTGGGTTCAGGGTAGTGGGTTTAGGGCTTCGTGCGGCCATGACAGTAGTTTGAGGCAATATTATATGATTACCATTATGATGACGGTGAAGAGGATGATGATGATGATGATGATGATGATGCCGACGACTGCCGGAATTACATCCAGCGTAGTAGTCGTAGTCGAAGGAGCAGTCGTTGTCGTGGTGGTGGTAGCAGTAGTCGTAGTAGCAGCAGCATTAGCAGTAGCAGCAGCAGCAGCAGCAGCAGTAGCAGTAGCAGCAGCAGCAGCAGCCGTAGCCGTAGCCGTAGCAGTAGCCGTAGCCGTAGCCGTGGCCATAGCAGTAGCAGTAGCAGTAGTCGCAGTGGTAGTGGGCAGTGGCAGTAGTACTGGTACTGGTAGTGGTATAGCGGTAGTGGTATTGGTAGTGATAGCAGTAGTGATAGTCGTAGTGATAGTAGTAGTAGTAGTAGTAGCAGCAGCAGCAGCAACAGCAGGAGTAAGAGTAGTAGTAGTCGTCGTCGTAGAGGTCTCACGGCTAGTGCAGCGTCAGGCTGACCCAGTGGTATTGGCAATACTTTCGCAATTCGTTGATTCACGCGCTATAATTACATGTTCAGGATCTAATCAGCTTTAGGTGGATAGTGATCGGATAGTGACGAATATCCACCCTCTTCACATTTACATTCAATGTCCTGTTGCTACTGTTACGTTCGTCATGTTGAGATTGGTACCTTCACCATTGTCAGTCCTGTTCCTCTCATTACCAAGCTGTTTCGACTTTGAGTGTAGGCTTCAAGCAGAGGGCTGCATGGGTTCAGGGCCATGGGATGACGGATGCGGAAAAACGTAAAAAACTGCGGTTTAGGGGTTATAAGGGTAAGCTTACCCTAAAGGCCTTATATAGTATGGTCTTTGGGCCCAAAAGCCTTAGTATATGAGTCCTAAGAGCCTCAGGTTAGGGTTTAAGAGATCGGGTCGTGTTGGTGTCGCGTTTCCTGCCGTAGACAGGACACGTCCACCCGCACGCAGGGCTGCGCAGGATGAGTCGCACACACAGCGTACCTATAGTCTCCATGCCTATAGTCTCCATGGTAGTTCCTTTTTTGGTTAACCAATTTTATGGTTAGGATCCTATAATGGAGTTTTAGGTTAACCAAAGAAAGCAACTACAATGGAGACTATAGGTAGATCATATTGGGGCACTCAGCACGTGACCACCGGTGCTCCGGTCGGCTTCTCGCAGAGAGCATGGCAAAAAAGGGTTGCCGCCCCCTGACCTCTTCGCACTCCCAGCGCAGCGTCTGAACCGACATACATGTGGGTGGTTGTCAAAATAGGTCCCTTTTTGGGTACCCTAAATAATAGGTGCTGTATTATAATAAGGACCCCAAAAGGGACCATAATTTTGACAACCACCCATGTGTGTTCTCGCAACGGCCACCAGTACAGCCCAGTTGGCTGTCGATGCACCAAGGCAGGAGCAAAACGGCAGAAACCGCAGCATTGCCTTAATTAAGTCTATGCCGGAAGAATCGCTGCCCCGACGGTAAACCTGTGGCACGACGCTACAAGCTCTGCAAAACAGTGGCCCCCTGCAATGCATTATTGTCCCCACCCGACTCGCAACCCTAAATCCAATAAGCCTTCAACCCTGAACCCTCGACCCAAACCCTTCCGGACCAACTTTCCTTCGTAATTCGACCCAGCCTGATTTGGACACGGCCCCGTGGATCGCGAAGCTAAACTACCTACCACTTGAGCCTCAAAGAAATCCCGGCGGTGACGGTTTAGCGTTCAGAGTTTTCTGGGGTTTGCAGGGCATGCGCCTTCTAGGGCCCAGACCTTCCAAAATCCCTTAATTAAGGAATATACCTTAACTTATAATAGGATCCCAAATATGAATTAAGGTATATTCCTTAATTAAGGGATTTTGGAAGGTCTGGGTGCATCAGCTTCCCAACAGCAAAGAGACAAGTCAAGCAGCTAAGACCCTCCAGGTACCCTCCTTTGTAGCTCAAGGTACCCACAAAGAGGCCACTTAAAAGACGCAAGGCCTTTATCCAAAGCCCGAAATGATGGAGCGCAAAACTCCACAAAAACGCCGGTGAGAGCTTAGATGCATGCTGTGACCTGTTGGCTTCCGTGGCCAAAGTCCTAAGCCCCACCTAAAGCCTTTAGAGTTCGTAGTGCCCAATGTGGCTGCTGAGGCTTAAGAACAATTTCCGGGGTTCAAAAGCGTCTTGCGAGGGGCTTGCTGGCTAGATACTAGAGATGTAAGCCCTGTACTCCTACACCCTAGACCCTAAACCCTGAATCCTAAACCCTTGTTGTGATGTACAGCAAGTTAGACACGGCCCCTAAATAACCTACGTTTTTACGGGCTTATATTAGGAAGTCATCATGAGGAACACTAAAAGTGTAGGTTCTTTGGGTCAAAAACCAAACCCCGAAGACTCGAAACCCTGAGGTTTGCCTCCCGTCGAATTTGTCACCAAAAGCTATGCGAGATTGAGATCACTTCAACGACCTTAAGGTTTAGGGTTTAGGGTTTAGGGTTTAGGGCTACTACAGCCGTTCAATGTACTCTAAGCAATCAACCTTAACCCTACACCCCAATTAAGAACTTGCCCTTCGCTAGACGATTTCAGGGGACTGGCTCTGCCCAGCTTTTCTTCAGCAGATGCGTAAGAGGAGATCAATCGAACTGCATATACAGCCAGCCTACGGCGGCTCTGCGTAAACGAAACACAAGATAAACTGAAGAACACACACAAAAACATAAATTGGCGCTGTTCAAACCCCCTGACACATTCATGTATAACAATATAGCAGTAGAACGCCTTGAGGCTTCCAGCATTCCACGAGCTCGTCGCAAACTTCAAAATCGAACAGCCGGCTCACTGAGCGCCTCCTGGCGATGCACACGGCCGCACGCGTAGCAACTGCACAAACTCTCTGTTCATCGCTTTCGGAAACGCATCACCACGCTTTTACCGTATTATACGGCAGTATCAGCATATCTATATGCCGCATGCACGAATACACGAATGTGCTCAGATAGCAGCATTACACTGCTCCCGTAGCGTATACATACATACATGCATACATACATGCATGCATGCATACATAATCATATACGGAAGATATATAGGTATATATGTATATATATATAAACAACTTTGAATAGAAATACAACTGTAAATACATATATACATATATATATATATATGCACATGTCTGAGAGAGAGAGAGAGAGAGAGAGAGAGAGAGAGAGAGAGAGAGAGAGAGAGAGAGAGAAAAAATACACAGAGTATGTAGGTATATCTATTTACTATGCATTTGCAACTCGTCTTGTTAGCTGTGAAGTAAAGTCCGAATCGGCTCGCAGTGGGCTAAATACGTGCCCGCAAGGCAGCAGTGAAAAGTAGAGCTGGCTGTTGGAATAGGCGGGGACCTAAGTCTTGTTTACTCTTTATGTCGCTTTGTCATTTCAAACAACATGGTTGGTTCACTATGTTATTCACCCTGCCCGGTTGATAAACCTTCTAAGCTTTGGACCCTCGGCGGGAAGGGTCCTTCATCGTGTGCAGGCAGCGAAGGCCCAGGGAGCGTCATCCTCCTGGTACCTCAGATAAAGGAACGAACTTCTGGATGCTACTGATCGGTTCATACCCTTACCCCTTTTTCAGGGTGGCTATACCTTTTGTATATCATAGATCCTGACCATGAAACTACTGGTAGATACCCTAAAGACAAGGTAGGGTCTGAGTCCATATGTCGGGTTGAGGAGCGTGCACTTCTTGTCTATGCGGGGATCCCATGTAGTGCGGTTCTCAGCGGGGATTTCAGAAACGAGACGCCCGGCATGTTGGGTACGGGGCATCTGGGGTTTGTGGGCTTTTGTCAACCCGTCCTGGGGCGGCTAACACGTAAAGATAACCTATAATAGTCCCTATATAGACTTCTTCAAGACAGAACCCCAACGAAGTCGAAGCTGGTCTTTTTGGCCTTGTCGCCCGCCCCTACTGTCCAGGTTAAGGGGTTTGGGGGTTTGGGTTTGGAGTTTAGGGGTGTGGGGGGTTTATGGTCGAGGGCTTTAAGGGTTCAAGGTTTGGGGATTTCGGGATTTATATAGGGGTTTTGGGGTTTGGAACCCTCGACCTTACTACTCTCCGAACCTTAAGTCCCTTCTAACCTGAATCCTGAAAACCCTGGAGTGCGACACTTAAGCCCCAAAACCCCTACAACCCAAACCCCGAAGAAGTAACCCCCCCCCCTGCACCCAAAGCATCACCATCCGAAGTCCCAAGCTGTAGGTTCTGGGTGCCGAGCTGGCGCGGGCGGCCGAGGCGGTTGATCTCCTTGGTCTGCGGGTTCACGTGGTTGTGGGGGAAGGCGTCCTGTGCGCACCGGTGGGGGGGCTCAGCGTTCCTTCGCGGGTTGCTAGGGGGTCAAGGTTCAGGATTGGCGGATCAAGGTTTTTTTTAGGGTCTAGGCTAAGGCTCCATAGTAGTTCCTTTTGGGGTTCATATATAGAATCCTACACGGTAAACCCAAAAAGGAACTACATACTATAAAGCCTCTGGGTAGCTTTATGGGCGCGTGTGTTGGGGTCCGAGCTTTGCAAGGCTCAGGCCATCGGGATGTAGGCGTTCGGGCTCAGAGTTCCCACACCCCCCGGAAGGATCCAGAAAGTGGAACCCCTTACAGTGAATCCCATAAAGTTGGAAACCGGATTAAGGCCAAATAGTGCTGCGATTCCCTATACATGACTCTTAAGCATTGAGGCTATTGGGTTTCCAACTTTATGGGGTTTACTGTATTTTGAACCCTAAACTACTCAAGGTCACTGTATAGCAACCTGGTTACAGGATCCACTTTTTCCGATGGGTCTGGGGCTAGGCTTTAGGGAGTGGGGAGTACGGTGTACAGGACTAGGGAGCAGTGCAGGTCTTCAGGTTTGGGACATTAGGGTTCTCTGTTTGGGGGTTCATATTTAGAGTCCTATAAGGTTCTCCCCAAAAGGAACTACTATGGAGCTATGGTCGGGTCTATAGGTTTTAGGGTGGGCATCTGAAACCCATGCGCGCTCAGCAGCATCACAATACTCACAACGGGTGGCGAGATCTCTGAAACCTTGCCCTCAGCCAAAGTCTAGGCCATGCTCCTAGACCCTCCATCTACCCTCTATAGACCCTAAATGCCCCTCATTTGGGACCATATACCCCTATTTGCGGGTACAAGGAGGGTCCTCGCTACCAGCATTGCAAACCACATGACATGCGAAGCCCAAAACCTCACGGCCACATAGACCACAAACCTCCCAGACCTCCACTCGAAACCCCGGATTTCATAAAACCTCAAAAAATTACACCCCACCCCTCTTTCAGGATACCTATAAGTCTCTGGTTAGGATGTGCTATTAAGTTATATTCAGATTCAAAGTAGGGTACCTTAAATAGAGGGCAAAACAGCGGTAGGCTATGAGCCTCCTGAACCCCAAGACAACCCTAAACCCTAAACCCAAGAAAGCCCTCCCCAGAAACCCCCACTGCAAACCCTCGGAGTCTGGCCTTCGGGCGAACCAGCTCCTTGAAAAATCCTTTGACCTCGCATTTGGCTAAGGTTGGTTTAGGATTTAGGTCATTTGGTTAGGGTTCGTTTAGGATTTAGGTCATTTGGTTAGGGTTTCATTTAGGATTTAGGCTTGTCTCTGCATAGGGTGGGCGGAGGTTTTGGGACGGAGGTCCATTCTTTTTTGAACGCCTAAAACGATGCCAATGGTGACCCCCCGTTCCTTATAACAGCGGCAGGATGGTGCAACTGGTGGCCTGGCAGGGCGACATCCTCGAACTCGACATTCCCAGACCTTCCAAAATCCCTTAATTAAGGAATATACCTTAATTCATATTTGGGATCCTATTATAATTTAAGGTATATTCCTTAATTAAGGGATTTTGGAAGGTCTGGGTTGTCCCCAACAGATCTGAGGTGCTTGAGCTGCTCTGGATCAGCCGCATAGGCACGTGACAACGTCTCACCACGAACCTCCACTTCCCCGACCTCGAAGGTCTTGAACTCTCGGCTCACCTCATCGAGGATGACGGTGGAGAGCTCTCCTGCTGGCAATCCTTGATCCCAGGTTTTCGCGCTCTGCGTCTTCGCCTCTTTCACTTGGAATCCGGCGTTTGGATCAACGCTCAGACCCGCGCACACAGACCCGGGATCCAAGGTAGCCTTGGTGTCCATGGTCACATGATCCACCAGCCCTAGATAGTCCTCTGGCAATTTGCTCAATTAGGGTTTAGGGTTTAGGATGGACTGCAAATTAGGAATCTGGGGCGTCGGGTGTGAAATTGCTTTGGCTTCGTGGCAAAGGTGCCGAAGGATTCGAGACCGGGTTTAGGCTTTAGGTTTTAGGCTGAGCCTCAAACCTGCTACCATCCCTTTAAGCCTTTCGGGTTGGGGATGTGGGTAGTTCTCTAGATTCGGGCCCCTTTCCAGGTTCCAAAAGCCATGGCACCCTTCTGAAACAGACCCTAAACGCCTGGACCCCACAACCACCTTCTACTATACCTTACATACCCCTCCACACCGTTTAGGGTTTAGGGTTTGGGTCCAGGACCATAAGAGAGCGCTGTCCTGGTTGGACCCTGATTTCGAGAACAACCCAGAATCTTCGGCTCTAGCCACCCAGTCCCCAACCTCGATGCTCGACGCCCCCCCTCCAAAAAAAAGCACACTACAAACTCTGGTCGTGGTTTAGGGTTTAGGATTAAAGCTTAGGGGGATTTAAAAGTTTAGGGTTCAGGAGTTTAGGGGTTTAGGGCTTATAGGGGTTTGGGGTTCAGGGGTTTAGCGGTCTAGGGTTTAGAGGTATAGGGCTTCAGGGGACAAACACTACTAGGGTTTGGGGTTTACACGCAACACTTTTCCTCGAGCCCCTGAGCAGCAAGACGAACTCCAAACCCTTCAGGCTCAGCAAACCGCATCTCCTAAGCTGCATAATAGGGTTTAGGGTTTAGGGTTTAGGAAACCTCAATAAGCCATCTGGAAACCAATTTGAAGCCCTTCTGAAGCGCGGAGATAACCTCTCTTCCAGCCCTCCCCCGGCTCGAAATACAACAACCAACCCTAAAGCCTAAACCGCCCCCGAAACCCCCTAAACCGCCTCAGCCGTAAACCCTCATCCTCAAACCCCTACACCCCCAAGGTCCCTCAACCCCTAAACCCCCAAAAGCCTCAAGCCCCCTGGAGCCCTTATAGGAACCCCATAGATCCCTTAAAAGGAACCCTTTAAAGGAGCCCTTATAGAACCCTATAGATCCCTTAAAGGAAAGGAACCCGTTAAAGGAGCCCTTATAAAACCCTATAGACCCCTTGAAGGAACCCGTTGAAGGAGCCCTTATAGAACCCTATAGATCCCTTAAAGGAACCCCTTCAAAAGAGCCCTCAGAAACCCCCGAAACCCTGGGAGGCCTCCGAGAAGGTCCCTTCAGTGACGATGGCCGGCGTCTGATAGAAGTCCAACCAGGCGATGGCCCAGCCTTAGGGTTTATAGGGTTTATAGGGTCTTTTGGGTTTAGGGTTTAGTTTCTTTTTTTATGTTAAGGTTTAGGGTTTAGGGTTTATAGGGTTTTAGGGTTTAGGGTTTAGGGATGGCCCAGCCAGACACCCCCCCCCCAAGGGCCATTTCATAGAGAGCTGATGGTCTTTAATAGTGGGCATATAAAGCAAAAAAAGGAACAGTTGGGGGATCTAAGGGTTTGGGGGCCCATTATACTACTGTAGTATACTGTAGTTATACTAAGGAAGCCCCAAAATAGTATAGGTAATTATTAAGGCCCCTTATAGTAGCTAGGGGTTTAGGGTTTAGAGTTTGGGAGTTCGCGGAGTCCCGGGTTCAGGGTTGTAGCTTTGGTGTTTAAAATAGGGACCCGAAAAGGCACATAAGCATCAGCATTTTGTGGGGATATCCCTACCTTATGGGCTTCCTTTTAAAGGGGGTTTATATGGGACATCCCTATCCTAATTTTTGCTTATGTGCTTTTTTGGGGGGCCTAGTTTAGGGTTCGGGGTCTGGGGTCTAAGCGGCCAACCCCTTGAGTTTTTGCTAGGCAGGGCTTTATATGGCTCGTTACGGGCTCCTTGAAGGGATTCTGTGAGGGCTCCTATATATCTCTACAAGAGCTTTCCTGCATGTTGGGGCTTGCTGGGCTTGTGATTGAGGGCATCCATACTAGTCAAACGTGTTACTTGCTTCTTTTGCCTCTCTTTTGAGCAAGGGGGATGGGAGGCCTTGTTAAAACAGTTTGTGTCTATCACTTTTTGCTGGGTGGAGGCCGGGTCACTGAACCCTAAGCCCTATGCCCTAAACCGTATCGAAACCCCAAACCCTGAACCCTAATCAAACTCACCACCAACCAGGACCCCTCAAGTGCACTTTAAAACAGCCCTTGTGGTCCTTAGTCATGCGTATTTATGGTATAACAGAGGGTAGGTGGGGGTCTAGGAAGGTTCCCAGTTTCGGCCGTCTGCTCCCAGCAGCCCATCGCCCGAAGAGCCCAGACTGCGTAATATAGTGGCCTTAATAATTAGAATAGGGTTCCTTTAGAGGGGGTTACTACAAGAGATAAGGGATCTATGATAGGGTTCTAATATAATAGTGACCTTGCTAATGGAATAGGGTTTTGGGCCCCATTTCCTTGTACTTATAATAAGAAACCCCGCAATAGTATTGGTCATTATTCAGGCCCCTTTGGTAATTTCTGAAGTCGTGCATAATCCCCCCACCATAGGAAGAAGAAGGCAAGGAAGAAGTCCCATATCATGGATTATGATCGAACTCTTATGCCATGTATACACCAATGTAGACCCTGATGAATAAGCACCCCTCCTCCCTTCTCAATGGGTGTAGTGGGCAAGGGGTCTACCTTGAGGTCGACTCCTTATCCCTGAGGCTCTAAGGACTCATATAGTAAGGCTTTTGGGCCCAAAGACCATACTATATAAGGCTTTTGGGCCAATTTGAGCCTCAGGATATGATTGAGCGTCAGAGTTTCTTAATGCAAAGGCTGCCTACAGCAGGGATCCTACTCTTTCGGGTCTGTAATGGGGGCGCTGATGTTCTGATAAAGCTCCCATCAGGGCAGGGCGACTTCAATATTTTACTCTGGCACCCGATGCCTGGAATTAATATAGGAACCTTAGTCAGTACTTGGAATAGGGTTTGGGGGGGGGAGGGGGGCTCCTTGATGTAATAATAGTACAATGCATCCCCAAACCCTCTTCTCATTGTTGAGGCCCCTATGGTATCATCCTAATTACTTGTGTCATCATGTAGCCTGGACCTGAGGCCCACAAGAACTTCGAAATTGAAACAACGCCCGGCCATTGGAGGAACCATGTTGAGAAAAGCCCTAAACCCTAGACCCCAAAGCCTAGAACCCGAGAAGAGAAAACCTGTACTATTCTGGGGGGTTCCTTATTATCATTGCCGTATAGCGGGCCCAAAAAACCTATTCTAATTTACCTCGAACCCCAAACCCTGCAACCTTACGGTTGATGATATAAATCCTGCATTACCCATATTAAGGAATATGCAATGATTCCAATTTAGAGCAACCTTATGAAAGCCAGGAAACCATGGGCAATGCGCACTGGCATAGAGTTGGACCCCATGGCCTGAGCGCTTGCGGTTCCCAGAGCCTCCGAAACCCCTTTATTAAGGAACATATATACCTTACCCTATGCCTCCAGGGACCTTATTATGGGGTCCTTAAGGGGTCTAGGGCCCTCCTTGGAGGGATAGGGTTAAGTCATATTAGGAGAGGTTCTGGGTTTATGGGTCTGGGTATTTGGTTTAGGGTCCAGGGCTGCGGGTTTAGCTCCGCTTCTCTGCTGCGCTTTAAATCGCTCATGGAGGCTAGCCCTAATATTGTTTAACCCCTAACCCCTGAACAAACCAAAACCCTAGGCCCAAAGCTCTAAACCCCGAAACCCCAAATCGTAAACCCTAAACTCATTACTTCAGACACCTTAAAGTTCAGTAGCCATGTTTCAAACGATCCCAACATGACCTTGAACATCTCGTTAGGGGTACTTGTAAGGCTTCCTGTAAGGGTTCCTTTAGGGCTTCCCTTTCAGGGCTTCTTTAAGGTTCCTTTAAAGGCTGCCAAAGTTGGCCCTGATCTAACCCGACCTGACCCAACTCGACACTTCTACCTTTTTACCAACCGGCAAGTACTTCTGCCCCTACAGTCTGCCAGGCCCCGAAATTAAGCCCTAAACCCTAAACCCCTAAACCCTAAACCCCTAAACCCTAAACCCTCAACGCTTAACTCCAAGCCCAAAACCTGAACCCAACGTCTGAACCCTAAAACTCAAAGCCTGAACCCCCTCTACAGCCTAAGCCCTATCGAGTCTAGGATGCCCAGTAACCTAGGATTAAAAAGGGCTCCCTTTTGGGTATTGGGTAACTGTATAAGGAGCCTAGGACTACAAAAAGGAAATAAGGGTACTACTGGGCATCCTAGGTGTGATGCCAAGTGCCCGGCTGCAGTTTCCGCCTTCGGTGTCAGGCCACACGAGAAGTTTGCTGTCGATCTTCCGACACTTCGAGCCACAAGGTTGCAGCGTCCTTCTGTGGGGTTAGGAGACTAGGGATCCTAACCAGTACCCACTGTAGGGCTTTGGTGGAGGCAGCTTCGGAGACTAGCGATGTGGAAAAAATTCTGCACGGATTAGGGCTGAGGATTCAGATTGCCAGCTTGGGATTTACAATACAAGTATGGAAGTTTCCGAAAATAGGGGACCCTAATATAGTACATAGAAGGATCCTTATTATGAGGACCCCAAAATGCGGTACCCTAAGTTTCGGAAATTCCCGTATAGGGCTTAGGGTTGAGGGTAGACTCTGAGCTTGAGGGGTGTAGGTTTTAGAGGTCGAAGTCTTAGCTTTGGCCGGAAACTCTGCTCGGATTCGTGGTACCATAGGTCCGACCCGTCTCCGTAGTGATGCAACCATGAAAGGGGGGGTAAGTTTAGGGTTTAGTTTACATGGTAAGTTTCGGGTTTAGCTTACATGGTAGGTTTAGGGTTTAGTTTGCATGGCAAGTTTAGGGTTTAGTTTACATGGTAGGGTTAGGGTTTAGTTTACATTGTAAGTTTAGGGTTTAGCTCACATGGTAGGTTTAGGTGTTAGTTTACATGGTAAGTTTAAGGTTTAGCTCACATGGTAGGTTTAGGTGTTAGTTTACATGGTAAGTTTAGGGTTTAGCGTACCTGGTAGGTGTAGGGTTTAGTTTACATGGTAAGTTTAGGGTTTAGCTTACATGGTAGGCATAGAGTTTAGTTTACATGGTAAGTTTAGGGAGTTTAGTTTACCTCCTAGCTGTGATTACTACGAATACTGGCAGCGTCAGTTTAGGGTTTAGTTTACATCCTAGCTGTGATTACTACGAGTGCTGAGTACTGGCAGCGTGATCTTGACTAGCCCGATTGTTAAAGGAACGGAATGGAGATTCGAAAGCCCTGAGGTGCGTGGTTAGTTAGGGAACAAGGTCACCGAATTAGGGTGTACCAGGTTTCGAGTTTAAGGGTCCGTAGCTTCAAAATAAAGCAAAGTATGATGTACTGACGAGGACGAGACGAGCAGGCAGAAGGGTTCAGTGCGCAACGCCTCGTTATTATGTTTACAGGCAGAACAGCCAGAATGCAGACGCATATTTTCTTGAGCCAATGAACGACAGTAGGTGCAGGTGACTAGCTACATCTTCCACAAAATACACCCCCCGCGCATCTTAGTGCAACGGTTGAGGCGAAGGCGATGGAAGGAAAGACTAGTCACTAGACCGTCGTGAGCATATCACTTTGTGATAGCGGAAACAACTTGCAACAAAAGCAAATTATGCGGCCGATGTTTTGCGCCCTGTGCTGTTTGTACGAGAAGGTTAGCTACCAACCCGTTAGGGCGGTGCCGACGCTTAAATCTCACTTCACTACTAACCAGACGGCATCTAAATGTCTCAGAATACCATCCCGTTAGGGAGGTGATCAAGCTCGGCGTAATGGGCCGTCGATCAGATGACCTCAGTAGATGCGGTCACGGCGGTTGGTCCTGTAGTTGTAGACCTCATGGATCCATCCTGACAAGAACCATTGGGCATGAGAGGTGTCCAGAATCGTGAAGCCATGTGGATTGCCATGAGTAGGAATGGCATTCACGACTGAAGTAGGCTGGATGTAATCTTCGGTCATCGCAGCGAACACCGCCCATTGGTACATGTCAACGCGGTGCCAGTCCATTCGCCTGGCAAGCGAAGGATCGATGATGTTGCCGGAAAGATCGTTCCCCAACACGAAGTTTGGGTACAACAATCCTGCGACCCTGAGCTGCTCAAAGAAGTTGACAACAGTCTCACGCATCCGGACCTGTCGGTCGGAGACATCTCTCGTCTCGAAGAACACGCCGAAGGTCGGTGGATCATGGGGTCGCCGGCGGTAGGTCTCGGACCATTCGCGCCTTGTGCCAAGATCAACAGCAGAGGACGGTGTCTCGCTCACTGTTCCATCCATAGTGGTATCGGGAGCAACCGTTTCCGGTGCTGGACTGCTGAAGCCTGTACCAGCACGCATTGCATCCCAATCCGCGTCACTGATGTAGCTGGACGGATCACGTGCCACACGCCTGGGCGGCGGCATCGCAGGCTCCCGAGGGGTGCGATCGGTAGATGAGCCCGCTCCATCTCCAGGGTTGGTCCGGATGTGGACCTCGGTCGGACGATGTCTGGCGATCGGGGACCTTGTGCGATTGCGCTCTGCTGTACCCGATGCACGCTCGTCAGAGCTGCGACCTCGTCGTGCAGGAGATGCCGGAGGCTCACGTGGGCGACGTTCGGACGCGGGTGCCGAAGTGGTCAACCTCACGTGGCCGCTCTCCCCGATGCGCTTGTCCATGTAGTACTGCTGGTACCGACGATAGTAAGGGGTATTGGCCAGCAACTCGTTGAGCTGACGTTTGCCAAGTCCCTGTGCCTCAGCGGGTACCTGCAGATCTCTCTGGGTGCGAAGAGAAGGATTTGTCTTCTCGATCCTTGTCCGGCTCAGCGGCAGTTGTGCCTTGAAGAAAGTAGCCAGCTCGGCCATGATCGGCAAGATTTCATTCTGCACGACGATGTATTTCTCCCCATCGTACTGCAGGATGGAAAACTCATGCTGGTTCGACTTCACAGCCTTGATGAGAACTGCAATCTCATTGATGGTGTAAAACCGATCATGAAAACAAATCAGACACTCCGTGAGGAGGTCGATCTCAAGCTGGCCTGTCACCCAGAGGAGGGCAACCTTTCCAGTGGCATCATAGTAGGTGGACGAACCATGCCCTTTTCCTTTGCCCTGAGGATCAGGAAGCCTCACGTTAGCGAAGCGTTGCAGCGCCTCGACAGTGTGAAAGCTGAGACCCATTTTGGCGTAGTTGTGAGCAGTGATGGGGTCCACACTGTATTGCCCCTGCGGAGTGGTGTTGTGGAGCTTCTCCGCTCTCTTCTGCTGATTGAGGACCTTCTGGCGGATGCCAGACGCTGTGCTTTGGATTCGTTCCCTTTCTTCTGGCCCTTGAATCTTCACACGCGCGTGCTTGAGCCCCGAGGATGGCTGCAAGTCAATGATGTTGACCTGCCTGCCCTCTCGGGCGGCGCTTCGCCGGAGTCTGTCGGGCTCGGCGATAATCGCAAGGTCGGTCATCTCGATGAGGCGACGTTGGCAACCTGGACAGGAGATCATTCCGTCGATGTACTTGTGATTGCACGAGCTGCAATGGTACCCGGGGTAGAGTACCAACTCCTGTTTGATCCAGTGCCTCGGTTCAATCCTCTGGCGAAGTCGGATCCGCTTGCCTTCCATGGATGGCCAGACGTGGATGCCGATTCCGAGCGAGCCGTCATATGTTTCGATGAGCTGGTCATCGTTCTTCCTTCGCTCGATGACTTCTTCGCCGACCTCGCTCAAGATGTCCGCCGAAATGCGAAACGGGGTCTTGCAGTCGATTGCGACCGGCGCCCACTCAGCGATGGTGAGATTCTCGGCGCTTTCCAACAAGTCGAGAAAACAGTTGTGCTGCTCCAAGGCAAATTGATCTGGACCAAAGATGTACTTGTGGCTTCCATCCTTGTTCCAGCTCGCTAGAGCGGAGTCAATGTTCCGACGGAACGCCTGGTAGGCCGGATTGACCCACACAGGCTCTGCTGTGCCCCGCTGATAAGCGTAAACCAGATATCGATTGCTGATCCAATCTGGCGTCTCCAGTGCCCCGGAGCGAGTCTCGAAGAGCCGGACGCCGTCCAAGACGGCCATTTGGAGATCGATGGCGAACTCGACGTCCGCCGCCTCGCGAAGGCCCGCATTGTCATCCCTTTTCCATTCTGGTTGCTTTGACATCATGACAAAAGCTCTGCTACCACTCTCGTGGAGCGCGGCACCACCAGGCAACAATCCGTATCTGATGATATCTGGGAAGTGCCTCATGAAGGTGCCGTGGTAGCCCAGTTTGCAAGGGAAATCGACAAACTCCTGGGAGTACATGTCGAACGGATGAATCTTAGGCCGAGTCGCTAGACTGGCGTCCCATGGCACAAAGGAATGCACCACGGAGTGGATGTCGGCGAGTTCGGTATCGTCACCGAAGAGCCCCGACCAATGCCCATGGATAGCCCGAGCTCGAAGCACGTCAAATTCCTGATCATTGTGCTTCTGAATGTAAACTTCGTAGCGGGCTTTCCCGTCGACTGGAGTCTTAAAGACTTCGAAGATCTGGGAGACCTTGAGCCCGTTCCAGATCTGGCTAAGGGCATCGATGAACTCTTCCCAGTCCATCGAGAGGTCGTTCCGACGGATCGTCACTGTCGGCGTTCTATTGCCGTACTCGGGCTTGTTGGTGAAGCCTCTGAGGACGAATGCACACTTCTTGCCCAGTTTGAAGCGCTGGCCTTCACTGAGGTGTCGATGATCAGACGCGAAGGGCGGCAGGTCCGGGCCTGACAACCAAAACTGACCATCCCTTCCGGGAGGTGACGCTTCTGCCTTGGCACTGGCAGCGTGCTCCGCTTTCGGCGTAGGTGCCGATTTCACAGCGGTGATAGGCATCTTCTTAGGAGGCGGTGGCTGCAACGGTTCAGTAGGCTTTGCGCCAGACGATGCAGACTTCCCAGGAACTTCCTTGGGCGGGAGTGTGCCAGACGCCGACGATGAGGATGCAGCCTGCGGCACGGCAGGAGGTACAGCATGAGCCTTCGTGGCCAAAGGTAAGATACCAGTTGCCTTAGGCTCCGCGTCAGCGGGCCGCGCCTTTGGAGGAACAGGTGGTTTCTTGGCCTCCTCCAACTGCATTTCCCTCATCAAATTCTGAATCCCGACAGATCCCCTCGCGTAGAATCGGGGCCGCTTGCTGAGTTCTTCTTCAGTGAGCTCCTCAATGTCTTTGAAGATTTTGTTAGACTCAGCATCCTCGTTAGAGGTGCGACCAATCTCCAGATCGAGACCGTAGACGCCGAGGGCATTCGCCAAGGCAATCTCTTCATCAGTCGCAGCCTCTTCACCGTGACTGCCGATCTGGAGCTTGGTGATCATCACAGAGGGATCCGAGTTGTCCTCAGTTCTCTGGACAACATTTTCGGCTCCAGGTGTCGTGTCGAAGAGGACACGATCGGTGTCGGTCAGCTCCTCCGGCTCGGCACACAGAAGATCCTGATGTGCGGCCAACAGCGGAGCACTCAACACGATCTGTTCGTCGTCCCCCCGGACGTCTGGCGGTTCCTCGCGCTCGGTGTCAGCACAGACGTGCATGTCCTTCAATGGCGGGACCGTTATACGGGAGTCCGGCTTGGCCAGGTGGAAGTGCTCGAAGAAGACCACCTCTCGGCGGTTGGCAACCAATTCTGATCGCAAGTCCGTCACCGCACGGTCAAAGACCGTGGCGGTGACAAGTGACTTGTACCATGTGACAACCGCGGCCACATTGTCAGCCGTGAAGTTCGTGTGAAACTTGTCTGGTCTGTCAGTGGCGCCCAACACTGGGTTGGGGTCGACCAGTCTCACACCTGCTTCGGCCAACACTTTCGTGTGGCGAGTCATCTCCTCGTCGTACTCTTCCGGCAGGCCGTACATAAAGCCATTCTCGGGGCCTGAGATCATTGTCACAGAATTCACCCCTGGCCGGTCCTTTAGGGCGGCGATCTTGACGACATCTTCCTGAACCTTCTTGAGCTGCTTGATCGGCCACTCGAAGGCTTTGCGAGCCATCTCTGCCGTCTCTTTCACCCACGGCGACTGGTGGTGCCAGGTGAAGGCCTTGTAGCCCCACTTGCCGTAGACGTCATTGCCAGTCCACGAAATGAAAATGTCAAACCCTTCCGGGTGACGAGGCTCATGCTTCCTGAGAGCGATGATCCGGTCGTGGATGTGACCGAGACCCTGCCCCCACAACATGGAGACCTCCGATCCGGAGTTTCTGGGCTCGCTTCGCAGTGCCTGGCGCAGCTCATCATTGAACGTCCTTTTGGTCAGGACACGGGCTCCTTGGAATTGCACAAAGGCCAAGGAGCTGTCACCAACCACAATGGCGAATGATCTCTCATTCGCCGGCGGTGCGATCCGCTGGAGCGAGGGCGTGAAGAGCCCGCTCAGCAAGCGCACGCTCGCCGGAAAAAGACGATGTTTCCCTAACCCTTCCGTTAGGAGGGTGAAGCGGTGGCACAGGTCGTACATTCTCGTTGAGTCGAATGCCGACGACGCCCTTGTGCTCCAGCCCAGTGTCGCCATGTCACGCAAAAAGTCGATCAAAAGAGAAAGCCATCCGTCTAGGGAGGCGTCTTGGACCAAGGCTCCTGTTGCCGACACATCGTCGGGCGCCTTGACGCCTCTCTCGGCGTGCCACACTTCGTAAAGCGTGGTCCAACGATCGTGAGGATACTGCTTTCGCAGATCGAGCCACTCGTGAACCGGGATGCACCTCAAGAACAACGACATGTGGTCGTCACTCTCCGTCGGCTCCTTGATGAACTTCGCGATGTCTCGGAAAGCCGCGGGTTTGGTGAGTCCTGCCAACGCGTCAGCGAGGCGATCAGGATCCTGGAGGGCCAGGCGAAACTCTTCCGCCCTCTCCAAGGCATCCGCCTCGTAGATCGTCTCAAGTGAATGAGGGATGCTGGTCATTGCGTAAGCAAGACGGGAGTGAGAAGTCGCTGAAAGCTTGGGTGCTTGAGGTCTGATGGCTACCATAGCAACCGACTTTGCAACTTGCAATTCCATGCAATGCTCTTCATAGGACTTGATGATCCTTTCGCTAACCTGCAAGTGATAAGGACTGTCTGAGCTACGACACTTCTTGTGGTTGTCCCTATCACGACACTGCAGTGAAGCGAATGCACTTCTTATGTGCGTAACATTCGTACTCAATGTGATGGGAACACGAGCCATCAATCCATCAGGACCCATGAAGTTGACCCCACAGGCGTCAAAAGACCTGTCGTTGAGCATGTGTTTGGTAAGCCACTTCTGGACTCTTTCACTGGTGAGGTAAGGGTTGTCCTTATCCGCCATCAGAACATAATCAGATCTCAACGAGTCTAATCCAGTGGAGACATCAACAAATGAAGCCCATGCTTTGTAGAATGTTTTCTTGGTAATTTCATTGCTGCACATCCCATCCGCTAGGAGGGTGAAGGCTGTCTGATGAGTCTGGGAAGACGATGGAATACGGAGCCAAACCAACACCGACGCTCCAGCCTTATGGAGTCTTTTAGCCTTGTTGAGTAGGTCCTTCCTAGCATGAACTGAACTGATCTCATCCATACCATGGACCGTAACCCAGCTGACCGAAGGATGACTCTGCTGATCTATCGACTTCACAAACGACACACCATCAAACGCAACCTCAATGATCAAAGTCTTGCACTTGGTTTCTGGCCTCTTGAGCACGCCTTCCGGCTGCTGTGGTGCGGCCGTGGCTTTCCTGACTCTAGATTTGTCAGGGCCAATGCGCATAAGCTCAAGGGCTCTAGTCCACTTCTCCAGGTTGGTGAAGGGTTTAGTGAGGATGTCGGCAGCTTGCAACAAAGTGCTGATATACGCCATCTTATAATGCTTTCTTCTAAATTGTTCTGCGATCCAACCGAGATTGATTCTTTGTGTTTTGTCGGCATGTCTAAAAGCTGGCGACTTACCGGACTCAAGAATTCTTATGGTGGCCTGGTTATCTTCGAGCACAATGGGTTCGATAGCATGCGGCATGCAGGCTATGAGTCCAATGTCTTTACTGCCAGACGTTGGGGCAAGCTTCTCAATGTCAACGCCCCCCGAATCCCTGATACCGGCGAGTTCCTTATGCATCTCTGCTTCCGCTTCCGCGAAGCGACGATAGTCCATTGCCGATCTTCGGTAGATGCAGATTAAGGTATCGCATTGCACTGAATAGGAGGAGTTATGAAGCTCTTCCCAGGCGACAGCTTCCTCAATTCTAGTCCATTTCCCCTTACTTTGAATCCATACATCTCTCAATGGATGACTGGTCATCTCAGAGGGTTCGGGTATAGTTGATACACCCGTGTAGACACAGAGGTGCCTGCCGTCAGGCAAACGATGCGATCCTGTTGACTTTATTTTGGACACTTCATTGTCAGGGACCTTAGTAAGATCAATGGTTTTGCCTTTCGTTAGAGAGGCGTGTTGCTGCTTGGTATCTCCCCCCGCGTTCAGGAGTACGCTCCAAAGTGCGGATGAAGGAAGTCCCAATGCACGCAGCGACACATTTGCACAAACAACCTCAGCTTCAGTACTGCTAAGTGCTGTGCTTGTTTGTTTCTTACTAAAAGCACTAAGCGGAAAGTAAGTGTTGGGGCCAACTAAAGCCAGGAATCCCCCTGATGTACTGCGATTGTCGTGCTCACCTGCATGATCTGAATCAGCGAATAGCCAAAGATTGCACTTATCAAGACTATCGCCCACAAACCCAGACATTTTATAGTGCAAGGTGGTTTGCACATAACACATCAGACGGTGCAACGCCTTATCGCAATCAGCGGACCACTTGGTAACCCGACTAGCCAGACCCTGAACGGCACGAAGAAGATCGAATCGAGCCATTCTTGCTGCAAATAGCAATTTCATCAGGACTCTGCTTGCTATCGGAGCAAGTTTGCCCTTGGCCTCTGCCTCAGCTTCCACCGGGCGAGCAATTTTGTCATCGTAGAACGGAGTGCTTGCTTTCTTCAGAGTCTGGAACTCTGGGCCAGCTAGCTCTTTGTAGCGATCAATGGCCTGTTGCAAGAATGAACTCATATCGTAGATGACTTGCTTAGTGGGTGCTTTCATGCATCCTTTGCCCTCGTCAAGCTGATTGACATCATAGAAGGCCTGCTTTCGAGCAGCTTTCTTGGCTTTGGTTTTGTCCCGCACTTTCTTGACAGCAGCAAGTGCAGATGCGCGGGAATGTTGATTAGACAAAAGGTAAGTGGAACCAATCCATAGTTCCCCCCGCTTTCTATTTTGACCATGTTCATCCCAAACCTCTTCAAGCGAATTCGTAGAAACCAAGGACCTCACTTCCGTGAGTCGTGTTTTGCCAAGGTTCATCGCCTGAGCTTCCTCTGATCTGAGACTATATAGCGCTTTGCGGGGCTGAAGGTGGTGCCTAACAACCACACCTTCTTCAGGGTAATATTCGGTGTAATCCTCAACGGCAGCAGCTGATGCAGGCTTGGCAGCAGGATCAGGAATGCTCTTGTCGAACACGTGAGCAAAGGGATGGTCAGCTTTTTCAAGCGACGTGGAGGTGGACACATGTTCACAACCGAGATATCTTCCCAGCGGAGCAGGAGTGTCCATGTCGATCTTAGAAGCTATCAACTCCCATCCTTTAGCCATGTTTTGCTTTGGTCCTGCCATCTTGAAATCATCAACATAAACCGCAAGCAACAGCTTGAGATCAGGATGATAAAACACAGAAGGCCAAGCCGCCGGAAATACCAAATGAAACCCAACTTCTTTTAACATCTTTTCACAGTGCTGCTCCCAGAAGCCTCCACTATCTGGGTGTCCATACAAAGTCTTCAACCCTACCTTCTGAGTGATGACATTGTGCTCTCCCTTTCGGGCAGCGGGGTCGTGAATCCAAAGTTCACCACCTTCGAAGCTGCCAAGACTGATAGTGAAATTGGTGGAATCCTTCATGTTGTGAGCATCCTTGTGAACCTTAACGGACGAACCGTGATTGATGCAAACCGATGAGCAATCTCCCGTCATTCCATGATTCTGGAGGAATGCATTGATGTATCGGGTAGAATGGGCATACTTCTGCGTACGGTTAGTAATGCCCTGGACGCCGCCATGAGCGAAAGCGCCAAGCACAAGGTACTCGACGTTTCCGTCGGTGCGACTCTGGTTGTTTGTAATTGACTTACGATTGCTCTTGGAGGGCTTGCAGTTCATAGATTGCAGTAGCTTCAGACAAGACTTACACTGGAAGTCAAGGTTCTCAAGTAACTCTTTTGCAATCCTCTCTGACTCCTCAACACACTTGCCAGGTTTCTCAACCGGCGATGCAGGAAGGCTGGACTCCGGACGTGGTCGCGCGGGAAGCGCAACATTTTCCTTCCAAGACTTCAGGTATGGAACGTTGTCCTTCACATCGAGATAAACCTTGTTCCCGTTGTGGTCCCTGAAGTAGGGTCTACAATTAGCTCTCCAGATAAAGTCAAACCCTTCCTCCATGCACTTCTGTCCAACCGAGAGAACGGATGGTGAATCGAGTAGAACATATGGTTCGGCGGTCGTATTGATCGAAGGAATCCTAACCTTGCATTGTTTGTCAGCATAGTTAGGTCCGTTGGCGGTAATCATGTTGATAGGCCGATCCGACAAGAAATCCTTTACTTCACCGAGAACGTTTTTCGATATCAAATCCTGAGCACTGCCAGTGTCGGCAATCCATTCCATTTCAATCACAGGATCTGATCGGCTCCCCTTTGCTGGGCATCCGACAGATATGCCGGGCGCAATGCAATGAGCACAACCGAACTCAGTCTTACACATGAACTTACATGCTGGATTCGTACCTTGGTTCATACCTTCAACGGTTGACCTCAGCATTTTAGCTGTCGCCAAAGCATCCCGAACATCCTGCCCATCAGGTTTGGGCTTGTAGTTAACAGGAAATTCTTCACTGAAAACCCTCGGCTCGATTTCAACCTCACGCCACTTGGAAGATTCAGGGGGCGTGGGAATGTAGTGATACTCAGGAGCATTCGAGAATCGCACAGATGCCAGAGCAACGTGAGCGGTGCTTGCACACGAGTCAATGAAGTTCGGCATTTCCTTCCGGAAAGCGTGTGCATCGGCTTGGGATGCCGAACCTGCGACAAGTGCGCCTAAGAGGCAGACGGCGGCCGGAAGCGAAGCCTTAGGTTTCCGCCCCCCCGAGCCCTTGCTGTTCCCAGAGCCTTTGCTCCCCTTGGAGCCTCCACTACCCTTGGAACTTTTAGAGCTGGAGCGAGACTTCTTCCTATGCTTCTTTTCTTTCTTCTGTTTCTTACTCTTCTTTTCGCCGCTAGACTCTCTACCGCTACCAGTGGCAGGAGCAGAAGGCTGGCCTTTGTGTATGAAACGGCACTTGTCACCCTTGTTGCATTTACCATGCTTGAAGAATTTGCACTCAGCATTAATCTTCCCAGGAGATGGGCTCCCCCTTGCGGGGGGCGACTTGCCTCGGCCTTTGCCTTTGCTTGGTGTCCTACCACGTGGCTTCTCGGGTATCTGATGCTTATAGGAACATTTTTCTTTGTTGCACGAACCGTTCCGAACAAAGTCAATGCAGAAGCCTTTGGGCACACGCTTTAGCGGTGCGGGTGCCGATGGCATACCTGCTGCGGCCTGCCTTGCAATCCGTTCCCGGTTGCGCTCAAGCCGTTTGATCTTGATGACTCGGTTAACGGCATTGTACAGATATTCATAGGATTTCTCCTGTGTGCCGTCTACTGCCCTTTCATAGATGGCTATGTCGTGCGCCAAAAGCTTGCACTTCTTAACCTGTCTATGAAACAAGGGTTGCAAAACATCGTCAGCAGGTGCTTTCTTCATGCCTGAGAGGACAGTATCCCAGTTACGCACGAATTGCACAAGATTTTCGTTAAGCATGACGACGTTGAGCAGATCCTCCATATCGTACACAGACCCGTGGAGTGCGTTTGTCGACAAATAAGCGTTGAGCTTATGTAGAATCTGTCGGCCACGAACTAAGCGTCCTTCGTGTCCTTCCCTCTCTTTAAAAGTGTCAATCTGGCGAGCAAAATCACCTTCCAGAATGTTTGTGATTGCCGAGAGGATCTTCGCATCAAGCGTTGTGAAACCGTTAGGATCACGAAGGGACTCTTCCGTGGTATCATCCTTCCACACTTCACCGAGCCACTCGAAAGCCTCATCGGGACGGTCAGAGGCGGCGACCACAGCCTCGCGTGCGCGAAGCCTCCAGTTACGATAGTTCTCTGGCTGGGGAAACTTTGGAAACACAATCTTCTCAGCTTCCTTCACCTTGGGCCTTCCCCTTGTCGCCTCGGTTTCCTCGACATCATCCTTGTCTTTCTTCGACTTAACGACTTTCTTGAACATCTTCAGGAGGTCCTTTTTAGATAGGGAGATAGACGACGATGATGATGAATCAGATGAGTCTCTTTTCTTTTTCTTCTTTTTGTCCTTTTTCTTTTTCTTCTTCTTGTCACGGGAATCGTCATCGGGCTCATCCCCGTCGCCGTCGCTTTCGGGAGGCGAGTCATCTCCACCTCCACCTGGCGGGCCACCATCTACTTTACCCAGACCCGGAGGGGTATGAATAGGGTGTTCAATGGGAGACTGATCTCCTACGGCAGTTGGTGAATATGCCGTGGCTTTCGCCAGGCGATCACGAAGCTCGGCATTGGTGCGCTCAAGCTTCGTCATCGATTCAGCCTGTTGGCGATGCACTTGCATGAATGCACCCATCTCAGACTTGAGTTGGCTTAGTTCGCCATTCATGACTGCAACGGTGTCTTGGCTAGCCCGACTTCGATTAGCCAGCTCTCTTTCAGCTTGGGCTACAACGTCGGAGACTGTAACCTCAGCCTGATGAAGCCTGAGCTTGTAGTCAACGGCTTCACGTCGCATCTGCGACAACTCGTCGCTGTGCTTATTAGCCATGCTTTCGCCGGCTGCTCGAAGCATTTCTTCTTTCTGTTGCAGACGACTCTCCGCTTGGGCAAACTCCAACCGAAGTTGGGCAGCACCGGATAGCGCCTGTGCATGAAGCTGGTTGAATTGCTCCCTATGCAAATTGTTTGCTTCGGCCATGATCAATCTGTGGCGTGCTTCAGCTTCAGCTGCAACGGCTGGTCCTGTGTCTACCTGATGCACATGGACTGCTTGTTGCACCGTTGGCGCAAGGACATTTTGTTGATAGTAGTTCGCGACGTTTCTGATCTCGCTGGGTGAATATTGGGCCGCATTATATTGTTGAGGCGATCCCGCCAGGGATGCGAGTTGGTGCGCTGGGCTTGAGACATATGCCCATTCTGACACCGCTCCTGGTGCACCTCTTCGGGGATCTGGTTGGGCCATCACGGCCAAGGCCTCTGCCGTCAGAGGAACAACTTGGCCACCCTCTCGGGTACCGGGGACAGCCGGATCCGTGCCATCGTCTTGGACGGACATGGCAGGAAGAGAACTGAGATCCTCGGTATCGACGCGAGCCGCGGAAATGTCTATCGCGGGAATACCTGCAGGATTTACGGGAGCATCCATCGCGATCTACAAACGAAGTGAGACCTACGGCTGATAACCTATGTTTACAGGCAGAACAGCCAGAATGCAGACGCATATTTTCTTGAGCCAATGAACGACAGTAGGTGCAGGTGACTAGCTACATCTTCCACAAAATACAGTTATGCCGAATCCTGCAAAATCGGTGTACTAATTATTGATCATACGACTACTACCAAATGGTAAACAGGCGCAGTGCTAACCAAACATGAGCCCACTTGCCACAAACCCGTTGGGCAGAAGTAGTCTAAACCCTAAACCGAATACCTCATATACGTCCCCAGGGCAGCAATCGCCGAAACGCTTACTGGGTTACATTACCTGGAACACCCACTCGCTACCATTGCGCCACCCTCCTACATAGCTTATTTGAGGCTCTGGCAACCTATGACCAGCAAGAGCAGCTACTAAAAACCGGCGAATTATAGAATTCGACCTTTAGAGATCATCCCAACCACTGCTTTACTGAGTTGCAGCAGAATAGAAGTAAAGTATGATACAACGAACAACCTACCTCTTGAGGAAGCAGGAGCAGTTTCTTTACAAGTTAATTCATGGTTGAGGGGATTCATCAAGGTTTTGCTTGGTTTACGGCTTACCTCTAGACCCCCCAACTACCCTCTAGTATACCCTAAACACCCAGCAGGGGCACTTGTGGGGTCCGGGTTGGGCTGAGAGTTTAGGGTTTAGTTCGGGGTTTAGGGCTATTAACAGCAACGAGCAAGAGCCATGGGAGTGCCCCTTTGTCGGCCGCCACAGGTGGGCTGCAACGTCTTTGCCATACCGATTCACAGAGGTGAGGGTCCTAAGTTGCAGACCTTTGCAATCAGAACATTTTCTGCTTTGTGTCTTTAACTTTAACAGGGATGTAGGGTTTGGTGTTGAAGAACCGATTTAAGGTGTATTCTGTACAATGGCTACATAGGCACGCTACTTACTCCGACCTCTTGGTGAGACCAATCCTGCGTCGTGTAGGGATTATATTGCGCGTGTGTGTGTGTGCGTATGTGTACACACACATATGTATACATGTAACTGTATATCATATATGCAGCTATATATATGTATACTTATAGTTGTTCATACTGTATATATATATATAGAGAGAGAGAGAGAGATATAGAGAGAGACAGAGAGAGAGAGAGAGAGAGAGAGAGAGAGAGAGAGAGAGAGAAAGAGAAAGAGAAAGAGAAGATAGGAGAGAAGAGAGAGAGAGAGAGAGAGAGAGAGAGAGAGAGAGAGAGGAGAGCGAGGGAGGGGGGAGGGAGGGAGGGAGGGAGGGAGGGAGAGAGAGAGAGAGAGAGAGAGAGAGAGCGACAGAGACATGCAGAAAGGGCCTTGATAGGCCATTCTTGGATTTGATTGGGTCTGATTTGGTGCTCCGAATCTGCCAGGCAGATCACTAGCACAAAGGGTCCGAGGTACGGTTATGAAGGGAACTATAGAGGTCCTCCTAAGGATTCCTTTAAGGGATCTATAGAGGTCCTGCTAAGGATTCCTTTAAGGGATCTATAGGGGTACGGTTATGAGGGGATACTTCCCAAATCATGGTTAGTATTTCCTTATATAATTAGAAAGCCTACATGCTGTTGTGTAGGTGCTTTGGACCCTGTGGGTGAGGGCGTGCCGAATCCAGGAAACCCTTGCCATCACGCGGGCTTTAATTTCTGGCTTCTCCGCTAAAATGCGGGCCTTAGCAATTAAGACTAGGGAATAGTTCTGGGTTTAGGGTTTAGGCTGGTTTAGGGTTGGCGTAGGATTCAGCATGTTGTGGTGCTTAGGGTGTATGTGGGGTTTTAACTCACCGTCATCGCCAACCGGTAGGTTGCAGGTGTCCTCCTTGAGGAACAGCCACTTCCTCATCAATCTCGGCGCCCAGCCCAATCGTCGAACCCGAATGCCCAAATCCTACAGTTTCAAGTCTAAACCTTTAGCCCTGAAGACTTGACCCTAAAGCCCAAATATCGATCCTTAAACCCTTATGCTGGCAATACTCCCTAAAGCCTACATCTTTGACCCTGAACCTCAAATGTTCAACCCCAAAATCTTACGTGCTCTAAGCTCTAAGCCTTCCAGATCAAGGGCTGCAGAGACGGCTTTTTGAAGCTTCGGCCCGTTTACCACACCCAAAACTATCATCTAACAGCCCCTAACTAAAGAACTCTACCCTAAACCATAAACCCTTGACAAAACAGGTTTTATGGGCCTCAGAGGTCTTCTATCCAAGGATCTATCACAGATTGACAAGGTGGAGTTCTAGAGATTGGCGGTCGCAATATCACGAGAGTGTAGTGGTTTAGGGTTTAGGGTACTGGGGCGAAGTGTCCGCTTTGATTGCATTACAGTAGAAGCCAGAAAGTTGGAATATGGTTATCCTAAACCCTTTATGGTAAACTATAGGGGGATCCTACCATTAATCCATATTCCAACTTTCTGGAGTTACCTTTATCGACCTGCAAAAACTCTCGACTGACAAGGGTCCCATGAGTGGGTCCCATGATGCTGGGTCCTTTCGGGTACCGAAACCCATCAACAACGGTTGATGATATAACTTCTGCACTACCCATAATCAGGGATATACCATAATTTCCATAGTTTAGGGTCCTTAAGGTAATGCAGGATTTATATCATCAACAGAAGGACTGCTTGGAACCCTGAAAGGTATCCCGTTCTTTATATGACGAAGCTGTATGCTGGTCTCCGATCTTTGCTGCACGCGAAAACCTCAAGCGCCGGTGCAGTTGGGCATAACAACATGGCTTCGGTCGCCCGCTGGTCTACTACGGAGAGCTGCAGTAGGCAGCAGAAACCAGGATAACTCTGCAATGTCGATGGACTCCAATCGAGACCTCAAGCCTCACGTCTTCACTGCGTCAAGCCCAAAGTGCAACTTGTGGAACCAAACCTCTGTTATTAATATACGATAATAATACAATATGATATGAATTTCATGGAACATTATAGCATGTAACATGCGATCATATATTTCTTGTACTACAGCATAACAATATGTTATATGTAATATAGTATGGTAGATTATTTAATACTGTAATAACCAAGAAGTCTACTCTGCGGGTACTCAAAGCAACGTGGATCCTCGCTACTCGACGGGTAGGGGCCTCGAGCGAATTCCGCTTGAAGACTCCATGACCCCACCCTCGCGTGAAAATGTGGGCATGCGTCAAGCTTTCGGCCGAGAATCAAAAGCTTATAGGGCTCAGGGCATAGGGTTTAGGGATTAGAGTTCTACAGTCTTGAATGGCACGGTATCTAACACCTAAATTAAAACAAAAATCCTCGGCTCGGCCTTATACTAGCACAAGCTAAACTCTACAATAGTCAAGCCCAAACCTCATACTAGTCAAGCCGAAACCCGAAAACAGTCAAGCCTAAAACCCCGTACGTTAACGGTCAAAGATCATATGCTCTCCAGAGGAGTAGGCTACAGTGCTATCCGTTGGACCGTTACTAGCGGATTTCGTCAAGCCTAAATCCTCGGAAAAGGGCCCTAAAGCTTGACGGAGACCCATGTTGGCGTGCAGTGCAAGCTATCGAACCACGAGCTTTAAAGATGTCCTCAAAGACACCTTCTGCACTGGAAGAGGTTCCAAGCCCGCGGGCGAGACTATAGTGACTGTTGTCTGACAAGGTTTGAGTATGTTGATGTTGAGAGTTTAACATGTATCTATATTTTACATACACATTATTATACTCTGTCTGCATAAAATCTTAATGCTAGTTTTTGCCAGGTATGAACATGCTACATATACTGGCATAGGATTATGAAGATACCAAGAATCAAACATAACTTAGGCAAAGCTCATCCAGGTAAAGGCCCGCAGCACAGAAGCAAGTCTGTACAGGTTCGTCCAGTGGACTTCTTTTTGTGCGAATGTTGACGTGTCTACGAGGGCTGGCGCAAGAGGCACTAGCAATGCGATGTGCATCTCTGCCTCCTGCAATCGCACACCCTCTAGATAGAATCAACACGACGCAGGGTGCAATGGATGAAGATGTCTCGGCGATGTCCTATGCAACTGCTCCTCATGCCACATACAGGTGTGTCTTCCTGCTATGTACAAGTGCGGGTGGCTCCACCTGCCGGCTGGATATAGCCGTGTAGGCTCTAATGGTGCTCGGATGTGCTGACTCCCCGTCATCTCAAACAAAGCAGCGACGCCTTCTGTGATGCCTTGCATGTATCAGAGAGTCAGCACATCACATCTCTCAAAGGTTGGCACGTATCTGGAGAGATACTTGCAACAGCGCACGTGCATGTCTGTCGGATCCGGCTCTCAGCACTTCGTGGGCAGACGTCTACCGGCACACAACGGCACAGGCTCGCAGAAGACTCAGGCCAAAGAGCTTCGTGCTCAAACCCTCTTCCAATTCCTAAGCATCAGAACTACTGACAAAGGGACCCTTCTGCGTAGACCCAAGGGGGTCCAAGCACCTAACGTCCCAGACCTTCCAAAATCCCTTAATTACGGAATATACCTTAAATTATAATAGGATCCCCAAAATGAATTAAGGTATATTCCTTAACTAAGGGATTTTGGAAGGTCTGGGATTCAGAATCCCCCAAACATATCCAGAGTTGTGACGTTCATGCTTCTGAGCCTCGGTAGGTTGCAACTGCTAGTTAATTCAGTTGTGGCAGCCAACTACTGTGCATGCTTATGCCTCTGGATACGGAATTGTACTAGATGGTTCAGGCTGGTTCGTTTTGTGCAATGCTTGGTGGTAGCTGCTGCGGTGGTAACAATCGCGACCCTTAGCATGCCGTCTGGGCATCGCAGAAGCTCACATACCTGAGATGCTCGACCCGTGCGAGTAGTGTGAAGAGGTCCGCAGCACGGCGTGCTTGAGAGTGCTGCCCCGAAGTTGCCCCCGCACTAAAGCTCGAAATCTCAACAAAAACTGAGTGTGGTAAAGTTTACTGTTCGGATGTCTCTGATGTTTGGGTTCTGGGAGTTGCCCAAACTGGGTAACGTCAAAACTTTAAACCAGTCTCATTCGATGCATCGCACCAAACTTTCGTACTCGTGCGCGAACACGAGTTGCCGCATTAAGAAAATGAGCCGAAAACAACAACACACGCACACACACACACATACGCACACAAACACATGCATGCCGTAACACAGACCGACATCACCGGGGCCTGGGTTCAAAACATGACATGTGATCATATTCCTATAGTTGACAGCAGCATTCTTGTTGCACCAAAACACATAGCCTGCAAGCTTAGAGTCAAGGGCTTCCGATTCAGGAGCTTTACTAACAACAAAAGTAGTAGTAATAATAACAATAATAATAATAAAAGTAGTAATAATCATAATAGTCATATTAATAGTATTAATAAAAATAGTAATGATACTCATAATAACAACAATCATAGTATTGTGTTTCTGGTACACTCGCAGGCTCTCGTGGCGAACATACAACTCGCCATGGGCAGCGCTGCATCCGAAAAGAGCCGACGAACAGACGGCAGCTAAGGTGGGAGTTTCCGACCATAGGGGTGCCTCTAGGATCTATAGGGTTCCTTAAAAGGGTTCTATAGGGCTCCTTAAAGGGATCTATAGGGGTTCCTTAAAAGGGATCTATGTGGTTTAGGGTTTAGGGTCTACTTGGTGGGAGTTTCCGACCATAGGGGTGCCTTATTTGAGTCCCAGAGACTCCAATATCCCTTATTAAATGAATATACCTTAAATTATAGTAGGATCCTTAATATGATTTAAGGAATATTCCTTTAGGGTACCATATTAGGGTCCCAACTATTTTCGGAAACTCCCAGATGAACCCTGCCGGGGGATTGCAGCTCCCAGCCCTCAAACCCCGGAATCCACTAAACCCTTATACTGTGGGTTTAGGGTTTAGGGTTTGTCGATATCAACAGTCCCCGCAATAAGGGCTCTATAGTAATCCATCAGGGTAGTTAAATCAACAGTTATCCCAAATCGATACCTAGTGTAGTTCATTCTTCACCATGAACTGCCAAGAACGAATGATATCCCCCAAAACCCTCTGCAACAACCCTAAGTTTTCACTTTCTGTATCCTGCAACATGACTGCATCTCGGTGGCCGAAGATGGAGCCCTAAACTCTATACGGTATGGTACTTCAGGATTTTGAAGATGGGAGGTATTCGGATCGGAGATTTCATAATTCCTAGTGCCTTGGTATGGTGGCGTTTTCAAAACTGGAACACTACGGAGCAATCCTGTCAGTTCTTTGGGCCACGGATATCTTATCGGCTTGCTCTCTACAACCTAAAGCCCTGATCCCAGACCTTCCAAAATCCCTTAATTAAGGAATTTACCTTAATTCATATTTGGGATCCTATGATAGTTTAAGGTGTACTCCCTACTTAAGGGATTTTGGAAGGTCTTGGATCCTAGAACCGCATAAACCCTCAGCCCATAAACCCAAGACCCCTGTAATAGTTCCACCCTGTAGTATATGATTGGCCCCATAGTTTCCAGAAAGCGGGGTCAAGTTCCAAAGTCTAAGGTTTGCGCGCTTCAGGATTTAGGGCTCAGCGCGTTAGGGTTTTTAGGGCATTATTATAAGGGCTGTGGGTTTAGGGTGAAATCTACATCTGCACCCTAACTAAAATTGACGCAATCAGCTACCTTGCATGACTTGAAACCACCATTTACATAAACCTTGAATAATGAGACTGCCACAGAACCCTAAACCTCTACACTAAATCCTAAACCCTACACCCTAAACTAAACCCTGAAACCTGAACCGTAAACCCTAAACTAAACCCTAAACCCTAAACTCAACCCCAAACCCGAAACTAAACCCCCAAACCCTCAACTCAACCCTAAACTGATTCCTAAACCCTAAACTAAATCTTTCACCCTAAACCTGTAAAAGGCGAGACAGCCGACCACGCGCAGGGAGCCGATCTGCAGAAGCTTCCTGCTCATTGGCTGGCATCATGCAACACCTCAGGGTTTTGGGGTTCACGGGTTTAGAGGTTTAGGGGTTTAGGGTCTAGGGTCTTTAGGCTTTAGGGGTTTAGGTTTAGGGGTATAGGGCTTACCTATAGTCTCCATTGTAATTCCCGTTTTTGGTTAACCAAAATCTCCATTAAAGGATCCTAACCAATTGGTTAGCCAGAAAAAGCAACTACAATGGAGACTGTAGATAGGGCTCCTTCAAGGGTTCCTCGAAGGGATCTATGGGGTTCTATAAGGCCTCCAGGGGGTTTAGGGGGCTTAAGAGTTTAGAGTTTTAGGGTTTTAGAGCTAAAGGGGTTTAGGCTTTAGGGCTTTGGGGCTTTAGGGGTTTAGGGTTTAGGGCTTTAGAGCTTTCAGGCTTTAGGGGTTTAGGGATTAAAGGTTAGGGGTTTAAGGCTTTCGGGGTTAAGAGTTGGGGTTTAAGCCTAAGCTTACGGTTTAAGGGTTTAAGGTTAGTAAGGGCTTTCGGGTTTAGTCTCGGGCTTTTCGACTTCTGAAAAGCCCCAACCCTCCAAGTCCCATACACCCAGGCTTTGATCACCAAGCCGCGACGTCGCCAGCCCGAAAACAAAGAAGTTGATCCTGAAACCCTAAACTTTCCCTAAACCCTAAACACCCCTAAACCCTAAACCGCGCTAAACCCTAAACCCTAAACACCGGAAAGGAAAAAGCCGTAGAATACAAGGAGGGTACTGCGACAGATACTGTGGAGCACAGCTTTAGAAGCCCTGAGTTTGAGCTACTGCTGGGGAGCATCAGTGTTCTCCTGCGCTTCGATGCTCGCTTTCGCGAACCATCGTAGCAAGAACTCCCCGGCGGTCGCTGTGGCTAAACTCTAAACCCTAAACCGGGGTTTAGGGTTTATAGGGTTTAGGGCGGTTTAGGGTTTAGGGTTTAGGGTTCGAACTGATGAGGCCCAGCTCCTGGAGGCTTGCCTCATCCTTGGTCGTGAGAAAGCCCCAGACCTTCCAAAATCCCTTAATTAAGGAATGTACCTTAAATAATAATAGGATCCCAAGTATGAAAAGTATATTCCTTAATTAAGGGATTTTGGAAGGTCTGGGGCCTGACGACTTCTTGGAGAATCGATTCAACACTTTTTCCCGCAGGACCGTCGACCGTCGCATCCGAGATGCCTTCGACAAGGGATGGTAACTCGCGCGGCAGGTGGGTTCTGGGCAAGTGTCCAGGAGTGCAGTCCTTTCGCCTTCCAAGCATGGTCCGGCACGCTTATGTACATTCGGCTGAGGGGTTCTGAGACTTGGGAAGGGGAACCTCTTCATCCTGGCAGAACTACACAACCCCTGTTTTGAACGAATAAGTTGCAAAGCTACGTCGCAACTTAACCCCCAAAACCCAACAATGTATAAAAGTTAAGGAGTTAAGGGCATCTACTCAGCGCTTTTGGGCCTAAGGACCATGCTATATGAGGCTTTTTGGGCCATTTGGAGCCTCAGCTGCTAAGCCTCAGGGCAAAGAAGCCGTGCTTCTACTTAAAGGATCATGGGACTGTAATTAAGGTAACTATACATTAAGTTAACTCAACCCTCAATCCCCAAACGCGGAACCTAAACCCTCAACCCTCAATTCCTAAACGCTTAAACCTATATACACATGTGTATATATATGTATATATATATATATATATATATATATATATGTTTATATGTATATAGAGCCCCAGAGGTCCCCGAAAGCAACCCTTACACGCTGCACCCAAAAAGACCCGAAGCTCCGGAAGCATCGGCCTGCACCTACCAAGGCCACGTTTCGCTTCACCGGGCGCCCCTCCGGGCTCCCTCCTGAAGTGGGAGGGTCTATAGGATTCAGGGCTTCCAATAAGGCTCCTTTAAGGGATCTATAGGGGCTCCTTAAAGGGATCTATAAGAAGTGGGAGGGTTTAGGATTTAGGCTTGCGGTTTTTTTTGCGGTTTGGAGTTTAGGGTCTTAGGGTTATAGGGTCTAGGATTTAGTGGCATATTAGGGCCTTAGGGATTTGGAGGGCTGACGTGTTGAGGGCTTAGAGGTTTGGACCTAGGGCCTGCTGGACGGGTGCCTGACAAGTCTTCGTGTTTTGGCTTTAGAACCTGGGGTTTAGGGTTTAGGGGTGTTTAGAGTTTAGAGGTTCCAAAGGGTTCTCTGAGGGCTTGGGTCAGTTTGGCAGGTAGACCGCTGTGGTAGGCAGGTAAGGTGTTTGTCTTACGCCTTTAGTTGCTCAGGCTTATGACTGCTTTCGTTTGTAAGGGCATGGGTTCAAAAGGTTCGGTTTTCAACATGTCTGTCACTAAACATTAACTTGAACTAAAACCATCAGCTCTACGTCCTACTTATTTTAGCATATAAACGAAAACCACTGCTATTGCCAGTCAGAGCTAGGCTGGTGGAAGTTGGAACATGGGCTTGGGATGATTAGTGCTGGGGTTCCCTATACTTTGCCGTAAAGGCATGAGGATAATGACGGTCCAACTTTCTTCTTCTACTATAGGCCGTAAACCCTAAACCCTAAACTATGTAATAAGCCAAGCTGCATTGCGGCGGATTTGCAGGTCCTGCACCGGCCATCCCTCCTGTCACACACGAGGGTTTCGGCTCACTGCGAACCTGAATTTGTAAGGTCATCCGAAGGGCCCATGTACCAAGCTGTTTTAAGAACGTGGCCATAAACTAACTGTACATGAGCCCCTTTCAAGTACCAGATTGGGTGTCAGTTTTAGGATATGAGGGTTAGGATTTAGGGGCTTCGGGGTTACGGTTCAAGGCTCCGCGCGGCGATCCGGCGACAATTGAAAATGGGCACTCCGCTCGTTGCTGAAGGAGAAGTGTGCGAGGCCAATGTGACAGCCGACGACCATCATGCCAATTCTCTATCACCATCAGCATCATCCTCATCCACCATGATGAGTGCCATCACCCAGAATGCTCTACACATACAAAAGCTGCTAAATGCCGCCGGATTAAGTCAATCATAATAATTGCACACCGCAGGGCTATGCTCCAGAAGCCGACAAGTTTCCGGAACAGTCGGCAGAGGAAGTGGCGATGACAGTAGCAGAAAGTGTGCAAGGAGAAAACAGTCGTGGCCGACGGCTTGGTCGTCGTCGTCGTCGCAGCCCTTCTCGCAGTAGCAGAAGCCGCAGAAAAAGTCACAACAGGACATGTGCTACATCTACTCCTTGTTAAAGCACCCGCAATGATCCTTTCAACCACAAAACCACAAACAAATCAGCATGTCCTTGCACCCCGAAAACTGCAGAACCAGGCTCCTTCACGCAGAAGTCTCGGAAGTCAGCGTACACCGACAGCAACCTCGAGAGAGTTCGGGCCTAGGGTGAAGGTTTAGGGTTCTCCTGATGGTTCAACTGGCAGGCGTTTTTAACTTGGCGCAACATCCATGCATATGTGGCATGTCTGTGAACCCATGAGTCAGCCTCAACATCGAGATGGCTCTGAACTCATATCTGATCTTGTCGCTACCATGACACGAGTCCAATCTAAACAAGGCGATGTATGGTCACAAAACAATAGAAGCACAAAGCCGTCATGCCGACAAAAAGCCATCACAATGACAGCCCCACAGTGGCAAATAACTACGACAGAGCGAATGCACAGCAGCGGTCATGGCAACCCCGATTCTGACAGGTGGAAAGTCCCGCATCTCGCCGCGACCCCCATGAAGCCTTACATCCGAAAATCCCGCAAATCTCTGAGAATGACTGCTCCGAAGCCCCGTAGATTCGTTCAGCAGCTTCCCCAAACACCCTTTCTTCCGGCAGCTACCACTAGAACAGGGCACTAGTAGACTACGAGAAATTCAGGAACCCTAAGGAATGGGGTTTGTAATGATTCCGATCCCTATATCAATCGCACCCCATCCCTCCCCATGGCGTTGTAACCCTCCGCCAACAGACCATAATCCGCGAGTGACAGAGCTTCTGACATGCTAGAGCTCTAGACCCGGACACTCAAAATCCTGACACAGAACCCTAAGTCCTAAACCACATGTAGTCCCAAAACCTGATGCAGAACCCTAAATCCTAAACCACATGTAATCCCAAAACCTGATGCAGAACCCTAAATCCTAAACCACATGTAATCCCAAAACCTGATGCAGAACCCTAAATCCTAAACCACATGTAATCCCAAAACCTGATGCAGAACCCTAAATCCTAAACCACATGTAAACCCAAAACCTGATGCAGAACCCTAAATCCTGAACCACATGTAAACCCAAAACCTGATGCAGAACCCTAAATCCTAAACCACATGTAAACCCAAAACCTGATGCAGAACCCTAAATCCTAAACCACATGTAAACCCAAAACCTGATGCAGAACCTAAATCCTAAACCACATGTAATCCCAAAACCTGATGCAGAACCCTAAATCCTAAACCACGTGTAATCCCAAAACCTGATGCAGAACCCTAAATCCTAAACCACATGTAATCCCAAAACCTAATGCAGAACCCTAAATCCTAAACCACATGTAATCCCAAAACCTGATGCAGAACCCTAAATCCTAAACCACATGTAATCCCAAAACCTGATGCAGAACCCTAAATCCTAAACCACATGTAAACCCAAAACCTGATGCAGAACCCTAAATCCTAAACCACATGTAAACCCAAAACCTGATGCAGAACCCTAAATCCTAAACCACAGGTAAACCCAAAACCTGATGCAGAACCCTAAATCCTAAACCACATGTAGTCCCAAAACCTGATGCAGAACCCTAAATCCTAAACCACATGTAAACCCAAAACCTGATGCAGGACCCTAAATCCTAAACCACATGTAATCCCAAAACCTGATGCAGAACCCTAAATCCTAAACCATACCTAAGTGCAACAACACATCCTCAAGGTCTCGAACAAGAACCCGAAGATCCCAGATTAGGCTTCCTTTAAAGGAACTGTAAGGGCTACTATAAGGGATCTATAATGCCGTCGAGACACCCGCAGACCTTAACACTAATGACGAGGCCTTCGAAGTCGGCAGACCCACACCCCCTGGCCTTACTGCTGCAGCCGACTTCTACACAGCCTATTTCCTCATTTTCACACCAGACTATCAGGCCGAAACGGTCAGCGTCAGGCTGCCTCACGAGACTACCCCTCACCAAGCTCTAGCCCTAGTTTCGGCCAGCCGCCTGCCCCTACATCGCCTGCGGTTTCCCAGACTCATCCCAGCGAGACCCCAGACATGCGAAGGCCATGCGGCGATCCTAGCAGCCCCGACGTGGCAGCACTTTGGTGTCAGTGTCCTTGTCGACACGCGGCAACTCAATGGGAGGGTTTTCGCTCTCCGCGTACCGCCCAACCTGCCAGCGACAGACCTTGCGCGCATTGCTCAGGTTCCGGATCATTCTCGGATTTTGCTATTCCTTGGTGATGTGCCATGGCCTGCAGATCCAGCCGGAAGATTGCACCTAGCAGAAGGCGATGTCGTCCAATACCTACCGGCCCGACACGCCTTGACTGTCGTTGTTTCCTTTGCAGACATGCTCCGGGACCCCACTGCCTGGGCCCCTCTTCCCCAGCCTCCCCCTGCCCAGGATGAGGCCGCTTGGGTCATCTCCGACAGTGCTAGTTTTTTGCATCTTGTGCCTCCAAGCAGACAGTCCTTCTTAAGGACTGACATAGCTACGGTTTTAGATCTGCCGCCTGCCTCGCTGCTCTTCCAAGCAACAGCACAGGCCGTCGCAGACTTTAGCCACAAAGGCGTTGCCATACATGAGGTCCTATTCGTCGGGGAGCGCGATGTCTCCACAACACTTGATCCACCGACACCTCGAGGCTTCTTAGATCTGAGGCCCTTGATGCTGGGCTTCTCGTGCTTCCCCATTGTCGGGGACATGCTTCAGCCCGAGATTGTTCTTGGCCGTCTCCAGTCCAGATGCCCCAGTGGTTATCACATTGCCTGTGCGGTCGGCCAGGAGCTGCCCATGCCTCTTACCGGTGCCATCCCTGCCTCCCCGGGCATTACCATAACAGTTGATTTCTTGCCAATCAACCTCTATGAGACGGACTGGATCCACCTTTACTCTGCTCCATCGCCCTCGCAGGGATCTGGAGGTACAGCTTCTTCTTCGTCAGATACCGGAAATCAAGCGTCCGCCAGTCGTCAGCCCGACGCAGGCACCGGCAGCACCGCTTCCTCTTCAGGAGGCCCTCCTACAGGTGGTCTTTCACATGCCGCCTTGCCCGTTTTCTGGGCCATTGACAGTCGAGTAGTTAAGTGTCTGCAGTTCTACGCCTTTCATTTCAGTCGGGGCGCCCTGGAGTACACCTCTATCCTCCTGTTCGTGTTGGCAAGCAGTGATCTGTTCCGCCCAAAAGCAAGCTGTGAAGCACGTGTCGACCCCCCCCCAGCGCCCCAGGTCCGTACTTCACCACAGCCAGGTTGCAGCCAAAACCATGTTGCCCATGCCCGGCAAGGTAGCAGCGACCCTACTGATGCAATGCCCTTGTCTCCATTGCTGACAGGGCTGTCACTCTGTCTCCTAGCCAGCCAGCCCCGGAGCTCCGGGCTTACAATCGGCCACAGGCTAGTGAGAGCCCTCTTTGTGGTGACCTTTATTCTTCAGGTCACGCCTGCTGCCAGTATGCAACACTTAGGCTATGACCGTCCATCCCTTGCTAGGCCCCTACCCCTTGGTCCAGTCCAGTGCTCCCGCCCTTCCCATGCGGAAGGCCAGTCTAGACGACCCGTTCCTACTCCCTGCAGGACCGCACACCCTTGGTGCGCAAAGGCGGCAGAGCCTCTGGACCTTGACTTTCTCCTAAGCGAAATACAGATAGGCCCCACCCTACTAGAGGAAGCTCTGTCACACTCAGATGAGCCACTCTTTGCAGCGTGGACATTGCTAGAGACCTTGCAGGAACATGGCCCAGCGCCAGTGCCAGGGACCACTGTTCGCAACGCACCTTGCATCGATCTTGCTGCTCACCTTCCTGTCTCAGCCTACCAGTCCAGCTGCCTCACGTTAGAGCAGCTCCTTCCACATTCGTCATCATGCGACCCAGCAGCTGATGATTGGACAGATACTGACATTTCCAATGTCCTCCGAAACACATCCATCAGCCTCGATCTGCGTACTGCTTTCGCTAACATCCCGAGCTGGTATGAGCGTGGATCACCCACCCCTGAAGCTCTGGACATATATACGGACGGATCAGCCTCCGTCGCGGATGATGATGTCAGGCCATGTGCTTGGGCCTTTGCCGTATTTGCCCGCTGTGGACAGGACCTCCTCCTCCTGGGATGTGCAGCCGCGACCTCCGTACCACCCTCGGTTCCTTTCTACCTTGGGGAGGTCCGTGAAGATGCGCTCACAGCTGAGTTGCTCGCCCTTGCTTGGTCGATCGCCTGGACTGCCCAATCAGGCCGTCGTTTCCACGTGCCAGTTCACCTGCACTACGACTCACTTAGTGCCGGAGGGGGAGTTTTCGGCCTATCCAGCCTGCCTACAGGGGGCGTAGAGGCTGCTTATGAGTCGCTGGCAACTCTTGTCGTCATCCTACGACAATATGCCAGTACCCTGGCCTACATGCACCCACACCACATCAAAAGCCATCAAGGCATCTTGGGCAACGAACTTGCTGATGGCTTAGCCAAAACAGCCCGTAGTCAGATCATTCCGTATGACCAGAGAGTTCTCCCTACGTGGCCTGCTCAGCTAGCGCGCCATCCACTTAGGGCTTGGGCCTGGGCCTGTGTGCCCGGCCAAACAGATATCCCAAGGCCCTTCACCTTTGAGGTAGAGGTTGCGCGCGCGCAAACCTCGCCTCCAAGCATCGATCAAGCGCCTGCCCAAGGCATTAGGCAGGTCCGAATGCCTGAAGCTGATGTTGAGTTTACTCTGAAGGCCATTAGCTTTAATGTCCTTACCCTTAAGGACCCTAAGCTTGACTCACGCAAAGCTAGCCCCGCCGGACTTAAGATCCTAGGACGCAAGGGTGTGCTCAAAGCTTCGCTTGCAGCTCACCGGCCCCACATACTTGGCCTACAGGAGACCAGACTTGGCATTTCGGAGGTCCAACCCGACCCCGACTACTTGATCTTCAATTCCCAGGCAGACAGTGCAGGGGTTGGAGGTTGTGCCCTATGGTTATCTCGTAAACAGCATTATGCGACCGCCACAGGTGTCAAGGTCTTCTTTCATGAAGAGGACGTGACCGTCCTAAGTTCCTCGCCAAGGCACATCACGGCACATGTTTTTACGCACTACCTTCGGCTACATGTACAGGTTGTGCATGCTCCGTCGCTTTCCAACTCCACAGTCCCTGCTGTACAGGCCTTCTGGTCCGAACGCAGACGTGAGATAGCCGAACGCCCGCCGAATACTGACTTCCTCCTTCTCTGTGACACTAACGCTAGGGTTGGCAGTCTAGAATCAGAAGGCGTTGGTCCCCACAACCCCGATACCGAAAACACTGCAGGCAGCGTCTTCCATGAGTTTGTCACGGATATCGCTGCCTTGTTGCCATCTACCTTCGAGGCCTACCACGCAGGCGAAGGCGGCACATGGCGCACACCTTTCGGCCAATGGTTTCGTCTGGACCAGATAATTGTGCCACTTGCATGGCGTGACTTCAATCTGCAATCCTCTGTTCTATACCTTGTAGAGACCTTGCAAAAGAAGGACGACCACGTTCCCGTGTGCCTGCAATGCGCTTTCTCGCGTTGGCAACCTGCTAAGTCCTACCACAGCAATCAGCGCCGTGCAGTTCGCCCGGAGATCCCACAGACACCGGATGAGCGCGCTGCTGCCCGCGCCGTCCTCGACAGCTACATACCTGCGTCATGGCTCGTCGGGGTCGACCACCACTATAATGCTCTTGCAGACCATTGGCGCCAGGCCGGACAAAAACTTGTCGCTACTCCAGCAAAAGCTCCGCGGCAACCATTCCTCACGCAGGAGACTCTGGACCGCATTCACTGGCGCACTGCGCTAAGGCAATACTTACGCACAGAGTCCAAAGAATGTAGACGGCGCCGCTTGCTCATAGCATTTGCTGCCTTTGTTCACCTGCACAGGGGAACTTCCTTTAGCCAAGTTGCCGTTCGACGCGCCGAACAATGGCTTCAGGACATAGACGTCAGTGAGGCCCGCGCCTTGAGCGCTCTCCACATCTCCACCAAGGACATCAGACGACAAGTCGCGACAGACCGGGCCGCATACCTTGAGTCCCTTGCCACCACTGCTGCTGCACATGACCTAAGGGACCCGGCGTCGCTTTATGGTGCCATCCGCCGGGCCTTTCCACAGGCACAGTCTGCGCGCCGCAGCACACTGCGTCCCCTTCCCTCGCTCTTGCTGCCCAATGGCCGTGTAGCAGTGAGTACCGCAGAAAGAGCTGAGGGATGGCGTGCCCATTTTGCGGCACAGGAGGCTGGCAGCCTGGTCACCGACGAGGAATACCTCCTGCAGGTTAAAAGGCGTAAACCACTAGCAGCCTGGCGCCTCGATGTAGCCGCCGTTCCGAGCCTCTGCCAAATCGAAAGCCTCATCAACACCCTGCAAAGGCACAAGGCTGCAGGCCCTGACGGCATAACCGCAGAACTCCTCCGGACAGATGTCATCACTGCGGCGCGTCAATTATTACCAGTACTGACCAAGGCGGCACTACGTGCCACCGAACCTGTTGCCTTCAGAGGCGGGGACTTAATGCTCCTTGCAAAGAAGGCTGCCCATGTCATGGGCTGCGACGGCTTCCGTTCAATCCTTATTTCGTCGGTGCCAGGCAAGGTCTATCACAAGTGCCTCAGGCAGCAGCTCATCCCAGCCTTCAAGAGCCACAGACATGCCTTTCACGCAGGCATACTCCCTGGGCAGGGCATAGAGCTCATATCCATCACCGCCAAAGCATTCTTTTCCCTCTGTAATTCCCGTGGAGGCCATGCCTCGCTGGTATTTTTTGATTTGAAGGCTGCCTTCTATCAAACGATACGCCAGCTTGTCGTCCATACCGCCGACGACGACCAAAGTCTTTTGGCACTCTTTCACCGCATGGCATTGCCCCCCAGTGCATTGGCCGAGCTCAAGGCCAAACTCCAAGCAGTCACTGCACTGGAGCACTCCGGAGCCTCCTCCCACACCAGGGCCCTCGTTTCCGATCTGTTCGTAGGCAGTTGGTTTAGGCTCTCCGGTTTTTGCGACCTCACCCTGACACGGCGAGGAACCCGACCTGGCGACCCGACAGCCGACATACTGTTTGCCTTTTCAATCGCTGCTTACATGCGCTCAGCGTCGGCAGCTCTCGATGAGGCTGGTATGCTAGCCGACGTCCCCTGTGTCGCGCACCGGCCAGACTTCGTCCCATACGACGGGCCAGTGCCGCTCGGCTGTCCAGCCTGGGCCGACGACTTTTTCTTCCCTCAAACAGCACCCAGCGCCGAGGAGCTTCTTTTGAGATCCAGGAGTGCTGTTAACATTCTATACACCCAGGCTTCAGCGTTGGGCATGACCGTCAAGTTTGGGGTTGATAAGACCGCTCTCCTCCTGCCAGCAGGCACATCCCGTGTGAGCCACCCTCTCATTACCACAGACGCTGACGACCGGCCTGCCATAAAGGTCACCGATGCTACCGCTGGGGAAACGGCTCTGCTACCCATCGTGCACGTTTACAAGCACTTGGGAGGTGTCCTCGCCGCGGACGGCAATCCCGCACCAGATCTCCACTACCGATTCTCCCAGAGCATGTCCATCATTAAACCTCTACGAAGGCGCCTCTTTGGAGCACGGAGATTCGATCTCGGAGTTCGGCGCAGTCTGCTGCGCGCGTTAGCCGTCTCCCGTTATACTCATACGGCTGCGGCCTTGGTGTTGCCCTCTGCCCTCCACAGGCGACAGTGGGAGAGACAATACCTCTCCCTATATCGCGTCCTCATCGCACGCACGGTTGCTGATGATCAGGCGCACAGCTACACCGTCCTTCTCGCGGCGCAAGCACCTCCCCCCAATCTCGCCATAGCCGCTGCCAGGGCCCAATGCCTCCAGAAGCTCTACCAACAGGGGCCGTTAGAGCTCTTAGCCCTCGTGTACGACCATTGGGCCCTGCACCCTCGTACATCGTGGCTGCAACAATTCAAGGAGGACGTCGCATCGGTGCTCGTCTACTTGCCACATCTCCGTGAGCTCCTGCCACACGTTGATCCGGTCCCAGCCCTCTTAGAGGCCCATGCCAGAGATCCGTCTTGGTGGGGACGGCAGATAACGGCAGCGACAAAGCAGTTTTTGCTTGATGCCGAAGCTTGGCAAGCCACACGACGCCGTACTCCCAAGGGAGCCCCATCCTTTGTCGACACAGGTGACTTTTCGTGTTATCTATGCCACAGCAGCTTTCGCCTCAGGAAGCATTTACACGTGCATCTTGCACGTACACACAGGATCTTCAGTCCCGCTAGACACTTCGCGCTAGGGGAAGTCTGTGTCTCGTGTATGCACGTGTATCCTGACCTACGCCAGGCGCAGCAACACCTCAAGGCTTCACCTGCATGCCTTCAACGGGCTCTATACGTGCACCGCCCGCTCACTGCAGATGAGCTAACGGAGCTCGAGGCACCCATCAAAGCCAAACAGCGTCGCCTGAAAGCAGGCGGATGGCGACAATACCAGGGAACAGGTCCGCCCAAACGTACCCCTGTTGCTTTTGGGCCGCTCGCTCCCACCGCAGACGAGCGCTTGCAAGGACTCGCGGATGAGGAAGATGCCACACTGGATTTGCTGGCCTCCCTCTTCCATCCGCTACCACAACATGTTGTCTGGGTCAGTGACCACCTCAGTCAAAAGAGTAAGGAAGGTCCAAGGCAGACAGCAGAGTCCTTCTGGCGACATCGTCCAACGTTTCACCCAGAATTCAGCTAGCATTTTTGCGATGCGCTGCCCCGTGCCGTAACACGCGGCCCGCAGCTCGAACATCGGACACCAATCCAATCCACTACAGCTGAATTCCTATAGATACCGTGAAGAACCCCTGCTCTCCCCTCAAAACTCGGTCGCCGGCAGCTCCTCAATGAGCTGCACCGCCTTCGCGTGATCTGGCTCGGTGGGCCTCGGTCGGGTTTTGGGTTCAGGGTTTAGGGATTAGGGTCTAGGGTTTAGGGTTTAGAGTCTATAGGGTTTAGGATTTAATGTTGAGGGTTCGAACAGGACCCCCAAGTAACCTTTAACAGAGCCTTTATGGTCCTCAATACTGGGTATCTCGGGAGTAAAGTAAAAGCCAGAAAGTTGGAATATGATTATCCTAAACCTTTTATGGTAAATTATAAGGTATCCTACCCTGAAACCATATTCCAACTTTCTGGAGTTCCCTTTAATAGAGGGTAGTTGCGGGCTAAGGGTCGAGGGTTCTGGGCTTCGGCTCGGACTCTGGAGTTACTTAGAGGATCATGGGACTTAGTAAGTAGGTTATAACTGGGGTTACAAGTCCCCTAAGTGGGGTTATCCTAATTATAACCTACTTATAACCCTACTTACTAAGTCCCTATAGTCTCCATGGTAGTTCCCTTGTTGATTAACCAAAAACTGTGTTATAGGATCCTAACCATAAAATTGGTTATCCAAAAATTGAACTACAATCGAGACTATAGGTAGAGTTAGGCTTGGGCAAAGCCTTCCTATGCAGTGCTGGAAGGATTTGATAAGGGTTGTATAGGAAGGAGTCAGGAAGCCGGTTGTAAGGTCTGATCAAACACAAGAAAGGATTTGGTGAGGCTGTAATAAATAACAAAGTCCAACAGGTTGCTATAAGGATTCGATACGGCTTTTGCATGGTCATAAGGATTTCATGTGGCTTGTGCATTTAAATATCTAAATACAAGCAATCATATGTATATATGTATATACATATATATATATATATATATACACACGTGTTTGTATGTCTATATATATATATATAGGGATATAGACAAAGATATGGATATGGATTTTGACATAGATGTAAATACAGGCATAGGTTTAGACACAGATATACATGTACAGACAGGTATACGCGCGCGTATATGTGGACACGTATGAGTAAGTGTGCGCATGTGTATTCACGCATACATGTACATGTTGCTACAGACCATAAACGTACATGGACATGTGCGTAGCTGTACATATATCCGTGTCTGTGTCTGTACAGGTGTGTAAGTGCCGGTGCGTATGTGTAGATGCCTGCATGTGTGCATGTTTCAAGAAGAAAAAAGCAATCTAATACGACTACAGTTTACAAAGTAACATAATAGCACATATCATTTCTGTCCTCATAAATATCGTCATAGTGGCAATCCTTTGATGATGCGGTAACATAGTAATATCCCCGTATAGTCCATATTATAGTACGGTTGATGATATAAATCCTGCACTCCATAATAAGGAATACCTAGACATTGGTTTGGCGTTCCTTTTGTTGGTATCTGGGCCATAACTAACTATAGTTGGTTTCTGCCTATTTCTTGGTTTCGGGTCTTGAAGACTCTTACTTCTCGAGGTATCCCTGCATGATGACACTCTGTGTTTTTTGCACGAAAGATGCTCCAGTCGTTGGTTTGCAGCGAGAAACATCAGGACAGCACGATAGAAGCATTGCAAGACCATACATAGAAGGACCTTGTTTATCATCACTCAACCTGTCCTGACCATCTCATTTTGGTGTACACAAGCCACTTCTGGCCAACCCTGAGAGGCACACCAAGAGCATGCACCGTTCTGCTGCTCTGGCTCACCCTGCCTACATAATCCTCATCCATTTGTGTACTGGTGGCTGCAGGGTTGAGGTATAACTTCTGATGCGGTCGAAGCTCCAGCGAATCCCGCACATGGAGCATGTAGTGAAATTTCGTGGTAAGATTGAAGAATAAAAGCTTCCGCGCAAAACACAGCCTTGCACACTCATGATACTTCTCGGCAAATTTGCACAAATGTCCATGCGCAATCTGGGATTGTCCCGGCGTGAAGAAAGTACGATCCGTGGTGTAGCAAAGGTGCAGGAAGTCGTTGATCGCAGCCAGCCATTGAAGAGCACATGTTGCCACATCATCAAGTAGCCATGGCTGTCCTAGGATTTCCAAGAGGAACTTCACGATGAGGGTGCAATCTGAACCCTTCCTCGGTTGTATGTTTCAGCATGAAACATGTAGTATAGTTGCCGGTACTTCAACAAAACACACCCTAGATAGTCTAAGACCAAGGTTCATGGAAGACTCCGGCATGCAATTCATGCTATCCCATCCAAGGTTTTCCTTGGTGAAATCCTTCAAGTGTGGGGTGGCCTGAAGCACTGTTCGACAAAACTCTGCGAAAAGCTTGTATGCATAATGTAGGCGCGCAGGAACACTGGTGCCACCGTGCTGAAAGGGGCCATTGTAGCAAAGGTAGCAAATCAGCGAGGTGACACCAGTTCGCACAATACCCAAATGGCACAAATGAAAGATGTCTGTCAAAGCAAACTCAGCAGTTTCAGCACCAGGTATGCTGTGAAGAGGCGATGGGATAGTCCAGGGGTGATCCAAACCCACAGTCGACCTCCATGAGGCACTCGGCCTGAAATCTGCATATGGCGTGTCACGATCGTCTGCTTTACACCACGGACAGCACATGTTGGGAGCACAGGTGAAGTTCCGCTTCAAGTGCAACACACGGGCCTGCGCAGGTAGATCGCCCTCTAGACCAATCCACGCAAGGAAAAAGCGCTGGGTGCCAAATTCCATGCCAGTGTAGTATGCTTGCTTGCAATGAATTGCAAGGTGCTTGCAGATCGCATCTAGAATTGTATTTCCGCCAGCGTATCCACAATGAACCTCCTTGTAGCTGTCTCCCAAGATGCTCGTGAAATAAAAGCAATGGTTCACACTGGCTGGAGCCTCCTTCAAAAGTGGTCCCCAACTCACCTGCATGACCGCATGTTTGCGCAGGGATGTGCCCTCATCCATATGCAAGCGGCACGGTAGGACTCGGTCCAACTCATGAGCATGATCATCAAATACCGGGTGGTTCGGCCGGATTGGCCGAAAGTTCCGCCAAAATTGCTCCAGTGCTTCACCCACCGCTGCCAATGATTGGGGATTGTCTCCCTTGTTCCCAAAGAGCAACTTCTGGGGATACTTCTCAAGAATCTCCGTAGCCAGATCCCGAATAGGAATGATGTATTGTGAAGCAGCCCCCCCTCGAAGAGGCACATCAACACGAACAGGCTGTGTACTCAAGGCGAAACCCAGACGAAGGATGTTATTCATAAACACAGTTTCTTTGTCCGAATTTGCATTGTGAGCCAAGCCTAGCTGAACCAGCTCCACATACCCAGGGTTGCCCGGCTGCATTGTCTGATGGGTGTCCCAAGCAATGCGTGCTGCATGAGTAGCTCCATGTGCCTCAGATACAGGGCAGTACATTCAGACAGAAAGAAACGAGCTGCGACAAACGACAACCATGCAAGGCACTAGGTAGCTCTCCAAGACATTGTTGATCGCTGAAGCACCTGCGATAGGGACGAGGGAAAACCAGATAGAGAGAGAGAGAGAAAGAGAGCGAGAGAGAGAGAGAGAGAGAGAGAGAGAGAGAGAAAGAGACAGATATGCAAATTATCTGTCATAATCAGATATATATAATATAATATAATAGAATATAATAGAATATAATATAATATAACATAATATAACATAATATAATATATAATTATATATATATATATATATGCATGGCATACTGATTCGTATGTAAATAAAAGTGAATGTGTATATATATATATATGTATGTGGGTATATATGTTCTTATTTATATCTATGCACACATCTTCATACATACACATCTGAGTGTGTGTATGTATGAAGGTTTGTGTTTATATATATATATATATATGTGAGCATGACATGGTCCATGAGACGACAGAAGTATAGAAACGAAACTGCGTATATAGGGATATGCATTTTCAATTGAAAGTGCATACCTCTATATAGCAGTTCGTATATACATTCTGCCGCCAAGCATGCCGAAGGGATTCCAAGCATGTGACTTCCACGACTCCGCGACCTTTTCACGCCCGGCAGGACGACACCAGTGAACCCCGGTTGCACAGATAATTTCTTGACATGACATCCTGCCTACAGGCAAATATGGGTCTTGCCTAGAGCAGGTGTCCCAAAACACAGGCCATTGTGGCTAGACCACAACAGCAGTCGCAAATCCTGGCAGGCACCCTGGAAATAGAGAGGTAGATATATCCGTATAAAGATAGAATAAAGAAAGAGTTCTAGAGAAGGTTAAACACTCAAGCATCAGATTGAAGCAAAAATTCCGAAGGTATCCTAGGGGCCTGCATTCATTTGCACATTCAGGCCCCGGTTCACTCTTCAGGTGGCTCCTGCTTCGTGGTTGCCTTGCCCTTGACCTTGCTCTGCTTCTTGAAGTGGGTCCTCAGCTGCAGATAAACATAAATGTGAGAGGTGGACTTATAAACCTATAGTAGTGAACAGTTGTAGTTCTGATCGGGAGGCTTCAGAGCACTCAGGCAGTTGTTGAAGCGAATCAATGCCTCCCGGACTTGCTTGGCAATGTCGGTGTAGCTCTCCTTGGTCCTGGGAATATCACACGTATCATATGTAGACTCAAAGCGCACATAACACAGAGAACCGTGCAGGAACATATCGTATTTATAGGGGCCAAACTGCAAACCACAAAGCTGAGGCGAGCCGCTGCGAAGAAGCATCCTTTTCGAGCTCCTTGTCGCAAAACTTCTTGTAAAGATCATTGACCGCTCCTGCAGCACAGCAATGATTTCGGGGATAAACAAACGGAAGATGCTTGCAACCGACTAATGTTGTAGCGAGTTTCTCATGGCATCCTCAGCCTCCTTCTGGTCATCCCTTGACTGGGGCAGGAATGTTTGGCAGGCAACAGGAAAGGCAGACATTGGCATGCATTTGGAAGTGAATAACTTACAAGTACAGCATTCAGTCGAGAATCGTATGTCCTTTCGCATTCTCTGTTTGCAAGCGCTCAAGCACCTCCTTGAACGCACTCCGGCGGTTGAGCAGACTCTTCTTGTACTTGTTCACGAACTCCTTCAGAGTCTCCGGCCCATCGACTTCTGGCAGGCCCTTGTCTCGCGACTTGTTCCCGCCCTTCTTGTTGTCGTCATCTCCTTCCTGGTCGGACAGATCCACAGCATCACCGATACCCGTATGGATGTCGAAGTTCTCACGAAAGAAGCCTCAGCCCAGGTGTGTGGCTGATAACACTGGCTGCTACTCGCAGGCCGGAATCTGCAGAAGGACTGACCTGAGCTTTCCATGAGCTCCTCGAGCTCACGTAGTTTTTCACTTCCTTGCCTCAGTTTGTTTATCCCCGCATGTAAGCATACAAAGCCGAAGGCACCAGTATATACATGTATACATGTAAGCACATGATAAGTTGAAGACAAGTGACTCCACACGGTCCGAGGTGAGCACTAAGTACTTACGGACATTCTCGTACAAACAGCGCTTGAAAAGGCGCTTGGCTTTACAGTGGGCCTTGGCCCCGGCGATTTTTGGCCTTAGATATAGCAGACTTGGCAGTCCAACCCATCATCAACTGCAAATATGATTTTGAAGCCCAGTGACTCAGGCCACTTCTTATCATCACGCATCTCTTGTTCTGTCAGCCACTCGTAGCCAGCGATGGATTTCTTCCAATCCTTCGTCAGCTGTCTCAGCTTGAAAAGCGCTTCAAGCCTGTCCTGTCCAGCATGTCCGAAGACACAGAAGGAAGGATAACTTAGTTGCGAGAGAGAGAGAGAGAGAGAGAGAGCAAGCAAAGCAAAGAGAGGGAGAAGGAGAGGGGTGGGTCAAAGTAGTGTGACACACGAGAATCCAAACCATGTATGACTGTCCTTGTTCTCTGCAGCAGAAGCTGACGGCATGTAGCATTTCTCGACAAACTCCCGCACAAGCTTCTGCTTTGGCAGACCACCTGTGCAGAGGGTAGTCTGTCGCATGCGGGGGTATTTTATACATGGTCTCATAATGGAAAAGAAAATATGTATAGAATTATGTGGGGAGATATATATATATATATATATACATATTTATTTACATATACACACGTATACAATAGAAGAATCCTAGAATGATCTTTTGGATTCACACAAGCATATACAGATATTCATGTGTATTCATATGTATATAAATTCCAATCGTATTAACATGTGTGCTTGCATGTGTAGAATACTATATATGTACATGTGTATGTATGTATATATATATATATATATATATATATATTATGCAGCAGAGGGGTTCTATGTGGCACCCCGAATATATAACTATATATATATATATATATATATGTATATATCAGTTCTATAGACATCTATATATCCATACATATACACATATACAAAGCATGAGTCCATATGTGTATGTATTACACATATCTATATATACATATATAAGACACATAGAGAATATACAGATCTCACAGATGTATAAGTTAATCGTCAGGTTGATAGATTTCTGTGGGGCTATTCGTTTGAGAAGACACATGTGCACAAGCCTGAGTTCCATTTGTTGATCATCTCCTCACTGATCTGCTGTGACTTCACCAGGCGGTAAAGGCAGTTCCAAGCTTGCGGGTGCGAGGTCGAGGAAATATGTCCGGAATGCAACCTCAGATGTCAGGTTTCTTTTAAGATCAGGACAAACCAAAGGTCGCAGGAAACACATGCAAGGAAAGCCTTTTTTATCGTGCCCAATACATGTGCCGACACAGTCCTCACTTGGCATCTGACTTCGGAGGCGCAGACTGCATACTTGGCTCAGCTGGTTTCGCTGCACCCACATCTGCGCTGCCCTTGCCCTCGCCCTGCTCTTGCAGTAGATCCTGCATAGGCCCCGGTGCGACCGCATGTGTGTGCTGAACCTTGCCCTCGCACTTCTCCGACAAGGGAGCCTGCTCTGTAGGCCCCGGTCCAAGCTTCGATGCACCCACATCTGCGCGCTTGCCCTTGCCCTCGCCCTTCTCCTGCACGGAATCCTCCACAATAGGCTCCGACGGATCAGTGGACTCATCGTCGGTCTCCGCTTCGCGTGGCACCGTCGTAGCAGGCCCCCCTTTTCCTTTGCCAGGCCTTAGCAAAGCTGTCGTTACCTGTCCAGGTCCATACATGTTCCAAGGGCACTGGCCGGGCATTGAAGGAGGAAAGCCACCAGGCATGGTTGGGGAAAGGCACCCAGGCATCGTGGGGGGAAGGCACCCCGTCATCGTGGGAGGAAAAGCAGGCAGCAGGCCTGCATTCATGCTTCCATGCATGCTTTGGGGAAAGCTTCCAGGGCCAGGCAAAGTTGGAGCAACTGGCATGGTTGGGGGCATGGGTGCAGCAAGGTGCCCAGGCAGGGTTGGGATTGGACCCGGAATCAGGTTGGGCATCATCGGGGCCCCCAGCTGAGGGTAGGGTGCAAGTTGGGGCGAACAAGGCATGGCCGGCGGCATGGTAGCCTGAGGGGATGTTGCCTGCACTGCAAGTCTCGGTCGTTCCGGTGTGTGTGCACCCGAATGCACAGCTGGAGCTGAAACAGGTGACACCGGCGATGGAGTAGCTCTCGGTGTTGCGGTAGGTCGACAGCTCGGGCGGGGCGGTCGTTTCGAAGGCTTCACGGTGGTCGTAGGACTCTTCACAGGGGCCTTGGGTTTCGAGTCTGGCACCTGCGGTGCCCGGGCTGGCGACTCATTCTTCTTCGGAGGCGGCACGACCTTCGGAGTCACCTTTGGAGCGATCTTCGGCTGCGCGAAGTCCAGGGCTGAGGCTGGCTTCGGAGGAGGCTGCTCAGGCAACCTTCCGACCGGAAAAGGCATCGAGTCAAGCGTCACCCTCGGTCTCTTGTCCGCTGGCACCCCCTCCGATTCCAGCTCGCGCTTCACAGGCACTGCCGGAGGAGGTGGTGGGGGGCATCTGGCCATGCCCTTGCTAGTCCTGAGCTTGCCCTTGCCTGCCGGTTTCTCATCTGGCTGAGCCGCATTCTCCTCTAGCTGAGGGTCACATGTCGAACCTGACGGCTTTTCCATGGCTGTCACAGCACCTATAAGACTCTAGTTTCAGGAGAAACATGAAACAAGAACAGATTCTCTACCTTTGTGTGGCACCAATAGATATGTATATATATATATATATATATATGCATATAGGTATACATAGATATACAGACACACACACATCTATACACATACATATACATATACATATACATATACATATACATATACATATACATATACATATACATACACAGATACATATACATATACATATACACATACATATACATATACATATACATAAACTTATACATATACATGTACAGATACACATATATATATATATACATATACATACACATATACATATAGATATACATATACATGTACATATACATATACATATACATATACAGATACATATACAGATACATATACATATACATAGATACACAGACAAATATGTATAGACCATACTCATTTTCTTTAGCAGTGTATTCTGAGCATGAATACACAAAGCCCTGTTCATTGCCAGACTCAAACTTAAGCATTCAACTTCTGTCCACATGAATACATAGATGTATCTCTGTATAATCTCAACTGAAGAAGATGATAGAGAAGTGTGTGAACACACATACGGAGGACATTCATACATGTGTACCGGTACATGTGTCTATGTATGCAGGGAAATATACAGGGTTCTATGATAATGACTTCTGTATAGTCTAAGACGCCATGTGCACCATTCTTCTTCTCCAACATTCTGGCCACCAGTGTCCGGCTTTCAAGGGTGTCCTCTAGCTTGGCAATGAGGCTTCTGGATCTCGGGGAAAACTGCTCCAAAGTTTCACCCAACCAATGCTGTTCCTGCTTGACCTTAGCTATATGCTCCTGACAGGACATGCAGAACTCCATGTACCTCGAGTCAAGCGCTGCTTAACTTGGGCCTTGGCAACCTGCACACGAAGAGAGCGAATGCATAGAAGATTGCAGTGTGCGACGGCAGTGTGCATTCTGATTGACATGTCACGAAACATGCTGGGCTAAAGCAGGACCCTGTGCTTCAGCCAAGGAGCTGAGGGCACTGGGGCAATCCTCGATGGCTGCCTTTGCAGCTTGAGCGCCTCTTGGCCGTCCATCAAGGAGCTGCAACTGAAGCTTCGGGACCCAAGGCGCAGATCCATGACTGTTGCACAGAGCACCGTCAAGACTAGTAATTGTCTCGAGATCACAGCAGATTGCACAGTTCATTCAGTCACTTGCATACATGCACAAGAGCCATGGCCGTGCAGGTTCACAGTACTGCTGTGGCCCATGAGGAAGTCTGACAACACACAGGGGGAATGCAGATGCATGCCAACTTCATTTATGCTTTCTCAGTATTGTACAGTTAGACATCTAGAACAGGACTTGTATATCGGCAAATGAGCAATGCTAAGCATGCGTCTATGTTTTTTCCGTGAGTATATCATGTAATACATCTACACACAGCAACAATTACAATTTCACTCTGCAAATACAATGATGGGCAGAGCGAAATTGTAATTGTCCCTGTGTACATGAACATAGAGACAAATATCTCAATCTCATGGGGCTGAGTCGTAAACTGAAAGGCACACAAGTGTCACGCTATCTTTCTCTGTGTGCCTTTGAGTTTACGATTCAGAACCATATACCTCTATTATGCTCATCACATGTATATATAGTACGTCAGTACCAACAAGAATAGGCATATGTTGTATAAAGACATGAATTCATTCAAGAATATATAAGTGGGTATGTAATTATATCGAACATACATAATAGTTGAAAGAGAAAACATAATGCGGTGTAATATGGTTTATAATTAGACTATATCATTTTCAGGCAGCATAGCCGAGTTCCCTATTATATGTTTGACAATAGTCAAACATATAACAGGAAATCCAGACATATATGTCTTATCATCTACGATTACATATATATATAAAGTAGAATAGAATATAGTTTTCTGTTTCACAGTATAGAAGCCGATAATATCATATAGCATCACATACAATATAAGAGGTATAGTTAGATTTTGTAGAACAGAAACATGTAGAATAACATGCGTGGGAGATATTGTAAACACATATATGATGAAGTTATACAGTAACATATCATGATAAAGACAACCAATAACAAATAATGTGCAATTACTACCACAATGTTTTTGCTTGCACATTATTTGTTTGGTTGATAAATGTACATATATACATATATATTCGATTGAATTATCACATCTGCATTCCCCAAGTATATGCAATGACAGCACACGCCAAAGCAAGTCACAACCAACATGAAACCTGTGAACCCAAGCAAGGATGGGAAGCACCTGCTGCTTGGAGCTTCTGCGCGTATGCCGACGAGGCTACCCGACCTGGCAAAACACATGTGTTTTTGTGAACTGCTAGACAACACAGGATATAGCTGGGGTTTCGGACTTGGGACCAGCTACTGGCAACCAGATTTCAAGATAGAAACCACTTTTGAGTACGAAACCATGGTCTAGAACAGAAACCAATAATGCATCCCGCGACATAGCCGAGTCAAGAAAGAAACCAAGTAAGCAATCCCAGAAGAAGCCCCGAAAAACCAAGATTCCAAATCCACGCGAAGTCTGTGAAAGAGTGGTTTCCTCACGCTAAAGAGTGGTTTATTCGGAGGTTTTCCACGCGCTCTCGAAACTGGTTTCTGGCGAAACCAACGCGCTCCAGGAAACCAAGTTGTTCTGGACCGCGTGTCTAGCGGAGGCGAAACCATAGAGTTAGCAAGGCAAACACACTATATACGCAGCCTCAAGTATGTCAAGCATGCTCCCAAAACACTCAGCAGGCTATCTTTTCTCAGCAGATCGCAGAGGGCCATGGGGTGCAGTCAGCACACGACACAATTACGAATTAAAGTGCAGGCGTCGACTGAGGAACTCTATATGTCGGGGCACACAGAGCTCTCGGTATCTGTGGTCATTCGGAGCACAGCACGCATCTTCTCCGGAAGCTGTAGATCTTTTGATCCACGTAAATACATACAAACAGACTCCATATCTGCATCCTTCCACAGATCGCCATCCGACCTTAAGGCCTCGAAGATTTGCACCAGAGAGGCGCCACCATGGTCCTGGAGCAGCAGGCACGTATTTTTTTTAATGTTCTTGAGTTTTGTAATCTTCATACCCAGATATGCATATATAGATTTCGACTTCGAATATAGTTGTATACTTGTGTATATATATATATATATATATATGTGTAAATAAACATTTCAATACAACAACATATAGATATAAAAATATCTGTAGATGTATAAATATGTAGATATATACCTGATTAGAAACACATAACTGCATATATATATATATATATATATACATAGAGAGAGAAGTGCATACCAATATATTAGGTCTTTGACATACATCTTATATATCTATATAAATAAATATAAGTAAATATTATATATATATATATTATGTACCTACATACATACATACATACATGCATACATACATACATACCTACATACATACATACATATACATACATACATACATACATACATACAGGCACATATCTATAACTCTATTTCTGAATCCTTTTGATTTTATATATACACAATGAACAATGTACCTGATTTAAGATATATATTGCAAGGGGCCTGGTATGCTTAAAACACCCAGGGTTGTGGGTGCAGGGGTTGGTGCGGGGGTTGGTGCGGGAGCCGGTGCGGGTGTGTGGTCCTGCCGGGCTCCGCCGCCCACCACGCCCCACCCCACACCCCGCCTCCCCTTACTCGCCCCCACCTGTACCCCGGTCACGGTGCGTGCCCACCCCCGCCCCCACCCTGTCCCACCCGGCCCGTGCCGTCGGAACCCGTCGGGAACCCGTCGGAACCCCTCACAACCCAATAAACGTGCCTCTCAGTATGCTTCATTAGGCTGCGAATGGGCTGGGACAGGTGTCTCCGACAGGTTCCGACGGGTTCCGACAGGTTCCGACGCGTTCTGACTGGGGTTTGGGGTGGGGGCGTGGGCGGGGCAGGGGGTGGGGCGGGGGCAAGCAGAGCACCGCCAAGGTCGGGTTTTTGCCCTCTGCCCTGCACGGGACGTGGTGGGGTGCGGCGCGAACCAGTTCCGCACCAACCCCCACACCGACCCCAAACCCCAGGCCGTGCACCAGATTACCCTCAATATGCATCAGAACCCAACAGCTGCACCAGGCCGTGCCCCAGTCCGTGCACCATGTATTTGTGGGTTTGGCCCTAAATCCCCAAAACTTGTTTTAAGCATACCAGGAGTTATTCAAGATATATATTATATGTGTGTGTGTGTTTTATGTAGATTATTTTCTATGCATCTGTCGACACTCCCTCTCTCCCTCTGTCTCTGTCTGTGTATAGCCCCTGCTGAAAAGGTCCTTGGGTTTCCTGAATCCTTTGATTCCCTGGCACATATTCGGCAGCAGAGCAGACAGGCGATGTCCAAAGCCAGGAGGGTACGTCCTCAGTTGAGACGTGACACCAAACAGGTTATACATATGAACGTCAAACAAGCAAGTGCTGCCAGATCTCTGGCTGTTCTTGAGACGCTTAGTATCACCTGTGCTTTTCTTGCACCCTTTGCTGTCCTTTCTGACCTTGGCCAAAGACTTGGCCGCAGCGCGCATTTCCTGCAGTAACTGAAACAGTCTTGCCCCACAAACAGAAAAGTAATGTAGCACCTTCGTCACTGGCCCCAGATCCAGCTGGGAGATGTGGCTGGAATTGGACCACAACATCGTAGGTTTCAGAGATTCTGCTCCATGCAGGATCATGTTGAATTTAATCCGGAAGACCTGAAGTGCTTGTCTGTGGCTAATTGCAGAATGTGCAAAGAATGTCACTGTACATACAGCTAAGACACATAGAGAACCTCGTCACACATTTGCCGAAATCGTGGCATATCTCCCAGCTTTGCACTGCCAGGCTGCTCGATGATGAAGGCATGTCCCAAGGATGCCAGGAGGAGCGCCAGCAGGACCACCCTGCATTAGCTATGTTGTGGTCACCGTTTACAATGCAGGAAAACTGTGTCAGAATAAAGCAAAGACTGCTTTGGTATTCCCCCGCCCCACCCAGCCCCACCTGTTCGCTAATAAATTTCCGACACGAACAGCCTCTCTTGACACATCGCCAAGAGGGCAATACCACTCTCTCTGGCTCTGCGCTGAGCACATCCATGAGAAAGAGCTGCACACCGGGGCCATGAGGCAGAGACTGTTTGGATGCAATTTCAGCACCCCAAGAATGGCCAGCCTTGGGCACAAACCAAAGCACAGACACAGCATGAGACAAGGGAAACGAAGAGAGAGAGAGAGAGAGTGAGAGAGTGAGAGAGAGAGAGAAACAGAGAGAGCAAGAGACAGGGAAGGAGAGAGATATATAAATAGACAGACGGAGCAGAAAACCAGAAAAGGAGAGAGGCTGGCTGAGAGAGGATGAGGATGAGTCAGAAATTAATGTGTGTTTCCACATATATATATATATATATATATATATTTGTACAGTGTCACGAATGCGTATATAATGTGTCTATTACTTATACATACACATATGTATACAATAGCATATATATATATATATGTATAAACATATGTATGTAATATATATATATATATATATATATATATACATACATACCTGATGTGCCCCCCAGCTGCGCAAAGCCACTGCTCGTGCACATGTCGTTGTAGCGGAAACCAGCATAGGAAAGGTCCATCTTGAAACATGGGAAACCCGACAACTTCATAGAGCGTGTCACATTAGCCTCGCCAGCAAACAACTCCCCGAACCGGTAAGCCTCAGCTGCACTTTGCCTACAGGACAAGCTACATTTGGGAGATGCTCTTCAAGCTACCCACCGTTTTCTTGCAGCCCATGGGGCGAAGCTGGCGTCGATGGTTTGGATGTGCAGCAGCAGGAGGACACAAACACAAAGAACCTCGGCTACCCAACGTCATCTACCAAAGCCCTCACCAACCCTGAGTCAGTAGTACAAAACTTCATTCAGGTCACATAGGGTACATTGCCACAGTAGAGTCGACGAGCCAAGATCGTAGGATCCCAACGATCTGCTGGGCCATCCATGGCTCAGACACCCTATACAGAAGCCCCCAATCAAACATGCCACGTACAGCCCGCACATCGTGCACAGCACCATCATATGTGTTGAGACACAAAGGCCTGAGCCATTTCTGACGACAGGCATGAGGACATTCACGTCGAAGTCACAGTGAAATATGGCTGTGTCTGTTTGTGTCTGAACACGCACTACACACATGGAGATGTGTATATAAAATGTACAGCTAGAAAAACGACTCATTGGGCAGCGTTGCTCCTGTGCTATGCGCTAGAATGACATGTAACGCTGCTATGACTGGCAAATGTGCACTGAAAAAAGGATTGCTCTATGGTGACCCATACATGCATGCATGTACATTTATGTATATGGAGCCAGGTGTGTTGTGCCTATAGATATATATTGTGTAATTAGCTTAAACATAAGATGTATTATGGTCACAGAAGTCATGAACAGCTCCTGCCAATCTAGTTGAATGTAGATTTAACATTGGACTCTATAAACCATCTCCTGACTGCTGATTGGCATTCGGAATCCACTGTATCGCTTCTTGCAGTTTTCCTTGCACCCCATGATCCTATAGATTCTTATCGAGGGATATCTCGCCAAAAGGTGGTCCAATACATCTGTTCGATAGATGTATTTGTATGATACATAGCGATGAACATCTATATACTCTATACACCCCAGAACATCAGACAGAAGCTGCAAGCAACCCGCCTCCGTCCTCAGGAGTTGAATCCAGCAGGCGCTTTGAACCACGTGGCATTGCAGGCCTTGGCGACAAATATGAATGTGTACAACTTCAGAGGATACAGCCGTGGCTGAAGGGATCTGAATGCAAGGGTCTTGGGACATTGGATGCTTGCATACTCTTTTTGAATGCGCACACACTGCTGCAATCATGGTTCTCCCAGATGACACAACTCTAATGAGCTGCCCTATGGCCGCTGATGAATCGCCGCCCGGCAGCATCAGATTGTGCACATTCCCATGAAGAGTGTTCTCACTCCCCCAAAATCACACCGACAGGCACGTCGGTCCATCCCTAGATGCGACCCTCACACTCGCGCTCCAGTTGCGAGCTTCGATCCCTGATTCGATGCATCATGTCCTGCCGCACAAGCTCCATGGTGGATCTCTGCATCAGATCAGCCTTAGTTGAGCAGGCCGCGTCAATCTGGAAGTATTTATTATACACATTCTCCATCTCTCTCTCTCTCTCTCTCTCTCTCTCTCTCTCTCTCTCTCTCTCTCTCTCTCTCTCTCTCTCTCTCTCTCTCTCTCTCTCTCTCTCTCTCTCTCTCTCTCTCTCTCGCGCTCTCTCTCTCTCTCTCTCTCTCTCTCTCTCTCTCTCTCTCTCTCTCTCTCTCTCTCTCTCTCTCTCTCTCTCTCTCTCTCTCTCTCTCTCTCTCTCTCTCTCTCTCTCTCTCTCTCTCCCCATACTTTGCCTGTCTGGGAGATTCGTATATAGTCGAACAGAGCCTACATAAATTGATAGTCAGATTCCTCATGTGGCGGATATATGCATCTGTATATACATATGTAAGATATAGATATAGGTATAGATATAGATATAGATAGATAGATAGATATATATATATATATATATATATATATATGTATGCACACATATCTATATATATATATATGTATGTACACATCTATATATATATATATATATACACATGTACATGTACATCTATGTATATCCACCAGATGAGGAATCTGCCTACCCATATATCACACACACGGCTATTCAGGGGCCTTGTTAGAATATCGGCATGGAACTACACCTTTGGTCTTCATACCTTTCATTGAGTAATGGAGACAGAGTCGTACATAGTACACACCTGCAGGCGGTCCAGTGTTGTGCTTGGGTGCCCTGTTCTACATGATCCTGTAGTTGTTTTGTCTGAATGTAGCTTGATATAGACATATGTACATATAGTACTTATGCATGGTCACTAATTATTTTCTGCACCGGTCAACCAAACCTACATGATGCACACATGTTACTCCCTGTACAAGAGATGCTTGAAAGCTTAAGAACAGAGAACTCGTAATTACCAAGACAGGGAAAGGCTGTGATATTTTTTTATTGCCAATGTGGCAGTGAAGCTAGAAAAAATCTAGATAAGTCTGCAGCACTAGGAAGGTTCGATTGACAAATTGGGTACTCAAGCCAAGCCATTAGTTCAGTGTAGCGACAACCTCAGCACAGAGGCGGATGCCAGCCTCGAAGGATGTACAGGTCGTCAGGTAGGCACTTTTGCCAGATCGTGTGCGAACACCGACTTGGTGGCGTGTCCAATACACCTCGATCTTGTAATCCTTCTGATGCACGACGAAGCGCCTCAAATTTTACAGAAGCATGATTTGGCAGCAGACACGGACCCATACAAACACACGAGTTCTCCATGTGCGAATCAAAGGGCTCCCTGAGATCGGCCCTCTGCGCCTTTGTGGGACCACGTTCGTGCTCCGCTGTTGGATCCTCAGCCGTGTGCTCAGGCACAGGCTCAGTCACTGGCCCATCCGCTGCGGGCTTAGGCTCAGCCACAGCCCCTGCAACAGGGGTCCCATCACTGCTCTGAGAGCCTGCCCGCTTGAGCTGCTTGATCTTCGCATCGTCCTCTGTCGTCTTTGCTGCTGGCCTTTTCATGGCAGCCCTTGGCTTGCGAACCTTCGACACCTGTGCCGATGGAGGGGTTTCCATTGGTACCTGCAACTCCACATGGGGCGGAGTTACCCCCGAGAAATCGTCCCCACTGCTATGGCTGGAATTGTTTGATCCAGCACGACCTCGGCCACAGCCCGAACGACCACGCCCGGAACGACCACGGCCGGAACGCCCACGGCCTCTGCCCCGGCCCTGCTCCTTCTTCTCGTGTCGCAAAGCCAGCTGCTCAGCATGACTCAGCATGCCAGCTGGGTGACAAGGGGATGGCAAAGCACCTGTCTTGTTCCAACGATCGGCTGCGTCCTCGCCGGCCTCTTCCAACTCCTTCAGCAAATGAGGGCTGAAACCTGGCTTTGCCCACGGCAAAGGCTTTGAACGGCCCTGCTTCCATGCCTGGAACTCCTCATCAAACGTCTTTGCCAAGGATCTCTTCAGAGGAGGCGGTGGCAGGTCGAAAACATGTCGTTTCTCTGATGCGGGAGGCGGCTTCAAACGATTCGCAATCGCAGCAGTCGGGCTAGCAGCTGACACCACTGCAATGGAAGGCTCTCCAAGAGGCACTAGCTGCATAGCCTGGGGGCTATAATACTCTGTTGGGGATCGTCCTGCCAGCATGGGGGACCTGGGCGCATGCAAAGACCTACGGATATGTATGCGAAACTATAGTGCATAGCATGTATAGGTTCGCTGCTTTGTAAACCTATACAACCCATATTTTTACATGTAGTCAAAAGGTCGATCAAGATAGAACAGATGTATGTGTCTATTTATATATTCTGCATATTGTATGAATGTATATGTATGAATATATGTATGTATGCCTGTAATGTAGTGTATACGACCTATATATATATATATATATATATATATATGTGTGTGTGCACATATGTATATATACATATGCAGATGAATAGAGGCAAATGTGTATATATATATATATATATATGTATCTCTATGTACATGATATCTGTATCTTTTCTATTTATGTATTTGTGTATACACATATGTATACATATACATATATCACATATCTCTATGAAACCACACATACATCTATACAAATGTATGTCCACATGCATGCACACAACTCCCAAAGAATCTGCTCGAACTGACCAGCTAGGAACTCCTCCACTAGGATGCTGCTTGGCCGGCTTGGCCCAGGTGCAGCCGGCACCAAGTCCTGGTGTGCGAAACCACGCAATATTTGAGATGTTCCTTGTTAATTATCAAGATATGTCTTCTAAGCGACATGCGTATCTGCAAACCAGTGCCAGTTCATCTTTTTGCACTACAACTTCCTATGTAGACATGTATAGTCTGCAAAAGAGCAACTGAACACGGGTTTGCAGATACAGGCATATATATATGCAATCCTCTTCCATGGGAAGCGTCTCATGCAGATCAGTGTGCTCACCAAAGTGCCTTCATCATGAACAGACATGAAGAAGACATAAGTGTTGACTTGTCAGAAATCACATCTAGCAGGCCCATGGCCTGGCATTCTGCCTTCGCAAAAGTTCGCGCAGCTCCCCAAGCATATCCTCCGAAGTGGCCTCGAGACCATTGGAACCTCGGCTGTTCAGGATATGTGGAAACACCATCTCACTCAGCTTTTCGAGCACAGGGACATCCATCTGGAGCATCCGGCATCTTCCCGGGCATCGGGGAGTCTTCAATGAGCACAGGGGCAGGGAGTTCATCGATCTGAGATCCAAAGCAGCATAATCTGGATCAGGCTCTTCCTCCCCAACGTCTGCGGCCTGGCTCTCGTGCCCATCCTCATCCGAAACCTCCTCTGCAGCCTCACTCGAAGCTGCACCCTGCTCACCGTCCAACTCATCATCGGCAGCCTCACCCTCCGGAGGGGCCAAGGGAACCAATGGTGGATCTTCCTCGGGAGGCTGCTGGACCTTTGCGCGTTTGCCCTTGCCCCTGCCTTTCCCTTGGCTTACCCGCACACTCTTGGAGAAGCGAGGCTTTGTATAATCCTCCTGAATCGCATAGAACTGGGACACAGGGCAGTCTCTGGCCAATACCCATCCGGATCTTTGGCGTAGCTCTGCCTTACATATACATAGCATGCTGTGTAATATATATATATATATATATATATAATATCACTCGCATGCAATGCACGACACTCCTGCCCATCTTCGTGCTGACAAGCTGCAGTGAGCTCGTGCACATCGGCATCACGCTGGCTATCAGAGCGATCAGCCAATCCTCACAGCTTTATACATATACATACATATATATATATATACTATCATAGCTACAGCATTCTCGAACACATCAAACTTTTGCATCCAGGAGCTTCGATGGCAGGTCACCGCCGTCTTCATGTTACGGGCATCCTTGTTGCACATACCTTGGGCAACCTCGGGCACCTGAAGACCAAAGCATTCAGTATGTGTCTCAGACAATACAAAGTATGAACATGAATCTAACCATGCAGAACGACCTTCCATTCTTCAGTCTGGTGCTGCAACATTTTCTCCATCATCGGCACTGTGGCCAGAAGCGAATGCTGCAGGCATCGCCCCACGATCGGCTTCAGCAAATCCTTGTCAGAAAGCTCGAATTCTACTATATATGGGGTTGCGTGGCAACAGCAATGAAAACCTTCGAAAGATACAACCTTCGATAGCTATGTACATGAGGCCTTGTTGAGCTTCACCGCAAGGGCTGAGATCTGTTTCTTCTTGCCCTTGTCATCACCCGGCCACAGAAAATATTTCTTCTGGCCGAAGACCCGGGCTTTCAGCTCCTCGTTTGCATCCCACTCCTCACAGGTTATCATTGGACAGACGACCACCATACACGAATGGAGGCATGAGCCCACGCATGACTGATTTAAACGTGCACGCAGCACCTTACACACCTCATTCATGAGGTTTTCCAGGAGTTGCAAATCTTCTCGCATGGCTACCGGGTCAGACGCAGCAGCATCTGGAGCACCAGCGGGGGCGGGAACAATATCCATGGCGAACTATTTCACCACAGAAAGACCCGAAAACAAAGCCGCAAACCCTGCAGAATCGGAGGTGCTCAACAAAGCGTTCAGTTGACATGAAACGATGCAGGGCTGATATCCCGTGCGCTTCTCTACTGCAGCAGCCCCTGCCCACTGTGCAATAGGGCCCTGGCGGAATGACGCCAGCGACCAGGAAAGCATATACATGGCGGTTCCACGACAGCAAGTTTTCGTGGTTCGTGATTCGTCATAACATAGTATGTAGAAGAAGATTCGGGAACTTAATTATAAATATAATAGAGTCTTATCCAATATTCGTACAAGTTTCCAGCGCAGAAACCAGTAGAATATTGTAGTCCCCGGAATCTTCCACATGTATATATATGTGCATATATATATATATATGTATATATATATATATATATATATATGTATATGCACATATATATATATACACTTATATATTCGCACATATATTTATATTATATATATATATATATATATATCTAATTATAAATATAAACGAATACCTATATATATATATATATATATATATATATATATACATATATATATATATATATATATATACACACATATATATATACATATAACACATAGATACATAGATAGATAGATAGATAGATAGATAGATATATATATATATATATACTTATATACATTATATATATATATATACCAATGCATCTACGTGACATGTTCGGTACAAGCTGAGAGAGCACGCGACGAAGCGAAGATGTCAAGATCTGGCGAAACCAAGTGTCCAAGAAACCTAAAATTCCAAGACTGGTGAAACTTAGTTTCCAAAAAACCAAAGAATTTCCAGAAACCATGGTTTCGTAGGAAACCATAAATGATGCAACAAAACAAGCAAACCAGAAAAAGGAACTACAAAGGGACGTCCAGGTATACCATAATTCCCATAGTTTAGGGTCCTTAAGGTAATGCAGGATTTCTATCATCAACAGTATCACGTCGAAGTGGCATGGCGAGTTCGCTAGCCGAGGAGGGGACGAGCTTACGCACAGCATCAGGGGATCTGAAGACTCCTGGCGGTGATGTGGTTTAGAGTTTAGGGTTTTAGGATTTAGGGGTTTAGGGTTTGGGGTTTGGGGCTTTGGAGTTTAGGGGTTTAGGGTTTAAGGGGTTCTACGAGGAGCTTTGACGTTTCAGGATTGCTTTCTCGGGTTGACGAGTAGTAATTCGTCCGCTCGGTGAAAGTACATTTGGCAGCAAGAGACCTCATGATGATGCTGTGTGCTCCCAGCACCAGCCCACATCTGCGCCCTACCCCAGCCAAAGTCGTCACCATCATCACGATCTGCATCTCCATCTCCACCACATTCCTTAACTTGTCTTATGCTTCTTCATCGTCATTGTCGCCCAGCATCTTCATCGCCGTGGTCTTAATCATGATCAACCAGACTAACATCAGCACCATGGCAACAGCAAACACAAGATTGTCAAACAATGCAGCAGAAATCGTAGCTATAGCAGCAGCAGTGATGGTGGTGGTGCTAGTGATGATGGCGGTGGTGGTGGTGGTGGCGGTGGTGGTGGTAGTAGTAGTCGTCGTCGTAGTGATAGTAGCAGTGGTGGTGGTAGTGACGGTGGTAGTGGTGGTGGTGGTGGTGGTTCTACTAGTACTGGCAGTATTGCTAGTCATAGCAGCACTACTACTAGGAGCAGTATTGGTAGCAGTAGGCGCAATCATAGGTGGACGTCGGCTGCGCAGAAGATGTAGCAGTCGTGGCAAAAGCGGTAATTAAATCATTAGTGGTCATGGTAGGGGTTGGGGCAGCCCCGGTAGCGGCAGTGGCAGCGGTGCTAGTAAGTAGTCGTAGTAGTGGTAGTAGCAGTGGTTGTAGTACGCCGTGGCAGTGGCATTATGGTACAGTATAATCATCATAGTATAGTGGCACTGCCTAAACCTTCTGCACAAAAACGCCGAACCCCATTCCCTTCTGCAGTTGAGCTCGTAGACCCAGCACATCAAGCTCAGTCCTAAACTTCTAAGCCCTAAACACGAATCGTTCCGAAAACCCTATACCTTAAAACCCTAAAAGCCCTAAACCCTACAGCGAACCCCAGAAAGTTGGAACATTGATTTAGGATGATTAGTGCCAGGATTCCTTCTTTTTTCCTGACTTTAAGGCTATGAGGATTATAATGTTCCAACTTTATGGCCTCTACTATACAACCTAAAACCCTAAAACCCTAAACCCTAAACCCTAAACCCTAACCGCCAATCCGAGCTCCTCTTGGTTTGGTCCCTCTAGGAACCAGGAGCCCTTGCCGCGGAGTCGGAGTCGGCAGCCTGTCCGGAATCTTCCACGGTTTAGCGTTTAGTGTTTAGGGTTTAGGGTGTCTGTGTCCTTGTTGTTCTGTTTGTCTGCATCAAGACTAGACCCAAGAGTAGCCTAGGAATAAAAAGGGTGCCCTTTTTGGTTTAAAGGGCCTTATAAGGGAACCTGAACCCCAAAAAAGGGAATAAGGGCCTACTCTAGGTCCTAGAAGACATCTATACAAAACCATGTAGATGAACACACGATAGAACACGCAAGCATCTAGAGTCGGAAATCGTGCGCATGCATGCATTCCTCCAGACACATGCACGACGTCGAGGAAGAACTCATGAATCGATATGCAACGTCCGTGGGCATCGAGTGCATTGGAATTCAAGCAAGACCTGTTTCAACATGTCTCAATCCCAGATCCCGCCTGTCTTGGCCGCAATCGCCTTCATGTGAGACCTTCAGTGAACGGTGCAGCAATCACTCTTGAATACGAGCAATCACTCATGAGTCCCTTCGCGCAGGTTCGCACCACAAGTACGGCTCCTCCGATGAACCTATCCCTTTCCAGCAGCTGACAAGGAAAAAAACCTTCTCGGCAAGAACAAAACAACCCTGACGGTCGCGAAGCCCCTCCCCGAGAGAGCAGGCAGTGCAGAGTGCCCAGGTCCACTCGCGGATAGATTGAGAGGGTATATTTTCTTGTGGAGAGGCTGACTCAGCGCTTGAAGATGTAGGACGCTTTCAAGCTACTACCACTTGTCTTAGCGCTCTGCCCAGAAGCCCAGCTACCATCTGGCAGGTTACTGTCCCCACTATACTTGGAGGTTCATGGGCAGTTATAAGTGGGTTATAAGTCCCCCAATGTGGGTTATAAGCAAAGTAAACCCACTTAACCTACTGAAAACCTTACTTATAACTACCCATGAACCTCCAAGTAGTGCACCTCATTGGTCTTAACCCGCTGCAGGGTTAACCGAGTTTTAAGACCTTCGGTACACACACCCTAAACAAAAAACATATCCCCGAACACCTCCGAGACCCTAACCCAAAGGGTCCCGTGTACTCTTGTGGGGAATACTTCCCCAAATCATAATAGTACTTCCTAATATAGAAGCCCTACATTCTACTATATCGGTACTTTGGACCCTTTGGGGTTCTAGGGGCCTATCTCTCATTTTAAGGGCTTACATAAGGAACACATAATACGGAACCCTAAAAAGGTAGGCTATTCAGGGTTAAGGTAAGCCTGTCATGCTCAGCTTAGAGCCCGCTAGGGCCCAACAAACGCCGACCAACTCGGAAGATGGGATCCTTGAGCTGTCTCCCTAAGGGTTCATGTGCCTATGTAGTATATACGTGGGCCTTAAAGTAGTCCCTATATAGGTACTTTGGGGCCAAAGTCGGCCAAAGTATCTAGTGTATGGGTACATGGATCCTTGAGCTGTCTTGTTGCTTCGGGATGTTGGGCTTTAGGGTTTAGGGGTTTCAGGGTTTTGAGACTACCACAGTCTCCATTGTAGTTCCCTTTTTTGGCTAACCAAAAACTCTATTATAGGATCCTAAACATAAAACTGCATAACCAAAAAAAGGAACTACAATGGAGACGACTATAGGTCTTGTTGCTTCGGGATCTTGGGCTTCAGGGTTTAGGGTTTTTGGTGCTTTGAGTCTGGGGTTCGGGGGTTTTTGGGTTTGGAGTCTAGGGTTTGGGGGTTTTGGGGCTTTGAGTCTAGGATTTGGGGGGAGCTATCTTGTCCCAAAGGGCCCCAGGTACTGCTATGGGAGATACTTTAAGGCTTTCCTTGAAGGGATTTTTAAGGATTCCTCGAAGGGGTCTATAGGCGTACTATTACCGGCGGGGATACCTCCCCAAACCATAATAGTAATTCCTAATATCGAAACCCTACTATGTAGGTACTTTGGATCCTTTTGGTGTTGCTTAGAGATTTTGGCTTACTGGGTACATATCCCTGAGGCTCTAAGGACTCATACACTAAGGCTTTTGGGCCCAAAGACCATACTATATAAGGCTTGTGGGCCATTTTTAGCCTTCGGGTATTATATGGCGCGTAACCTACTCTTTAGGTAGGTGAAGCTACATTGCTCTTTGTTCCCCAGTCGCTCCTTAACACTACGGGTGCCGTTTTTCTTAAGGCAAAAGGGTACTACCGGGGAAGCTAGTGTTGCTTGGAGAGTTGGGGTGGAGAGTGTTGGGTCCTGTAGCGTTTAGAGGGTTTCAACGGTCTTATGGTTTTGGTGGTTTTAAAGGTCTTGAAGTTTTACCCTAACCCTAAACCCTAAACCCTGAACCCTAAACCCTAAGCCGGGCTTATTGTATTGAGGGCACGCAAAGAAGCCCTGACCCCCGGAACCCACGATCGAAACCACTGAACCCTGAGCCTTGATCGCTAGTCTAACCTCGGGCCTAAGGGTTCCGTTAGAGGGGTCTCTAAGGGTTTAGGGTTTAGGGTTTAGGGCAGGGAGCTATAGGGGTACTATAATAATGTAGGAACCTGATTAAGAAACCTTGGGCCTTTATGAGGGTCCCTTATATGAGTCCTACGATTTTGGGGCTATAGGCCCAGGGTTTCTTAATCAGGTTCCTACATTAGAGACCCAAACTGGTTTTGATGTTTTGCTTGGATGCAACAATATTACCGAATCTATACCGGATCTACAAAGGTTTAGGCTTACATGAGAAACTGCAGGCATTGTAGAGGGATTTGGGGACCTAGGTTATAAGTAGAGTTATCAGTACCCTAAATGGAGTTACCCCAATTATAACCCTACATATAAACGACTTACTAAGTCCCCTGCCCTTCCAAGTAGAGGGAATTGAAAATTGCGTGGGTCATGCAAGCTCAGATCAGGGCTCGGGTCTAGGGCTTCGAGATTTCAAACTCAGAGCCGGATTTGGTCCTAAACCCTAAAGCCCCAAACCCCTAAATACTCCAAGCCCTACTTGGAGGTTCATGGGTAGTTATAAGTAGGGTTATAAGTAGGGTAACTATAGTTATAACCCATATTGGGGGACTTATAACCCCACAAATAACTACCCTAATGCCTGAACCCTAAATCCTCATAGAGCCCTTTAAAGGGACCCTTAAAGGAACCCTTATGACCCCACTTATAACTACCCATGAACCTCCAGGTAGAGGCCCTAAATCCGGGTATCAGGGCCAAGGGCATCGGTGGGGTCGAACTGAGGGTTTTGAAGGCTGCAGGTTCCAGGTTCAGGAGAGTCCCCCCCGGCTGCTTTGCACATGAAAGAGCTGTTAAACAAGCACAGAAACCACAGGAGACTGCTGTGATTGCAAACGGAAATCTGATGAAACTCCTTGAGAGCCTTGAGAGCTAGAATGCAAGCTATACCATAACTATAACTTAACCTACTGTTCTGAGGCGTCTGGAAAAATGGAGCACGAAGCGGAGCTTGAAATCCAAACCCCTTCTGCCTCCTCAATGCCGATAATGAACTGGCACTGCTTCTTGCACCTGCAGCGGCTAAGGAACTACGAATTTTGGGCTTGGAGGCGGACTCAAGGCACTTAGGAATTTGGGGTTTAGGGTTTGCACCTGCCGTGCACAGGGCTTTGGGTTGCTTCGTAGCACCAGCAGCAACAGCAGCACCAGCACCAGTGGCAGCGACAACGGCAACAATCAACAGTCCGACAAGGCAGTACAGCCCACAACAGTCGAGAAACCTTCTAGATGCTTCCAGCATTCATTGACAACTTACTTGCAGGTTCATGGGTAGTTATTGGTAGTGTGATGAGTAGGGTAACTATACTTATAACCCATATTAAGGGGACTTATAACCCCACTTATAACTACCCATGAACCTCCAAGTACCGCCGTAATAAACGTGCCGGCATTGCTGGGTTCGATCTGACCTTGGTCTGGGTCAAAGTCTTCAAGAGATTTCGATACCGTCTTCGACCAGGGGGGAGAATCATCTTTGTCTTTGTACTTTTAAAGAGGCTCTCGAGGCTTTGTCAAGTTACAAGGCTCTTTACAAGGCTCTTTCAGGGTTGTAGACTGATCGTTCTTATCTGACTTCTTCTTCTCAGAATGACTGAAACTAATGGTCTAATACATCCTTGCAAGGATAAGTCTAGAATGGTAGTAATCGTAGTTATGATTGTACCCCATGCCTCCATTCCCGACTAACCAAAGGTAAGTGAAGGGTCAGCTTACGACCTGGCTGGCGACCCAGGAAACCAAAGAAGCACGAAACGGGCACGTACAAGTCAGGTGCAAATTATATATAAGGGTCCATGTACCCATATACTGAATACTTTGGCCCTAAAGTACGGTACCTATATAGGGATTATGTATACTATACATGGACCCTTAGGGACATATCCAAACCCTGAAGGATAGTAAATACTAAACCTTGTAGCTTCCTACTACAGCTATCGGGACTGGAGTAGTAGTTTTAGGCTTGGATCTAAGAGTGGGCAGAGTGGTTGCAACCATGCGGGTGGTTGTCAAAATTATGGTCCCTTTCTGGGTCCTCACTATCTATACTGAACTTAGAACCCAAGCAAAAATTAAGATTTTAGCTGTCTCTTACGGATTATGATAACCAAAGATTAAAAACTATTTCTAAGTACCCCTAAGTTTAGGTTTAGGGTACCCAGAGGGGGACCCCTGTTTTGACAACTACCCATGCAGACCCAAATGTGGGAGCTCCGAGTCGCCCCTATGGAGCGTAATCTTTCTTGGGATCCTGGTTAACTTGGTTCGATTTAGGGTTTAGGGTTTAGAGTTATTTTGTTTAAAGCTCCTTTTTCCCAAACGTTTATAGGGTTAGAGTTTAGAGTTTAGGGTTTAGGACTCTGAGGCCATTGCAAACCTAGCAGTGCAACAACCAGAGCTCAGCCCAGAACCGATCCTGTTGCGACTGCCGCATGCCCTGAGGGGCGTTGTGGTTTTCAAGGGGCTAACCTCTAGGAATTAGGAATCACTTAAGGGTTCTGCAACGGCTCCGTAGTACCGTAGGGCCGGTTTAGAAGCCACAAACAAATCTTACCGTACTACAGGCCCTAACTCGCTTGTCGAACTGTGGGGTCGCGGATGGGAGTCAATCTGAAAGGGGTAGTCAAAATCGGGCTGGCCCTGCCCGTCTTGGAGTAGAAGCGACTCGTGCACAACCGATCTGGGACCCTTGTAATTGTAAACTACTTAATTATAGAACCCTTCCGAAAGCCTCTGGTTCACGTGTACTCATAAGTGTTTTTTTTTCGCAGGGTAGTTTTTCTGTACAACCGTAATCGGGGACCTAGAGCCCTAGTAACAACTATACCCATGAATCTCCGAATTCTGGAAGCCTCTTGGAACCCTTGAATTCACAAGGTGCCTTACCCTTGTAACCCTCCCGTGCAACCCTTGAAAACGACACTCCCAGAACCCTAAACCCTGAACGCGGGGCCCTAATTCCCAAAATGCATACCCGAAACACTGAAGTCGACAAAGGCGCCTTGCCCTTCATGGCATAGCTTCCCGACACTTCGTCTGCATAAGCCTTGAGGGCTCAGGAGCTTTAGCGTTGCGGGCTGGAGGCCTTTACTGCTGATTTGCGGTCCAGGGTCGTTGGGGTTTGGGGTCTCGGGTTCAGGCTCTATGCCGCGGCATGGATCGCGGTTGCGGGCAGGTACACAGCCTGGCCAAGGCTTGAGTACCGCTGGAAGCCCAGTTGCACAGTTTAGCTTAGGATTACCCAAAGAGTCCTAAGTACCCATATACGGATTTCTCACCCAAACCACGTAATTCCTACTATAGAAACCCCAATTCCTACGTTCCAGGATGGATTAAGAATATAGTCCCTGATATACACTATCATGAATACCCCAAAACTAGCGACTTACCCTAAACCTCTGCAGGAGATTTCTCTCGTTTTAGGGTTTAAGTTTAGGGTGTAGGGTTGCCAAGCAGACAAGAACAAGGCAAAACACGGTAGACGCTTTGACAAGAGGTGGCCCTCACTGGCCTACAAAACACCTCCTTTACAAAGCCTGTGAAGTCCCTTAGATTCAACCAAAAGGGAACAGCCATCTGCCTAAACCTGAAACCCTAAAGCCCTAAACCCTAAAACCCTAAAGCCAAAAACCCAAACCCAAAACCCTAAACGCACAGCACAAAAGTCCTAAAACCCTCCGGAGTTGGGTGCCCGGACGCCCACGTATGGGTTTGTAGGCTCATAATCTTTCCAGCCCTTTCTGCGGCCACCCTGCAGCAACGGGTTTTATGCTGGCCGGGTTGAAGGTTGAGGGCTGGGGGTTTGAGATTTGAGGGTGGGGCTAGGTAGGGTTTACGCTTATTGGAAGGCAAGATATCTGCAACATAAGGTGCATGCTGGACAACTTAGCGACTTAGTATTGGCGTCGCGGCGGACGGTCACATCGTTTCAGGCGGACCTACACCCTCAACCCTACATACTTCCAGACCGTAAACACTATAAACCCTCATGCTAATGAGCCCTAGAACCATCAACACTAATATAGCCCTATCCCTCCAGGGACTTTATTATGGGGTCCTTAAGGGGTCTAGGGCCCTAACTATGAGGTCCTTGGAGGGATAGGGTAGGGCCTTAATAATTTCATCGGAATAGGGAAAATAGTGCAGGTAACTACTTGGGCCCCTTCCCTACCTAAAGTCTCCATTGCAGTTCCTTCTTCTGATTAACCAATTTTCTGGTCACGATCCAATAAGAGAGTTTTTGGTTAACCCCAAAAAAAGGAACTACAATGGAGACTACAGGTAAGCCCTATACCCCTAAACCTAAACCCCTAAACCCTAAACCCTATAGACCCTAAACCCTAAAGCCCTATAGGTAAACCATGCTACCATGCCCAGGGCTAGTGGTTTCTGACCGCAGCTGCGGAGGTTCTGAGTAATCTGGAGCGTCTGGCCATATTCCTTTTGGGGATATCCTTATAGAGTATTAAATTTGAACCCCAAAAAGGAACTACTATGGAGCCTCAGGGTAAGCAATCTCCCAAAGGGTCCTATGTACTGCAATGGGGGATGCTTCCCTAACGCATAATCGCAATTCTTAATATGAGAACCCGACATCCTACTATGTCGGTGTATACATATGACCCTTTGGGTGGGGGGTGGTCTAAGGAGTTCAAGGATTAGAATTATTAGCGTATGAACCTGATTAAGAAATCCTGGTCCTAGAATCCAATAGATCCCATTTAAGGAACCATACTTATGGCCCTAGTTCTAACTACCCATGAACCTCCAAGTACAGCAAGTTCTTCAGGTATCGGGCTGGGAATGCAGGCGATCATTATGCTCAGGTCCCAAGACCGAAACACGTGCCCATGAACCGTAGTCAATTAGGGTTTAGGGTTTAAGGGTTAAGGGTTTAGGGTTTTAGGTTTAGGGGTTTAGGGTTTGACAGTCCAGCTTTGTTTTAAGGACAACAGTTCGGGATATGAAACCGAAGCTTGAGACCCAAACTTCCGGCGAAGAAAGACGTGTAAGCTCCTATCGGATTGTCTTGTGTATGTCCTTGCCATAGAAAACCCCAAACCCTAAACCACTAAACCCGACACACATAAGTCCCTAACCCCAAATAGCCTACCTTTTTATGGACTAGTATAAATAAAGAAATCATAATACGGAACCCTAAAAAGGTAGGTTCCTTAGGGTCGAGGAGTCCCTAAACCCAAACCCCCAACCCCCCCCCCAAAAGCGGCTCTCGCTGCCCGGCCTTCCCATAGTAGTACGCATCGCTGTAGTAACCCAAGTCATAGTAGCGATCGTAGTACTGGGCGGGGTACTGATCCTTCACCTTGGAGGATGTCTGCGAAGTAGAAACTACTAAAGGGGCCTAAGTAATTACCTTTACATGTTTTTTGGGGGTATTCTAATTATAAAGGCCTCCATATTGTCCCCCTCCTCAGAAGCACCTGTCTTAATTGATATCGGGGCCACAAGAATTAGCAGGGGGCTTTGCAGGTTCTTCCGACACCTGTATAAAGCAGGCAACTTCAAGGGTGCTACTGCAGCAACGGCCAGTCATGATTTGAGCCGTCTGCTGTTTGAGGAGCTATGGGGCAAGGGTTGGCCTATGGTATATGGTTGTCTCAAATCATCATTGAAGTTGGTTTTGTCCCTATGCGGACCACGAAGCTGGTTTAACCGAAACCCTAAACCCTCAACTCTAGTCGTCGCTGCCTGGACATGCTGGTCGGTATCCCGAAGACCCAAACCTTAAACCTGAAAGTTCTGAACCGTGAACCCTAAATCAAACCTTGCTATAAACCCTAAACTCCTTCAACCTTCAAGCAGCGCTGTGGGTCTGGCGCCTTAACAGCTATGCGTGGTTTGGTACGGTCGGCAGGGTTTAGGTAATGTAGGGGCCTTAACAAGTAGAAGAGGCTTTGTGGGCCGGTTATAATACAAACATAATAAGGACCCCCAAAAAAACAAAAAATTGTATGGGTACTCATTTAGGCCCGTATCGTATAGGTTTTAGGAGGCATGCAAGCATTGATGAAGAGCCCGTTGTTGCGGGAAGCCCCACAATCGGGTCAGGGTTTAGGGTCAATCCCAGAACCAAAGACTTCAGAAGCATCTGGCTAAACCCCTTAAACCCTACACCCTAATTCCTAAACCCTACACTCTTCTTCTTCGTTGCGTAGAAGGTTCTAGTCCTGTGCAAGAGACGAGACGGACCGAAAAGCGGCGAGGCCGCGGTCCTGGAAAAGCGGGAACTTACAGCCCTACATGCAAAGCGAAAAGACGGCGGAGCGAGACCTACGCCTCAGGCGTAAGGGCTCGGACCGCAAAACTACAAGGGAAGCTGATGCGGCATCGCCAAGCGACGGGGAGAGGCCAAAGAGAGCCAGCCCGAAGCAAGAGAGGAAAGAGCCCGCGGGGCGACCGCAGGGAGGCTAACGACAGTGCCAAAACCAAGCACGGCGACAGCCGATGTACCCACAGCGTGAGGTACGACACGGCGCAGAAGTTCCCAGAAGGCGCCAGGCAGGGGAACAGCGCACCACAGAGCAGCCCCAGCCTTAAGCTGACGAAGCAAGTGGAGACAGGTGAGCAGTCGCCGCAGGAAAAGGATCCGCTGTGCCGCGATCTGCTCAAGGCATGTCAAGCATCCGAGTGCGGCGCTTGGAGAGGGGCGTTCCTCCTGACGCAGAAAGGCAGACAGTCTCCAAGTCTCAGCTGCCCACGGATGTAGCGACTCCAGGGCAAGAAAGAGTTTCCAGCACCGCCCCCACGATGGCGGGAGACACCAGATGGCTGGAGGCACCGCACACCACCGGCAAGAGGGGACGCAGAACGACGAGGCGCCAGGGGCCTCGTCGAAACAATAGACAGTGCAGAACCCTTCCGTTGGATGCGTCTGGTACCAAGCAGTGGCAGCCGCGGTATCGACAGAGGGGAGCCGAACCGAGGTGGTGGGTGAACCAAAGTCAAAAGCTCCGGTGGGGAAAGCAACAGGAGCCAGTGGTGAGCGCAAGACCTCAGGGCACGAGATCGTACTAGCCTCTTCACCAGGGGGAAGAGTAGAGTAACCACCTGCACGGCGAAAGGGCACAACAGGAGAGGAGCGAGTGCCCTCAGAGAAGCCCGGACCAGGGGCGATAGTGCGTAACTCAGCAGCGAGCTCCTCATCCGTACAGCAACGCCCCTCCTCGGCGGCACGACGCTGTGCCGCGGTAGCATTACACGGGCCTGCAACGCGGAAAACCGGGGCCCTGGCATGGCCCTGTTTGCCGCGGCGTTTGGTGCCTGTACCATACTCATATACAGGGCCAACACAGCACCGAAGCCCGTGCTCGCAGCTCGGTGAGTGCAAAAGATGGTACCGGAGACGTGCAGCATTATGGAATTCGACCATACACCACAGACAGGTCGTCCCCAACGTGTACTGGGTGCACAGAGCAACGCGCCCATGAAGTCGATGGGCATGCGCCGCTAAGGCATGGGCCGAAGGGAGAGTCGCACCACACTCCGGGCATATGTGAGGGGACGCGAGACCAATCACCCGCTTGGCTGGCGGACCGCCATGACTTCTCCACGCCCGATGGAGAGCCAACAGCATAGTGCCGGACCGACTGATCCGGCGACAGGCCGAGAGGATCTCTTTGGTATGCCGGCGCACACAGAGTAGGGTAGGCTCGCCTGTCTGGAGTGCCGGTAGGCCACAGGCCGGCCAAACACGCCGCACCGCGTCCGCAAGGAGGGAAGACCATTCCCCGCCGCGATCCCAGCTGGCCTGGAACAATTCAAAGACCTCAGGGGAACGGCCCGAGGCAATGCGGCAGAGCAGGCGCACACGAGCGATAACCGTAGCACATTCAACATCAAGAACCCCCGTACAAGCTCGCAGTTGGACTGAGGCCACATGGTGCCCAGCATCCCAAGACCCAACGAGCTGGCGAAGGCATTTGTCGTAGAAACCATTCAGGGGTCCCCAAGCTCGGTCAGAACGAGCTAAAGTCGTGGCAAGGGAGGAGTACGCGGCAGGGAGAGTCCTTCCCTGCAGCCATACGGACTTGAGCATCCACGGCAACTTCTCAGAATGGACAAGTCCAGAGGCTTGAGTCCAGATAGAGTTGCCACGCGCGGCGGCGGCCTCGACATCCCGTCGACCAGTGTCACGACAGCGCTGCACAACCCCAAGGTACTTATATTCAGGGACTACCCTAATGCCTCTACCATCACTGAGGGCAAGAAGGGGCTCAGGGGTTAAGAGATCCTTGCGGGCAACATTAGCCCCTGCTCCTTGCAGGTGAACGAGCGCTTCGGTCTTACCTGCTCCAAGGTTGACGCGGAACCGAAAGGCTTCGAAAACTTGGAGAACAATAGTGCAAAGGCGACGCAACTTCGAGACAGCCCAAGTGGCTCGGATGAAATCAACAAGCAGGCAAAGGTCATCAGCCCATGCGATTTGAAGGGACGCATCAGGTCGCCCAAGAGCATCAGAGGAAGTGGCATGAACTATTTCTTCGGCCTTGAGCGCAAAATGGAGGCACTGCAAAATCACTGCGAACAAGGCTCCAAACAGGACATCGGCCAGTCCGTCCCCGGGCCGGGACCCTCGACCTGCCATAATAGCTTGGTGCTGGCCGACAAGGCGCCAGTACGAGCATTCAACGCAGTCACGCAGGAGAGCAATCTGGTCAGCGGGAACCCCGAGACCCGCTAGGACGCCATCCTGAATCAGGCCATGAACATGACGAGGCAGCTGCAGGCCCGCAAGAGCTGGTTCAAGGTCACGACCGTGGAAAAGCAAAGTTCGGTCTGCCTCATAATATGCGGCCTGAATATCGACAAACAAGGCAGCCCAAGACCGGCCATGAACGGAAGCCAAGTCGACAGCTGAGCGGAAGACAGTGAGGGCAAGGCCGGTGTCAACGCCTCGCCTACCCCCGAGCTGGGTCGGAAAGTAGTGAGCAATAACTTCCTGACCCAGGGTGGCCCGAAGTTGGGAGTGCCACAACTTAGCCACTCCGTTCAGCATGGCAATGGACCGGAAGTTGGCGGGAATGTGAGCTGGGCCTTTTTTGTGGAGAGCTCCCACAGTAGAAGCTTTAAAGTGAAGTGGCTCGGCCTCGCCCCAAGCGAGGTGAACCCACATAGGCCACAACCATCGGCCTGCGCGATCGGGGTGGGTTCGCCAGACCTCATTACGAATGTGATCCGGGCCAGGGGCCTTGCCTCGGCGCTGGAGTCGACACATGTGTTCAACGTCAAGAAGGGTGGGTAAGGCTGAAAGACAAACGCCACGCGGTTCAGCAGCCCAAAGAGAAAAGGCCGCGCTCAATTGGGCATCCGACACCGGGCGGCCATCTTCCTGCTGCTGGAATTGTAGCTGGAGTTGCTCATCGATGTCAAACCCACTTGCGGCCCTAACATCACGTTTTTGCTTGGCACCTTTGGACGCCCAAGACAGCTTGGCCACCGCCTCGAGAGGGCGCCCGGTGGCATGCCAGTGATCCACTGCGCCGAGGAGCATGGATTCGAAGTAGGCCTGCTTATCAAGCCGTGCCTGTGCATGAGCCTGAGCTCGAAGGCGGAAACAAACATGTGCAAAATGCGCCATCATCATGCGAACCTGATGAAGTTCCCATGGCAGGGCCGGGGACTCAACGCGGCGGCGGCACCATGCCCGAAAGGCAACCAAACAGAGTTGCCGGTGATAGAGGGTGCGAAGCCGCCTAACCTCGGCCCGTGCGTCACGAAGAGTGTCAAGAAGGCCAGCAGCAACTTCGGACAGATAAGGTTGCCGTTTTTGAAGAGGGGGCCGGGCAGGAAGGCAGCGGATCGCACGGGCATGGGCAGCACAAAGTTGCTGAACTCTCTCCGCACTACTACCAGGTGTGGACTGGTGAAGAGCGTCCCAGACAGCTTCCGCGACAGCGGCACCGGAGTCAGCCGAGTAGGGACAGCGTGGATGCATTTTACCTGCTGACTTCCCGGAGACGTCAACAGAAATGACAATGGGCATATGATCCCTTGCTTCGCCATTCAAGATATCAAATTCAGGAAATTGGCGATACTGAGAGACCCGAGTGCCATGGGTAATAAGCAAGTGGTCCAAGCGTTGGGTCTTACCGCCTGTGTGCTGCCAGGTCCAAGTGGGTCCAGTGCAGACCTCAGACCAAGTGCCAGGGGCAGCCAGCGCCGTGTCATGAGCACAGGCAAGAAGGAGATCGTCACCAAGCCTGGCTGGGCGGAGATTAAGAAGGTCGCCAACGAGGGTCTCTTCCTCATCACGGCCCGTAAAGTCAGCATTGGCATCAATACCCAACAGAACAGTACCGCGATTGCAGGCAGGAAGAAGTTGCGTCTTGAGATCATGCCAAAACCGCCGAATCTCCGCGTCCGGCCTCTCAGCATGAGGTGCATGGGCTGCAACCAGAGTAACCGGGAGCTCAGCGCGTTGACACTGCACTAACAGAATTTTCGGGCTGGCAAAACGGATGCGGAAGTCATCCAGACTCAAAGCAGGATGCAGCAGGTCGGGGCGGATCCAAATTTCGACCCCGAACAGCCCTTTCTCGGCTCCCGAACGGAAGCTGAGAAAGCCGTGGGAGGACCATCGGCCCGGGCGGCTGCGGCACTCTTGAAGAAAAGCAATATGTACCCCCAGAGCTCGAAGCTGTTTAGCCAGGTAGATGCGGCGCTGTCCGTGTCCATCCCTATTGAAGAAGGACACATCAACATCTTTAATTGTCTGGATGTTGGCTTGCACAAGAGTGACAGTGGTACGAAGAGGTTTGACCTGCTCGTCATCTTGCCGCACCTGCGGCTGTATCTGCGGGGGCTCTTGAATGGACGTGCGGGGGCAATCAACCCATCCCGGTGAGCGCCAACACAACCGGCCTTCTTGCAGGCAAGCTTGCGGCAAGAGCCACATGAGCGGGGCACACTCTAAAAGTGAGTCACCAAATGTAGTCGGCAGACGGCACCATCCGACGGATGCACAACAGTCATGAGCAGTTCCGTACCCGGCCAAGGCATCGGCAATTTCATTGACGAGGTTGCCAGTATGGCCTGGCACATGCCTGAAGTGCGTCGAACATCGGGACTGGATCGACTGCCATAGAGCCCGGCAGACACGGGCATGCGGCGTTGTCGCCGAAGCATGGCCCCCTGCGACTTGAAGCGCTGCACTGTTGTCAACAGCTAAGGTAATCCTGGCAGGCGCGTTCCCGGTCAGGAGCTGCATGTTGTCCCACCACACTGTGAACCACGCGGCAGCAGACACTAAAGCGCTCAGCTCCCCCAGGTAAGAACGAAGGTCGAGATGGGTTGCAGGAAACGAGGGAAGCCACGGTGTAGATGCAAGGCTGCCGGCGTCCCAGCCGAGGCGGTACCAATTACCCTTCCACGAGGCCCAGACAGCTATGGCCCAACCACCCTTGCCTAACCCACTACCATCAGTGGCAATGAACACTTCGTCCGGAACACCGCCTGGCCAACGGGGAAACCGGCACCATCCCTGATGGAGCAGGGAAGCCAGTGACGAAGGAAGGTCGGTGAGAAGGGGCTTAAACAAATAATGCGCGGCCAAGCCGGCATAATGATACCCGGCGTCCTGCAAATCAAGACAATGCGTCGCAGAAGTCGCGGGAGAACCGTCGAAGTCGCGGTCATCGGCCGGCGCTCCCCACGCACGGCCATAACAGTCAAGCAGGGACGCGGACCATGCCGGTGGAACAAGAGCAGTCCGGGCAAAAGGCCTCCCAGCTGACTCAGGGGCAGCTAGCCAAAAGGGCAGCGCTCCTCCACGGCGAGGTCCCCCGACAACGGTAAAGGAACCCCGGCTTGGCGCAATCGGCGGCCACTTGGGCGACACCACACGAAGAGTCTGGGAAAAGACCGGCATCGCAACAGAAGAAACAGTCGGTAAGACAAGGGTGCCACTGAAGGGAAACGCACCGAAAGAGGCCCCTGCAAAAAGGAGAGCTCCTCCACTGGGCCAGAGCGGCAATGCATTCCGCGCCAGCAGAAGGCCAGCAAGGCACAGCATAAGACGGGGGGAGGGAGCGCTGCTACCAAGAGAGCCGCTATCACCATCCCGAATCAGACCCCGCGTGCTGTAACGGGAGACCTCCAACAACCGAAGGGGTGGCTGCAGAGGCAGAACATGTGCACGATGCGGATGAAGACTCTCAGGGACAAGGTGGAGGCCTAGCAGATCACAGCGGGCCGCCGGGATCCAACGGTCGACACTGTACCGGGCCAAGGAGGGACGGAATGTGCAGTGTTCCGGGTCCCACACTTCATTTTGAACGGTGTGAACCGTCAAGGGAACAGGATCACCGGCCGACCACGCAAACAGAAGGCCTGGCGTACGAATCTGAAAGGGGCTACCCCAAAATGCAAATTTACGGGCCTGATAGAAGGTCTCCCAAAAGCGGCCACTAGGAGAGCGCAGGCGTGGAACCCAGCCGGCACATGCCAGGGTCAGCACGTCCCCTGACCGAAGGAAAAGAGTTGGGGTAAAGGAAGTGGCGGTGCCACACCAGATTTCGGGCGAGGCTAAAACACAAGCTAAATCAGGAACCGACCGCCGACAAGCACGGATAAGGTCTGCAGCATGACAGGTGGCTGGCAAGATTGCTGCTCGAGTCGCAGGCGGGCACTGAAGCAAGACAACAACAAAGAGTGGATCTGAAGGGACAGGTACCCAGTCAACTATGCGAGGATCTTGAGGTGGCAGGACTTGAGTAAAGTCAGACCACGCAACAGCAGCATGACGCAACTCCGCCGGCGGGCGATCAACAGGACCAAAAAACGGCCCTGACACAGAGCCGGAGGGCTCCCATAGGCGGTGACATTCCCCTATAGGATAAGGTGTGTCATGCAGCCTAACTGCCCTAACGTGACCCTGCCCGGCGGCAGCGAGGCCAACTGTGATGGAAAGGTGACGGGCACCAACAGCCTCATGGTACCACCCGAAAACCAAGCCAGCAAGCAGAACCCAGGAGCTCGGGAAAGTCGGTAGAAATCGGGTAGAGAGAAAGAAAGCGAGGAGAACCCAAACGCCACCCGATAACGGGGCGACCTTGGGCGCTCCTGACACAATGTCACCATTGCGGAGGACAGTGCCTTGGCGCAGTTCCTGGTGTGAAAGACCCAGCACTCGTGGTTGAGTGGGAATTGAGGGCACATCAGTCCATAACTGCCAGGCGTCCGTCACGGCAGTGGCTGGTGCACACCAGCACCTACCGTCAGCTTCAATGACAACATTGACATATGTCGGGTCCTCGGACACCACAACTAAATGGGCATGATCTTGGGCAATCCAGGGTACCGGCACCCAACGCCCAGGGTAGTGCTGACAGAATTCCCCGGCAAAAGTAAAGTCGAGGGCCCGCCACTGTGCCCCTTCGGGTGCATGTCCCCGGGTTGCACGGACCCCAGGGCGCCAGAGTATAAAGTTTATCCGGGCAGAGACTGAAAAATCGACGGCCCAGACAGCACAATGCCGAACCTGTGCGTCAGTGTGGAAGCACGGGGGCTGGTAGGTAGGCTCGAAGGCTACCGGAGGCAGGGCGACAACAAGATCGCCTGAACGCCATCGGATAACGCCGTCAGGGGGCGTCGACGCGGCCAAGGAGCTAGGTGCCCGCAGGGAGAGCGCCTGGAGGGGTTGAAGGAAACGGAGAGCCTCCCCCAACCATGACAGGGTGGAGGAGCAGGGAATCAGGACAGAGAAATGCCGGTCCAACGAGGACACCGCCAGACACACGAGGCTGGGGTCAGGGGGTCGAGGAACGACCAACAAGGCAGGAAGGGCGGCAGTCGGCCAGACAGGCACAGCATCCGCACCCCATGCCGGCTCACAGGCCTGCGTCAAAGTGTGAAGCTCCGTAATGGCAGCGGAGGTGTAAAGACGACCGGCCTCCCGAGGCCCTGTGAAAGGACTAAGCAGAACAACATCCAATTCAGGGCGGACCGAAAGATCGAGGAGGTCGCCCTCACCAGGGCGCGCGCGCCATGGGTACAGCCCGACTCGGATGGGCGGATCGGGGAGCTCATAAGATGGCACCATGCCAGACCCTAGAACAACCCCGAGGGCAAGCCCTAACCACCATGGAGCGCGACCAACCGAAACCGCGAGAAAGCCTAGCAGAGCCGTAGGGCCGGGCGAGGCAGAGGTCAGAGATTGATGCCAAGTGTGCTGGGCACTCTGCGGCTGCACATCATCTAAACTGGGAGGCCGGATACTGAAAGGGTCCCAAACCAGATCAGCAGTCGGGGCGATAACCAAGACGTCCCCGTCCCGCAGCGTGCTACCAGCACGCACATAACGGATGGCAGGTAACAATTGCCAGCCCAAGGGAATGCGGTGGGTGTTGCAGCCAGCTAGGAAGACCCCCACCGGTGTCTGCTCTGGCGGCAGAAGGAAGAGCACATGCGCTTCAGAAATTGAGGTGCGGGACATTAGATGTAGGTCCGACAGGTCGCCTGTAAGGACTGGTACCCAGGAACCGGTTAGGGTCTCTCCGCCTAAGCTTCGAAAAGTGGGGCCAAGAGGATCCCAATACGCATTGTCACGTACATACACCAACTGGCCAAAACGGTTGGAGGTTGTCCACAGGGTGACGGGTCCTCCGGTGTCAAACCTGAAGGACAACGACCAGCTGGCAACCTGCCGCGCCCGATCAAGGGACGGATAGTGCAGAGCAGGGAACCGCGTAGAACCGGGTTGAGAAGAGTCAGGCAAAAAGCCAAAAGCATCACCGTTGCGAAGGCGGATGTGCGTGTGCATATTAGCGGCGCGGATGGAAGGAGGCGGAATGACAACCCAAAACCGTGTGCAGGGAATGAGACGGGCGGCCAGTCGCTGAATGTCCTCGAGCGACGCATCAACCGACGCTAATGCAACTGCAGTGCCACTGAGGGTGTGGAAGACTACACTTGCCATCCCGAAGGGAGCAACCGGGGCAAGCGTAACTTGGGCAAACGGAAATGCCCCACGGACGGGAAAGAAGCGGGTTGCCCAGGCCCCACAGTGTCGGGAGCCAACAGCTTCAAACAGGGACCATGGCCCTTCCAACCGGGCAAAATGAGATTCACTCCAACCCCTCAGGGGGCAAAGGACTCGGGTGGTAAGAGGCCTTGGACCGGGAAAGCAGCGGTCAAAACACAACTGACCGTCAGTACAATCAGGCTGCCACCCCGCCTGCAGGACATAGGGTTCGCCACTGCTGAAATCGACTCGCGCAGGAAAATAGCGCTGAGAGCTGTCCTGGCCACGGGAGCGACTCCGCCGAGGCGGCATCCTAGTGCGAATGGTGCGGGCTTCCGAAGAGTCGACACTGGAACATCGGCCCGAAGACCCTGAGGACACCGCCCAGGCGGGTCCGCTGAAACCATGCACAAGGAGCAAAAGCCCGGCCAACGCGGGGAACCGACGGCCAAACAATCCAGCTGCAAGGGAGTGAACCCACCAATCACCATCGCGGACACTGGCTTCCTCAGTAGCCTGGCTGGAGGCGGGGCGGAGGGAAAACCCGTGAACATACAGGTCGTGTGCAGCGCCTCTATCAATCTCGACACACCTAGTGGAGCCGCGAGACTGAATGATATTGACACGCCCAAGAGCAGTGGCTTGCTCAACCAGCCAAGGAGGCGTCCCGAGGTGTCCGTGGCACGGCGCCCACCGGTATACACCCAAGGCATCCACGTGTTGGCAAACGGTGGCCTCGGCAGCATTCCACCTCGCTTGGTGTCGGAGGAGAGCGACCCGAGCGGGTCGGCTGGGTGACCACAACAGCACACAGGAGGCGTGTGCCACAATAAAGTCAGAATGCCATGCTGATGCGGCATGCGCAGCTCCCCAGGTCAGGAAGACGGGCGTTTCACGTGGCCCCGCTGAAGGGTCTGACTGGAAAAGCCGTACAGCTATCAAGTCACCTGAGCGCAAAGCGAGCACGGGTCTGGCATCCCGGATTGACGCAGCGAGACCGGGCGATAGGTGCACACTGACCCTGCGGCCAAAGCGCAGCTGTAAGGCCTGGGTTAGATCGCGGGGAGTGAGAAAGGAGGGCACAACCACACAAAGAAGCTGACCTAGACCCGTGACCAGTATGCATGTGAGCCTCCCTCCGGGTCTCGGGACCAGAACATGCGAACCATCGGTTACCAGCCCGGATTCGACAAAACCCCGATGCCACGACGTCAGGGTGTGATGTGCATCTGCAATGATCTCCTCAAAGGCATTACTGGGGTCAACCTCAACACGTTGCCAGCGTGCAAAAGGATTTGCAAGAGTGAGGGTGACTCGGTTAGCAGTGGCAGCAGGGATATCTGGGATTGCCACAGATGTTGCAGGAGCCTGTGGAATCATGGCCGCCGCGGGCGTCATGAACAGCAGAGCACTGGCCCCGAAACTCGCGGGATGACCACCATAAACAAGTCCAACAGCGAGGACAAGCAAGAACTGGCGTGCCACGAGCAGCTGTGAGAGGGCAAGTGCAGTTCCTAGCCACAAACCTAGTTGGCAGGAGGCAGTCGCACAGCCACCGCGAGCGAACTCACCAAAAACAACATCCCCGTTGCGGAGTTCGCACGCTTGCTCTAGGGCATATGGCGGAATCCCGCCAACCTGCACCGTCGCAGGGCAAAACCTCAGTTGAGCGGCGAGGCTGGCACGAGACACAACACGGTCAACCGATCGGCACAACCGCCCTTCGGGAGTAGCCGCTACGACATTAACCTTAGCTGCAACCTCGTTAACCGCCATCAATTGCAGGGCACGGGCACTCGTCCACTGGACCGGCGTCCAAAAGCCAGGGAATTGGTGTCTAAAGTCCCCTGAAAATGAAAATGCTTCAGGACACCATGATTCGCCAGCCGGAATGCTCGTGAGAAGTGGCGGTTTCGCAGGACGGAGCAAGTGCACCGAAATCGGAAACATAAGTTGGAACCCCACTGCCCAGGGAGCGTGGTGTGCCGCGAGTCCATCCTGGAGGTGCCACGGCTCTACAAACTCTAACGGCTCATCAGGGTCCGCTGGGGGATCATGGATATAAACAACGTCCCCATTGCGGAACCGAAAAGCAGCAGGCGGGATATCAAAATATTCGCAAACCGCCAAACCGTGGGGAAGTGAAAGTCCACCAACTTCACTGTTGATGTGACGGGCAACGAAGGAAGTCAGCCACGCAACCGTCATAGTTCGAGGCGTGAGTGTGGCCCGATGGTGGCCTCCCCAGACAAGCATAATAGTGACAAGGGCGGGGTCATGGCCGACAGGAACGACGGAAAGTTCATTGAATGCAGGCCCCGGCCAGACCGGAAAGTAGTCTACCGCCCACCCCGGGTCATCATTGCGAAACTGGGCCCAGGCCTGAGTGTGGCAAGTGTCCTGGGAGGCTGTAAAGGGCGGAAAAACCCCCAAAAAGGGGCTGTGCAAGACAACTTCAACCGGGTCCTCGCTCGTAATGCCAGAGAACCGCCGGTTAACCGGATCAATACCCCAAGGGAAGCCACCCGGCCTATGCATACCTAGAACCTCTGCGTGCCAGAGACAAAGAGCTAGCATGGCAGGAGCCAAACCAGGCGATCTGGCGGAGGTGACAACGAGCCCAAGCCACAACCATGCGGCTCTGACTGCAGCAGAAGTAGTTCCGGGGGCCGAGGTGGCAGCATCGGTGTCACGCCCCAAGGTTTCTGCGGTGGCGGCTTGCACATCTCGCTGGGAGGGAAGCTGGCGGGAGGGTCGGCGCCCTGCCGCCAAACAGTCGCCGTTGCGAAATTGGACAACAGCAGTTTCTTCATGGACTTCCGGAGGTCGGAGATCATATGCTTGGCCGTCTAAGTGAAGCTCTCGGAGCGCCTCACAAGCTACACATGTAGGAAGGCAGCAAGGAATGAGGCGTCCGTCAATGACGACACCCACCGCGGCATTGCCAGGTGCTTGGGGGCAACCAATTAGATGCACAGCTGTGGCATCAGGTTGCGGCATGAGCAAGACTATCCCGGCCCAACCACGGCTGCGTGCATGGCCTTGAAACAGAACAAAGGGATTAAGTTCAGGCCCAGCAGAGTATTCAACAATGTCACATTGCTGGCGGGCAGTGAAGGGATTGTGGATACAAAAGGGCGTGCCCAATGGGATGGCTGCGGCAAATGTGCGTAGGCCGCGTTGGAGTCCAAGCAAATCAGCTTGGACCCGGCGAATAACATCCTCATCGGCAGCCGGCTCCCTGTCAAGAGTGGAGGGCCAAAGACCCAGAGCATAATCCTCAAGAGGGCGGGCCGCACGAAGGTAGCGCAAACGAGGCTGGAAAGGGGCGTTCACCGGCTCCGGTGGAGGGGGTCCAGCCGGAGTGGTGAAGGGGACTGGTGCCCCTGAAGCGTCCGACATGTTCTCAGCTTGGACAGGAGGGGGACCGTCTTCATCAGACGACTCCTCGGCCGAACAATCAGGCGGTGGGAAGATAATAGAGCCTTCGCTCACAGTGGCAAGAGCAAGAACGCTCCTAAAAGCAACCCCCCTAAGACCGAGAAGAGCCCCAACTAACAACCAGCTAACGGAGGACGGGAGAGCCAGCTTGTGGCTGCCAGAAGTACCCCCGATATCAAGCAGATCGACATTCGGGGCCGAGGCGGCAGCGCAAGCGCTTTGGGAAGAAAGCCTCAGAACGGAGGGGGAGTCTCCAACAGGCTCGGCGTCAGGCTCCGCAAGCCCCGCCCACAGTCGTGACGTATGGAAAGAGAGTTCACGGGAAAGTAGATGCACCCGGGAAACGGTGGCATGGTCGAGACCGGTTCCATTACCCGAGAGGTCAGTCTGGACACCTTGATCGACCAAGGGGTGTTGCAGGGCGCCAGCAGCAAGCTGATTACCACGCCCGTCAAGCCGGATGGCCGATTCCAGAGCAGGGCCGCGGCTGGGAACATGACGGAAGAAGGGGCTATCTATGACTAACGGATCAGGGTTCCAAGGATCATCGTCTCCCGGTATTCTTGCAAGAGCGCCAATGATAATCTGAATGACAGCTCCAGAGGGAAAGTCGGGCAGGGGAGCTCCAGGCGGGTAAAACTGGCCAGCAAAGGAAAGAGCTGGGCAACGGTCTGGCAGAGGTCCCCCTGGAAACAGGGCTCGGATGTGAGCAGAGACAACATCCCAATGAAAAGGGGTATGCCCAAAAGTAACAACAGCCGCGTCTCCCCAGTGCAGCAGCCAGAATCTAGCAGTAGGATGCGTGGTGGGCACTATCGGCACAAAAAGAACGTGCTGCACGGTCCCGCCGGGTGAGGAGAGAGTAGACCGGAATTCACCAGGGTCGTCAATGTGGTGTAACCGGCACATCAACTCGCGAAGCCAACGGGTTGGGTAACCCTGTGGCCGCCAAGGCAGATCGACAGGCACGGGGACATTGAGTGTCCAGATCCGCATGGTAGTAGGTGCAGGCGGGGGAACATCAGCGACTGTAGCCAGGGCAGTGCTATAAGGCGGGTGCATAGCAGCTGATTGCCCCCCAAGAAGAAACAGGGTCAGGCCGCCGAAGACAGCCGGCGAGCAAGCTCTCGCCGCTACGACATGAAGGACGCCATCAACAAATCGTCCGACCAACCCTGGGAGAGCACGGCCAATGAGAGCCCTAGCGCCTTGGGGGCTCGGTGACATATGACGCACCTCAGCCGAGGGTTCGACACTGTGCACAACCCCATCAGGCTCAATGGCACAAAAGAAGAAGGAGCAGTGAGAGGTAAAGTGCTGGACGACTGGCCGAAGCAACTCACACCCAATGGAATCCCTAAGGATCCACCAAACTGGTGCGGATGGCGGGGTGACCAAAATGTCCAAGACCTGCGGGTTCGAGTCAAAGGCAACATGGAGCCCATATTCACAGTCAGGCAAGAAGGCTCCAAGATATGCACTAAGATGAAGGTCAAGGTGACGCGCGAGAACCCGCAGATGGATCGGGCCTTGTCCGGGTAACCACAGATGCAGCTGGATTTCATACTGTGGTGAAGTGCGCTCAACGTAGGCGCCTAACTGAGGCGCCGCGACTGCAAAACCATGCGTTTGTCGCCCAAGCTCGTGCGTCCAAGACATGGTGCAGGGCCGCGTGAAGTCACGACGAGTATGCAAAATGTCGTCAGCAGAGCGCCGAGGAACAAGAGTGGCGGGCTCAAGAGGCAGCTGCACCGAATCAACAGGGAGCGCCAGGAGACCCAACAAGCACAAGACCAAGCTGCGCCAGGGACAAGTCAGCCCAAGTGCAAGAGACACAAGAGTCGGTGGAGCGGGTGGTGGGCTAGGAACCGGTGAATGGCAATTATGCGCTAACTGCGAGATCCCTTCGGGCGAGTCATAGCCTACACTAACACACCTCCCAACGACACTGGCAAGGTCCCGGGGAAATGGCCAGATCTGATTACTATCCGACAAAAAGGTCTGGGGCAGCTCCCAGAGGGAGAGAGAAAGCGCTTGGGCAACAGCCTCCCAGGTAGGAACAGGTGTGCACATGCCAACAAGGCGACCCCCTTCGCGAAGGGCCCAGACAGCGAATCCAGGCACGCAGGCCACAAGACACTTTACGTGCCAAGCATCGCACCAGAGATCAACAAGCTCGGAAGCGGAATCCGGTGTAACCCCGGCGCCACAGAGGGTCGGGGGTGCTTGCAGAACAGCCGCAGGTGTGCTAGCGGAGATAAAGGGAGCGTTAGTCTGAACCCCAACACTATGAGAGACTCGAACCCGAGGCGGCGGCAGGGGCGGGGGACTACGAACAATCCTAGGCTCCCAATGCAAATGAAGGAGGTAGTCGCGAGCCCTTGCAAGGTCAGCCTGGACATGAACATGCCAATAGTGACAATCCCCTCGGCCGGGGATAACGGTACATTCCCAGGACAGCACCGACAAGCCAAAAGGCTGCAACCGACGAAGCAAGACAGCTGCAGGGCGATTGCTGTAAAGAAGGCTGTCGAGAAAGACAGGGAAGGACTCGAAAACGCCTGCAAAGGCAAGAAAAAGGCCTGCAGCGGAAGGATCAGAGGCATCAGTCAGGCGATAAGTAACACAGTCTTGGCCAGGACGAGCAACACAAAACGCTGCATGTGGGAGGGCATCTGCCCCAGGGATCTCAACAAAGACATGACGGCCAGGGATAACACTATGCAGGAGGGTGCTCAGCACGGTGATGTCAAGGGCGTACGACCGCGGAACCTCGAAAGAGAGCACCCCTTCGACGGAATGAAGGAAGGACACCACTCTCGACTCCCGAAGCCACCGAGAGGCGGAGGTGACATGAGGCGGGAGAGTGAACGCCGAGACATCAAGCGTACGTTGCTCGGAGTTAACAATCACCCGAATGACATCACCGTGGCGAAGTCTGTGTGCCAGGCCTTTCAAGATTTGGATGTCACTGCTAGAGGCTGCTTCCTGCGCGGCAGTAATAACCTGATTCGGACTATAGTCGAACGGAAGTTCGCTGCAGACAACCTCCCTGCCTAGATCAAAAAGGACCGTAATTGCTTCCGGGTGCGATGGCAGGGACACAAGGTGAACAGCTTCAAGCGTAAGCCCTACCGACGCCGCAACAATCTGAGATCTTCCAAGTCGAATGGCTTGGCGGTACAGCTCCGCAGACACATCACGGGCCCGATCGGTGCTAGAAAACTCAAGTCGCACATCGGAGCCCGGCAGCCAAAGACGGCAAGTTATAAGGAAGACCGAGTCAGGTGACGGAAGCGACAACCAGAGAGGGCCATCCCCGAAGTCACCAGTCAGGAGCCACTTGGACTGCAGGTGAGAGTGGGCTCCAGCAGGAGCAGCAATCTGGCGGTCTGGAGCTCTGGCAGCAGAAAGAACAGCATCGCGTGGCGATGCAGGTTCACTGTGGATTTGAACCGCTGCAACAAGAGAAAGGTGCAGCAGGAAGCAAGCAACACTCCACGTGCCAAGTCCAGGTTGCCTTCCGGCGCGCCCACCTAAGACACCCAAGATATGAGGGATTACCCAAGGCCTTCGCAAAATGCGGGCAGCAGCAGACGTGTCCGAAGCCGGCTCCTCAATGTGCTCAGCAGCGCGAGGGACTGAAGAATTAAGGAAAGCAGAGGGTGTAACTCCGGTGCAGGCAGGTATACTGGCGGGAGCGGAAGCTCTCGCGGGTGAAGGCAGCAAGGTGTGCTGAAGGGCGGAAATGGTATCCGAAGTACCTGGAGTGTCCCACCCTCCAACCTGGTCCTCCGAGGAAGACGAGGAGTCCTGTCGAAAAACATGCGGGAAGAACATGATAACCAACGGAAAGCTCCCTGAAATGACCTGATCCGGAAGCACAGAGAATTCCCTGTGAAGAAGACCGAAGCCACCCCTGGCACACTGATCGACCCATTCGTGGGGAAGACTGTTGCGATCCCGACGTGAAGCTGCGGTGACAGCGGCGAGCGCAGTGACAGGGGGCGAGATGCAGACCGTAGTCAGTCTCCAGCCCACAGGACGGAAATCCAAAATGCACGGCACCTCCCCCTCAGCACAGTGAACCTCAAGAAACTGGACAAGAGGGAGCGAGGGAAGTGGGTGCCAGATCCGCAAAACGCCACCAGTAGCGGCAGGGGAAGCCCGCGTAGACACGATGCGTCGGAAGGTCGCGGCGTCAGCATAAACCGGGGCTTCAACGTATACTAACCCATTGGGTGTGATTAGAACGGCCTGGTTATGCGAGTGACCCGGAAAGGCGTCGTAGGCGGCCGGAGCAGTTGGGAGGCTCACCTGCATCGCAGAAAAGAGAGACAGGGGAGGATCCAGGGACGATCCGACAGGACCCTGAAGAGCCTCAACAGCCGGACCAATCTGAAACTGCAGCGTGTCAACATCTTGCAAGAAGAGAGGTTGGGAGGCAAGGGTCAACCAGCCCCACGTGCAACGAGCAAGAAGAAGGTCAACCTCCGCCGTCAGGGATTGAGCAGCAAGGGCGAGTTGGGCGATCGCCCTGCAAGTGGAGTCACGAGGACACTGTATCATACACACTCGGCCACCAAGCTGTCGCAAATCGACGGGCAGCCACACTTGCCGCCATGAACAAGCAGCTGGCGTGAGGAGAAGCTGTTCACTCGGCAACCCAGGAAGAACTCCTCGGACCCCAGATACAGCGAAGACCCCAGTAGGGAAACCAAGAGCAGCGGCTAACCTAGCATGAAGCAGCGGCCCATGCAGCCATTCATCAACCAGAAAGGGAATGGGACATGGGTCGAGGACAGGCGCTCCAGGAGGTGTCCCCACAAACACCGCGAGATGCCTGCGGCTGCGGTCAGTGCGTGGTAACAGCAAGTTACCAGTCCGGCCAACTGGATAGACGTCACACATCTCATCAGCACTGGGAGTGGGAAGGACTGGACCCGTGCTGAGAACAGGGAGGCCTTCATGGAACCCATGCGCATGCAACTGCACTGCTTCGGGGGGCTGCACAAGGTAAGAGGAAAGGACAGCAGCACCCAGACGGAGAGTAGCTCCGTCAGCAACCGAGAGGTAGAGCAGGAGCAAAGTCACATGGAAGTTAGGGCCACAGGACCTCCGTGGTCGCACTTTCGCACAGTACCGCACCCCACTTACCTTGCGACCGGCAGATCGGGCCCCAACCGGCATAACACATCCACACAGGGCGAAAGGGGAATGCCAGAAAGAGAGGGAAGGCCATGTCCGCTCACCGTCGCCATCAGAGTGCCCGTTGCCGCGGAGCCAAGTCCAGCAACGGTCCCACACGCCAGCAAGTCCAGAAACGATGGCAGGGAGGACCCGAACACAGTGCTGAGCGGCCGAACTTAGGGCAGAGCCAAAGTCCAAGGCAAGTCCAGGAAGGCCAGCAAGGAGCTCGCTGATAATGGCACACATCATCATGGAGGCAGGCGGTCCGATTGCTGCAGCAACCCACCAAGCGGTTGCAGAGAGAACACAGCCAAGCTGCCATGCTCGGCGCCAAGAAAGGCGGGGACCATATGCCGAAATAAACCTCCCTGAAACCGCTACAACTCTGCACAAAGCTATGTACAGAATCAGACATCGCCCGAGGAAAAGGCTAGCCGCGATCCATGGGAGATACGAACAAACGTAGCCCCCAAGATCGCGACTAGCAGGGCCGATGTCAACAGAGACTCCATCGCTCAAGAGCTGGGCTGAGTTGTTGTGGCCAAGGGAAACGGACAAGGCATTCTGCACAGGATCTGGGCATGGGCATTGGAGGACATCTCGGTCGCCAGATATCCTTGTCTGATCAAGCCCTGCTCCACCACAAGGGATGGGTGTAACCATTCCTGCAGAGTGCCAGGCGCGTAGCTGAACGGGTCGAGCAGACTGCCGAGTGCCGCATGGATGGCGACCAACAGTCCCTGGCGGATGCGAGGAAGGGCACCGGAACAGCTTCGAAGGTCGCAGAGCAAGGTTAGCAGACGTGCATGTAGAGCTGCCAGCTGTTCCAGGGAGGGGGCAGCCACCACCTGCACCAGAAACTTCCACAGATCGTCTGCCGCAGCAACCACCTTGTCCATGGGTTGGTCGTCCTCGTGCCGTGGTAGCGCTGTCTCCTGCTCGTCGCACACAGAGAGCTCTCCGACAACATCGTCGCCACTTTCCGCTACCATCGCTAGGATAGCCATCCAAGCGCGGCACCATGCCTCCTGTAGCGCGCCCTTGTCCGGGATCAGCTCGGGGTCCTCCTCCACTGTTGTTTGGCGTGGGCGGGAAACTCCCTGAGGGGTAAGGCCAGTTGTAGTCCTCACCCACGGCTCGCCGACTTCGGTGTCCGGTGCAGGTCCACGACGGGGGCTTTTGGAGGGGCGTTCCACAGCTCCGCTGCCTCTCTTCCTCCAACGAGTGGCCGGTCGATCCCCGGCAAGGAACAAGGCTGAACTTGCCGGGGGGGGAGGAGCACCACCCGTGATGCTGGCCGAACTTGCGCCGGAGTCCTGCCCTGAGGGTGGCACCAGCTCTGGGATCCATCCACCAAAACTGATCTCGGAGTCCTCGACGCTGGCCGGGAATGGAGCATGACTGGTGGCAGGTCCTGTTAGCAGCCCGCCAGCCATTCCATCGGCCGTCACACTGCCGAAGGCACGTAGACCAGCCGCAAGCCGAAGCACCTCGGCTTCTTGTATGACATTCCAAGCAGGCCCGAGCGATGCCTTGGCAGCCGCGATCCTGTCGTCCGTAGAGGAGGAAGCCACATCCCTGGTCTGGGCTTCGAGCTCCCCGCACGCTTCGACGAGGTCCTCGTCGAGTTTGTGGCTGAGAGCACGGACGCGAGTGAGGAGCTGCTCGAGATGGTTGCCGAGCGAAATACTCCAAGCCGCTAGCGCTTCCTTGAGCGCTTGCTTGGCACGAGCATCGCCCTCCACACGCTTGGCCAGCTTGGACACCAGGTTGGCCCGCCTCTGGGCGAGTTGCTCGGCGGTTGCATCCCCATCGCCAAGCTGGGGCCCACGCCAAAGGTCTTGGGTTGCTCTGGCCCCAATAGCTTGAAGCGCCGTGTTCAGTGCCGCAGGATATCCAAACTCCAACTTGGAAGAGGGGAATTCCTGACCTTTGCCGGAGCCCTTGGCCGGCTGCTTGCCCGATTTTGGGGCAGTCTTCGGCGCCATAGGAGCGCGACTGCCGTGATGATTGTTCAACAAGGCCTTGTCCCGAGGCCGACCTCGTCCAGATCGAAGACGGGCGCGTGCAGCACTCCTTTGTCGGCGGAGTCTGCGATGCCAGGGCGGACTGCGCGTCCGCGGTATGTTGGCTCGTTACAGAGCCCCACCAAATCAAGGATATGCCCAGAAGGCCCAGAAAAGCGATAACCCAGATCGGAGACCTCGAGGGCATAAGGTCCGGAGACCGAAATAAAAGAGGGAGGGCGCCCTCCCAATGTCGGCTAAGTTAATAGCAGCGACCAAAAGCCAAGGGACCAGCCCAAACCAGGTCCAAATAGGCCAGCAGATGCACCGCTTATCGAAAAGCAGGGTGCAGGAGTTTCCCTCCACGGGAAGATCTCAGCGCGGCGTCCACAGAAACCGCTAGGGTTGGGAATGCCGGTACGGACCCTACTCCTAAGGGAGACAGGGGCCGAAACGGGCTCGAGCCACAACGCCTTAAACCCTACACCCTAATTCCTAAACCCTGCACCCTAATTCCTAAACCCTAATTCCTACACCCTATAAACCCGGCCCACGTATCTCACTGCACAAATCTTAGTCCTCTGATCTGGAGTCCCGACCGGCTGAGAGCGGGCTTCGAGAGAGGTCCCTGCAGAAGTATCAGCCACCTTGCGTTTCAGTAGACGCCAGAAAGTTGGAATATCATTATCCTAACCCCTTTAAGGTAAGTTATACGTAAGGTATCCTACCCTGAAACCATATTCCAACTTACTACTGTTGGGGAATAGGATTCGGGGGTTCCGAGAGCAATGGATTCGTTACAGACATCGAACCAAAGCACACAGCAATGAAACGTCCGATTATCGTGCATCATAGTCCTGTAGCTCTTCCTCGCAATCTTCGCGCTCATCCTTACCCTAATTCTGCCAATGCCGAGAGAAGAGGTCTGATCTCAACCGGCAGGTTACTATTCCCTAAGGGTCCATGTGCATGTGCGCAAATGGTACTATACTTTGGCCCAAATGTGCCCATACAGGGATTACTTTGAGGCCAAAGCATATACTATTTGGGCACATGGACGCTTAGGGCTTAGGGATTTGAAGCTTCCGGGATCCATAAGATCACCAAGAAGGCCCCCCCCCCTCCCGCGCGCGCCCCCCCACACAAGACCCCATAGAGTTTGTCTTTTCGACGTGCCGATTCCCCCTTTGCTAAAAGGGGGGGGGGGGGGGCGGGGGCGGGGTCTTCATGATTGGAACTTAAAAGTAGCAAGGGTTAAATATTCATTGAAGCTTTTGGGCGGGGGGGTCTTCACCAACACAGCAAGTTTGGGAGGTACAGCAGAGTTAACAGAGTTGTAGGATGTGGGAAGCTGGGGTCTTTATGATGGGACGAGTTTGGGGGGCATATTCCTGTAGTTGTAGCATAGTAAGGAACCGTGAGGCAATTAACTATTCTGGCTTCTATGGCAGCCTTTCGAAAGTAGTCCCTCCGCGAGAAACCTCCACGGCCAAAACCTGGAATGAACCCTTAAATTCCTTCGAACAACTCTGGGAAGTGGGTCAGGGTTCGGGCCCCCGAGACTTAAAGCGCCTAAACCAAAACCGGTTTATGGCCCAGAGAAGTATATACCTTTAACTTTAAGGGGGCCCCATAAAGGAACATAAACCTTTAACCTTAATGAGAGCCCTTCAAGGAATTTTAAACCTTTAGACCGAATCTGAGACTTGTCCGGGAGGCCTTGGCGGTCCATCGCAACCCGCGTCCTGCTTGCAAGCGGTGATACTCGGGGTTAAGATCGGCGATGAGATTTAATGCAGGGGCCTACTCCTAAACGCTGAACCCTAAACCCTAAACCCCAAACTAATAATTAGAATAGGGTTTTGGGGGTTCCTGATTACACATATAGTATAATATCCCCCAAAACCCTATTCCAATGATTAAGGTCCCTACATTAAAACAGGGTTCAGGGCTTCTTTTGTTGAGTGCCCGTTTTCTTGGTTCAGGATTTCGGGCATGCAGGTTTAGGATTGAGGGTTTAGGAATATGCGGCCCCTTCTAGAAGATGGCGTTTAGCATTCTTTAGCTATAGGAGTTTGCAGCCTGAGGCGTCGAGGTGCGAAATACCCACTACCCAGACCTTCCAAAATCCCTTAATTAAGGAATATACCTTAATTCATATTTGGGATCGTATTTTTATTTAAGGTATATTCCTTAATTAAGGGATTTTGGAAGGTCTGGGTATTTGGCAAATTGGGTTTAAGCTTAGTTGTAACTATAGAGTTCGTTGTTCCTGAAACCCCATGGAGGGAGCACGAATGCTTTTCAGAACAACTAGTAGTAAGACAATGGTGATAGTAACACAGGCACTAAGACTGGAACAATAACAATATTAATGCTTGCAAAATACACTAAACCCAAAACCGTTAAGCCTGAACCAGAAGTTGATGAAGATGCCTTTAAAGAGATCTATCAGCGTTCTGTAGCCTTCCCTCGCAAAGATCCTTAAGGGCTCTACGACAATGGGGTTCCCTTGAAGGGTTTTATTGGCTTTTGGTTTTTAGGGTTTGGGGTTTAAGGCTTGGAGTTCATGGTGTACCGGAGACCCAATTCTGAGCTGTGACCCTAAACCCGAACCCGTGTGCAAGGGCTTGGGCCCTGTTGCCTCGGTAATGACAGAGTATTTCCGATGACAATCAACATGCGATTTGCAAGCAATTTTTATATTTGTTCGCGGGTGCATGCGTTTTGCTCAGCCTATTGTTGTTTTGTGCGACTCCTCCTGTTCAATTGTCTCGCATCGGTTTGGAGTGCCCCCGCAACATGAGGCTTGACGTAAAAGGGTCATGGGACGAAGTAGTATGAAGCCTCACAAGTAGTGACTATAGGTAACCACCCCGCTGGGGTTTGAGTTGTTGCACTCCGCAACATATCCCTCGTTCGAAGCGACAAATGGTACAGTTTATAGAAGTATAGGGGTACGAGAACGGATCGTAGTAGCAAGTATTCCGACCGCTATATCGCTCTCACAACGGTACCGACGACCACAAGAGCAAGCACCACCGCTCCATCACCAAACCAACCTCTTCATCTTGCCTCCATCACCATGATCATAAACAGAAGCAGCACTAATAACCCTAAACCCCAAACCCTAAACCCTAAACCCTAAACCCTCAACCCTTAACCCTTAAACCCTAAACCGGCCTAAAGTCGAGACTCCAGGCTCACACTCCTGAGACCCCTTACGGATCCAGTTATTCTTCGGTTCGGTTCAGGGTTTAGGGTTTAGGGTTAGGGTTTAGGGTTTAGGGTTTAGGGTTTAGGGTTTAGGGTTTAGGGTTTAGTAGTGGGATGTTTACATATGACGAAAGCTGCCTGCTTCTTTCGCAACTGGAGACCTGCAGAAGAACAGCAGCAAGAAGCCCTAAACTAAACCCTAAACCCTAAATCCTGAATCCCAAATCCTAACCCTAAGTCCCCAAGCCTTAAAATCCTTAACCCTACATCCCTAGTCCTATGCCCCAAATAACCGACTTTTTTAGGGACGTATATAAATAAACCATATTAGGGGGCCCTAAAAAGGTAGGTTCCTTAGGGTCCAGGTAGCCCTGAATCTTAAACCCTAGCCCTAGATGTGATTAGGGTTTAGGGTTTAGGGTTTAGGGTTTCGGGTTTAAGCTTTAGGGTTTAGGATTTAGGGTTTAGGGTTTAGGGTTAAGGGTTAAGGGTTAAGGGATCTCGCCGGATCCCAGCCTTTGGCTCTGTACGCAGCGCTGAGCAAGGTTTTGGGTCGGTCTGACCTGTGAAGCTTGGAGGTGGAGAGCAGTATAGTAGAAGCCAGAAAGTTGGAACATCACTTTAGGAGGATTAGTGCTAGGATCCCTTACACTTTACCTTAAGGGCATGAGGGTAATGATGTTCCAACTTTCTGGCTTCTGCTATAGGGTTTCGGGGATTTAGGATTCAGACATTTAGGGTTTGTAGGGCCTTCAGGGTTTCAGGGATTTAGGGTTTGTATAGGGGCCCAAAAAGGCACATAAGTATAAGCATTTTGTGGGGATATCCCTACCTTATGGGCTTCCTGTTAAAGGGGGTTTATATGGGACATCCCTATCCTAATTTTTGCTTATGTGCTTTTTTGGGGCCCTATTGTAGGGATTTAGGGTTCAGAGTTTACGGGCAGGCTCAGAAGGATGTCTCCATTGTAGTGCCTTTTTTGGGTTAACCATTTTTATGGTTAGGATCCTATAATAGGGTTTTTGGTTGACAAAAAGAAGGAACTACGATGGAGACTATAGGTAGGGCAGGCAGGAGAGGGCTCGGGATTTACGGTTGAGGGTTTAGGGGGTTTAGGGTTTAGAGACCTTACGTGTTTAGTGTGCATTTGTAATTCGGGGTTCGCCTGAGGTAGTGCTTGGGGCGTGTAGAGTACCGAAGATTTAGGATAAAAGAGTCGTTCATGTGGCTTGGGAATTCGCGGTTCGGGGTTTGCGGCTGTCAGACATGGAGAAGAGCCGTTCCTGGGGTGTAATCAAAAACCTAAACCCTGAACCCTGAAACCTGAAACCTTAACCGAGAACCGCCAGTTTTGGGGCCTCGGAATGGAACCATGAGATATAAACGGCTCTGGCACCAGCAGTACACCGAGGGGCTTCATTTCGTCAAGCAAGTGACGTCTATTGCGGGATCCGATATCCAAACCACTTGAAATCCTGCCCGCATATTCGCCCAACACTTTGAATCCTTAGATCCCCAAACCCAAAACCCAGAAACTCTGATATCCGAGACGATCATAAACAAAAAGGCCGAAACCCCAACACCTTGAGGCTAAGGGGCTCTTTAACCTATGATGGCGGACTTTTCGACGACCCATAGAGCTAAAGAAGTTTAGGGATTAGGGTTTAAATCAAGATCTCAGCTTGGCGCTTGCTGCACTGCGAGTCCTGTGCCACCCTGAGTGTCGACAGGGATGCACAGCTTTTGCCTGTAGACTCTCTAGGCCAACAAGTGTGGTCTTATAGACGTTGTCGTTATCAGAACAGTCGCGACTACGTACCAAACCATGTACCAGTCTATGAAAGTCCGGTGGACCAATTCTGGAACATAGCAAGGCCTACAATCGTTCGGCCGTAATTTCACATCGTGCAAACGCACATATGTATATATATATATATATATATATATATATATATACATATGCACCTAACACAGAGTGCGCTACTTCGTGGGGATATCACGGCTCTGCCCAACAAGTACGGACCAATTAGTAAAATGGAGAACTTCATGATCGGACAGAATATGGGAGCTTCCGAAAATTATATTAGGGGACCCGAATACAGTATTTACGTAGGATGCCTCATTATAGGGACCCCCAAATAAGGTACCCCCAATCTTCGGAAACTCCCATATGGTTTCGGGCCACACTGTCGAAGTCAGTTACTACGGAGCCCGAAGGAACTATCTTGAGGCTTCTATCTGTAAATCCATTATGCTGTATTATGTCATGTTAGGTTCCAATAGAGTGTCTTACATTTAAAATATTGGAATATAGCATATCTTGTTAGATTATGAGTTGTACTATGCTAAACTGTCTTGTGCTATCTTGTATGTCCTTGTATTATCTTGTAAATCTTCTTATATGTATATACACATACATATAGCTATACACATGTATATATCTTATTCGTTTTCATGGTATCTCATAATATATTAGGCCGCTGCTAGGAAGGATGGAGCTCGGCCCCCCGGCGAGGGGGTGGCGGCCTCCGACACGTCTTGCTGCTGACGAACCTTCATGGCATCAGTGATCCGAGACCCCACGGTTCAGGGTTTAGGGGTTTATGGTTTGGGGGTTTGGGGTTTAGGGTTCAGGGTCTAGGGTTTAGGGGTTTAGGGTTTAGGGTTCAGGGTCTAGGGTTTAGGGGTTTAGGGTTTAGGGGTCAAGCTTAGGTCCTGAAGCCCGCACAGTTCCTAAGCTACAATGAAAGCCCCTGAACCAGGGCTCAAAATCTATCCTTCGAAGACTCAAGTAAGGAAGATACCTTCCAATCGTAGGACCGCATAGTTTAAAGAGGGGTTGAGGGTTTGAGGTTTAGGGTCTGCAGTGCAGAGTGTATGACGCATATTCTTGCGCGGGGGTATCGGATCACTGATGCTCTGCGACCTCTAAACCCTAATCCCTGAACCCCTACACCCTAAACCCCTAAACCCCTAAACTCTAGACCCTAAACCCCTAACCCTAAACCCCTAAACCCTAGACCCTAAACCCTATGCCTCCAGGGACCTTATCATGGGGTCCTTAAGGGTCTAGGGCCCTAGCTATGAGGTCCTTGGAGGGATAGGGTATATACTTCGGGCGCCTATATCCCAAAGAGAAGCTTACACCCAGAAAACTGTCTCCGTTTCTCCGACTCTTGTGGGTTTAAGGTTTCCCGTTCTTTGTCTTTTTGGTGTTTAGGGTTTAGGGTGTCGTGTAACCCTACTTGGCGGATCAGAAACTTCGTAGATAAAGCTGAAATGTGTAGTTGCTTTATTGAGTTTAGAACCTCTGCCTGCCTCGCGATTCTCTTATCTATGCTACAGTCCCAGTTACCGCCAAGTAGGTTGTTGGCTTGGTGCGGTTGACGGTTTGGGGCTTAAGGATGAGGGTAGTTATCTGTTTTACGGGTGCCGTACTTTTTTGGGGACCCCAATTAACTCAGGGGTGCGATGAGGGCTCTTTCGAGGGCTCCGATAAAGGTATTCCTTTAAGGGTTCCTCTCTGGGTTTCTATAAGGGTTTCTGTAACTTAGAGAACTGCCCATGAGACGGACGCCACAACAACCCTCCGATCCCACCTCCAACACCCTAAACCCTCAACCCAAACCCTCTTGGTCCTGCCAGCATCGCTCTCGAGGGTGCAGTGTGGTTTAGGGGTTTGGGGTTTAGGGTCTTAGGGTTCAGGCCTCCCGATAGCCAGCATGTGTACACTCACTCGGAATACCATGCGCCTCGAGTGTTGTGGCCGGAGCGGCCGCCCTGAAAAAATAGAACAGTCTTGATAGTAGATCAAAAGATCTACAGGGGGACCAAAACCCTAACTCATGAATCCTATACCCTGGAAGGGGATGCTACATTTCTTAGTCTTCAATTTTCCAACCCGAGCCTGTTCTTTGCTCATTAACTCAGAATCCCGAAGCAAAAACTCGCTAATGTAGGGGCCTTAATGATTAGAATAGAGTTTTGGGGGGTCATTTATTATCAGTATGGTATAATGTCCCCCAAAGCCTTATTGCGACTATTAAGGGCTGCTACACTTTTCCTCCCGAAAGCCCCTTAACACAAATCCGAGGCTCGAAGAACAAGCTCCCACACCGTAATGTAGGGGCCTTACCAGGACCCCCCCAAGGGCCCTTTAAATAGACTCCTGATGGCCCTTAATGCTGTAGTGGGTATTTGGGCCGTTTTAGGGGGTAGACTGAGGTTTTGCGGTATATTATACAGCAAGTATACTGGGACTACAAAGGGTTTAGGGTTTAGGGTTATATCATAGGGATAAGCAATTACTCAGAGCTCTGCATTAGGCTTGTCATTCCCTGGTCATGAACGTGCCTGGCTCGAACTGTCAAAGCTGTCTACGCTTTGGGAGTCCGTGGCCGGATTCATCGCATCTTCCTCTGCCTGCACGACAGGCGGGGCAATGATATTCAACATATAAGGAACCCGGAGCAATAGTATTACGAAATATTGCCTAAACCCGAAAGCCTTAGCCTAATCCTGCTCTCCGGACCTAAACCCCACTCTAATCCCACAGTTTGGGGTTTGGGTTTCAGGATTTAGGATTTACCGACAACCTCGAATGGCCCAACACCTATGAAAGGCTATACTTCTGACTCCTTGTGGGGTCCAGGCAGGGTTGACCTTAGAAGTTTCGGCTTAGGCCCTAAACTCTAAACCCTAAACCCTAGGGCGACGAGCCTGACATGCGGTGCCCTTCAGCTCGTCACAGCCACGCTCTGGCCAGCTTTCCTCTTCCACCTCACAGGCAAACAGCACGCCCCAAAATCTTAGGGTTTAGGGTTTAGGGGCTTAGGGTTTAGGTTTTTTTTTTTTTTGAACTCCTTTTTGCACCTGCCTGTTCGTCCAAGCGAGCACAAGGCACATATGCGCCAAGAGAGGTACCCACACGAATGCAGGCCCGTACGAAGTAGAAAAACCCTTGCCCTCAGTCAGTCATCAACGGCGAAAGTCTGGCCCTTTTCAATCATCACAATCTTCACTTCGTTCACCCTGTCGATCCCTCATCTTTGCTTCTTGTTCCGCCCGATAGAAGGCTTCACCATCCATGTACGTCATAAACTCAACATGGAGGGCCTCGAGGATGCTCGGACCGTACTGCGTGACAACAGCCTGGTTCGAAATTTCACCCGCTTTCCATCGTGCAAAGAGCCCTTGTAGTCGTTCTGGTCCCATAGCTGCAACCTGATTCCACGTGGAGGCCTTCGCATGCTCCTGTTGGTGTGCTTCTTCTTCATCATTTCAAGGGGAGTGTAGCCGGAGTCTCCATGAAGGTCTCTGCCGCTGTCTGCTCCTGGACCGTAGCCACCTGGAAGCCCATCTCGATAGAGGAGACTTGCCCATCTTCCAGGGGGATCACCAGGTCAGTGGAGCTGCCAGGCAACCCTGGCCCACCAGTTCGTATATTCACCTTGAGGATGCGCCTGGTCTTCTGTTGTGGTTTCTGCATCTCGTCGTACATGGCCCAATCCTCCCACTCCCTGTAGAGGATGCTCTGGTGCGCCTGGTAGAGTTCCTGCATATATTTGTCGTGCTTCTCCTGCTCTTCCTCGTTTTCTTGTTCCATGCGCTCTCGTGCCTGCTGAAGCCGGTGCTCCATTTCCAACTGCGAGGCGATCGCAGCGAGTTCCTCATCATCCACCGTGTCGTTCATCACTGCTGTAGGACGGTTGACCGGCTGCGGGGGCGGTGGCCCACGAGGACGACCATCGGCAGGTAGTTCGCAACCAGGTTCTTCCGAGGGTGAGTCCGGCAGAGGCCTATGGACCAGTACTGGCATTGGATCTTCGTCTGGTACAAGTCGTCCCATTTCTGCCAAACTTCCCGGCACCATAGGCAGGAATGGAACAAGTCCGTCCCACCACTCCCAACACCACTCCCCACATTCCTCCGCCAGCAATCCTTGGAGGTCTCGGGTTTCCCACTCCGCTGCGGCCAGGAGTGCCACAAGGTCACCCGGTCGTCCTCGAAGGTGTCCCAGCGGCTTGCCTTCACGGACGTTAACACACTTATGGTGGAGGTAGCGCTTCAGCCATAGCACATTTGCCCGCAAAGCGTTCTTGGTCTGCTGTTCGAAGGCCTGACGAAGTCCCTGGAGGATCCCCAGCCATGCTTCCTCCCTGTTCTTCTCACGTTCGTCCTGCATCTGCATGAGCGAGTTGTGGTCTTTCTCATCGTCCTTGTGGTCGTGGTCGGTGAAGTCGTTCATGTCTATACGTCGTCCTGGGAGAGTCTCCGGCCATACTTCGTCATTCTTCCCCTCACGTTGCTTCAGCACCTGCATGAGCGAGTGGTGGTCCGACTCACCGTTGTCATGGCCGTTGTCGTCTCGATCGTTCTGTGGTGGGTCGGGCCCACGTGCCGAACCGCTTTCTTCGGCCATGGATTGTTCAAGGAGGGCCCCCACTGCAGCCATGAGGTTCTGGAGCATTTGTGTGAACCCCAAGGCCAAGGTGAGCCTGTCTAGGGCCATGGTCCATGAAGCTGGTGCTGACGACGTTCTCGACGAAGTCCGGTAGAAGTCGGCCCGGTGGACTTTCACTGTCGACATCTGTAATGCCAAGCCACAACAGCCAATGTTGAACTGCATCGTCAAGTGTGAGTGGTCGCCCGCCTGGAGGGTCGGCATCAGTGGGAGTCCTCGGAGCCGGGACCTCAGATGGAGCCGGTCTTCTTGGGGCCGGCTCGCTGTGGCCAGAGGAGCGCGGAGCCGATCCGGTCGAATTGTGGCCTCGTGACAAAGGTCGCCGCTTAGCCTCCGGCTTCGCGGGTCGTCCAGCATCACGGGAGTCACATTCGCGGGTAGAGGGTCTCGAGGAGTGCAGCCGGTCAGGTAGGCGAACTGTCTCCCGTGTCTCCGTAACTCTTGGTCGGCGGTGGTGTCGATTGTCCTCTTTTGCCGGGTAAACTCGACGACGTCTGGCTGGGTTCGGCTTGGGTTTGAGCCATTTCTTGTTCACCCGGCCCTTGTCCATGAGGCTGTGCATGTCCGTCTCCTCGTCATCCAGGTTGGGATCATCAGCAGGCTGTGGGGGCAGGGGTGCCACATCAGTACTCGACGAGGCAGCTGCCGAAGAGCCCGATCGCACATGACCTCCGTGGTGGGAAATGAACAAAGTAAAAAGCTTGGCTTCAGCAGTCACTGCCCACGAAGAGGGAGGAGAAAAGGAAGCGCTCGGCACCTCAATTCCCAAGGCAAAGCAGATGCGGTGCACGGTTTCAGTGGCAATGTTCTCGTAGTCACGATTGCCCCTATTGGCTGCCAACTGCAAGATACCTTGGATGCCCGCAATGCACTCCTGCCCGTTGTGAATCAGGTAGCCAAGGTCACCCTCCACCTCACGTTGCCATTGTTCAAGCATTAGAGGCCAGCGAGGTTCACAAGGTCGAGCGGCATTAGCATAAGGCAGAAATTCCGCCAAAACCGGGTTCCACTGCCGGATCATGTTGAAGTCATAGACGCCCTCCGGCACCATGGTGTCGTTGACGGGGAGGTGGTCCGCGAAGAGCCCACCTCTGGACATGTGGTTCCATAGCTGTCGCATGCAAGCGGGAAAGCGGCCTTCAAGAAACTCCAAAACCATCCCCTCTTCTGTGTAGAGGATCCATTCGTTGATTTCTTCGGTCATTGCCGTTGGGTTGGACTCCACACCAGTCTGTACTGCAGCGGCTTCCATGTCCAGCAGGACTCCCGTAGCAAAGCGGGTGTAGGGGTCGTTGCCTCTCGAGGAGGCGGCGCGACGGAGGAGTTGCAAAGTCGAACGACATGAGGCTCCACGTAGTAGAAGTCGGTGAAGACGTTCCTCCGATTGCACCATCCAGTGGGGCTTCCAGTCCTGAAAGGTGTCCGGAGGGACTGCACCCACCAAATGCCCGACGAGGGCGAGTTCCCAGAGGGTCCATCCGGGTCGTACATGTAGTCCGTAATCAGGTAAAACAAGGTGATCCGCAGCTGCATATTCACAAAGGAGTAGCAGTAGGGCTCTGGAGACCATTGCGAATGTCGCAAAGGCCAACTTCGAGTTGCTAGAGCCAGGAGGGATCTCAGGCGGTCACGCCTTCACTCAACCCTAGCCCTTGCCCTTCAACCCTCAGCCGGCTCATCCATGACACTGAGTTGCAATCCCGAACACCATGGCAGATCTTGATTGGCGATCCATGTTGTGCACAAGCGACTCCAACTTGACCGATCATGAGCCCTAACCCTCCAGGCACCTCCGCAAACTGCATCCATCTTGGCTTCCATGGCCATGAGCCTGGCGTAGAAGCGAGTTGGGTGCGACATTTTATCCTTGGTCTTTTTCCGTTTCTCCTGGTTCCACCATTCCAGCGTTCTAAAGGAGTCGAGGATTGTACTGATCGGTGGAAAAGCCCGCAGCACTGCCCTTGTGCGGTGTCCCGCGTAACCCCACCAACGTTGGAGCCAGAGTGCTCCAACGAGGCACCTTGGCATTGCAGAGGGCCGCCCTTGCCGAGCGAACCATTCTCCTGCGGAAGTCAATCCAAGCTTCTGTGCTTCGTTTCCCCAACCCTAAGAGCCAGCCCATGAGGACGAACTGGAAGGAGTTCACGGGCTTCAGCCCTAGCTGTTCTGGTGGAAAGGCTGAGATGCACCACAAGGCTGTATTGGTGATAACTTTGTGCATAAGGATGGTGCGGGATTTCACAGAGCTGCGAGCTCGAAGGAGGTGGGAGATGCTCCAAAACTTACTTCTAGCCCGTGCCAAGAGGGGTTGTAGTAGTTGAGTAACCGGAGTGTTCACTGCAAACTTGATGCCCATGACCTCGAGGTGGCTGGGTGATCATGTTGGGCGCATTGCGGAACAGAAACATCTGCAAACTCCTGTTGTGCTCCGTCCGAGTCCGATTCACGCTGTGCCCAGTGTTTCGGGCATCCACTGAGGCTGCACAAGCTGCACCGATGAACCAGGACCGCAATGTTTCCAGTCTGTCTGCATCGATCAGTGCGTCACGGAGCTCATGAGCCTGCCTCTTTGGCAATATGCCCATGGCCGACAATCCTTTGCGCACCGCTGCATTGGTGCTGTGCTCCAAGGCCTCCTCCGTGGTGCCGGCAATGATCCTGAACTCCCGCATCGCAGGGCAGTCGAGCCCAAACTCTGCAGCCAGCACACCAGGCAGTGCGTTTGGCTTAAGTTAAGATATAGATGTTACTAGGGGGTTAGGTAAGTTAGCATAAGTTAAAGAAAGTTAACATAAGTTAGCAAAAGTGAACTTGTGGGTTAAAAGAAACAACGATGGGGTGGCGGGGTCGTGGGTGGTGGTAGCGGGTGGTGAGGCGGTGGCCATCGCCAGCCACCACCAACCACCCACCAACCACCAGCCACCACCCACACCAAAATGCGGCAAATCCATTCCCAGCAAAACTTTGCGCGCAGCTGATTAGTGCATCCATAGAAATTTTCGGCGCTGCACCAGCCACCACCCACGCCACCTACGCCACCCACACCACCCACGCCACCCACGCCACCCACGCCACCCACGCCACCCACGCCACCCACGCCACCCACGCCACCCACGCCACCCACGCCACCCACGCCACCCACCACCCACCACCCACCGCCCACCACCCACCACCCGCCACCCACCCACCACCCACCACCCACCACCCACCACCCACCACCCACCACCCACCCATCCACACCATCCACCACCCACCACCCGCATCACCAACCACCACCCCACGCACCGGGTAGTGGGGTGGCGGGGCGGTAGGGTGTGGTGGGTTGGGGTGGGGGGTGTAAGGGCGGGCTGGGGTGGGGTGGTGGTGTGGGAGTGGTGGGGTGGTGGGGGGTGGTGGGGTGGTGGGGGTGTGTGGGGTGGTGGGGTGGTGGTGAGGTGGTGGGGTGGTGTGGTGAATCAGGGGGTGGAGTGCTAGCCGGCTCCAATTCCGAGGCCTGGAAATATGAACTCTTTATGAACTTTTCAGGCCTGGAAATATGAACTCTTTATGAACTTTTCAGGCCTGGAAATATGAACTTTTTATGAACTTTTCAGGCCTGGAAATATGAACTTTTTATGAACTTTTCAGGCCTGGAAATGTGAACTTTTTATGAACTTTTCAAGCCTCGATATATGAACTTTTTATGAATTTTTCAGGCCTCGAAATATGAACTTTTCAGGCTTGGGTTCATTGTAAATACCAATAAAACACTAAAAATATGAACTTTTTCCGGCCTGGAAATATGAACTTTTTATGAACTTTTCCGGCCTGGAAATATGAACTTTTTATGAACTTTTCGGGCCTCGAAATATGAACTTTTTATGAACTTTTCAGGCCACGAAATATGAACTTTTTATGAACTTTTCAGCCCTGGAAATATGAACTTTTTCTGAACTTATCCGGCCTGGTTCCTGGCTCTATGAACTCGGGGGTGGTGCTGGCGGTGGTGGCACGGGCGGTGGGGGTTGCTGAGTGGTGCTGGTGCTGCTGGTGCTGGTGGTGCTGCTGTGGTGGTGGTGCTGGTGGTGGGGGCGGCGGCGGCGGCGGTGGTGCTGGTGCTGGTGCTGGTGCTAGGTGCTGGTGCTGGTGCTAGTGCTGGTGGGTGCTGGTGCTGGTGCTGGCACTTCCGCTAGCGCTGGGGCTGGTGCTGGTGCTGGCGGTGGTGCTGGCGGAGGTTTCCCAAGCCCTACACCCCAAACCCAAGCCCCTAAACCCTGAACTCTAAACATGCGCTAGTGGTGTTCCTAACGTCCTAGACATGCTGTTGTTGTTGCTGTTGGTGGTGGTGCTGTTGTTGTCGTGGTGGTTGCTGTTGTTGCTGCTGTTGTTGCTGTGGTGGTCGCTGCGGCGGTGGTGTTGGTGTTGGTGAATGCTGTGGTGATAGTGTTTCTACACTCCACACCGTACCCTATACCCCCTAAGCCCTATAACCCTGATGCTGGTGCTGGTGCTGGTGATGGTGGTGGTCCTAAACACCTGAACCCCCTAAGCCCATAGCATCTGCTCTTATCTTTGTGGAGCACAGAAAAGAACAGCATCAGTGACAAACAACGAAAACCATTTAACACAAAACCGACATAAAACAAAAAAGTTAGAATAAGTTAACATAAGTTAACATAAGTTAGAATAAGTTAGCTAAAAAGTTAACTTAAGTTAGTAACTTCTATTTCTTCCAACCAACCTTCTACTAACTTCCCCCAAGTTAGTAGGGACTTACTACATGGATGGGTTATAAGGGGGTTGCTAACATCTATATCCTAACTTAGGCCACACGCACAATCTTAGTAGTGCATCCGACGTCCGCGATTGTGTCAACCACTCTCGATGTGAAGAGCGCTCCGCTCACAGCCCATGAGAAGCCATTGCTTCGCAATTCCATCACTTTCATCGTCTCTCCGCTCTCGTCGGTCAGTGTGCCGACAGTGGAGAGCGCCCGTGTGCCTGCTACCAGCGTGGCTCCAGCAGCAGCCACCTCTGCGTGTGAGAACACTCGCATGGCTGTGATGGACAGACCGTCACATTGCGGTGAAGTCTTCCGGGCCTCGTACACATTACCCCGGATCAAGACGCCACCCGAAAATGGATCGGTCATGGGGCCGGACGCTTGGCCCTCAATTATCACGGAGGCTATGTGCAGCACGTGCGAGGGCTTGGCAGCTGGCACTGAAGGAGACAGCTGCACGTTTGCGTTGACCAGCTGTCTGCGCAATTCGGCGACCGCATCATTGTCTTCACGGGTGGCCGTTGGAGTGACCGACAAGCCCAGTGCGTCGCAGAACGGTTGTACTGAGCAGCAAACGTAGCCTGCCGCAGGCGCTGAGGAGAACATGGGGATCGACAGTGTGGGCACACATGGTGCTCCCCCCACAGCAGCAGCTACTCTGTCGCCGCACGAGAAGAAGTGCATTACACACTCCGACGTGAACTCTGGACGCCAGAGCGTGTCCGAAGCCGGGTACGTCTGGATCTGTTCCCCCGAGTTCAGAACCACTGCGCGTGAGCGAGCTGGCCCCAACGGCTCCGACAGAAGAACAGCAGCAGGCAAAGCGTCAGCCATCAACGGCGGCTTGTCGGTCGTTGTCAGCCCGGCGCCGGAAGTCGCGACCCAGCCTGCTGGTGACAGACGGGCGTTGTCGTACAAACCAGCGAGCCTCTCCGGTGCTTCCCTCACTGCAGCCGGGGGCGTGTAAGCAGCCGGTGCTTCGGACGCAGCACCTGCACCAGATTCGGCTGTGGCCCTTGCTTCTTGCAGTCTCCTGGCCATGTCGCGACCACGAGTCGATGATGAGAGCGTGCCAGCCGCGGGGGCTGTGGCGGGCACCCTCACACCCGCCATCAATGGCACTGCGGCCGCCAGCGGCTCTCCGAACGTCCTGACCCTCGAGGACTCGTAGGGCCCTGCGATGCCAAGTGTGAGTGCGCCCAAGACAATCTGAGCAGCATGAGCAACCACCCGCCAGCGTGATGCGCGTCTGGCACCGTTGGTCTTGATGTGCCGGAATGTCAGCCACACTTTGCGCAGGAACACAAGAAAAACCAGGACGAGGTAGATTCCAGCCAGCACTTTGTTGCCCACTCGTTCGTCAATCAAGACGGCAGCCCGGCCGATGTCCTCTGCGACCACCTCAGCATCTCCCAGCGCAGCTCGCGGCCAAGCCACAGGCTCATGGGTGCTGGTGTGTGTGCTGGTTCGTGTGCTGAAATGCGTGCTGGTGTGTGTGCTGACGTGTGTGCTTGTGACTGTGGTGGAGTCCCACGACCAGGCGATTGCTCCTTCAGCAGGCACTGCAGGCTCCTGGGTCAACTTGGAGAAGACAGGAGCCATGGCGAATGAGGCAGCGGATTAGATGAGAACACAGTTCTTGTCTTGTTTGAGGTTTGCTGGGTTTAGGGGTTTAGGGTTTAGGGTTTAGGGCCTAAAGCCCTAAACCCTACACCTTAAACCCCAAAAGTCTGGGGAAACTGTAAGGTCAAAGTGAGAAGGATGATCACACACACACACACACCCAAAGCAACCCGTAGTGCAAATCCTACTAGAAACGAACTGGGCACCTTGACCGCGCCGTACACCCTGAACCCAAGACTAAATTAGACCCTATTACACCCTGCATCCTGAACCCTAAACCCTAACTTGTTGAGGCATCAGTGTTGCTGGTAGCAGGCTTCCTTGCGGATGCAGCATTGCTTCTAGCAGAAGCAATGCAAGCAGCAAGTGGTAGTCGTGGCAGCAGCAGCAGCAGCAGGGGGAGGAGGAGAATCAGGAGGATAGGAGTAGCAGCAGCGGTGGTAGCAGCCGGAGTAGATTATTAGAAGTTTTTGCTATTGGTTTAACATGGTTGAAGTTTGTGGTGAAGAGTACTGGGCCGACTTAGAGTCGGATGCTGGTTTGAGGTTTTGGGGTAGAGTTGAAGCCGCCGTCTTTAGCCCCGAACCCTTATTCAGTAACATGCTTCGGGTTTCGGCCCTAAGACATACCAGCTCTCTGTGCAAATTATGGCGGGCAAGAGCAAGTAGCATACCCAAACCTTGCGCGACAAAATGTCGGTCTTTCTCAACAACGCTGAAAACACTGTGGACGCCTCGTCGCTGAGATCAGCCCACCTTGCCTCACATTTAGCTTTCGATGCTGCTGCAGCTTACGAACTAAAGCTGCTAAATTTCTTTCGGCTTTGACGGGCGGCCTGTATTTATTTGCTTGCAGTTTTGGGATAGGCTGCAGAGTCTCGCGAGGCTTCAGGATTTCATGGCCAGAAGCCTGAGGGGGAGTGCGGGCCTGCATCGAGAGATCTATGCGACGAGCGAGTCATGGGCCCACAATGGTTAAAACCCTCAATCGCGCACTCTGGCTTCGCTGTTCTCAAAGCTCTAGGACGCATCGATGAAGGCATTTTGAGCCGAACATGTGATGCATGCATAAGGTCTTTGGGGCTCTGCCTGCATGGACACCCAAATTCCTGAGGTCCCTGGCTAACAAAAACTGACCCTGCAACTACAATACCTACAGTCTCCACTGCAGTACCGATGGGCTTTGGGAAGCTCCACTATAAAACGAGGCCGGCAGAAAAGGGGACTGTAATGGACACGCTAGATGGCTTATTACAAGTCCAACAGATCAAAGTGTCCTTTGACCGAATCGGGCGGTTCTGGTCTCATGGTCCCTGCAGGAAACCAATGCTCCAGCCCCACCACAATGAGCTCTCAAGCTCAAAATCTTAAGCTTTTCCTACGCAGGCCCTAAACCCCAAACCCGAGGCTCTGCACCCGAAGCTGAAACCCTACTTGGAGGGTCGGGGGACTTAGTAAGTGGGTAGGAAGTAGACTTCTAAGTATCCTAAGAGGGACCCTAATTGGGGTTATGGTTGTAAAGTCCTTAAAATATCCAGTTACCAAGTCCCCCGACCCTCCAAGTAACCCCTAAACTGCCACCACCGGAGCTTCGAGCCTTGGATGGAGCTCCCGCTGGCGGAGAGCTACTGCAGGCCTGGTTTGCAGTACACTACCTATAGTCTCCATTGTAGTTCCTTCTTGGGGTTAGATTTTTGAAATCCTTAATATATAATTGGTTAAACCAAAAAAAGAACTACAGTGGAGACTGTAGGTACATTTCGGCATCACACTCATGCATACATGAGTAGTTGATAAACACAGAGTCATACAGATGTAAATGCACAGCAAAACACATATGTATACACCCACGTGTACACATAATATATATATATATATATATACATATACATATACATATACATATACATATACATATATATGCAAAATCATGCGATATGCCTACGACATGCACACACGTTCCTGTGTCTGCCATGCTGCACTACCCGACTGGATGTCAGTAGCCCTCTTTCTGCAGGCTGTATCATGTCTAGAATCTAGATGCTCCCTTCCATTCTGCCCTAACTTCACTTGATGCACTCCTTTGTGTTTATGCCATCGTGTATTCACCTGAAGCCCAAGCAACAACAACAGCAGCAACAACAACAACAACAACAGCAGCAGCAACGTCACCAACACCAACACCAGTGCCGACAGCAGCCACAGCTGCAGCAGCAGCAGAAGCGGCCAGCAGCAGAAACACCGAATCCGACAACATGTCATGAGCCACCCAGACCTTCCAAAATCCCTTAATTAAGGAATATACCTTAATTAATTCATATTTGGGATCCTATTATATGTTAAGGTATATTCCTTAATTAATGGATTTTGGAAGGTCCCTTCTGTCACAATCCAGGCTTCAGGTTGCAGACAGCAATGCTTGCTTCAGGATTTGTGCCACTACCCAGAGGCTCCATAGTAGTTCCTTTTTGGTAGTACCCTATAGGATTCCATATATGAACCCCCAAAAGGAACTACTATGGAGCCTCTGGGTATGCACATAATCTGCTGGGAAGCCAACATGCCAAAACATGCAGAAACTTGATTGCTGGGCCGTAGGTTTAGGGTTTAAGGTTTAGGGTTTAGGGTTTAGGGTTTAGGGTTTAGGGTTTAGGACTTCAATCCCAAATCCGAATGAACCCAGGAGCCCAGCTGCTGAAAAACTAGGCTACCGTTCGTACAACCTAGACAGGAAGCTGGGGTAAGTTGAAGTTCGGGACTCTTCCTAATTTAATGCAAGACTACAGAACTGTTCCTACACCCTGAATCCCAAACCCTGAGCCCTAAACTCTTAACCCCAAATCCTCAACCCTAAACCCTAAAGCCTGTAGAACCCTAAAGCTTCCTTAAAGGATCCCTCAAAAGCAGCCCCCCCTAAGGGCGCCTTTTTCAGGGTCTTAGGCTCCCGGCTGCTGTGGAACTGCTCTCCAACGAGATGCCCATCGCGTGGATACCTCTGAGCTATCAGAACGGGGGCCGATTTCTTCGGGTTCTTTTGGGATTCCTTAGGGTTTAGGGGGGTTTTAGGGTTTAGGGGTTTAAGGTGTAGTGGTTAGGGGTTTAGGGGTTTAGGGTATAAGGGCCGATTCCTTACAGTTCCATTGAAGGGCTCCTTTTAAAGGGGTCCGTTAAAGGGGTCTAAGGGATCTATAGTAGGGTTCTATGGACACCTCTAAGCTGTCAGAGTGAATACTTTAGGGATTCCTTAGGATTTGGGGGGGGGGGGGGGGTTTAGGGTTTAGGGGTTTAGGGTTTAGGGGCCTTAACAATTAGAATAGGGTTCCTTTAAAGGGGAAAGGGGTCTATAAGGCTACAATATTTATTTATACTTGTGGGATCTTATTATAAGTATGGTATAATGTCAGAACGAGAGTCAAGATGTAGGGCTCGTGGGACTTAAGGCTGAGAGTTTAGGGCTTTAGGTGTGAGGCTTTGGGTTTTGGGTTGAGGGCTGAAGGTTTAGGGGCTCAGAGAATGATTTGGGGTTTGGTGGAGCTTGGCGTAAACCTTAACCCCTATATCCCTACAAAGCCTAAACCTTAAACCCTATAAGCCCTATATCCCCACAAAGCCTAAGCCCTAAACCCTATAAGCCCCAAAACCCTCATAACGCGAAAGATGTAGCAAATCTTGCCCCTGAGCTCGAAGCCCCAAATCCGAAATCCAAAGAGCCCTTAACCTTCAGTGGAAGCCAGAAAGTTGGAACATCATTAGCCTCATGCCCTTAAAGCAAAGTAAAGGGAATCGTAGCACTAATCCTCCTAAATCCATGTTCCAACTTTCTGGGAGTCACTATTGAGCTCTCTGACCACATTCTTAAACTCTAGCTCAAAACCCTAAAACACGAAGCCATAAACTCTACCTGTGGCCCAAAAGACATACCAATGTAGGAGCTATCTATCTATCTTTATATTACTTTATATATAAGTATATATATATACATATATATATATATATGTATGCATATAGAAACCAAAATAAGGAGCCCTAAAAGGTAGGTCTTTTCGGCTACAGGTAGTACTAGTTCAACCTCAGGCTCCAAACTGCTCACGCCATGGAGCCGTGCATGCCAAGTCGGCGAACGGTTTAGGGTTTTGGATCCCATTACCTTAAACTACCAAAACCTACTTTTTCGCAGGTTCTTATTATAAACCCTAATAAGGGATTTATAGGGACCCTACAAAAAAGTAGGTTTTGGTCGGTTAAGGTAATTATAGCATATAGTTATAACCGGGAACCCCCAAAGCAGGATTCAACCCTATAAACCCTACACAGCTTAGGGTTAGCGGTTTAAAGATTAGGGTTTAGGGTCGACACTAGAGTCTACACAACTTAGGTTCTAGAAGCTCTCGAACCCCAGAAGACGTAGCTTGGGAAACTTCTCGAGACTTTCGTTGCCCGAATAATGCACACCCAAGCCTATTCTAATTATTAATTCTTAAGGACCCTACATCAAGCGCAACATTGCTGTGAACCCCATCAAAACCTGCAGACGCCCATGAAATCACTAAACTCCCTAAACCCTAAGCTCCCTTCAGAACTGCGATGCACGCTACCTGTGGGATGGAGCCTCGCAACGTAAGGCAGCTAAACAGACCCCTCTTGAGCCCACATGCATACACAGACACACACAGAGTCAAGGTGGTGAAGACCGTTAGGGCGTTGGGGCTTTAGGCTACAGTTGTGGGGTTTAGGGCTTCAGGCTAAATTGCTGGACTTCGGGTAAGCCGTTAGGCTAAGAATGATCGGGGATAGGTCCTCAGGCTAGGGCTTTAGGACAAAGGTTTCGGGTTAAGGTCCCAAAGCTCTGAGGACTCATATGTTATACGCAGACCTTCCAAAATCCTTGAATTAAGGAATATACCTTAAATTATGATAGGATCCCAAATATGAATTAAGGTATATTCCTAAATTAGGGCATTTTCAAAGGTCTGGGTACCTAGGCTCTGGTCCCACAGACCCCACCCAACGAGGCGGCTACATTGAGCCTTGGGGTGACGGCTCCGGGGGTTTCGCGGGAAGGCGCGGTCCCGGTACCGAACGCCTACATGGCCGTATTAACGTGTCTACTAAGCGTATATCAGCAAACTGGGGTTTAGGGTTTAGGGTTTAGGGGTTTAGGGTTTAGGGTTCTGAATGACCCTAAACCCTAAAACCCTAAAACCCTGAACCCTTTCACCCTAAGCCCATCACTTTACCTGAGCCTTACCGGCTCCTGCAGTCCCTTGCGGTACACCTATAGTCTCCATTGTAGTTCCTTTATTTGGTTAGCCAGTTTTATGGTTAGGATCCCATAATAGAGTTTTTGGTTAACCAAAAAGAGGAACTACAATGGAGACTACAGGGAACTCCAGAAAGTTGGAATATGGTTTCAGGGTAGGATACCTTGTAATCTACCATTCAGCGTTTAGGATAATCATATTCCAAGTTTCTGGCTTTTACTCTATAGGCATGATGCAGAAACCTTGAGGCAGCACCCTTCTTTCCGGCACCGTATCGCAAGGATGCACATGCCTAGGGTCTAGCGGAAGGTTCTCTTCAGTTTCTGATGCTCCCACATAGGCAGCCTAGGAAGCTGGGTATACATACCAGAAACAATGAATAAGGCTGAACATGTGTACTATAAATACATAAACAAATATATATATATATATATATATATATATATATGCTCACCCCCCCCCCGGTGACAGACCACGGGTCTAAAAACACCGTGCACAACGATATTCTGTGAAGCAAAACCGTTACATGAGGTATATAGTATAGCACCAGACGTGCGGCACATGAGTTACGTAATAGTCTTGTGGTAGTATCGGTATTAGGGTGAGTATTGTTATTAATATTAGTACTATTGCTTGCTGTAAGTATACGTATCAATATTGCCAACTATAAATTAGTGTTAGTGCTCATGTTCGTGTTAGAGTTAGCGCTAGTGCCAGTGTCAATGTCAGTAATACAGCACCACTGCTACGAGTAGTATCAGTATCAGTCTTAATGCTGGGTTTAACAGCAGCTTATATTCGCAGAAGTGCTAGTATTAGTATCAATATTAGAACTAGTTAGTTTTGATATGTTAGTATATTGATAGTCTCGTATATTAGCAGATTAGTATATCAATACATCAATGTATTCGGACAGCAAAATATTTGCATACTTGTATACTAGTATATTTTACATGTTAGTACAACTGGTGCATGACTACACTACTATACTGCTGTATTAGCTTACTAGTATATTGACATACCAGTATATTCGTACGTTAGCATATTAGTGTACGAATATGTGTACTATATTACTGTTTTATCTAATCATGTATAAGTATATCAGTATGTTGGCATATTAGTATACGAACTTGTCATGTCGGTATTCTTGCATAGTGCAGTAGCCGTATATGATTATAGTCACATATTCGTATAGTATATTCATACAACAACGAGAAGTATATTGATACATTGGTATATGGGTATATGCCTATGCCAAAGCATTAATACATGAATGCACTGATGTATATATCTGTATCTTAAGATAGTGGTACGTATTTTATGTACATGAGTATATGCAGGTGTCTATTAGTAATGGTATTAGTTTTCATATCAATATGAATATACTATTGGTATTCGTAGGAGTATTAATGTCAATACTAGTAGAAGTAGGACTATTTATACTCGTAATAGCCATAATATGAGTGTTCATGCTGGTAATACTAGTGGCATTCTTGAATATGCAGCAGATTATCAAAGTCCGTATTAGTGTTGGTGATAGCACTACTGTTAACGCACAAGGGTTTACGTATTCGTATTCGTAGGAGTATAAATAGCTATGTAAATATTGATGTTAGTATAGATTTTGTGTTAAGTATTAGCAGTAGTGTTAGCGTTAGTACTATCATATTATTGATGATATACATTCGAAAGAATGTTTGTATTGTTATTACTCTTGACCACGTGAAATTCTAACAGTTGAATTCATGAGTGAGTTAAAGGATTTGTATTTTAATATGGTGGTATGCATGTTTATGTACATTAGTACATACAGGTGTGTGTTAGTATTGGTATTATTATACATTATTATCAATATGAATATGGTTATTGATATGCGTAGGAGTACTAAGAGCAATACTAATCAATCTTAGTATTTGTGTTATGCATATTCGTACTAAGCTTTATAGAAGTGTAATATTAGTAGTAATGCTGGTATTAGCTTGAGCATTCAACAAATGATCAATGTCAGTATGTTCAATGGCAATACTATATGTAGGAGTATCAATACATATATGTATATATAGATATACAGATAGATAGAGAGATATTCGTGTAAATATGGGCATGAGTATTGACAGCCCTTGCCTTTGCAAGTAATCTGGTCCGATGCGGAGACTAGCACGACAAGGCGCGCGGGTGTCCTACCAAGAAAGGAATTACAGAGCACACGTGTATGGATGAGGGTTGTGCTGATACACTACATAGTAAGCACTACACAGTAATCTTACTTGAGTCATATATAGAACAGATTCCAGCATTTCCAAAATTTCCAAAATTTCCAAAATTCTCTCCCCTAACTTTCCGCATTTCCAAAATTTCCAAAATTTCCAAAATTTCCAAAATTTCCAAAATTTCCAAAATTTCCAAAATTTCCAAAATTTCCAAAATTTCCAAAATTTCCAAAATTTCCCGACCTAGTCGACAGGATTTTTCCAAAACATAAGGGCGGACTTTTTGGAAATTTTGGAAATTTTGGAAATTTGGAAATTTGGAAATTTTGGAAATTTTGGAAATTTTGGAAATTTTGGAAATCCGGAAAGTTAGGGGAGAGAATTTTGGAAATTTTGGAAATTTTGGAATTGAGGCTTTGAAAGCTGAGTGCCCCCTCCCCCCGATCAGACCATGCACTACGACTGAGTCGAAAGGGCATGGTCTGTCATGGGGGGGGGGGGTGACCATATATATATATATATATATATATACACACTATGTATACATCACATTGGCAGAGCGATCTAGTCTTGGGCTCCCTTTGAAGGCTTGACAGAAACTTCGCAAGGTTTAGGGTTGAGGGCTTTGTATGGCTTACAGCTTCATTGCTTTATACCAAAACCTGCATCCTAAGCTCTCAAGCCCAGGTCTTTGGGTTTCTGGATCCTTAAACTTGATTCTAATCAAAATCCAAGAGCCTTGATTTTTTGCAATCTGTGAGACTGACTGTGAGACCGCTCAATTCTCGGGTGAAACAACTCTCTGCAGTCATCTGCCGTTGGCACCTACACCCTAAATTGGGCCTCAATAGCCAAGAAAGCTTTGTAAGACTTGATTGATCGGGAGTGCCAAGCCCGCGAAACGTATCTCTAGCGCAAGTGGTCCATAAAGGTGGTCCATACGCTGCATCACGTCGTTGTCAGTCCATTCTGAAGCGAGCCGATGACCTGTCCAGGGCTTCGGGTGCGGGGTTCGGTGCTGCGTCTCACGGTTTCGGTTTGAGATTTTCTTCAACGACTTTGGGTTTTTTGCCCCGGATCAAGTGCTTGGACAGTGGAAACCTCCGAAACCCTAAACCCTGAACCCTGACTTATAGCCCTGCCTACCTTACACCAGGTTTCTCAGCCTTCATAATGTGGTATGTTCCTATCGTTGATTTTTACCAAGGAGACCCTACAGACTAGAGGGTGCTACCGGTCGCCCAATTCTGACGGTCTCTGAAGTTCTCCTGTTGCGGGCTCTGGTCGAGGCTGGCCGTGACATGTCGATTGCTTTTTTTGCGGTGCGGCCCCAAGCAACGTCGGATGTGACTCCCGTCCTAAGGGTGTAGATGGTGTAGGGACTCAGGGTGTTGAGAAGGGCGCGTTGGGTCGAAAAGTTTAGGATGTAGGAGATCGCATCAACCAGTCGAACTTCTGCCGCGTTCGGCAGAGGAATGTAAAGGCTTGCATTCCCACAGCTGTGAGATCTGGGGGCAATTCGGATATTGATAATCGTGCTGTTCAGGCCCCCTGTGCGCTTCTTGGGTTCCCTTCTTCTGAAACTTCACCCGTATCGTTGACCACGAAACCATAGGTTCACGCTTCAAGGAGGGTCCAGGCACAGTCCTAAATCCATCAGTTCAGGAAAGTTTCGAGTTTAATGCTTTGGGGTTTAGTATCTTCTGCTCTCCTCTGGCCCCGGCGAGATATGGCCTGCTGCTGCTCGCGAGAGACATGGGCTTGTTGGCGCTTCAAGTCGGAGAACCTCGAGAACACAAGTTTACATCGGGTACTGCCCCCATACAGTAACAGTCTATATTAGGGCTACTATTAAGGTCCTAATATATCTATATTATGAATATTATCCAACTGTTACTGAGTGGGGGCAGTACCCAAAGTTTACACGGAGTTTGAGAAGGGCCTTCTGAACCCAGACGCTTGAGTTGAGTTTCTGGGCCTTCTTTGCAGAGACCGGGCGTTTAAGGGGCGCGGAGTTCAAGGCTTGGGGAGCTGTAAGGTGGCCGAGAGTGATGTAGAGTCGAGCCTAAGAGCCATCACATGGCCCAGCCATATGTACACACATATGATGTATGTGTTACATGGAAGGGGTGCGTACGAGTGGGGGCCAAAGAGAGAGAGAGTGTGCGTCTGTGTGTGTGTGTGTGTGTCATGGCGATAATCTTGCCCATATTATCTTTCCGCCACCAAAGCAGAAAGAATCCGACCTGTCCCAAACGCCAACACCCACCTAGGATGCACATGTTGGAAGCAACCCTGGGCTCGGACATAAATCAACCTATGACAGCGGTCCGTTTTGCAAGGGTTTGCCGGACTTTTTTGGTACCGCAGTACACTGCAAAAAGCAGGTTAAGGTAGTAACACTCGGCCTCTCCTGAAAACCTTCCTGCCTCTAGCTTTTCTGGTTGAGGGATCTGTGAAGAGACACTCCTACTGTTAGCGTATGCTAGTCTTGTGAATCGGGAGAACCCTAAAACTTGCCCGAAACACAGGAAACCTGAGGAAACCCATCCAAAACCGACAGAGCCCAAATCCCCGTACCCTAAAGCGACTTTAAACACTCCCACCTCTTCAACATTCTTCAACCATATAAACCTGAAGGCTTTTGGGTTTGGGGTTGAGCCTTTGAACCTTAAAGCAAGTCCCTGGCCCTTTCTGCAGCTTCTTCAGCTTCTCCCCATTGTCCTCCATCGTCTTGGTGACGCCTGGCCCAACTCTTTAGGCTTCCCGAATCCTGAAAGTCTGAAAGGAACCTCTGAACCACAAGCCCTTAAAGGAATCCCGAGACCCTTTAATCTACAGGAGTAATGAAAGGAATCCTGCACCCTTGGGTTCGATGTCGGTTCCCTGAGGGCTGTACATTAAAGGGTCCTTCCAGGTTCTATATGGGTTCTACAAGGGTTTCGGCAGCATGCTATGTGAGTCTTTATGGTTTGACATGCCTATACGACCCCTGAAAACCTAAACGATCCTAAACCGACCAGCCGAAATCATGAGACGTACATCTCTGGCCACTACACCCCTGAAGGCTTGAGCCATAGCCGTACGGGTCCAGGTACCTAGTAATCATACACTCTCCTAAATAGGAACCTACATAGCTACTACCCGAAACCTAAGTACCTAAATATTGGGTCCTCTGGTCCACTAAAACTTCTGCAAACGACCCTACAAATCCCTGTAGATCCCGTCTGAAAGCCTCCTGGAATCCCTGATTACCGGGTCCTTGGGACACCTTAGCTAGGAGGTGCTTTTAAAGCCTTTGAAAAAGACTTTAGTATATAGGTAAGATCCTCTTAAGGTCAATAAGAGCAAATATAAAATTTCCCAAAGCCCTACCTAGTAGTTCAACGCTACACCCTAAACCCTAAGTTGGGGCCCATCATACTATAATTAAAATAAGGAAACATCAGAATGGTGGGTCCGCTTTAAAGGGTAAGGGCCATGAAACCGCGGCTATACTGAACTTAGAACCCTAGCAAAAGTTTCTTAGGGATTATAATAACCAAAAAATAAAAAAATCTAAGTACCCCTAAGGTTCCCTTTTTGGTTAGCTAACTTGATGGTTAGGATCCTATCATAGAGTTTTTGGTTAACCAAAAAAAGGAACTACAATGGAGACTATAGGTAGTTACATCTGAAGCCCTCGAATCCCAAAGCCGCTGAACCACCTGAGGTTTAGGGCTTTCGCAAGATGGGGGTTTCCGAAAGCAGGGGGTACCTTATTGTACGGGTCCTTATGATCAGGATCCTACAATTTAGGGTACTATGTTAGGGTCCCCTAATTTTCGGAAACTCCCATATACGGATCACAGAGGAGCACTCTGTCACAAGAAAGGGGCGGTCTAAAACACCTCACGCAACGCGCCCGTCAGCAGTAACCCCGAAAGCGAACTGAAAAACCCTCACAATGTTCCCAAGAATCTCCCTACGTGGTGACAATCACGTGATGGCCTCATGAATCAGAGTAGGGTTTTGAGGTCCATGGAACAAAACTTATATGTATAATAAGAACCTCCCGAAATAGTATAGGTAACTTTTAAGGCCCCTACATTACCTTCTCAAGCTCCAGCAAGAAAGCCCCAGGATCAAGATGCTATTGGGTGGAACCCAAAACCCGAAGTCCAAAATCACAAGAGGAAGACGAAGCCTGGGTCCAGATAGTAGGGCTTTAGGTGCAAAGATCGTTTTGAGTTCCGAGTATTGGTTTTTGGATACGATGAACCCTAAACCCTGCACCGTTAAACCCTAAACGCCTCAACGCCTAAACCCTCAAGCCTAAACCCTAAACCTCAAACCCTAAACCTAGGAAGGTCGTACTATGTGGACTCTAAGAAAGATTGCTCCCACCTTCGAGTCTCTGCCGAGCTTTCGTGATGAGAGCTTGGATCTGCCCCAGTGGGCTTAGAGTTTTAGGGTTTGGGGGTTTAGGGGTTTCGGGTTTTAGGGTTTTGGGGTTTCGGGAGTAATTTTAAAGTTTAGGGTTTAGGGTTTATAAGGTTTAGAGAGGGCAATGACTTGGAGCGTTGGGGTTTCAGGCTTCGGGGTTAAGGGCTTAAGCGGGGGGTTGGGGTCCGTTATGTAGAAAAGTAGGCACCATACAAAAAGGGCAGGGTATGGCCCGGTTGGTTTGCAGGCATCGGGGTTTCGGGTTTTCGGCTTCGCGGTTTAGGGCTGACTTAGGTACATTTAAGTAAACCGTAAACCCTAAACCCCCAAAACCCAAAAACCCTGAAGCCTGTAAATCGTAAACCTGGAGGGTGTAAGGTTTCAGACTTCTGGGCTAGGGCTCCAGATGATATCCATCGAGCTGCCTTTGCTTGAAGGCTTCGCTTAGAGGCTGGGTTCTTGCTACTTAAGGACCAAGCTGAATTTACGTTACCATATTAGGGATCCATTTTCACTAACAAGGTGTCCTTAGCGTCCTTATTACGGCAGCATAATTTATTATACTACTGATAAATGCAGATCAAAGGCCTGGAGTTTTTGGGCTCCCAGACTTTAGGGGCTACTGGCTTAACCACAAGTAGGCTTCGATGGAGCAACTAACTGACGAGTATTTCTGGGCTTCAGGTGAGTCAACGGATGTTCCGTGGCAACAGAATTGAGGCGCTGCATGGTTTCGGGCTCAGGGAGTGGGCCAGACCCAGACCTTCCAAAATCCCTTAATTAAGGAATATACCTTAATTCATATTTGGGATCCTATTATAAGGTATATTCCTTAATTAAGGGATTTTGGAAGGTCTGGGGAGCCTTTCAAGACTTTTTGGGGAACATGGGTTACCTGCCCGGACGACTGAGCGAATCCAGCGCTTCATGTCGTTAGACTCGCAGGTCTTTATGGCGGCTTGAATCGAAGCAGCTGTTGTGGAGATGCCAGCCCCGACATGCCATGCATCTTTCTCTTGGTCAGCGCAGAGGTGGAAGTGACAGGCTGCCTTCTTGTTCCCCTCTGATGCTGCTTCCCAAACTTGCTGCAATGACAAGGAGTCTAAGATGCTTTCGCCGTACGGCTCCAGGGGGACTTTCCGGAAATAGGGAACCCCAATGTAGTACCCTAAATAGCAGGATCCTTATTATAAGGACCCCCAAAATAAGGTACCCCCCCATTTGCGGAAACTCCCAGGAGCTGCGCGGCCGAAGAGTCCCACAGGTCGACACTTTCACTCGCTTCCGGGATGACTCGGCCGGAGCGACTGCCTCGGCCTTGGGCATGTCGAAGAGTCCACCAGACATGTCGACAACAGAAGCAAACCAGGACCCTCCTTGTACCCTCAAATAGGGGTAGATGGTCCCAAGTAATGGGTAATTACTTCGGATAGGGGGTAGATGGAGGGTCCAGGATGTTACCAGCTTTGATCGGGTTTGCTTGTCGGAGCCAACTGAACATGTAAGGATATACGAAGTCCAACTTCGAGAGACGCGCTTGGGATAAAGGATCGCAATGTTTTCGGGTCTAGGGGCAGCAGCCCAAGCTCTGCGTCCACGCCCTGACATGCTCAACAGACTTGACGAGAAAAGACCCGGACGAAATAGATGCATCTAATCCCTTCCCCCTCGAACTTCCCAGCAAACAGCACCGAGAAATCGTCCGCAACTTTCAAAACCTGCAGGCCGAAGCTTCAATGTCCTAGATCCTGCAACAGGAGACCCTCAAAGCCCGAAAATATTGGGGGGGGGGGGGGGGGTTCGTGTTTAGGGGTCGCATTCTCCCCGACCTAAACCTCTCAACTCCACAACCCTCTGAACCCCACGCTCCGCCAAAAGTCGCATCGCCTCATCATCGATGTCCCGAATGACCTAGGATATGGGGCCATATCCCTACAAGTCCACATACCCATGGAGTATACACCTTAGCCTTAAAGTGCTTCCTATTTGGGTATTTTGGGGCCCAAGTATCTACGACGAATCTACGATATGGGGCCTCGTTTCTTTTAATATGAGGTCTCCAGGTGGCACTATTCCCGAACACGCAGATCTTTATGAGCCATACCTATAGTCTTCATTTTAGTTCCTTTTTTGGTTAACCAATTTTAAGGTTAGGATCCTATAATAGGGTTTTGGGTTAGCCAAACAAAGGAACTACAATGGGGACTATAGGTATTGAGCTGTAATAAAGAAACGGTAAAGAATCATGATATGATTGCTAACTCTATTCAAACCTCTACATGACAAGACACAGTTAGTCAGGAGGCCTAACAACACCAGAAATCTGTCTACATACTTTGCAGGATCCAGGGGTCATGGCGTACGGTGTCGGGCCTTAGAGTATCGAGTTTAGCCAGCCTTCCTGGCCCTGTAGATGCTTGAGGGCCACCAAACTTGACAACGCCCCGTACCCTACCCAAAGGCCCCAAAGTAGTTCTTTTTAGGGGTTCATATATAGAATTATAGAATCCTGTAAGGTTATCCCAAAAAGGAACTACTATGGGGCCTCTGGGTAAGCCCTAAACTCCTAAAGCCCCTAGCCCTTCCATCGGTGAGCCCTAAACCTTGCTGTATAAACCCGAAACCGAACCCCAAACCCCAACTCCCTACTGTTGATGATATAAATCCTGCATTACCTTGAAATAAGGGGCATTTAGGGTCTCATGGAGGGTAGATGGAGGGTCTGGGTAGGGTGTAGGGTTAGCCTTGCACCTGAACCCCTAAGCCAATCCCAAACCCTAAATGGGCCACCGGCGGGAGATTTGCTGCCCGAGTCCTGACGTGAGTCGCTGCACGCCCAAAGCTTGAGACTTCGAGCTCGATTCCAAAAGGATTTAGGGTTTAGGGCCTAACTTAAGGGTTTAGGGTTTAGGGCCTGATTTAAGGGTTTAGGATTTAGGGGTTTAAGGGTTTAGGGCCATAATGGTCTAAATTTTTGGGCTTTTCAAGCTTAAAGTGTCGGAATACCAACATACTGAGAAGGAGATCAAGTATGATGCGCCTTTGCCCAAGTGGTGGGTGTTCCTTTGTGATCAAGATTGCCGAAATTATAGCACAATTCGACAACTGCGCCGACATCGGTAACTTGCAGAGTTTAGGGTTTTGCTGCTGAAAAGGTCAGAGACTAGGGCTTACCTAAACCCTCCTGAACCTTGATACGCCTAACCTCCGCAAGGACACATACAAAGAAATGACACTGCGGAACCCTCACAGTTTAGGCCAGTAGGGTTCAGGTGCGGCTGATGATTCTAGACCTGCCCTTCTGAAATCGAAGCGCCACACCCAATGCTGCGGTCCTCCAAGACAGTAGCACCCTTCATAGAATGTCAATTCTCAGGGTTGTGTTTCGGTACCCTCAGTGTCCAAGAATCTCGCATTATGAAAAACTATAGAAAAGGACTACCTGGACACTGTGCGGTATGCTTGAATCCTTACGTGCAACGTATTGCATTCTGTAAGACTGCAAGCAGCAGCACAGTCTTACGCGCATAGATAACTCAAAAGCCCCGGCCATACTGAACCCGAAGCGGAAATCCGAATCGCCCTAGTTTAATCTTAAGAATATACACTACAAATATTTTGCTTACTAAATATATCAATTTCTACAAACATCTGCAATTTTTTGTATAAGCCCCTAAACTCCAAACCGCTTCAGGGCTTGAGGAGGCCCGGGCTGACTTTGGATCTTAGCTAAGGCGGGGGCTTTAACAACCCCAAAGGGTCCAAAGTACCGATATAGTAGACTGTAGGGTTTTTTTAATTAATAATTTACTATTATGATTTAGGCTTTTCATTAGGAATTACTATTATGATTTAGGGCTTTTAATTAGGAATTACTACTGTGATTTGGGGAAGTATTCCCCATGACACTACCTAGGACCCTTTGGGAACAAGTGTAGGCTTTAGGGCCTTTAAGGGTTTAGGGCTTTTTCCTCTGGGGATGCTTTCGATATGGGGAGGTTTCCGAAAATAGGGGACCCTAATATAGTAGCCTACATAGTAGGATCCTGATTATAAGGACCCCAACATAAGGTGCCCCTCAATTTCGGAAACTCCATATTACGGTAAACCCTACTAAACCGGGAACATATGACCCAATCCCGGATTTGGGTCTTGCAAGGTTTGCATCAGTCCTCACCGCGTTCCTGTCTGGCCTGGCTCAAGGATTTCATCTGGCTTTCCCTAAGGGTCCGAGTAGCCAATAGTCATATGGGTGGTTGTCAACATTAGGGTCCCTTTTGGGGTACCCTAAATAGTAGGTGCCGCATTATACTAGGGACCCAGAAGGGGATCCTAATTTTGACAACCACCCATATAATCTGACAAACCGGAACCTGCATACCTACTATCCGAAACCTAAGTACCTAATGACGGGGTCTTTTGGCCCCTTAAAGCCTCTGTACAAACTCGACAAACCCCCCATAGATCCCTTATGGCGCCCTTACAGACCCCTAATGATTGGGTCCTTTGTACAAACCCCCTATAGATCCCTTATGGCGCCCGTTACAGAACCCTAACGATTGGGTCCTTTGGACCTTTTTGGGCTTCGTGTTGTTATTCACTGTGCTGGTGTGGGATACTGTTGATGATATAAATCCTGCCTTACCAAAAAGACCCAAGACTATGGGAATTATGGTATATTCCTTAATATGGGTAATGCAGGATTTATATCATCAACCGTAGGGTATCGGAGTTTAGGGTCGTTCAGGGACTGACAGTTCGGATTTCGGATTGCTGTAGAGGTTTATCTCCTTCTGCTGATGACTGCTCCGGTCATTGGCACGGCTATTTCTGCAGGCATCGACTTTGTTGAACTTGTTTAGGCCTTCGTGACAAATTGTTTGCTTCATGGAGGGAGCGTGAAGGGAACACTCCTCCTGGTGTGATAAGCGCATCTACGAACCAGGACCCTCCTCGTACCCTCAAATAGGGGTATATGGTCCCAAATAATGGATACTTAGGGTCTAATAGGGGGGTAGATGGAGGGTCTAGGAAGGTGCGAAGTATGTTGTGTCGCAGTGTCCCGCATGTGTGTGAAACAATGAGATCCAGAACGTGCCTCGTCTGCCAGATCCTAGATACAGCGAAGACTCGGCTTCTACAGTCTACAGTAGTATGGTCCAGTAGAGAAAGTCGAGCAGAGTGTGGTCTATATGAGTAATTGTCAAAATTAAGGTCCCTTTTTGGGTACCCTAAATAATAAGGTGCCGTAATATAATACGGACCCCAAAAAGAAACCATAATTTTGACAACCACCCATATGAAGAACCGAATGAAGAACCCTTCATTCGCCTCATCTTCTTCTGCCATGGCGCGGCCCCGATGTCTGGCGATGTTCGCCCGCCCGAGGTCACTCGCAAAAGGCAGCGGTCCACGAACGGTTTCGAGTTAGGGTTTAGGGTTTAGGGATTAGGGTTTACGGATTAGGGATTAGAGATTAGGGTTTTGAGTTTGGGGTGTTAGCCAGGGTCATGTAGGCATCGGGCACAGTACATGGCTCCAGACTGCCCTTTCCATTTGCGTAGCTGTAGGGTTTTGTTGCTGTTCCCCAAGCTACCCGCTACGCCCAAGTGGCTAAACAGACTGTCATACAATATGGAGGCCTTACTTAGATTGGATTTGGGGGTACACCATATAAAGAGCATAGGCACTTTGAAGGGGCAGCATGACTAACTATTCCAACCCCTTTCTTACTCTTTTGGGCTTCGAACACGCTTGGGGTGGCTTTCTCTCGCAGACTCAACAATCGAGGAAAGGGCTCGAGGGACAGTCTACAGTAAATGTATTTACAAGGCTTAACCCACCAACAAAACCCAATTTTCAACCAGCAATGAAGCTCTTAACAAAGAACAACTTGCATGTGGTTCAGGGTTTAGGGTTTAGGGCCCAGGGTTGCGATACAGGAGCCGGGGTGTAAATAATCAGAATGGGTGTTGGGTTGAGCGGTTTGTACAAAACTCCACTACCAAGGACATCCAAGGAAAAAAGAAGGAGCAATGCTCTTGTCTATTCGGGCACCTAAAACATGCCCCAAACGATACTACTGTATTCCGGAATGATATTCCTGATCTCTAAAGGAAAAAACCCTGAGCCAATATAGGAGCCCTAATAATTAGAATAGGTTTTTGGGGTGTATCATACTCTACTTACTATAATTAATAAGGAACCCTAGGAAAAGTGGTAAGATCTGACCTGCTCGGGGCCAATGCCGGGACTGTCAGGACGAACCGAAGAACCCTTGCAGTACAAACTAAAGTGTGGTAAGTACAGTTTAGTATAGCACCTATAGTCTCCATTGTAGTTCCTTTTCTGGGTTAACCAAATTCAGGGTTAGGATCCTATAATCGAGTTTTTTGGGCAACCAAAAAAAGGAACTACAATGGAGACTATAGGTAGACTCAAAACCCTAAACCCTAAACCCCTAAACCTTAAACCCCTAAACCTTAAACCCCTAAACCCTAAAGCCTAAATAGTAGAGTATCGTGCTTAGATGCGCTTAGCTTTCGGGGCTTCGGGTTCGGATCTTCAGGGCTTGGAGGTTGGGTTCAAGGCTTCGGGTTGGGGGCAGTTGTCAAAATTAAGGTCCCTCTTTGGGTACCCTAAATACCCAGACCTTCCAAAATCCCTTAAATAAGGAATATATCTTAAACCATATTGAGGATCCTACTATAATGTAAGGGATATTCCTTAATTAAGGGATTTTGAAAGGTCTGGGTAATAGGTGCCGTATTTATAACAGGGACCCCAAAAAGGAACCGGGGACCCAGGATGCCCCGTAGCCTAAGGAAAAAACAGGGCTCCCTTTTTGGTATTGGGTAACTTTTTAAGGAACCTAGGACTACAAAAAGGGAATAAGGGTACTACCTATAGTCTCCATTGTAGTTCCCTTTTTTAGTTACCCAAAAACTCTATTATAGGATCCTAACCATACATTTGGTTAACCCAAAAAAAGGAACTACAATGGAGACTATAGGTAGTGGGGATCCGAGGGCTTAATGCTCAGCTATTCGAGGTATAGGGTCACGGGCTCCAAGGCTTCGGGCTCAGCAATTCCCTCGGTTTAGGGCTTACCTTAACCCGGAATAGCCTACCTTTTAAGGACTTATATAAGGAAATTTAAGAAGGAGCCCTAAAAAGGTAGGTTATTCAGGGTCAAGGTAGGGTTTAGGGTTAAAGGCCAAGCCGGGAAGGGCAATGACTTTGGCGTACGTTACAACAGGGCTTTGGGCTCAAGGTCCTGGGTGATAGTCATGCACCCTATAGTCTCCATTTTAGTTCCTTTTTCTGGCTGAACTAATTGTATATTGAGGACCCTAAAAGGTAACCCCCAAAAGGAACTACAATGGAGACTATACGACGTCTTCTGAACCCTAGAAGCGGAGGCCCAAGGAATGCGTAAAACCCAACCGTGTGCATGGCGAAACTAGGCATACGAAGGGCTCTGCTACGTGCCATGAGATGCTTGGGCATGTTCTGGGTCTTCTCCTAGACCCAAGAGTAACCTAGGAATAAAAAGGGTGCCCTTTTTGGTTTAAAGGGGCTTATAAGGGAACCTGAACCCCCAAAAAGGGAATAAGGGCCTACTCTAGGTCCTAGTCTCAGGGCCCCCGAACACACACCTAGCTAAGAAGACCATGCCCCCCCCGGCAAGTTTAAGACGCAGAACGACTTGTGGTCATCAGCATATCTCGGTCACCTCAATCAGAGGTAGGCCATATTGTACAGGTCATGCTGCCACTGCGCCAGATTCGGTTGAGGTCTCGTGTAACCCTAGATCTTCATGCCACATCCTGAACTTGAATCCCGAAAACAAACACGCAAGACCACTATTGATGTCTCCCTCCCAGGGCAGTGGGTCAAATCATGGCCTCGTTGGCATCGGAGTTCTACTGCTGCGCTCGACGTTCCAAGATGTATGCGGGTTATGCAGGGTGCGGGGCTTTCGGGTTCATGGCTTGCGGTTTAAATATGCAGGTCATGCAGGGTTCAGAGGTTGTGAGAGGTCATGGTATCGGGATGCGAGACAATCATGCTGAAGCAGCATAGGTAAGGCAACTCGACCTGCATCCAATAATGCAACACTGGCATCACTGTCATTTACGTGCGGCCCTTGTCAAAAACACACTCGACCACAATGTCTCCTCACCGTTCTTCCCTGAAAGTTATTCATGACATGGTTGCCCCTACTAGTGTATTATGCACACATAGCTTGAAGTCCCCAACCATTGAAACGGTGATGGTCACGAAGGCTCAATCCCACTTGTCCAGTATCCTGGGGAACTAAGGCTAACCTTTGGGAGCTTGCTGGGATCACACATATACATATATACTGTGTATATATATATATATGCATATATATATATATATATATACATATGCATACATATGTGTATATATATATGTAACATATACATAGGGTTTAGGGTTTAGGGTTTAAGGGGATGATAGTACCCCAAAACTGTAAACAAAACGTTACCTACTCTACTGCATGGCAATCCTGAACCCGAACAGAAAGGATGAAGAAACGTGGCATCTCTCACATCCAGGGAAAGCTGAAAGAGTTGAAGTATTTTTTGGTGTAGCATAGAAACGAAACTAAATAACCGCCAGCCAGTTGAGTTTACAGCTTATGCAGCTTTGTTTGGGTTCAAGGTACTCAGATGCTTGTACCACATGAGGTCTGCAGGGCTAGAGATAGGATTCACGGTCTAGGGTTTGGAGTCTTGTGGTTCGTGGTAGGTATGGACGGTTCATCGAGCGTGGCTCAGCATGAAACTGTGGAACCATGTACACACTGCAGAGCGGTTCAGGGTAGAAGCTTGGGGGGTGAGGGTCTATAGGGTCTGCTGCAGGCCTAGCCTTAGCCGCAGTAAGGCGTTGAATGCTAGTACCTTGCCCCTCATCATCGGAGGCGTTAATAGTTTTAGTAACTTTAGTAGCCTTAGTAGTTAGGAGGAGTAAGAACTTTAGTCTTTAGTAACTTTAGTAGCTATAGGAGAGGGTATACATACATCAGAAGTCTGGCCTCTCCACATGAAGAAGCCAACATGTGCAGCTTCCTAGGGATCTCCCAGCTACAGTCGCCCCGTTTCCCCAACAAAAAAAAACCTGTTTGGAAGTTTTCGAGTTCAGGGTTTAGGGATTAAGGTTCAGGGTTTAGGGGTTTAGGGGTTTAGGGTCTAGGGTTTAGGGTTTAGGGGTTTAGGGTTTTAGGGGTTTAGGGTCTAGGGTTTAGGGTTTAGGGGTTTAGGGTCTAGGGTTTAGGGTTTGAGGGTGTCCTCTCCGCAACTGCAGCCACATAACTGCGACCATCTAATTCGACAGGATTCGAACTTTGCAATCCGTGAATTGCGAATTGTCCCCGGCCTCCTATGCCACAAGAAATGACACAGAAGACTTTCGGGAACATGATGCAACATACATGGTAGCAAAAAAAGGTCATAAGCTACAGGACCAAATTCATCATAAACGCTTCGCGAATAAGGCCCGTTGTGTGGCCAGTGCATCTGGAGTCGAGATTCCTAGAACTTACATCGTCAACTGGTCCTGAACCCAAGCCCCACCCTAAAGCCCATAGCCCCCCACACCCTAAACCTAAACCCTAAACCTTATAAACCCTAGGCTCAACCCAACTCTTCTCAGGTTCCTACAAAGTTCGCGCTGCATTGCGGATCCTTCATAGTCTCCAAGGCTAAGGGTTTAGGGTTATGCCGCAAGACAACCCATGAAGCGAAGAGACCATCAAAGAAACATCTCCGAAACCCATGTAGAAACTCTACGAACACTGAAACAGCAGTGAAAACCCCCGTATCAACATCTAGACTTCAAAACGACTGTTGCGGGAGCTATGGATCGAGAAATCGCTCATTTCCGCAAGCTCCATGCACTCACATGCAAACAATAGCTCAATAGTTATAACAGCCCTGTGTCCTTGAGGAACACATCCTACATCATCCATACCCTAAAGTCCTAAGTCCTAACCCCATTTGGTCCGTAAGACATAGGCCCCCCGATCTACGCCGCTCATTGTATCCGCGACGGCCCGAACCTTTGGAGTGGCGACTAAGGGGTTTGGGGTTCAGGGCAGTTTAGGGGTTTAGGATCTAGTAGGGTTTAAGGGCTTCTAGGGTGTAGGGCTTTAAGGTTTAGGGCTTAGGGGCTTTTGGGCGCGCACCTACTTGGGAGGATCAGGGGACACAGCAAGTGAGATTTTAAGTGGGATTGCATACTGACCCCGGCAAAAACTCCTTATCCCTGAACTTCGTCATCGCCCCTTGTGCTCGTCTTATCGTTGTTCCATATTCCTTAATTCAGGAATACACTTTAAGTCATATTCTGGATCGTAGTAGAAATCATGTTATGTTCCGTGAGTTAAAGGCTGTTGGAAGGTCTGGGTGAGTCACTTAAAGGGAATCATTGGTCTCTCAAGTAGAGTGTAAGGTGTAGGGAGTAAGGTTTAGGGTTTATAGGGGTTTAGGGTTTAGGGTGTAGGGATTAAGGTTTAGGGCTTATAGCGTTTAGGGTTTAGGGGCCCTTAACCTCAACACTGGAACTCCCACACAACCCAAAAATCCCAAAAGCACAGGGCCCTAGACCTCCAGGAGTATATAGCCCGAAGCGCTATGAACCCCAATCCTCTAACATCCGAAATGTACATATAGTATCCATTGTTGTTCCTTTTTTGGTTAACCAGTTTTATGGTTAGGATCCTATAATAGAGTTCTTGGTTAACCAAAAAGAGGAACTACAATGGAGGCTATAGGTAGGGATTGAGGAGAAGGCCGGTTGCCTGCAGGATCAGGGGATCTAGGCCTTCGGGTCTCGGGTTTTAGTTCAGGGTTTAGGGCTTTAGGGTTTAGGGCTTTAGGGTTTAGGGTTTAGGGTTTAGGGCTTTAGGGTTTAGGGTTTAAGGTTTAGGGTTTAGGGTTTAGGGTTTAGCGTGGTTTAGGGCCGATTAGGGCTATATATGACCATGTTGTCCTAGGACACGTCCAGGGTTTACAGGTCTTGGCTTTTACCCGTTAACCCAGAATCCTACATACCCTTGCCGTTGTCAAGAACCAGATGCTGAGGGCTCGAGGGCTTCGGGAGTGCGCTGTTCCAGACTTGTCCGCAGTCGTCCAATATACTATGAAGACTTCTTTATTCCTTGGCTACAGGGTTCGGTTTTGGGTTTGGGGACATCAGCCCTTACATTAAATAGGTGCCATGTTTTCTGAAACACAACCCCGACGTATAAAGCATGCAACCCTCAATAGAACCCTCTTCGGGCCTTTGTGAATTGACAGAGCAATATGCCAGGCTGCTTGGGATCACACATGGGGGTTTCCGAAAATTAGGGGTACCTTATTTTGGGGTCCTCATAATAAGGATCCTACTACTATTTAAGACATTATATTAGGGTCCGCTATTCTCGGAAACTCTGAACACTTAACCCTTACAGATCCCTTACAGGAACCCTTATGGTACCCTTTAAAGGAACCCTAAGGGTCCCCTATTTTCGGAAACTCTCACATGGCTGTCTGATGGGAGGCCAAAATGAGATTCTTGGGGTAGGGATTCCTTAATATGAACCCTATTATGGGAAGCCTAATCTCTAAAACACCTTTTGGCCTCCTACATTATAGAACCCCTTATAGTGCCCTTAAAGATCCCTGACAGTACCCTTATCGTAATCCTTATAGGAACCCTTTAAAGGGCTTTGGCCTCCTATGGCTGTCTAAGCCAGGAGATTCTCGCGGTGTATATGTTCGCACTCAGGAGGATGCACGCGGTGCGAACCCCTTCTGGCGGGGCCGGCTTAAAGGATCATAGGACTTAGTAACTAGGGATATAATTAAGGTAACTATACTTGTAGTTACTTATAGCCTCACTTAGGGTACTTATAACCCCACTTACTAAGTCCCATGATCCTCCAAGAGCCTGTGTGCATCCGTTATAGACAGACATTCCGCCAGCGAGACAAAATGGGCCATTTCCGTCGGCACACTCCCGGCTATAGCCATATACAGCGGGCGAAGAAGCGGTCCTAGGACATGAGTTCGGAACGGTGAGCCACGTGGTCGATTGTCACGAAGGAGTCTGGCTTTAAGATGGCACGCTTCCTCGCTCTGACCAATAATCAGGTGCCATCTGGGCACATTCCGAGCCCTGGCGTAGCACTTCGCAAATGCCTTATAAGCCAGTCCAAGCTTGTCCTGATAGCGCGCACAAAAGAATGGTCTCAAATACAAGCCAGGCAAGACTGCCCCTTCCCCCCCCCCCCCCCCACACAACAATCCTCTGACCTGAATAATTCAAACACATGGCGTTACCCTAAACCAACCCCCCTTAAGCCTGAACCCTATGGATTCCTTACAGAACCCTCTAGAACCCTCGTAGAACCCTAAAAAGCCTCTTCTGAAACACCCCAAGTTTCCGTCACTTCAGCAAAGTCACGCGCCCAGGCTCTGCTGCATCGGGTCCATACCCGGCATGTCGAAGTCAACCTGGCTGTTTAGGGTTTAGGGTCCCACAAAGGGCAACCATAAGGGTTAGGGTTTAGGGTTCCTTTAAGGGTTCTATAAAGGGCCACCAGAAGGGTTCGGGTTTAGGGTTTAGGGTTCCTTTAAGGGTTCTATAAACGGCTACCATAAGGGTCAGGGTTTAGGGTTTTAGGGTTTAGGGCTTTAGGGTTCCTTTGAGGGGTCTATAAAGGGCTACCATGAGGGGGAGGGTTTAGGCTGTGGTCTGTTGCTAGTTCAAGGATGTCCAAGGCCTACCTGGACGATAAGGAACCTACCTTTTTAGGGACCCCTAATATGATTTCTTTATATAAGTCCCTAAAAAGGTAGGTTATTTGAGGTTAAGGTAGAGCCTTTAGGACTTTAGTGTTTGGGACTTTTCGTGGTGTTTTGCCATGGAATTGGAGTCTTCATGTCTTTAGTTCAAGGTCCAAGGGTTGTACAGGGCCTTTAGGGCCGTTTTGTTTGGGCCTCTGACTTTGAGTTTCGTTGTTCTTTTCAAGTTTTGATGCTCTTCCTTCAAAATCCAAGGTTTAAGGCATTTAGGACTTGATTCTTTGGGCTTGTGATTTTGAGTTTGTGGGTTTGGGGTTAGGGCTTGGGGTTTTGGCTCAAGGTTCAAGACGTTCAACCAAAGACTCGTGGGTTGCCAAGCTTGACGTTAAGCCCTTAATTAGGATGTCCTTAAGGGGGGGTGGTCCAAGGGGGGTAGGTAACCTAGTAATCCCCATTATTCCCCAATACTCCCTAAGCTTCCCTAAGGTTCCCCAAAGCTCCCTAGTAATTACCCTCCCCCCTTGAACCACCCCCCCTTAAGGATCCTATAACTTAAGCCCCTAAACCCCTAAACCCCTAAACCGTAAACCCAGAACTCTAAACCCCAAAAACCCTAAACCCCAAACCCTAACCCTTATGGTAGCCCTTTATAGAACCCTTATTAAAGGAACCCTAAACCCGAACCCTAAAACCCTAAACCCTACACCGTGTCAGGGATTAGGGGACTCTGGCCATGCACGGAGCGACGTAAAGGACAACCCCCGCAGCCAACCCTCCCCAGTCCTTCAGAGCCGTGGACAACAGCCTCGAGCCCGAAACCCGGTAGACCCTGAACCCTAAACCCTAAATCCTAAACCCTGAACCCTAAACTGGAACCCTTCCTACACGCCGAACTGCAGTGCGCACCTGCCGCTGGCCCTGGGATGCCATTAAGCCAGCCTATGGGATGACGTTAGGGTTTAGGGTTTAGGGTTTACGGGTTTAGGGGTTCAGGGTTCAAGGTTTGGGTTTAGGGTTTAGGGTTAAGGGTTTAGGGCTTAGGGTTTTGTTCTGCAGTTGGCGACGGGATTACCTATAGTCTCCATTGTAGTTCCTTTTTTTGGTTAACCAGCTTTATGGTTAAGATCCTATAATGGAGCTTTTGGTTAACCAAAAAAGGAACTACAATGGAGGCTATAGGTATGCTATAGGAGTAGATCTGGGTAGTTCTCTAAATTCGGGTCCCTGTTGGGGTCCTCAAAATAGTGCGGCACCCTTACAAACAGGACCCTAAAAGGGACGCCAATCTTTTAGAACTACCTTTATGGTCGTAATGATAACATAACGACGACACTACACACATATTGTCTTTGGGCCCAAGTCAAGAGCCTTAAAGGTTCAATCGTTAAGAGCCCTAGGCGAATAGATGACTAACGATGATCTAAGTTACACAACATGTACAGACATGTCGTATTTAAACCGTGCTATGTTCTGGTGTGTTCTGGTGTATTAAACATCGTGAACAAGATGGTTTTCCTTGCTATGATCGCTTCCTCTCAGCGCCAGAACAAGTACCTATAGTCTCCATTGTAGTTCCTTTTTTTGGTTAACCAATTTTATGGTTAGGATCCTATAATAGAGTTTTTGGTTAACCAAAAAAGGAACTACAATGGAGACTATAGGTACCCAGTAGACCCGAGAGCTGTCATGCTTAACCAAAGCCAGCGACTCATGAACCTAAAACAATGCTTTACGCAAAGGGGAAAAGGAGGGACCCCCTACCCTATAATGGGCTATATAATGGGTATATAATGGCTATATTAAGGGAATAATCGCTTCCCCTTAACATTCAACCCCCCCTAATATAAAAACTCCCGGCCACCGGAATTTCGCGGTTTCGGGCCCCACATTCAATTTAAAAGGGACAACATTAGGGGGGGCCTAGATCTGTATGTGTCAGCAGAGCTTTAGGGTTTAAGGGTTTAGGGCTCAGGGCTGAAGCTTTAGGGCTTGGGGCTTTAGGGCTTAAAGTTTAGGGCTCGGGCTTTATAGAGCCAAAGATTGCAGCTGTACTAAAGACAGTAGAGCTTTAGGGTTTAAGGGTTTAGGGCTCAGGGCTAAAGCTTTAGGGCTTGGGGCTTTAGGGCTTAAAGTTTAGGGCTCAGGGCTTTAGGGTCTAGGGCTTTAGTAGGGCCTCAGGGCTCCAGGCTCAGGAGAGCCAGCAGCTGGGAGTCCGGGTACGTGGATGCACCGAACCGAAACCCCCCCTAATATAAAAACTAAACCTCCCAAATCCAGTTTTAACATTAGGGATGGGGGGGGAGCCGTTTAATATTAGGGGGAAGGGATTATACCTAGGGGTCCTTATTAGGGGTCCCTCCTTTTACCCTTTGATTTAGATAGAGTTTCGGGTTAACTGGCTTCCTCAGGCGACCAGGCTTGCTAAAGATTGCGCTCGCCTTTGCCGGTGTCTTTGCAGGCCGGAGTCTCCACTGCTTCTGGGACAGCCTCTTGATGCAATGGTTTTGGGACATACCGTGATGGGCAGATCGCGCGAACCGAACCGAAGAGCCGATCGTCGAACCCCGCCCTGCATGCCTTTGAGGAGGCGGCGGCTTTCGAGGGGTTTCAAGCGCAACGAAGCGGCCAAGTGGCCAAACACGTCTGCCTCCCTGATCTCCTGTGTGTTGGGGGCTACTATAAGGTGCGGTTTCAACCCCCACCTCCTTCACAAGAAGCTTTGCGCGCTTCGTGTCGGCATCCCAACTTCCCAGGTAAAGCCTTCGATGGTCCACGTGATTCGTGGGTGGAGGTGGGTCCCTTCCGAGCAATTGGAGGATTAGGGACTTAGTGAGGTAGGTTACCGGCAGGTTATATGTACCTGAATTGGGGTTATAAGTAATATGAGTATAGATACCTTTTATTTCTCCCGATAGTAACCCTTATAAATCCCTTAAAGGAACCCCTTAAAGGAAGCCTAGATACTAAGTCCCATGATCCTTGAAGCACACCCCACCAAACTCGGCTGGACCAAGTCTCGGCAGACTCCAGCAAGAGTCGGTCCGGAAGCCAAGATTTGGGTTTAGGGTTTAGGGCTATAGGGGCCTTACTAATCAGAATAGGCTTGCTTTAAAGGATTCCTTAAATGGTTACTATAAGGGATCTATAAGGCTACTATAATATAGGGTCTTAATAATTCGAATAGGGTTTTGGGGCACATCATACTGTAAATACAAAAAGGAACCTCCGAAATAGTATAGGTAACTATATTGAGGCCCCTATAGCAGGGTTTTGCCTGAATGGACTCCATGTATACTACACAACCCAAGCAGGTGTTCCAAAGCAACCCCACTTAAATCGGAGGCCTCACAAGGTGGGATGAAGGTAGGTGGGATTAAGGACCCCTTATATAAGGACTCCTATTTGGGAATATCTCACCTACCTTCATCCTACCTTTTGAGGCCCCCGAGTAAATTAAAGACCCCAAGGCTGACGGTAAAGCAAACCACAAGGACGACGACGACAACACCAACACAAATCTAATTCCTGCATTCCTCAAGCCTAACCCATACACTTCCGAAACCCTTTAAACCAAACAAGGCCGCATTCCCAACGCCAAAAACACACCAAACAGAGGCATCATGTTGAGGACGAGAGGGTTCACTAGCGTCCTATAACTGCGATAACAGCATAATCGCTTCTTACAAGTGGATCCCGAAAGAGTTACATAGAGTTCCTATAAGGGCTGTACTATTTGGGCCTCAATGATTACCTGCACTATTTTGGTGGCTCTTTATTATAGTTACCGTATAATGGGTCCACAAAGCCCTATTCTAATTATCAAGGCACCTCTGTTATGCAACCCTACTATAGATCCCCTATAGACCCCATTAACGGACCGCTCGAAAGAACCCTATTCTAATGATAAAGGCCCCTATATTACGAGGTCATTATCCCTTTTTGTTGCGCGGAAAATCACCGAGGCTTCAGCATCCTGCCTAGTAGCCCTTATAGTATCCCTTTAAAGGAACCTAAGGTAGAAGCCAGAAAGTTGGAATATGATTATCCTAACCCTTCTATGGTAAATTATAGGGTATCCTACCATGAAACCATGTTCCAACTTTCTGGAGTTCCCTGTATTCTAATTCTTAAGGCCCCTTTGTTAGTTCCCCCCGAGGCTCCAGCATCTTGCTGGGGCATGTGCATTCCGGGCCTCGGGCAGTTCGGCTCCAAGAGACTCACTCCACTACCCCTTAATTAAGGAATATACCTTAAATTACAGTAGGACCCATAATATGATTTAAGGAATAATTCCCTCATTAAGGGGTATTGGAGTCTCTGGGCTTTAATGTAGGGGCCTTAACAAATTGGAACAGGGCTCCTTCAAAGGGGTCTTTCAGGGTTACTATAAGGGATCCATAAGGGTACTATAATGCAGGGGCCTTAATCATTAGAATAGGGTTTTGGGGCCCATTAAGCTATAAATATAATCAGGAGCCACCACAATAATGTAAGTAATTTCTGAGGCCACCGAAATAAAGGCTTCTTGATATTAAGGTTTAGGGTTTCATCACAAATGAGAAGCACCTCCATTCAGGGTTTAGAGTAATGGGTTGTATTAAGCCTTCGGGTTTAGGCCAGGCCTCAGGGGTTCGGGATTAGGTTCTCAAAGTTCAGGGTCCTTAAGGCCCTAGGGAGGGTTCGGTTTAGGGTGGGTGAACGGATCGCTGTCGCTCTTTTCGGGTTCAAGGCTTTGGGAGCTTTGGAGCATCTGGATCAGGGTTGAGGGGTTTAGGGTTTAGGGGTTTGGGGTTTAGGCGATCGAATGTTAAGGCTTGAGGGCCTTAGCGGCTGCTTGAGGATTCAAGGGTTTATGATTCAGTGTGGTCTGCATGTACGGCTCAGGGTACTATGAGATGTGTAAACCCTTACGAACTCCTAGCAAATCAGACGAAGCGGGCCAACCCTGAACCCTTACAGAAACATTTGCTAACCCTGCAAAGCCGAAACCTCCCTAATTCGTTGCCAAATGTGAATGGCTCCTTTGTTGAGGGTGTAGGGTCTAGATTTAAGGGACTTCCATACCGTCTCAGGAATAAGGCGTGTTCATGTGCCAACGCTTTCCCGAACTTTATCCCTCGCACCCCAACCCTGAACCCTACAGAATCCTGACGCAGCTTTTCCCAACCCTTTGGTGACTGCTCGAGGCTGCGGCGGTATCCCAACCGCTCGGTCGCTTTCGATAAGAGCTCTGCTCCTTGCCGGTCGTGCATTCTCAAGTTCCTTTAAAAAGCACCGTAGGACTAGGGCTTAGCTGGGTTTCAGGAGGTTGGGGGTGGGGTTTCCAACTTGAGGTTCGAAAAATGAAGACATACACATGATGTAACGAAGTACCAAGCTTCCAGAGACAAGAAACAAGTGCAATGCAACTGAAAGACAATATAGTGATAAGCAAGCTGTGTATACAGGCAGGCTCCATCTATCATATTAATATATACACACACATATTTGTTTACACCACTTTTCTAAACAAAGACACTACGATGACAATCCGAACAGATGTGCACCATGTCTCATCACGCATCGCGCAAGTAAGGGAAAGATTAGTATTCCCAGGCATATTCAGAGGAAAGAAGCTGAACATGAGCAGCCAGAGATAAACTGCTTCACGGTTGGGCACTTAGTTGTGCATAGGGGCACGGCCAATCTTTAGGATCCATTCCCAAGCCAAGTTGTATATACTTTGGCCTCAAAGTGCCTGTATAGGGATTACTTTAGGGCCAAAGTATATACTAGAAACTAGTACTATTCTGGGCTTTTTCAAGTAACCAGGGAGAAAAAAGTATAGACTTGCTTTTGTTCATTCTGGTTCCCTTTAAGTGACGGGTCCCCAAGACAAGCATTAAAGTACGGTACTCCAAAGCCCAGTATTTGGTTACATGGACCCTTAGGGAATCTCAAGCGGAGTCAGAAACTTTGGAAGAAAGGTTGGGTTTTGGGGTTTAGAGTCTGTTTTTCAGTTTCATATTAGGATGTCACAGAGCCAGGTGTCATTGGCGTGGATCTTGTATAACGGCGTCCACATCAAACACTGCCCTGATAAGAAGGGGTGCCCTGACCACTCCAGGAAGCAACGGACAAGAGTTGAGCAAGGTCGTGTTCAGGGAAAGCATTCCAAAGATCATCCAAGGCTCATGCTTTCCATCTGCCTGGCATAGCATCGGGAAGTCACACAAAGAGTTCACCAGGACCCTCGAATGCATTTCCTTTCTAAGCCCACTAAACAATATTTGCATGGCCCCATTGGGTGGCATAGGAGCCATAGGAATTCCATTTGTTCGGTTACCTCTAAAATGAATAGTCTCCCAGAACCAAGCAGGGCCCTATCTAGAGTTTACGTAAGTTTTCGGACTTTCGTGTCGTAGTAGCAAGAGGTCGCGTGCCTTAGAACCGAGTTGAACATGCGCTGAATTCTGGGAAGTAGAGGTGCAAGTAATGTACGGTAACAGTTTCGATGAGGAAGGAGTTTCTGATTCGGGGTTTGACCCTAAGGTCCGCAAAGAGCATGGACTCTTGGAGATTTAGGATCTACCAGTGCCCAAGCCTCTATCATAGTTTTTGGGGTATACTTTCATCCCATATACCGTGCCTGTGCAAGGACCCAAAGTACGATAGTTTGTTAAAAGGGTTCCCTAAACCCTAAACCCTAAACCCTAATCCCTAAAGCCTAAAGCCTCTAGAATTGTGGGTGTTGGATCTGCGGTCGAGTTCGTGCAGAGCTCAGGAGGCTCAGGTTCGAGAGCTTACGGCAACCACCTGGTCACAGTCTGGCTTATCGGCTTTGGACATATCTAGTTCTTCAGTTTTCACAATTATAGAGTAAGCCCCATGAGGAGGGGGACGGTTTCATGGTTTATGGCTGCGTTAAGACTTTGATAAATGCCACGCTAATGATGAACAGCTGGAAAATATTTCTTCATATAACGTGAAGAACCGAGTCCACGTCCACTGATATTGGATAATTGGATGCCCTACCCATAGGCTCCATACTAGTTCCTTTTTGGGCTTGCCTTATAGGATTCTTGAACCCCAGAAAGGAACTACAATGGAGCCTACAGGTAGCAAGAGCCCAGAAGCAAGCGACCAGCCTGGTAATGCTTCGTTGCAGCTTCAGGTGCTTCTGCTCCAGCTCCTGTGGCCAGTACTAGCCCATGAACCCTAAACCAGAACAGGAAGAGGGTATTTAGGGTTTAGGAGTTTAGGGTTTAGGGTTCCTAAACCATAAGAGGAAGCGGGTTTAGGGTTTAGGGTGGTTCAGGTTAGAGGGTATAAGGTCTTGGAGGGTTCGGATTTTGACAGGCTCCGGGGCCAAGACATGAGTTCTTCCCGAAGCTTTCAGTGATTTCAGAAAGCGGCTTATGAATCGTACAGGTTTCAATTGGTTTTCATAAGTGTCATAGCTTTTTTATGCGAGTGTTGTCTGCTCTCTGTAAGGTCACTGGCAAACTACTGTCCGATCTGAGCAGCCTGATAAACACCCGAATTACACGAACTACCAAAACCTAAACCCCCCCTCCAAACCCTTACGAACCGCTTATGCAAGCCTTACTAGCTATCCTATAAAACCCTTCTGAAAAACTGGCAGCAATACAGCAACCTGGTAAAACCAAACCTAGAAAACCCCTCTGGCCCTAGACCCCACCCCAAATCCCAAACCCCTAAACCCCAACCCCCCTTCAACCCAAAACTCCAAGGCCCAACCCCCCCTGCACTCAACCCAAACCCCTACACCCTTACCAACCTCAATGCAAAACCCTAAACCCTGAAAGGAACCTCAACCCAAAATCCTATATACTATAAACCCGAAACCCTTAAAGGAACCTCGACCCAAAACCCTAGAAACCCTCAACCCTTAGAGAAACCTCAACCCAAAACCCTCTAAACCCTAAATTCTTAGAGGAATCTCAACCCAAAGCCGTAAACACTCGACCCTTAGAAGAACCGAAACCCAAAACCCTATAAGCCCTAAACCCTAAACCCCTGAACCCCTTAACCCTAAACCATTTTAGAGGAACCTAATTTAGAGGCCTTAATAATTAGATTAGGGTTTGGGGGCCCATTATACCATAACTGTATCAAGGAACCACCCCAAATATCATAGGTAATTTTTACAAAAACCTTTCAGGGAGCCTCCCGCAAGTCAGACTCCAGCGCTTTCATTTTCGACTCCAACCTCTCGGTGGTGCCGGAGGCCTGCGGCTGAGCATCTGGGGGGGGGGGAGGTATACCTTAGAAGCTGCCCCCACCCTGTAATAGTGGTATAATAGTGGTATAATAGGGCCCTACTTTGGTGTCGCCTATACATACAGAGTTGCAACTTAGTTACAAGTGCTGAATAAGCCACTAACTTGGATTGTAAGTACGTTAACTGATTTATAAGTTTTGCTAACTTAAGTTAGCAAAACACGTAGATATCGAGAAGTTGAGTAGTTAGCGGGCAGTTAGGGTAGAGCAGTAAAAAAGTTAGCAAGAAGTTAGCGTACTTAGCGTTTTCATTAAATTTTGCATGTTTGCTGCACGGCCATGGGTTTTTGAAGGTGTTTTCGATAAGATTCGGTTTAGGATAGATATGTTGAAATGTAGCCATTTCTCAAGGAGCAGGGTAGCACTGCGGCGGCCACTGTGGCGGCCATGTCGACAAAAAACTGGAAAGGGCAATTACAGCTGCCTAGATGTTCCTTATGGGGGTGAAGACGTTGCCTCAGTTCCCTGACATCCAAAGCAAGCAGGCTGCGAATCTAAGCAAATCTGCGGAAGCAATTCTATTAGCTCCGCGGTCAAAAGAAGCTGCAATTCGGCTAAAAGCCTGTGTCCGCCAAATGTCCGCCCGTGTCCGCCTGTGTCCGCCGGGTCCCAAGACTCCCCGGAGGAGTGTCCGCCGGATGTGTCCGCCGCACCCTTGCTTTAGCCGTGTAGGAGCATGTCCCTGTCCGCCCGTGTCCGCCGGTCTACAATCCAGGGCCTTGTCATAGGAACCGCCTGTCCGCCGGTGTCCGCCGTTCTCCCGCGGTCAGCAATGCCATGTGTCCGCCGGGCTGGGTGCCGTCATGCTTCATTTGCTGCTTTCTCGCAATCGCCGCTGTTGCTCCAGCAGCCTTTTTGTGAAAGACCGGCCTTCTGTTTTTTGGGTCCTTGTGCTCCCGCGAGCCATGGCACTGCAGTTTCCAGAACCCAGCGAAAAGCAGCAAACCGTCTGCAAGTACTGCAGCCTCCAGTACCCCACTCTTGCATTAGTGGCATTGGCGTGTGCTGAGGACAAAACGAAATCTTCTTCATTTGACTGCTTCTGTCGGTTGAGTTAGGCCAATTCCAGCTAAAAACGATTGAGTGTCTGTAACTGCAGAAAAACCATCAACAAACTTAGCAACAAATTAGCGAGTTGCAAATAAGTTATAAGTCCATCTCTAACTTCATTTTAACTTGCAAATAAATGTGTTTTAACTTGCTGCTAACTTCCTAAACCCGCGGCGTCACCAAAGTAATATAATCCCTTATAGTCACTATTACAGGGTGGGGGCAGCTTCCAAAGTATACCTGGGCCCCTAAGGAACCTACCTTTTTCGAGGCCCCCTAATATGATTTCTTTATATAAGTCCCTAAACAGGCAGGTTATTTGGGGTTAAGGTAGAGGTTGAGGGTTTTGGGGTATACCAGGACCCTCGTTGCACCCTCAAATCGGGGTAGATGGTCCCAAATAAGGGGCACTTAGGGTCTAATAGAGGGTAGATGGAGAGTCTAGGTAGAAGTTGAGGGTTTTGGGGGTTTCTTGCTAACGTTAGACCCAACCCTCCTGATGGTTACGGGTTTGGAGGTTCTAGGGGTACTAATACTCGCAATGTTGGAAGCCCAAATGATCCACCCTTTGATCATAAACCTCATTTTTCCATGAGGGAACCCTTGCCCACTGTGTGATGATAATACCACCTTAGGGAATATGGATGTTGTAATTGGTTATTCCTACACTGGTCTTGGTAGTGGTGAAGTAGTGGTGATGTTTTGGGTCATTGCAGTACGGAGCGTAGGAACAATCCTCCAGTCTAGATACTTGTATTGGTAATGCGGAAGTAGTGGTGATATGGTTCGTGAGTTGTAAGGGGAGTATAGGAATAATCTTCTAATGGGGCGAATGGTGGTAATACGACCCAAATGGGCAAGGGTTCCCTTAACTTTGGGAAGAACGGTATGCGAGTTGAAAATCAGCACAGTTCTGAACTGTTCGGCATTCCAAAAGCCATGACACACGCGTCGCTAGTGTTTTCAGCGTCACACCAGTTGAAGTTCTTGATGCTGACATGCATGCGGAAGAGCTGGAAATGCCTGCTGCGCTGCGAACTTCGCAGTACTTGAAAGCAGGGTAATCAACAGCTGCGAGTAGAGACGCTGGTCTTGCACTGCATGTACATCATATACTGCTGCAACTCCGTAGTGGATGCCACGGCATTGCAGTCGTCGGTCCTACTCTTGCTCTGGTCTGCAGCGGAAGCGCAGTGCTGCATGCGGAAGAATTGGATTTCCGGAAGCGGCACATCCCTGCCATTTACCCAGGCCGAAGAAAGTCTGCACATTCCGCCTGGCAAACGTTTTACGCGACAACCGATTTGGGCAGTGTTCTGTCCACACTCACCCCATTGGACGGTCTCCTCAAACTGCTGGTAAGATCCATCTTCTCGTAGTGCCGGGTCATGTTGGCATCTTTGGCAGGCAAGATCAAGGATAGTTGGCATGTCCCCCAGCTGTAGCTTGTGCTTCTCGTTAACGATGTGGCATGGATCCCAATTGATTCTACCGGTGGCATTTCCCATGGCGGAGAGGCGAGTACTAAATCTCTTCCTCACAGCAGTTGAAACCATGCTGCGGGATGTTTCACATCAGTAACAACCTATGAGACCTCGCAGAAACTGAAGCAATGCCAAGCATCAGCAGGTATTAAACAATAATAGGGGGCGGACCTTCATGCGGTCCACCGCCACCGCGTCGTTAAGCTTCGAGACCTGGTTTGCAGGGTCCAAGCACTCGTCATTATAGACTTTGGGCCCTACATACTCCTTATTGTAGGACTCGGGGTAGCACCCACCGTAAAGAAGGACCTCGTTTACCCTCAGGTTTAGTGTTAAGGATTGGGGCTGAGGGTGTTGATCAATAAAGTACAAGCAGAATAGGGATTGGCGCATAGTATACAAAAATATGAGAAGCGTTCTATAGGGGAACAATACGGATCCCTGTATTACGGAGGTCGGCGGGCTTGGGCATTAGCCGTTTCTGTCTCTTAGTGAGGTGTGGTTGAAGGATTATGGTTCGTGATTAGCATGAAGGATCCGACGTACTTAAAGGGGGATATGAGCCACTATCGTTCGTTCTAGCAGAGCCTAACATAGAGGCCTTACTTGTACGATGCAGGTACTTGGGATGCATTGATTAAGGCTTGGAGTGATCCCACCAAGACCCCAGCATCCATTGCTGTCGCAGAAATGCGCTCCTCGCAGTCAGTTGTGCTCCGGAAGAGCTATATGGGAGTTTCCAAACATGGGGGACGCTAATATAGTACCCTAAATAGTAGGATCCTTATAAAAAGGACCCCTAAAGTGCGGTACCCTAACTTTCGGAAATTCCCATATCCCTGAACTCGGTGTTCCCAGAAGAATACATCTATCGTCCGGTAGAACCCGGGAATAGCCAACAACACAGCCTGTGCCGAAATCCTAAAGCCTGTTCACAAAAATGCATTCGTTCAGGGTCGCCAAAACCGCACGAAGAATGCAGGTTATATACCTCGTGACGGGTCTGCGGGTTTAGCGTTGAAATGTGTCTCGGCTTGGGGATGTTCGGATGAAGAGAGCTGACAAGCTTTGCTGTTGTTTGCGATGTGGCGTTCTAGGCAAAAGGCTTTCGGGTGCTTGGGGTTCAGGGCTGTGCGGACAAGGGTTTAGGGTTGTTACGGATCCCACAAATATCTGGGCTAAGATCATGAGTAAGAGCACCAAGTGATGGTGTCTGCGACTCTGCGCTCAAGGGTGTAAGGTGATCTGAGACAATGACTACCGGTACGGGGCTCCAAAGGCTGAACGGTTTAGGGTCAAGGGTTTAGGGTTTTATGAGGGTTGAAGGTTCAGGGTTTGAGCCCGGAACCTAGTTGAACCTTAACAACGGCATGTCCTGCAGGTGGCTGGTCGTCTTCAGCATGGTGTCCTCCACCTGCCAAAGCGCACTACGAGAACCCCTAAACTAAACTCCAAGTAGTGCGGGAACTCCTGTGCCTTTACCTTACGTATGTTAACCTGGAAAAGCCCGAATCCCAAAGCACGAAACCAGAAACACAACAACGAAGACAAAACTGCATGAACCTAAACCTGTACACACCAAACTCGAAACGCCAACTCCTAAAAAATCCAAATAAAGCCTGTAAGCCCGTAACAAAACCCAAAACAGAAAAACACCGCAAACCAACAACAAGACCGTGATGGGGTGCCTTGGGCACCACTCCCAGCACGGTGTCGAGATCCTGAGCCATCAGCTCAGCCTCAGCGTCCAAGGCTTCCGCACTTTTGCTTCGGGATCCGGGTCTCGAGAATATGTGATTGAGGGCTTAGGGTTTATAGGGTTCAACAGTTTAGGGGTTTACGGTTCGGGATCTGATCATAAAGGGACTTATTATGAGGAATTGTTCGCGGTTGGCACGACTTTGCTTCTACACTGGCCCAAGAACCGCCCTCCGCAAGTGCCCCGGCTAGATGACAAAAACCCTTACTCCCTAAACCTCAGACCTTAAACCCCTGAACCGGAACGCTCGACAACAATGCAAAGGTCTCGTCGTAACACGGCGGCCGGAACCCTAGAACCTAAACCCCACAACCCCTTGTAGGGTTTACCTAATAACCCCAAATAACCTTAACCCCAAATAACCTTAACCCCAAATAACCTTAACCCCAAATAGCCTTCCTTCTTAGGGATCTATATAAAGAAATCATACTAGGGGGCCTTAGGGTCCAGGTAGGCTAAATTCCAATACAATCCCAACATGGGAGTTCCCGAAAATTGGGGGGTACCTTATATTGGGATCCTTATAGCAAGGATCCTACTATTTAGGGTACTATACTAGGGTCCCCTATTTTCGGAAACTCTAAACCCTCAAACCCTTACAGGAACCTTTATGGTCCCCTTTACAGGAACCCTAAGGGTCCCCTATTGTCGGAAACTCCCAACATGGGTCTGGGCGTGCCGACCCGCTTCTCGAGGTCGGTGAAAGCTGTTTGATGTCGCCTCGGTCCCGAGGGGGTACGTGGAGGTTCATACGTAGTTATAAGTGCGGTTATAAGTAGGGTAGCTATACTTATAACGCATATTAGGGGACGTGTAAGCCCACTTATAACTACCCATGAACCTCCAAGTAGGGAATTCGCTGTTGGGCTTTACATGGTTTTGTAGTGATTTATGGGTTTGTACGGGGTTCTATGGTATGATATGGCTTTGTGGTCACAAGGACTTCATAGGCTTGCAGGATTCATCTTTTTGGAGGATCGGTGTGGGGTTAGGGTTCATGGCAATCGGTTCAAGATGTGAGGTGCGGGGCTTCTGGAAACTTAAAGAATGTACAACGCCGGAACTGTCACGGCTGCAATCTGCTTCGCACCAAACACCGATGAGCTTGTTGGAACCCGAAAGGTCGTGCGTCGCCCCTCACCCCAAACCTCAACAGACATATGGAAATCGCAGAACCCCATGTTGTATAGTGGTTGGTCCCCAGCACGCATGAAATTATGAGTCCTTGGAGCATCGCGACAGCTGTCAAGCCCACAGGAGCTTAGGTCAGGGTTCAGAAGTTCAGCGCCAAGTTTACGGTTGCTTTGATGGTTTCCGGCTCTAAATCAATGCACCTCAGTTATATGTCCAGCCCAAGCAAAAATCGTAAACACCTGCGATGCAGAACTTCCACTGAATCCTACCTGAATCCTATAAAGCCTAACGCTCAACGGCTTTTTCCGTCCAAAAAACCACAAACCCACAACTCGCCGCGCTCAAACCGGCACCAATAGCCAGAACAACTTCTAAGCTCCTTTGTTTTGAAGTTTGCGATTTATGGCTTAGGGCTTCGGGCTTTTACTTTGGGCAAAGGCTGCGAACGTGCTAAAACCCAAAATGGCTTCAAGGCGAAAGCAAAGCACTGGAAGTCTTGTGCATTGGCCTTTGAAAGCCATAACCGTTTCGTTATCGTTACGAACCTTAACCTTCATCCTACCTAAAGTCTCCATTGTAGCTCTGTTTTTTGGTGAACCAAACACTCCATTATAGGATTCTAACCATAAAGCTGGTTCACCAAAAAAAGGAACTATTATAGGTAGATAATAAACCCTGAACACCTACCTCAACCCCACATAACCTACCTAAAAAGATAGGGTCCTTAGGGTCCAGGTATAGCCTGACAAGGTACAGGAAGTCTTGCTGGAGCTGTTGGCTCGCTTGACTTCCCTTCTCCATCTTCTCCTGCTGCTGCTGGAGTTCCTGCAGCAGCGCCCCCCAAACCCCCGCTTTAGCGTTCCGTGCATAGCTTCTTTACAATCACTCCTTTTAAACAAAGGTAGGGTTTGGGGGGCCGCCTTAGCCCCAGAAACCTCCGTATTCGCATCACTTGTTTGCAATTTCTTGTGTTTGGCTCCTTGGAACAGGGGGTTTGGGGGCTGCAGGTATACCCTAAACCTAAATCCTGTTCAAGGAAGCTTTGGTTTCTGGGGCAGCCTTGGGCATAGATTTTTGGGCTTTGTATGGTTGGGCTCCTCGTGTAGGGCTGGAAGGCCTCTGCTGGGGTTTCGGAGCTGTGTGTGGCTGTAAAGAACAGCTATACATGCGGTGTAGGCGTCACCGGCTTCATCCGCACGGAGACAATGACAAGGCAGGCCGGAGATTCGGTCACGCTGCATAAATAATAGAAGCCCTAAAGCCTTTTGTATGCAACTCATAGAAGCCCACATAAGTAGCCCGTAGAGACCGCTAACAAAAACACTCGGCCAGCTCACGATCGGAACTCTCCTGCACGCGGCTGGTCAGTGTGGCGAGCTCCTGCAACACTCCACAAGTCCACTCTCAAGCATACGATGAACGGTTCTAAAAGGATTCAAGGAAAGGATTCCACACCGGTTGTATGAGGGTTCTAGAAGTTATCTGTAAGGGTTCTGAAATTTTGGCATACGGTTCTAGAAGGTGTTCTACAGGTGTTCGACAAGGGTACTATGAGGATACACCTGTGATAAAGCATCTGTTAACGGTTCTATAAAGCTCTATAAGGGTACGTATAAGGCTACCAAATCCTAGAATCGGGGTCAGGGTCTTGGGTAGAAGCCTTGGGGTCTGGAGTCTTGGTCCGGGGGCTATTTCGGGTATTGAGCTGTACTGACACTTTGGGGTCCGAAAATTCACTTGGGCCAAGACTTCTTAAAGCCATAAGTCCAAGACAGCCACTGGGTGGTCCCTCTACCGGGTTCGCTTACATATCCCTACCGTCCAGCTCCTCCTTCATCGTCTCTTTGATCGTCTGGGAGTGCTTTGCCAGCCTTGATACCCGGTACAGCACCCAAAGCAATCATTTTGCAAGTACTCTAAGCACCACAGGGTGCAACAAGCGTAGTCAGAGTCATGACAAAAGTAAGTTCCAAGCACCACAAGTCACAAGTACAACAAGCCAAGTCAGGGTCATAGGAAGAGTAAGTTGCAAGGGCATTGCTGTGTGCACACCTCGAGCCCATCAAGAAGGACTGGAAGGAAGACTGAGGTCGGCTGCATAACTCGGAAACGGTGTGCGGTATGCCATAGTATCGTATAGTATACCAAACACTATAGTGTAGTCGCGAACAGCCCAAAAGGCATGTCCTCTTGAAGCCACTACTTGGAGGTTCATGGGTAGTTATAAGTAGGGTTGTAAGTAGGGTAACTATATACTTACAACCAATATAACCCCACTTATAACTACCCATGAACCTCCAAGTAATCATGCTACCACGGGTGCCTACGTGCAGCCAAGCAGCTCCTGCTGAACGTGCGCGGCGAACTGCTGCTGAAGCTGCTGTTGAAGCTGATGTGTCAGTTGCTGTGGCAGATGGCTTTGGATGTGCTGAGATTGCTGGGTGACTTGGTGGCTTTGTTGAAGCTGCTGCTGTATCTGGGAGGTCATTTGCTGCAGCTGCGCGGTGTGTTGCTGCAGCTGCTGCGTGTGATGCTGAAACTGCTGTGTCTGTTGATGAAGTTGATGCCCGTGCTGTTGGATCTGCTGCGTGTGCTGTTGGAGTTGCTGTGAGTTGCTCTGCAACTGTGTAGTCTGCTGCTGCATCTGCTGTGTCTGCTGCTGCATCTGCTGCGTGTGCTGCTGCTGGCGGAGCCTCGGATGAAGGGGCGCTGTGGAAGTCATGTCTAATATCGAGGCCTTGATAATTCGAGTAGGGTTTGGAGGATTTTATTTGGGGTACGGAACGGTCCGGATAAGTGTTCGACGTCTGTATTACATGTGGTCTTGTCTCTTCTCATTCCGGGAGTATCGGCGAACCCTAACACCCCAATAGCCAGGCAACATCTTGGATCTCGCCACTACCACGACAAATGAAGGCCTTTCTGGCTGTTCGCTCCCAATTCGTACTAGCTGGTCACCTGTCAAGAACTCCTTGACTAAGGCCAACTTCTGTTTAAGGTTCAGGCTCTAAGGGGCTTTAACGTGTTTCCGTGAGTGTTTAGGGTGTGTGTTTGATGGGTTTAGAGTTTAGGGGCCGAGGTTTAAGGTTTAAATGAGGGACGTACGATAAGAAAGCTCGAAGTTGATGATGCTTATGTGATGACGATGATGCTGGCGTTGTTGATGACGCTGATGCGGACAAGTAAGGCAAGGATGAAGCACTTACACCTCAAGACAGGGCAAATTGCAATTAACGGCCGTTTAACGGCCGCTACAGTACTCTTGTCATTGCCACTGCGATCCGTCTTCATTCCGGCAGGCTCAAGATAATGTAGTATCAAAGCCTGAGTGGGTGCGAAAGCTGCAGCCCCTTTCAAATTTTATTAAGGCCCCTACATTACCCTATGCCTCCAGGGACCTTCTTATGGGGTCCTTAAGGGGTCTAGGGCCCTGACTATGAGGTCCTTGGAGGTATAGGGTTAACATTGGGAAACGAAGCCGCTCGTTCTGATTCCTCCACGCAGTAGAAACCACATGGAAGCTTTCCAGAACTAAGGCGCCTGGTTCAGGTGTAAACCCTGAACCCAAGTTACCCAGACCTTCCAAAATCCCTTAATTAAGTAATATCCCTTAGATTATAGTAGGATCCTTCATATGGTTTAAGGTATATTCCTTAATTAAGGGATTTTGGAAGGTCTGGGTAGTTTAGGATTGAGGGCTCTCTACCACCAAGAGCTAATCTTTCCCTGAGAGCCCAGTTACCGAGCAAGTGTAAGTTCCTGTTTTTTAGGTACAATAAAGGTGTTTATAGCGTTAAAGCCCTAAGCTCTAAACCCTTAACGGACCGTAACCCGCTCTCTAGGTAACTGGGCTGCTAGGGTTTGAATGGCGGATTGTTGACGCCCAAACTGCAACATGTAAAGGGTTTAGGGCTTAAGGTAACATGTAAAGGACTCCTGTTCAAATTACTAAACTCAAGATCATTAAAGGCCACTCGTATGAACGACAAATAGAGTTGGTTGGTGTACTTGTACCCTGAATCCCAGACCCTACGTGACCGAAGCTAAAGCCGGAGTTTCATAGCTCTTGGCCCTAAACCTTACAACCCTAAAACCCTAAATCCTTAAGCTACAGTAGAAGCCAGAAAGCTGGAACATGGCTTGAGGAGGATTAGTGCTAGGATCCCTTATGCTTTACCTTAAGGGCATGAGGACAATGATGTTCCAACCTTCTGGCTTCTAGTATAAACATTGCTATACTGAACTTAGTACCCTAGCAACAATTATATTTTTAGCTGTTTCTTAGGGATTATAATAACCAAAAATGAAAAGCAATTTCTAAGTACCCCTAAGATTGCGATTGGGCAGGAGACTGCTGCTCATGGTTGTCGCGCACTAAAGCCTTCTCGAACCCCGTCTGCCGCTCATCCAGCCTGCATTTCGGTGTTGATTCATGGTTTGGGGCGTAGGCGTTGGGATTTAGGGTTTAGGGTTCAGGGATTTAGGGTTCAGGGGGAAAGGGTCCAGGGCTTTAGGGTTTGGGATTTGGGGTTTTTGGCCCTTGGGGTTCAACAAGTTCATGGGCTTTCGAAGCTCAGGCACCGGCGTGGGGTTGTTGGTGTTTAGCTCACGGCTTCTTCATAAGCTACATGATCATAATTTAGGGCAACCTATGCTACAGAGAACCCTAAGCCCCAAACCCCAAACCCTAGCCCCAAAGCCCCTAAACCTATTCGTTCAGGCAACAGTAAGGAATTCCCAAACATCTAACCAAACTCTTTAAACTCAAACAACAATAATTAAGCTCCTGACCATAAACGCCAAAAGACCTACACACAAGGCCTAACTGAAGCAGAAATCGCAAAAAACCTAGACCTCGTTTCTGTGGTTTCGGATTTAGGGAGATGTCAGGGTTCATGAGTCAGATATGTGCTGCTGCTTCTTGAAAAAACATCACAAAGCCCAAAAGGACAGGGCTTCTCAACAAGGACCCCAAGGTCTCTCTTCTCCAATAACCAGGCCCCAAAAAAGTTCAGACTTTGTAAGATAGACCAACTACATAAAGCCAAAAAGATTAAAGTTCTCCAATTGGCTAAGTAAGAGGTACATGCCCTTTCGTCGCACAGCCCTATTGTCCGAAGCAGCGATTGGAGTTCAAAGTCTCCGGGTCGAGAAGGGGTGCCACTTGCAGATCTTGTCGCTGTTGTCATTGTCGATTGTTGGGGCCGAGACTTGGGCCCTTTGTATCTTATCTTACGGCTCCACATTTAGCGACGTACATCCATTTTGTCAGGTGTCTCTTGTGCTTCTAGGAAATGCAGGGGGTTCCAACGAACCGACCCAAGTACGATGTCCTTGCAATCACCTCTGATATAAGAGGCATTTAACATAGTTACGTACAAGAGTGTTTTCCAGCTATTTATCCAGCTAGTCAGATTCAACTAAACATTGAAACCTTTGCTTTCTACAGCCCGGTAGATTGCAGGGGCGAGGCTGTGGGAACAGCAAGCGACTGCTCTTAGAGTCTAATTAGGGTTCAGGGTTGCGCTCAGGCAGGCGAGCAGGCAGGCGGACGAATACACAAACAGGCCTATGCATGAAGTGTATGACACGATCGATAGTAGCAACCGTTGAAGACTTACATGGCGCATTGCGTAATTAACCCCTCAAGTAATCCCTAGAGTAACCCGTGAAGACACCCTGACAGCAACCCTTGAACACTACAAACAACATCTCGAGGAACTCCTTCAGAACAGCACACTAGGAACTTGGAATCTGGAGTCGCCCGAGCCTCCACAGCTCACCACGGACGGTGCCACTCAGAAAGTCGAGCTCTTCCAGAATGGTGTCCGTCAGGGTGTTGAAAGCCTGCAGGCTCTGCTTTTGTCAGGCTAAGCCTACAGAAATCTATATTCTACATGGGTGGTTGTCAAAATTAGGGTCCCTTTTGGGGTCCCCTAAATAGCAGGTGCCGTACTATAATAAGGACCCAAAAAGGGGCCCAATTTTGAGAACTACCCACATACGGGTTACTTGGCAGAGAAAGGCTTGAGGGTTTAGGGCTGTGCGCTGAACACGAGGCGGTTGGTAGAAGGGCCCAAGGGCCGAGATGAACACGAGATGGTATCAGAGAACTCATAGATCTTATAAGGTTATAAGAGTTATAGGGTTTTTTAGGGTGTAGGGTTAAGGGTGTGTCGAACTCATACCTATAGTCTCCATTGTAGTTCCTTTTTTGGTTAACAATTTTTAAGTTTATGCTTAGGATCGTATAATATAGTTTTAGGTTAACCAAAAACAAGAACTACAATGGAGACTTTTGGTAGATCGCAAACCATTGGAGCCAGTGAGGTTACAGGTTCGCGTTTTGCGAATCAGCAAACAGATCGGCAGAGATGGAGCATATGTTGAAGTCCTCTGTCTTGGGATGAGGAGAGCAATCCTTCGAGGAGAACCCATACACAACCGGTCACAACCGTGATGCAACCGTTGAAGGAACTCGAAAGCGCCCAAGCCTCTTTGAGAGTGCGAAGTTGAGATTGGAGGAACTCAAAGGACCGCCTCCTGGCCGTTGGGCGAGAGTACACCTCTCGGGGTCTTTTAAGCTTGGGTCTTGGGTCTAGGGCTGCTTTTGTTCTCAAGAGCCTTCGGCCCTTTCTCCGCTTAGGCAGTTGAAGCTTCAGAGCTTGAGAGTTCAAGGCACTCTCAGGGCTGAGGATTTAGGGCAACAGGGTTTAGAGGACAACGGTGGGTTTAGGGTTTAGGGTTTAGGATTTAGGGTTTAGGGTTTAGGATTTAGGGTTTAGGGTTTAGGGGTTAGGGTTTAGGGTTTAGGGTTACATAAAGCGCACATATCAACTTATGCTTCCTCGGTGTCGCCAGAGAACCGATCAAACAAAACAGTCGACCATCCTGAAAGGCTTGACGTCGCCAAGAAGGGTCATGAACGATGCCCACAGCCTGTCACCCAACCTCCTGAACCCTAGGATCCTAAACCCCATGGCCACGTCAACAAGTGTACACAGCGAAAGCCACTAACCTGTACTTCCTGAACCACATGCGGGTAAACCTCAACCGTGAGCCCCCCTGTCCACGACAGCGCGTTCTAAAAGGCATGAGCCTCGCTCGCGGACAGGACGCTAAACCCTAAACCCTAAGCGGATTTTGGGGCCCGTTATGCTATACTGCAATAAGGAATCCCCAACATAGTTAGTATTGGTAATTATTACTGCCCCTATATTCAACTTATTATTAAACCCAAAAAAGCTTTCAAACCATGCCAGAGTGTCGAGGATTGCTCGAACTCGATGTTGGTCACCTGGGCCATCGCTTGAAGCGAAAACTCTGGCTGGTTTACATAGCAACAACAACACGGCCATAATGGTTTAGGGCTTAGGATTTAGGGTTTGGGGCAGCTATAACAACCTCTCCTCCTTCTCCTGCCACTACTACCACGACGACTACGACAACGGATACGACTACTGCTGCTGCTACCCCTCTACTTCTGGAGAAACGGCTAGCCGTCGCTGCTATCGCCACTGCCGCTACCGCTGCCGCTACCACTGCCGCGACGACGACTACTATACTATCTCCGACGTACTACTACCACCATGTACCACCACGACTACCTCTGCTACCAGATAACAGGTTTCTTGTAAGCAGCCTGGGGGCACTCTCCAGTGCAAGCTCGTCATGCAGCTGGTTCACGCGCGAAGTCATCCTGTGTTGCCGGCTAAGCCCACCCAAAAGAGGAAGTGTTTACGGTTTGAAAGGGTTTACGTTTACGGCTTACGGTGTATGGCCTGCGAGACTGTTGCATCCCGTCTTCATTTGGTTCTGCCGGTCTGCGTGACTGTAAGGCCTCCTACAAACACTTGCATACATGCACACAAGCATGGACCGAGGTGAGAAATTGGGCAGGGCATATACACACAAGGACTCCGACACATGTGCATAAGGAATGGCACAGGGAGCAATTACCGGCTTAACGCGAGGAATGTGTGGCAAGGCAAGCATGACAAAAAGCGTTGCAAAACATCAAGGTTGGGCCAAAATGCTCGATTTGGCCCCAGAGCTGATTTACTCCGATGATCCTCTCGGGCAATTTACAACTCAACAGTGAAGATGCTCACGACCTCCCACATCGCTACGGACTATGGACACGAGAAAATGCAGCTCGCTGCTCAAGGGCCCCTAGCATGCCTCACCGAGGGGCCTTTCCAATAAGCACAGGGTTTTGAGGGATGTACTATCGGGGCCTTAGTATTTGTAATTATTTAATTTAGGCAACAGCCCTACAAACGCCTACCAAGCCCGGAGCCCGATCACAATTTTAGAAAAGCTAAGGCTTTCAAGCAGAACAACTTCATCCCAGGCCCCACTCTGGGTGATGGTTCGAAGGTTCACGTCTTACACTTGCCGCAGCAGAACCTGCCTGCGCATTATGCTGGTGTACGCTGCAGGCTTCTTGTCTTTGGTCAAGCTCAGTGACCTAGCAGAAAGGATTCCGAAAGGAGTCTGCAAACGGGACAGTATTCAAGAAACTACAAATGTGGCACAGCCCGACAGCACGTTTAAGGTCAGACCACAAGGGGCCAAACAGACCGTCCGCACTGTAGCCTGCTTGTTGCAAAGACGGCGAACCATCGACCCCTCATTTGTTTACGAACTGTGGGTGGTCACTGAGGGCTGATGAATTTGCTTCTAAGGTTTCAGAGGTTTAAGTTTGGTTCCGACCGTACACACGTCTTCTATTTATCTATCTATCCATCCATCTGCCTGTCGATCGATCTACCTATCTATCTACCTATCTGTCTGTCATATGTCTGTCTATCTGTTTATCGACCTTGCTATCGATCTACCTGTTTACTCATCTACCTATCTACGTATCCACCTACCTTTCGACCTCCTTATCTGATAGATCTGCCTTTGCTGACGAATACATTGTGTATCATTGTATATAGCAGATAACAGATAATATCTCAGCTTCTTAAGCGCATAGCCTACTTGCCACACCAGAAAACTTCACCGTCACTCGATGCATTATCAAGCAGTTAAAAGTTTAAAACTTCATGTTTATAGTTTAGGGTCTGGGGCTTTGGGTTTGGAGTTTTTGGGTCTGGGGGCCGGATGCTATTAAGCCCCCCCCATCCCCCCCAGTCGTGCTAGACAGCAGCAGAAACCTTGCGAATGTCCTGTAGAAGGAGTAAAAACGCATGATTGTCACGTGGCGCCCTATGCGCCCGCTACCGATTTGTTAGGCCCCCAAATTAGATGTTTTGGGGGTGTATAGGCTTTTGGGTGTGTCAGGTACAAGCAATGCCTGTCACTCTGAGCAGGAAGCTCTATGCAAACGCGGGTGATTTGTTGGGGAGAGGTTCGGACTTTGGTGAAGCGAGTTGTAGAGCGGCTTTTCATATTGTCCATGTAGGCCAAGCCTCAAAACCACGTTCCGTCCTTGTAACTGTGAGCGACATTGATATATTGGCAGATCACAATACATCTGCATGCTTTGGTAGGCTCCGGCGAACCTTCAGCGGCAAGCATGGACTATCTGGACCCACGAGCACCGTAAGCCCTTCAAGCTCTTATGACGTCTTCTTAGTTCACAACCCTGCAAAACCCTCTTAAAACCATGTGGCAAACCTGCCAGAGCCTATGGACAGAATACTCATCAACCTTAAACTACCATAACCTACTCTTTTGTAGGTTCTTATTTTAAACCCTAATAAGGGATTTATAGGGACCCTACCAAAAAGTAGGTTTTGGTCGGTTAAGGAATATACCCAAAACCCCCAAAACAAAAAGAGCCCGATGTCGACAGCCGAGGCCACGGCGCTGCCATGCTTTTGCCCACCTGCCCGTTTCCGGCTGCGGACTCTGGGCTCTGGATTTCGGTCTGAAGCTTTGTATAGGGGTTCGGACAGAAGGGTTTAAGGCTTCAAGTAGGATTTGGGGTTGGGGTTGAAAGAAAATAATGATGTCCAGAGCTTGAGGGATCCTTTTAGGACCCTAGGAGACAAGGGGATCCTTCGGCGCGAGGGCTTAATATAGGGACCCTAATTATCAGAGTAGGGGTTTGTGGGCCCAGTATACTATAGTTATAACAAGGAAGCCCCCAAAATAGCATAGGTAATATTCAGGCCCCTGTATTAACAGTGCCCAGGGCTCGAGGGGGCGTTTTATCGAGGTTTTAGGACCTTCGATTTTTAGATGGGGGTTAAGGAAATTGGGGTTTGGGGCCGTAGGCTTGGGGCACCTTTGGGGTGCGGGATTTGCGATTCCAAAGCTCCACGGGTTCAACGACGCCGCAACAAATGCTTCGGCTGTGCAGCTTTGAGCAGGCTCTGGATGTTGGACCTGCATTCCCCAGACCTTCCAAAATCCCTTAATTAAGGAATGTACCTTAAAATATAATTGGATCCCAAATATGAATTAAGGTAGATTCCTTAATTACGGGATTTTTGAAGGTCTGGGTCACTCCTAGAGAGACCTACCTTGTAAGGGCTCCGTATTATGATTTACATATTATACTATGGTACCCTTTCCTTAACAAAGGTAAGGCTGTTTGGGGGTTTAAGGTAAAAGGCCGATGGCATTTGGATGTCGAGCCCTGCAGTGCTACACGATCGGAGTGTCAGATTTCGTGTTCAAGGTTTCAAGCTGTACCTCAAACTACCAAAAACCTACTCATTGTTTGCAGGACCCCTGCAAGTTCTACAGTGGGGTAAATGATGTGAACCTGCAGAAAAACTAGGTATTCTCCAGTTCAAGGTGGGGTGCCGGGGTTTTGGGCGGAAGCTTGTGTGTCAACTGTGGGGCTTAAGCATCGCCAGGGCTTGGGCAAGGTTCAGGGGTTTCAGGATCTACGGCTTCCTGGTTTAGGGGTTTAGGGTTGAGGTTTAGGGTAACCCTAAACCCTAAACCCTATCGGTTTAGGGTTTAGGGGTTTATAAGGCAAGGGCGGGTGCTTCTGTATGACTTCGGGGCCGAGGTTGCAAGCTGACGGAAGTGCTGAAACGTGCGTAAAGCTTGACCTGGACCCTATATGGGAGTTTCCGAAAATTGGGGGTACCTTGTTTGGGGGTCCTTATAATAGGATTCGTTTTATTTAGGGTGCTATATGAGGGTCCCCTATTTTCGGAAACTCCCATATAACTTACCATTCAAGGGCTCTTTAATTTTCATTTCCTTAGATGAGTCCGTCAAGGGGTAAGGTATTTGGGATTGAAGTAAGGCTTGCCGGTGATGACGTGGGGCGGAAGACGCGTTGAACAGCAACCCTAAATCGGGAGTACTGCCCCAACCCTTAAGCCTTCAAAATCCCAAAAACCCTATACCCTAAAACCCGAACCCCGTAAATCATTAAGCTTTATAGCCTTGAAGCTCACCCCAAAGCCCGAGAAACCCCTAACCGCAACCCCTCCTCACGGGCACACCCACAAGCGCAGCCCAGTTGATGGGTCAGCGGGTGGAGCCTGGGTACTGGTGAGGTTATACGGGCACCTTTACGGGATCAACAGGGTTTAGAGTTTAAGACTTAGGGTTTAGGCGGTCGGGTCTATAGGGTTCATAGAAACATAAGGGTTTGGAATTTAGGGGGTTCAAGGGTTTATGGTGTTTCGGGTTTATTGCGAAACGGGCGGAGTGCTAACTTTTCCTGCTGCTTAGCTTGTACCAACAGGGCTTCGGTAGTGTACTAGCTATACAACTGTACAAGTACACACTACACACGAGAACTACAGGTAAGGCTCGAGAATTTCTCGCACCCTCCTTGTAGTGGGTATCTTGTCGTACCCGGTCGCGCATTGGGCTCAAAATGCGTTACTTGTTCTTGCTTTTAAAGCAATACTTGCAAAAGTCAAATCCCTTGATGTCGTCCGCTCTGTACAAACCTTGACACCCAGGGTCTGAGTGGACTTTGCGTCCTTTCCGGCTCATAAAGAGCTTTCCATGTGGGCACGTTGTACCCATGTACACAATCACCTCTCGGTTTCCAAAATGGATACACTTACAGAGGCAAAAGATCACTGCCAACGCTATTGTGATGGCATTCAACGTGAAACTGATCATGATGAGATAGGGCATCCACGAAGCAACGGTATCACCCGCTCCATAAGGGATAAGATCCATCAGGTATCTCCCTTAGAGGCCGATGTCTACCAACAGCACTAACGAACTGCTTTGTGCTGAGCCTTGTGCACTGCTGCGGCTGCCACTTCTTGTAGCTTGTCAGTGCTCCAACCGATTGCATCGTGTTCTTTGAAACGTGCTTGTCCAGCCCTTGCTTGTCCAAGGTTACTAGACCCAACATGCCCCTTCCTTCCTCAGTTTCGGCTCCCGTGGCCAAATGCTTTGTCAAGGCGTTTGAAGGATTCTCTGTCCCTTTGATCTTCTGGACAATCACTCTCTCCTCTTTCACAAGTTCTTGTATGTACAAGTGTCCTAGATCCACATGTCTCATCAAACCAACACCAAGTCGCCTAGCAACCTGGATTGCTGCACTGCTGTCGCAGAACAGTCTCGGAACATCGATTGACATCCCGAAGTCTTCAACTCCTAAGTTCCTCACAAACACCAGGTCCTGAGCGCACTGAGTTAAGGCTCTGACCTCCGCTTCCCCTGAGCTTGTAGCTGGGGTGCCTTGCTGAGTCCTCGCTGAGGTCTCCACGACAGTCCCTCCTAGGACTATCACCTGTCCACTGGTGCTTTTCCTATCCTCTTTATCCCCGGCCCAGTCACTGTCACAGAATCCCTGAAGAGGAATCCCTGCCGCTGGGTCCACTTGCTCATCCAACTTGGTCACGTGTCCTACGTGCATTGTCCCACGCAGATACCTTCCAAGCACCTTGAGGTTTTGCATGTCACACTCACGCGGTTCCCTGATCCGCTTTGCCAGCTCCTTGCAGGCAAACTTTATGTCTGGTCTGTCTTGTGACAGATAAGTTGTGCTACCTACACAGCTTGCGTAGGTTTCCTTCGCCTTGCCTTCAAGCGGTTTGTTGTCCTGCAGGTTAAGCTTCTTCCCTGGCACTGGGCTTGGCTTAGCTTCCTCAAGTCCTAGCATCCTAAGAATGTCATTGATGTGCTTCTCGTTTGGAAGCGGCACCACAGCACCCTCAACTAGGATCTTCTTCCTACCAAGAAACTCACTTGTGCTACTGCTTGCTTCCCCAGGCCACTCAAGCTCCCCCACTTTCAGCTTGCACCCGCACTTTGGCAACTGCACCTTGAGTAAGTCGTTCAACAACGCAGCCGGTCCGCACACATCGAAATCATCTATGTGATGAATCAGAACTATACCTGTGCGCCTGCATCGAAACACACATGCATCAAGCTTTCCGCGGCGAAAATCATAAACTCCCTTCGGGAGTTCCTTGGTCAAAATGACCTCCAAGCGATCTCTGTACTGTGCTGCCGCCGACTGTCTGCCGTACAAATTTCCATCTACCTGCCACAACACGCTCTCCTTGGGCGTGTCTTTCAGCTGTCGCTGCACTTCTGGATCTGCTTTGGCATACCACTCATCGTAATCCTCCAGCCATTCCTTTGGTGGCCTCATCATCACCGGTTGCCCCTTCGCGTCTCCTCCATCCTTAGCGATCAGAAAAGCTGAGCTCAAATCAGCTTTCACTCTCGGCATCCTCGTAGCCAAAGAGTAAACTTCCAAAAGCTTTCTCGAGGTCGCGTGCGGCGTAGGGCAGAAGTTTGAGGGAAACTCTGAGCTGTGCCTTTCGTTGGCATCTTGCTTCTTCTTGAAATGCTGGCATGTAAGCCTGGACTTCGCTATCCCCTCTGTCACCTTGTCGACCCACTTGTGGCCAAACACCGTCAGGTCTCTCGGAAGCTGCCGCCCATCTCTAGGCGTGAAGGCCCCATAGACCTCGTTGAGCTTTCTCAGCTCTTCCTTCCGCGCTCTCTTGAGTTCTCTTTCATCCATCTGCATCGTGTCCAGGTAGTCCATAATGTTGCTGACCATGCTCGAATCAAAGCATCCCTCATTCTGCTTTACCCATTTCTTGTAGTGCTCGTAGTCCTCCTTTCCAAGACACGTGCTTGCCTCACTCCACTCACCATGGTTGCTGATGCAGGATATCATATCCTGAGCCATGTCTCCCGGAAGGGACGGCGAGTAGAGGCTAAGGTCTTGACTGCCTGTCCCCATGCTAGCATCAGGCGTTGCGATGCTGAACTGCACCGGTCCACCTGAAGCTTGAGCGGTGTCACCCGCGGGCTGCTTGGCCTCACCAGGTTCCACCCTTGCTCTCTTGCTCTCTGGTTCTTCGCTCACTTCTTTTACGTGCTTCTCACCTTGCGGCGGTGCTGGCATTGGAACAACCAGCACTTCCTTTGGATCACCAGACCCAAAGTCGTCGGTCTCTGCAGCCTCCAGCTCTGGGACTGAGACTGCTTTCTGCTCGGACTTCTCTTGCGCAACTCTGGTGGTTGCTATCCCCAAGTACCGGTTCCACGGCACTCCTCTTGCCTTCTCTAGAACCTCCACACTGTACTGGGAACTCTCAGGCAACCTCCGCGCAGTCCTGCAGGTTTGCACGCCTGCTTCCGTGAGCAACAGGTGTTCATCACCAAGTGCGTTCTTCCCCACATACACTCCCCGAATCCATCTCGGGGCTGCCTTGTCCTTCTGCTTGGGGTACTTAGCCATGGCCACCTGACCGAAAGTCATCATCTCTCCGAGGTAATCATACCCATTCACAATCCTGAAGGCTGTTGTCTTAGAGTGGTTGATATGGAATCGGGCCAGCGTCCATGCGCTGTGTCTCACGATCCACGGAAACAACACACTGTCACAACCGATCTTCATCTTGTACTTCTCAGACACTTCTGCAAGCCACGTGCGCACCTTTCCCGCGATGAGACCATTGATCATCTCTCCATCCGCCAAGGACTGAGAGCTGTATCGCGGTGATCTCCGCAAGGTTATGGTGTCACCCACGCTTGCTTTCACCTTCTCGTAGATCTTGTTCAAAGCGCTTTCCTGGTCGAACTGAATGACCACCTTGTCCCACTTGAGGTCCTTGATCCAGCTCGTGAGCGCCTTGCTCGCGTAGTCCACGCTGGCTTTGGATGGCAACACCAATGCAAAAGGATACTGGCTGTCCTTGCAAATGGCTGTCAACACGGTCACCAACCCAGCCTTCTTCTTCTCGCTTTCTTCTTTGCTCACTTCTGTTCCCTCCTTGGAGAAAAACATGTAGTCTGAGTAGATGATGTGCTCTTTTGGATCTTCCTTGATTCTCCGATGCTGCTTGCTCTTTCCTTGCCCCATCACACAAACAGGGCACCAACTCTCAAAGTTGGCGTGGTGAAGATTGTGCTCCTCCACCTCTGCAGCTGTCGGTTCCTTCGGTGCCTTAATCGCCTTGGCTTTCTTGTCGTCGTCTCCTTCGTCTACCGCCAGGCGCTCATCAGCATCCTCCTCGTCCTCGACGATCTGCTCGTGAGCTTCCTCTCCTCCAAGCACTTCTTCCTCGTAGGCCTCGTCGAGACCTCGCATCCACTCATCCTCGTGACTCGGCTGCTCTTCTTCAGCAGCTGGCTCATCAAACCTCTCAGGCTTTAGCCTGAACCAGGTCTCTCCAAGCCATGAGTGCTTCATCTCTCTCATAGCATACCGCTTGTCTTCCCACATGCTGCGGTCCTCTTTCTGTGAGCCGTCTTCTTCGAAGATCATCTTCGCGAGCCTTCCGCTCTCAATCCTCTCCAACGGCACTGGAAGGTCCTTGACCTTTGGAGCGAAAAGTCGCTTCCTCGGATTGTTGTGCTCTCTAATGAGGTACTCAACCCCATCTTTCACCTCTCTCTTCCACCTGTCGGGCTCCTTAGGCCCAAGGTCCACTTCATCGCCAATTGGGGCTATGCGCCCACGAACTGGTCCTGGACCTTCGGTCTTGTCCATCACCTTGAGATACCACCTCTTGCCATGAAGCTCAAGTGGTACGGTGTCACCCGTCTTCGTCTCTAGGTAACACCCTCCTGGACTGAAAACTACCTTGTGTCCCTTAGCTACCAAGCTGTGAACTGAAACGAGGCTTTCAGCGGCATCTGTCACAGTCATCTCGACCGAACCACTGGTCCGACCAAACATGACCTGCGGATACTGCTTGCCGTACACTTTCAAAGGAGTTCCTTGCACACTAACAACGGCTTAGCTTTGGAGCTGTCGATGTCCGCATTGAAATCACCAAACTTGGCAACACTCTCACACGCTCCGGAGTCTACAAGAAGATGCCTGCACCCTAGCTGCTCCGGCCCAATCGCCGAAACTGTGCTGTCACCGACAGTGAAAATCACATCTTCATCACTCCACTTAGCAATGCGTTGTGCACCCTCAAACACAGACCCCACTGCCGTGCTGCTGCCGCTCGCTCCGTCCTTGGCTCCACTCGAACCACCGGTTCCACCAGTGTCAGTAGCAGCCTCGGTGTCGACTGCTCCGACCTTCCACCAGCAATCAGCGGCAATGTGTCCATGCCTGTGGCATATGTGGCACTGCTTGCCTGCATGCGGATTGTTGTTCTTTCCTTTTCCGTTGTTGGGTTTTCCTTTTCCTCCTTTGTTGTTTGCTCCTTTCCCTTTTCCGTCCTTTCCTTTCTTTCCTTCCTTTCCTTTGTCTCCTGACTTGTTGTCCCAGTTACCTTTTCCGTTCCACTTGTCTTTGTTGCTCCAGTTGTCTTTGCCTTTGTTGTTGTTCCAGCTGTCCTTTCCTTTTCCTTCCTTCCTGTCACCTTTTCCTTTTCCTTTGTCTCCTTTGACACCTCCAATGTCCATTGGTCGCAAACCTCCATCATCAGGTTGATCTCTGTTCTTGTTTGCTGCCTTGGTCAAACCAAACTGTGAACCTTGAGGCCTATTCCAAAGGTTTCTGTTGATCAGATACTGCTCGATGCACTCACGAATCTTGCCATAACTGTCCAGCGCATCACTGTGCATGAAAATGCTTTGCTGCAGCTCCTTCGGCGCAACATGTGCCAAGATCGACACCTTCTCATCTTCGGAGAAAGTGGCCTTGTAGGTACGCTCGAACTCCCGGAGCTCAGCTTCCCACTGATGGAGCGCCGTGCTCCACTGGGAGATGTCACTGGGAAAACTGGGGTTCGACAAGTGCCTTCGCCAGACCCACGCCTTGGTTCGATGAGCTGGTTCGCTCAGGAGAACCAGTCTTCTCCAAACCTCGAACCCATTTGCATCATGCAACCCCTGGCCTATAACGTTCATAGTAGGTTCCGGGCAGTACTGTATGAGGAAAGTGTACATAGCCTTAGCCAACCGACTCTCCTCAGAGGTGAACTTAGACTCATCCACTGGCTCCTTCAGCTTTCCATACCGTTCCAAAAGTGGTCTGCCACGCGGTCTGAGGCCACGCGGCTGCCTGCGACCAGCCCTGCTCTTGCTGGCCTTGTCCAGACCAGTCCTCCCACTGGCCAGGCGGGTGGCTTTGCCCACCAGTGCTGCTGCTCGCAGCCTCGCCGCCTCCTCGCCACAAAGCCCACCGAGGAAGCTCGGCTCTCGTAGGCTAAGGAGCCAGACTCAAGGCTTCCAGCCCGAGCCTTGGCCCTTGGTGGCTCTGCTGGCTCCGGTGGCGCCCTCTGGTGCCTCTTCGCCTCTGCTCTGCGCTCGTCCTTTCGGAGAAGTGCGGCCACCCCGTTTGGGTCCTCCGAGTCTGTGCTCGCAGCCTCTGACTCCTCACTAAGCCAGTCGGAGGTGTTCCCTTCTTCCTTGACCTCCTCAGGCTCTTCTTTGGCCTTCTTCTCCTCCTGTTCTTCCTCGTCGCTGGAGGTGAAGACGGTAGTCGGCGGATGCGTCGCGGTGCGACCTGCCACAGACTCAGCTGGCTCAGTCCAGCTCCACTCTGTTGGCGGTATCACCCGCGAAGCTTGTCTCGCCTCGAAGGTTTCACCCTCACTTCCTCCAGCTTAAGAACTTTTCCGGGTAACTGGTGTTCCCAGCATAACTGGTGTTCCTGGGTTTTGGTTGGCTACGCCTGCTACTATACAGCTGCTTGTTTTGGGCTGATTGCTATGATAGATGGTTGTTTGGGGCTCCGCTACCAATTGCTATTTGGGCTCCGCTACCAACACACCCCTCACACCGCTTAGACTCACTGTGCGCCGGTAGATGAGACGATCGTCAAACTGTTGTCGCAAGTGACTGTAGTGTAAAATTGGGCCACATTGCGAGAGTAAAAATGGGCTCCAGCTTGAACCGTCTTGGTGCGCCTCACAATCTGTTCAGTCGACCCTAGCACTGAAAGTACACACTGCCGCCACACGATCGTCAAGATGAGTGTTGGCACAACTGACTATCAAGAGTCGTTTGAAAAATAATACGAATATAACAAGAAAAAGAATAAGACTAAGACTGAGAAATGATAATGAGAACGGGAATGAGAATGGTAATAAGAAGAAGCAAAATGAAAATGAAAGAAAAACGATAACAAGAATAAGAATTGAGATGAAGAATACGAATAGGAATGCGGATAAAAGTAAGACAAGAATACAGTACATCAAAGTAAGAGTAAGAAACAAGCAGAATTAGAATGATACTGCGAATAAAGATAAGGGTAATAATAAGATATATAGAATGAGAAGAATAATCAACATGAAGATTGTAATACGACGCATACTATGAGCAAGAAGAAGAAGAATCATAATAAACAGAATATATAATCACATTCGGGTTGTGATTTGGCAGTGGGCAGTTTGATGCGCCATAATTTTGCTTTCCTTCAGCATAGATTCACATGTCATATTCATTGGATTTTAGCAGTTTGCGTCGAGTCTGAGTCTGTCTGTCTGTTTGTCTGTCACTGTGTGTCTGATGTGAAAGAGCCGTTTGCGTCGAATCCGTCCGAAATCAGACAGAGCGGTTTGTGTTGAATCCCTCCGATGCGAGAGGCGTTTGCGTTGAATCCGTCCGACGCGAGAGGCGTTTGCGTTGAATCCGTGCGACGCGAGAGGCATTTGCGTTGAATCCGTCCGACGCGCGAGGCGTTTGCGTTGAATCCGTCCGACGCGACAGGCGTTTGCGTCGAATCCTTCTAACGTCGGTTGGCCAAAGCCCAATCTGCGTTGAATCACAGGTAGGATTCGACTCAAATTAGGGGCTTCGGCGAGAGAGCCGATTTGTGATGAATCCCAGGTGGGATTCAACTCAAACTGGGCCTCTGGGCCAGGTTTCACTATTCGTGTAAAATTTCAGGGGTAGTGCAACCTGGCCCAGAGGCCCAGTTTGAGTTGAATCCCACCTGGGATTCATCACAAATCGGCTCTCTCGCCGAAGCCCCTAATTTGAGTCGAATCCTACCTGTGATTCAACGCAAATTGGGCTTTAGCCAACCGACGTTAGACGGATTCCACGCAAACGCCTCTCGCGTCGGACGGATTCAACGCAAACGCCTCTCGCATCGGACGGATTCAATGCAAATTTTTTCGCGTCGGACAGACAGATTCAACGCAAACGCCTCTCGCGTCGGACGGATTCAACGCAAACGCCTGTCGCGTCGGACGGATTCAACGCAAACGCCTGTCGCGTCGGACGGATTCAACGCAAATGCCTCTCGCGTCGGACGGATTCAACGCAAACGCCTCTCGCATCGGAGGGATTCAACACAAACCGCTCTGTCTGACTTCGGACGGATTCGACGCAAACGGCTCTTTCACATCAGACACACAATGACAGACAAACAGACAGACAGACTCAGACTCGACGCAAACTGCTAAAATCCAATGAATATGACATGTGAATCTATGCTGAAGGAAAGCAAAATTATGGCGCATCAAACTGCCCACTGCCAAATCACAACCCGAATGTGATTATATATTCTGTTTATTATGATTCTTCTTCTTCTTGCTCATAGTATGCGTCGTATTACAATCTTCATGTTGATTATTCTTCTCATTCTATATATCTTATTATTACCCTTATCTTTATTCGCAGTATTATTCTAATTCTGCTTGTTTCTTGCTCTTACTTTGATGTACTGCATTCTTGTCTTACTTTTATCCGCATTCCTATTCGTATTCTTCATTTCAATTCTTATTCTTGTTATCGTTTTTCTTTTATGTTCATTTTGCTTCTTCTCATTACCATTCTCATTCCCGTTCTCATTATCATTTCTCAGTCTTAGTCTTATTCTTTTTCTTGTTATATTCGTATTATTTTTCAAACGACTCTTGATAGCCAGTTGTGCCAACACTCATCTTGACGATCGTGTGGCGGCAGTGAGTACTTTCAGTGCTAGGGTCGACTGAACAGATTGTGAGGCGCACCAAGACGGTTCAAGCTGGAGCCCATTTTTACTCTCGCAGTGTGGCCCAAGTTTACACTACAGTCACTTGCGACAACAGTTTGACGATCGTCTCATCTACCGGCACACAGTGAGTCTAAGCGGTGTGAGGGGTGTGTTGGTAGCGGAGCCCAAATAGCAATTGGTAGCGGAGCCCCAAACAACCATCTATCATAGCAATCAGCCCAAAACAAGCAGCTGTATAGTAGCAGGCGTAGCCAACCAAAACCCAGGAACACCAGTTATGCTGGGAACACCAGTTACCGGGAAAAGTCTGCACCAGAAGAACTCCCGGAAGCGGCCCTTCTTCTCGTCCGCGCCAGGCGCCCAAGCCCTTCCGAAATCCTCTTGCCAGCTACCTTTCTGAGGTAGCTCTGCCTAGCCGACCTTCCTGGGTTCTCGGCTGAGATGGCCGATAAACCTGGGTACTCCCTCCTGAGTCGGCTCCAGGTCGCGTCCTTTTCCACCGACGGTAGTTCGTCTGGAACCCACGCGTCTTCTTCCAACCACTCGCTGTACCCGAGGCCTTGTCCCTCCTGAGGGCGACTCTGCAAGCGCAAGGCGTCCTCTACGGTCACGTCCTCGACCTCTGGCGCCTGCTGCGCAGTCCTTTCGGACTCCTCGTCGCCTCTCTGGAGAGCTCGCTCAGCTCGCCGAGCAAACCCCCTGAGGATTCGCTTCTCCTTGGCCTGCTCGCTCCTCACTCTTCGACCCGGGGGTCCCTCTGAAGCCGGCCCTCGGCTTCCGGACGACTCTGCGCCCTTGGCCTGACCTTTTCTGTTTTCCTTTCTTGCCTTTGCCGCCTTTTCCCGTCTTTACGGGTCGCTGTGGTCGCTCCAAGCGCGACTCACCACTTGCCCCACTTATTCATTGAGGGTTACGGTGGGGTTCCCTCACACCCGGCAGAGCAACCGTACGGGCTGCTTGCGGTGTCACCCGCCGCCGCTACAAGCGCGACTGACGGTGTCAATCACCCGTCCGGAGCTTTCCCTAGTAGGGAACCAGCTCCGCTACCATGCGAAACGGGCGGAGTGCTAACTTTTCCTGCTGCTTAGCTTGTACCAACAGGGCTTCGGTAGTGTACTAGCTATACAACTGTTCAAGTACACACTACACACGAGAACTACAGGTAAGGCTCGAGAATTTCTCGCATTTATAGGGTTTTGGGTTCAGGGTTGGAGGACTTCAAGGCTTAAGGCTTTAGGCCGTACAGTGTTGGGGTTCAGGCTGCAGGGATTAGTGTTTTCAGGCCACTCAAAAGAGCCCCTAATGACACACAAAAACACTGCAATGCTCCAACTCCTTACAGCCTCACTATCGAGCGTCGACTAGTGTTATCCTGCTGAGAGAATCAACTTGTGGCATTTAACGACCCTTTAGGTAGTGAGGCTTCAGGCCGTCCTTGGGGCGAAAACCAAGTTAGTAGTGATAACAACAGTCATACTGACAATGTATGTGTATACATGTCTATCATGTGTGTATATATATATATATACATATGTATGTATGTATACAGGTGTTTATATAGCTGTGTATATATGTATACATATTGATATCTGTGTCGTCCGTCTGTCCTTACTGCCTTTAGTGAACTTCGGCGAACTCTACGGCTGCTGTGATTCCTTTCGCTGCAAGCATGAGAAGACTATATGCTACTGAATTTGTAAACCACCATCTTTGCTACGAGTAAGAATATCTTCCATTAGACTATATTCTACAGAATTTGTGAACCACCAAATACATGCACCCCGTAGATTCGCAGCATCTGGCTCTAAGTTTTGCGTTTTGCTTTCTCGTCTTCTTACTACTATTGTTGTTGGTTTTATCTTTGCTACGATTAAGAATATCATCCATTACGATAGCCACAAGTATTTGTAATATAATGATAATACCATGTTTACATCTTTGTGATTGGCGTGGGGCGAGGGGGTATCGGGTGTTCAGTGTGACACGGCACAGGCGTTCTGCGGATTTGGGAGCACAGGGTGCTTTCGGGGAGACCTTCGGCAAAGAAGGCGTGCACAGTCACTGTACCTCACTGGTCTGATAAGCTGGAGTATGCAGAATGATGGCCTTTTCATAGATGTTGGGCAAGTATTTCACTACCTACTTTTGGGGGTGTAAGCAGTTACTGGTAGCATCTCCTTCTAGTTCATGCGTAACTCTAGAAACTGTAAAATACAACCTACCCCAAGGCCTTATTCGAATTGCTAAGGCCCATACCATGGTGGCTTTGGAGTATAAAGGCGAAAAGGACCCCTGCCATAGGGTTTGTAGTAGCCCCCCTTATCTTCTGAAAGCACACCAAATAGAATCTCTGAACCCAGAGCCACAGCGGCCTAATAGCATGTTGGGGATTCCTTAATATGGGTATAGTATAATGGGCCCCAAAACCCTTTCTAATTATTAAGGCCGCTATATTAAGCCCTCTCCCTGAAGGATAGGGATGCCGCTGTTGGCTCCGATGGCTCTACGGCTCGCGAGGCAGCTGGCCGGCTTGAGCAGATAAGCATGCGGCCGGCGAGTGCTGCGGTTGCGGAGATGTACCTGCGGGTGTGCTGCCATGACATTTTTCATGCGGCTGACCACAAATTACGACGTCCTTGCCTGGCTGCACAAACGCCTAAAGATGAGGTGCAGATGCTGCCAAACCTTCCCCAAGGTGGATTGACCGGACTGCGACTCATGATTTCCGCAGCCTTGGGTCGGAAGTGTTGTCAGCAGCTTTTTGCTGCGCCGACCATGATGCAGGCCGACAGGGCTGAGTCCGCCTCTGGCGGACTGAAACTTGCCTGGAAGTTCGGGGGCATGAAGTTAGCTTGCAAGAAACTTGAAACTCCTGTAGAAACCCCAGAGCCACCAGGGAAAGCGGATTCTAGGAAACACTGAGCAAGCCATGCAAATCAATCGAGTTCCTCGCAGGTGTCGTCTGATCTCGACAGGCCGGGACCCTGGCAAGTTTTCGTGTCGTCTATTCCCGGCTCAAGGCCCGACAGCAGCAAGTCCATCTTGCGACTCAACTTCTCCACTGTTCTTTGCAGTTTGGCGAGATCAAAGTTGCGCGCAGGTCCTTTCAACTGCGACATCCCTGCCTCGAACTCGTCAATGGAAATCTCGAGGTCCCCATCATCGAGCATTTCGAACAGGGCAACGACATCTAGAGTCTGCACATCAAGCTGGAAAAGGCATTCCTGGAGTTCTTGGCTCTCAAGAATGCCTGTCAGCTCTACTAGACTTATCCGGCCATTGCCGGAAACGTCAAGCTTGTGAAACAGCTCTATCAATGACCGGCGGCAGTCTTCTTGGACATCAAGCTTCTTCCTGGGCTTTTGATGCCATGCGGACGCCCTGACCCGTAAACACTTCATCACTTCACCCCATAAAATAGCCTCCGCCCTCCCTCATAATAGATGACTGTCACACCCACAACATCAGAAATGCCTGCTAGGCAACTAGTCGGGTGGTGGGCTGTTGAAGAAAGAGACTACAGGCAAGGTTGTACCAGGCATTGCAAATCAAGTTGGAGTTAGGTATTTCCTCGCGGCGGCGTATGCTACTAGGGAGAAGCCGTTACAGACCACAAGACGTAAGAAATGATGCAGAACATCTTTACGTCATCGCCTAGTTGCTTGGTTTCAGCTGCAGCTTCCTCGCGAACGTTCGCCATAACAATGTTCACGAACACTGCCGAAACTACTTGAAGCAAGGCGAAGCCAGCCACGAACCAGTATGTGATCAGCGGAATGCTATACCAGTAGCTGTGTTTCTCTCCAAGCACCAAGGTCATTTCAGTCCAGTCGATCAAGCATGAGAACATCTGGATCGTACTTCGCGCAAACGTCCCAAAAAAAGCGGCAACCAACTGTCTGTCCTCTAAATAAACCTGATCGTCCAGCCAGAAATCAAAGAGAGAGGAGGATATAAGTGCCCCTGAGCAGGTTGTGAGGACTACCAGAAGCAAGCCAGCCCAGCAAAGAAGTCTGAAACCAGAAGCTGTGCCCTTGATTAGCATCTGCAAAGATGCCAACGATTGTACTTTCTCGCTCCTCAGCAGATGCCTGATCGGCCGCGCCAGTTTTGCAAATCGCACCATGCGTAAAACAACGTGGCTGACGAAGAGCGTGCCTGCCGGCTGCAGTTCAAGCCACGCGCTGCAAATCACGAAGATATCCACCCACACAAGCCATGATTTTAGAGCCGCGCATTTGGCACGACTGACTACCACACGCAAAAGGCCCTCCAAAGTCAGCGACACTGCAAAAAAACATCTGCAAGCAAGGAAGACAGGGTCGTGCCAATCTCGCCGCGGATCCTCGTCATAGCCCGGAAAATGAATTCGATAAAGGATGTAGGCCAAGTCGGTGTCCATCTGCATGAACAAGAAGATGAGGTTCAACCCCAGGATCACGACGCTGCCTGTCTCAAACCGCCAGGAGGCATCCTCGATCCAGTTCGTCGGCATCTTGCTAACTTTGTCGGTCTGAGGGTGCTGCTTCCGAGCATCTGGTTCGCTGCAGGCACTGCGGCCACTTCCCCGCACGCCAGACTTCGTGCTGTGCTTGTGCTCGTGTTGCCTCGCAAGGAAGGTGTCCGTAGCAGTCGACAGAACGGGACCGGGACCCTGGCAAGTTTTCGTGTCGTCTATTCGCGGCTCAAGGCCCGACAGCAGCAAGTCCATCTTGCGACTCAACTTCTCCACTGTTCTTTGCAGTTTGGCGAGATCAAAGTTGCGCGCAGGTCCTTTCAACTGCGACATCCCTGCCTCGAACTCGTCAATGGAAATCTCGAGGTCCCCATCATCGAGCATTTCGAACAGGGCAACGACATCTAGAGTCTGCACATCAAGCTGGAAAAGGCATTCCTGGAGTTCTTGGCTCTCAAGAATGCCTGTCAGCTCTACTAGACTTATCCGGCCATTGCCGGAAACGTCAAGCTTGTGAAACAGCTCTATCAATGACCGGCGGCAGTCTTCTTGGACATCAAGCTTCTTCCTGGGCTTTTGATGCCATGCGGACGCCCTGACCCGTAAACACTTCATCACTTCACCCCATAAAATAGCCTCCGCCCTCCCTCATAGTAGATGACTGTCACACCCAAAAAATCAGAAATGCCTGCTAGGCAACTAGTCGGGTGGTGGGCTGTTGAAGAAAGAGACTACAGGCAAGGTTGTACCAGGCATTGCAAATCAAGTTGGAGTTAGGTATTTCCTCGGGGCGGCGTATGCTACTAGGGAGAAGCCGTTACAGACCACAAGACGTAAGAAATGATGCAGAACATCTTTACGTCATCGCCCAGTTGCTTGGTTTCAGCTGCAGCTTCCTCGCGAACGTTCGCCATAACAATGTTCACGAACACTGCCGAAACTACTTGAAGCAAGGCGAAGCCAGCCACGAACCAGTATGTGATCAGCGGAAGGCTATACCAGTAGCTGTGTTTGGCTCCAAGCACCAAGGTCATTTCAGTCCAGTCAAGCAAGCATGAGAGCATACTGATCGCACTTTGTGCAGTCGTCCCAAAGCTCTCGGCAACCTTATATCTGTCCTCTAAATAAACCTGATCGTCCAGCCAGAAATCAAAGAGAGAGTAGGATATGAGCGCCCCTGAGCAGGTTGCTAGGACTAGCAGAAGCAAGCCAGCCCAGCAAAGAAGTCTGAAACCAGAAGCTGTGCCCTTGATTAGCATCTGCAAAGATGCCAACGATTGTACTTTCTCGCTCCTCAGCAGATGCCTGATCGGCCGCGCCAGTTTTGCAAATCGCACCATGCGTAAAACAACGTGGCTGACGAAGAGTGTGCCTGCCGGCTGCAGTTCAAGCCATGCGCTGCAAATCACGAAGATATCCACCCACACAAGCCATGATTTTAGAGCCGCGCATTTGGCACGACTGACTACCACACGCAAAAGGCCCTCCAAAGTCAGCGACACTGCAAAGAACCATCTGCAAGCAAGGAAGACAGGGTCGTGCCAATCTCGCCGCGGATCCTCGTCATAGCCCGGAAAATGAATTCGATAAAGGATGTAGGCCAAGTCGGTGTCCATCTGCATGAACAAGAAGATGAGGTTCAACCCCAGGATCACGACGCTGCCTGTCTCAAACCGCCAGGAGGCATCCTCGATCCAGTTCGTCGGCATCTTGCTAACTTTGTCGGTCTGAGGGTGCTGCTTCCGAGCATCTGGTTCGCTGCAGGCACTGCGGCCACTTCCCCGCACGCCAGACTTCGCGCTGTGCTTGGGCTCATGTTGCTTTGCAAGGAGCCCTCCTTCAGGCTGCGAGAAGGCGCTCTCCTTCTGAAACTTGGGTACTTGGGTGCGGGGAGTTGAGATTTCCTCTTCGTGCCGAACCGCACCTGGTAAGCTCATCGCCTTGCTTCTCGCGCGGGGGCTGAAATCAGCTTGCAAGAATGTTAGGGGGTTAGGGCTTTCGGATTCAATCGGGCTAGGGACCAGTACTTAGTGACCGTGATTGGGCTACTGTAATTAGCTCGGCATGTCGTATTTATAAACTCGGCTTCCCTACTATAGCAACTTGCTTTGCTTTACAATCCCCTAACAAGAACCCAGTCACGGATCACCACCGGGCACTCCAAGCCGATGCATGAGGCGGAGAAGAGCCGGGAGCTCCATGGAAAAGGCTCGAGCCGCCACTGCGTATGTCGCCTCTGGGAGAAGCTTCAACTTTCGATTCAAGAGTGTTTCTACAGAGGGACGACAATAAGGGGATGATAGCGGCTCCTATACTGGATTATGTAGTCATAATATTGAGAAATACCAAATTCGGATGTTCTGCGTTGAAGCCTGCAGGGGGTATTGCGCCGGGGCCGGTACAAAAGGCTTGTAGCTTCCGTTTAATTGAAGACTGAACTAATATGGGGTCCTATTCAATTTTAATGGTTTGGGGGGGAATATAATGAAGTTGTGGCTATATCACGAATTCCAGTGGTGCATACTCCAGCTTTTACAGCAGGGCTGAGCTTCAATAGCTTCACCTCCGAAACTTCCAGTGATCTTGCTAGGCAGCATGAACTGAGCACATGTGCATGACGATACTGCAGGACTCCTCTAGAAAGTAGGAAATCTAGTGGTGAGCTCTGGAAGACCTGTCGAGCACTGGATGTTCGTTGACGAAAGCTCGGTATTTTGGTGTCACTTAGCTTGTTGGTCAGCGCGACGCAGTTCCGCGTGAGCAACAAGAGACCCTTAAACTCCGTAGTCAACATGACGGTCATCGCTCTCTTGCCAGGCCGTATGAGAATCTACACGACAGATCGAGGATGTTACTGCGACTGCTGCAATAATCTCCAAACGTGTTGGCCACAGTTGCAGTGCAAAATTCCCCTAAAACTTATGAAGGGAGGCTTCCCGATAACCTTAATTTTGACCCCTAGATGCTCAGCAGTACCCGAACATCCCCACACACTGCAGTCTCCCGTTTGTCTGGGGAGCGCAATCCCTAGATCCCTCCCTATGCAATCCTTTGCACTTAATGTTCTCACAGAGACGCTCACTTGATATGTTGCAGTTGCTAGGGTGGTTTGAAGCTGCGTGGAATCTGCGGGGAATTTCCTGACTCAGTCTGCCCCAGAATCGAGGAAACCCGGAGCCCGTGTTGCTCAATAATACGCACCAATCAATCAATCAATCAATCAATCAGTCAGTCAGTCAGTCAGTGAGTCAGTCAGTCAGTCAGTCAGTCAGTCAGTCACTCAGTCACTCAGTCAATCAACCAATCAATCAATCAATCAGTCAGTCATTCAGTCAGTCAGTCAGTCAGTCAATCAATCAACCAATCAAACAATCAATCAATCAATCAATCAACCAACCAACCAACCAAGCAAGCAAGCAATCAACCAATCAATCAATCAATCAATCAATCAATCTATATATATATATATATATATAGGCACTAGCACTGTACTACTGTGAGGAAGTGTCCTTAAGATCCTTAAGCCTTAAAGCCAGATTCTTGCCAAGCCCTAAACTGCTGCGCTGAAACCCAAAGACCCATACTAGCTTAACCAAACTACCCTGTCAAAGACACGTCCAGCAGATTTTCTCCAGGCTTTCAGAGCGTCGGAATCTGAGCTCAGTCCTCGACAGGTTCGTGGGGTTCAGGGCTTGAAATTCGGGTTCAGGATTTAGGAGTTTGGGGTGGTTTGGAGCTCAGCTTTGAAAGGTTTTGTGTCCAGTGACGTTTGGTTGTGGTTTAGGCTTAGTTTTCAAGGGTTTGCCGATTAGGTTTGCTTATAGGCCTCCAGCAGCAGAACTTTGCTATTGGCTGTGAGAAACTCCTTTACTAGCTGCGGTGGCATCGGAATAATTAGTAGGAGGCGCAGGAAGCTTGGATCTTGGGTTTGCTTATGCACAAAAGCACAATGTCAGGGATCCAGTTGCGGCTTCAGAACTTAACTGTAACCCTGGCCAAACCCTGAATGAAAAAGAGTCCACTGTAAGTTCTCTTGCAGAGACTTTGGGAGCTCGTCCCATCTCAGCCGGGGATGCCAGGAAGTCATGGAGCCATGTACCCGTACTGTATATCTAATTTCCTTAAAGCCTTAATTTGTCCCAATGGAAGCAAAATGAACACTTTTGGGTAACGTGACCCTTAGGGTAGTATGAAATGGAGCGAAAGGCCTCAGCTAGCCAGGGACGACAGGCCCATGCCCGGATAGACCTGCAAATCGCCAAAGCTACGCCTCAGAACCACAAACCCCTGCGCGCTCCCAATGTAGCTGCCTATTCAATTGGATTAAGGTTTGTTGTTGTTAAACATTCTGTCTGCATTGGTTTAAACTCCTAAACACCAACCCCTTAAACCCTAAAGCTCTAAACTCATTTATTCGACCACACCAGATTCAACCGACAGAAGTTACCAGGACTGGGATCTGCACCGATGAGCTGGAACCTCAGGGCCTGGGAGGCAGGTGTACTTCGAGGGTTCGGGCTTTTAGGGCTTTAGGGTTATGGGGTCAGGGTTTGAGGCTTAGGGCGTAGAGTTTTGAGCTCAAGTTAGTCATGACGAGCCGGAGCAAGGATTGCGTAACCCTACATCAGTACCGATGATCTGAGGACTGCCGGATTTGCAGATGGAGCGCCGTGTAAGAACCAGTCTGTTAGGCATCTATGCCTCTTACGTCCCTAGAACAAGTCTCCTCAAGACCCTCTTTATAAGCTCCATACATACGATTCCTAGCTAGGTGCCAGCTACCCTTGACGAGCACAGGAAACCCAGCAGCGGAGCCTGGAGTCCTTCCTCTCTACAGTACGACTCATATGCCCCGGCCCTCACCCCCTAACTCTAAGCCCGAAACCCTAAACCCTGAACCTTAAACTGCACCCTGAATCCTAAACCCGAATTTTCTTGCTGTTTAAAGGCCTGCAGCAGCTCCTGCTGCGCTTGAAAGGGCGAGAAGGCGAATTTGCCTCCTCAGACTGTAGCTGGATGTAAGGTGTATACCCGCAAGGCTGTCGAGGGTCTAGGGATTGCGGGTTGGCGGGCCTTAGTGCTTTTAGCAACAATTGAGATCCTTTTTTGAGGGTCGCTATGATAGGGATCATGTTTAGGCACGCCATCAGGGCCACATAGGAGATCCTTTTTTTGGAACTCCCACTCGGCATACCGGGATTGAAGTTGGTTTGTAGAGTACTTGGAGGTTCAGGGTAGTTACAAGTAGGGTTACTACACTTATAACCCACTTAGGGGACTTATAACCCTGTTAATAACTAACCCTGAACCTCCATAAGTTCTATAGGCATATGATGAAATTAATACGCAGGTGTAGACTAGAGTTGCCTCCCCAAGCTTTGCAGTGTCTTCGAGTCGCATGCTTCCCAACTCGGGTCTCAGGTTCAGGTCTGGGTACACTGCAAGAGTGGAACGCGGCTGCTATCGGGTATAGATGGAGGGAACATACCATGATACAATGATACGTGGAGGTTTTTCAATCAAGTGGCCATGTTGGGTTTCGAGGGAACCCATTCTTCTGCGAAGTGTTCACATGCGGGCTTTCGGGGTGTGTGCCGGCCGTCAACGTTGCTTGCAGCTAGGTGGGTCTGCACTTGAAGTTCATACCATTCCCCAATGCTCTCTTCATTCCTCATGTTACCGAGTTTCGCAACATGTTGTCTAGGAGACAGACGCTCGCAGGCCACAAACTCCGACTTGTAAGAACATGGGAGCGTCACAAAGTCTGCATAGTGCCATCCTACTGAGGGAGTCACCCCGCGGCATTGAAAGAACACGACGACCCTCTAGGTAGTGAGGCTTCAAGCATTCTTTGCGCAAAAACCATACAAACGTAATGACAACCATGCTGATATTATGATACGAACACATGAACCAAGAAATGAATGAACGAATGATGCATGCAACGAAAGCTATATAACATATACATACAGCCACACACACTCACAAACACATACACACACACACACACACACACACACACACACATCGGTGACCTCTCCCCCATTCGAACATGTAAATATGTCTGTCCCTACTGCCTCTACTGCCCTACTGCCCGAGACAACGAAGACTCGCCCTTTCTACTGTCGTAGTCTGAGAACCTGGACCCCAAAAGCATGCATAATACAAGCCGTTTGTAAATGTTGGGCCATTATGTTACCTACATTTTGGGGGCTTAGGTATTTACTGATAGCATCTCCGTGTGGTTTACGACTCTAGAGTATCATCTACGTACCCGACAACGCTATTCCAATTGTTAACGCCCTTCCAATGGTGGCTTCGGAGCGCAGGGGCGCCTTTTCAAGAATCCATGCTACTGGCGCCAATCGTAGCCCCCTTGTTTTCTCAAATCGTTGCAAGTCCAATCCCTAAACCCGAAGCCTGACCATGCAACCTAAACGCTTAATTAACCCAAACCCCTTAGGGTTTAGGGTTTAGTGTAAATCCGAAAACCCAAAACTTTAGCCCGAAAGGGTAGGGATGCTGCCGTTGGCTGGCTCGCGAGGCAGCGGGCCGGCTTGGGCAGATAAACATCCAGCCGGTGGGTGCTGCAATACAAAAAGGGATTTGGGGTTTTGGGTTTGGGGTTTCGGGGTGCTTAACAATTAGAAAAGGAGGGTTTTTTGTGAAAGAGTTGCTACGAGGGCTTGTGCAATGTAGACGTGTCCATTGAGGGCCTGTTTAAAGGGTTCCACAGTGTAGGGTTGAGCCTACACCGTGTTGATTGGCTTGGGTATTTAGGGGTTTTGGGTTCAGTTGGTGTTTAATCTTGTTTCTGGGTATACCTGGACCCTAAGGAACCTACCTTTAGGGCCCTCTAATATGGTTTCTTTATAAGTCCCTAAAAGCGTACATTTCTATAATTGGGGTTAAGGTACGGCTTAGGGGGGGTCTTGGGTATGGGGCCTCAGGGCGCTTGGGTCCCAGAACTTCTGGGCTTCAAGCTGCTTAAGATGACAAGCTTGAAAGCCTCGTGGGAGTTTCCATTTTCTTCAGGGGACCCCAAGATAGTAGCCGAAGTAATAGGATCCTGATGATTCATGATTATTACGATTATAAGGACCCCAAAATCAGGTACCCTTAATTTTCGGAAACTCCCTTGTGGGGATTAACTAAGTTAAGGCAAGAAATCAGGGGTAGGGATCGAGGAGTTAGGAACCATGAACTGAGGACGGAGAGCCCCGCATAGCATAGGGCGGGGTATGAATAACAGCATTCCTGAGAGTCCGCATATCACATCCGTTCAAGCATGGCTAATAACTGCCCCTATTCCAACTCTGATTGCTGAGCTATCGCCCCGCTACGATATGGATCTTGACAGATGCGCGTAAAGCAGACTAAGCTGCGGGTGCCAGTGGGGTCCCTGCCCTGGACCGTTGGTGTTTGGGGCTTACGCTTTGGGGCTGTGTGCCCAACTACAGCTTGGTCGCCCTTACATGTCTTCGCAATGCCTTCTGAGATAGACGGACTCTCAATTCGAGATCCGTTTCAGCGGGGGTTGGCGAGGGGGGGGGGGGCGGGCGGGGAAATGTCCACATAATGTGTATCTACTTACATGTACGTAGACAGGTACTTGCTGCGTATGAAGCCTAAAACTCGTGCACGGTTGGACATGGTCGACCAATGCTTGCGGCGTACTGTTCGACGATGGTGATCGAGGTTTCTCGAGATTCGGGGCTGCAAGTTGAATGGTTTAGATTCATGGCATGTCGTGTGTGTATATAGATAGATAGATAGATAGATAGATAGATAGATAGATAGCACTTTTGCTAATCAGGCAGGTTGCGCGGCTCATGGAAATCGAATTCGATAGCCTGTGGGACGTTGTTCCAAACCAAGATTTCGTTCATCGTGCGAATCAAAACAGGAGTTCTTCCCCGCATTTGGGCCCTTGTTTGGAACAACAGTTTGGCATTCGGCCACGTCTATGGTACGAGCAACCGTGCATCAGCCATCAGCAGGTACGAGAAAGGATACTTCGGCTTTTGTGTGCCTACAAAGTATCTCACATCTCTCGCTGAGCACAGGCTGCCCACATGCAAAGCCAGATCCTCCTAGCAGCTAACCCTTGATAATGAGCGCCTCAGATTCTCCTGACAGCACCTCACACACCTCGAAAGGCGAGCATATCCATGGAAATCGGCGGCCTTCCAACGAAGCATCCATATGCCCCGGAGCCTTAGATTGCAGCACTTGGAGGGTTGGGAGACAGGGTACTTATAAGTCTACTTACTACCTACTTACTAAGTCCCCCGACCCTCCAAGCAGCCTAGGGTCTTCTTGACCTGCCAATTGAACTGCTTGGGGTTTAGGGTTTGGGGTTTAGGCTGAGGGCTTAACGATTTCTTGAACCCTTTGGTCACGGGGGGGTTGTTTAATGTAATGTAGTGGCCCTAATCATCATCATGCTATGCTTGTAATAAGTAAACCCTCCATACTAGTGTTGGTAACTGTTTAGGCCCCTATACTAAATCCTTATAATCGCCTTATAGTAGCCCTTCTAGACCCCTTTTAAAGGCACACTTTGTAGGCCCCCGTAGAAAAAGGGCCCAGCTGAGCAACGAACAACGACCCTCAACTAATAGCCGAGGCGCTTCCCGGCTGTGCTTCCGCCAAAGGCCCTTGCCAAACGATTCCCTTGCGGAGCCTGTGGCAATGTTAGGTTAGGGGTTTAGGGGTTTAGGGTTTAGGATGTTAGAAGATAGAGACTTACACCCTATAAACCCTAAACCCCGAACTAGAGCGCTGATAATTAAAGGAAACCTCGAAGAAGACAGGTACACATGCAGAAGAGGCGGACCTAGAAAAACTGACTGTGGTGGTGCTGTCAGTTGTGCTTCGGGTACAGGTTACGGACTTGCTAGGCGACCTCTAGTTCAAAACCTAAACCGTTGCCCCTACAGCCTGTAAGTCATACGTCCTAGACTCTGTATGTAAGCCCTGTTTTCCTGTAATCCGTACACGTTACATTTACAGGGGCAGCTCCAAACCGAACATCTCCAACATTGACTCAGAAGCCTTTGGCGCCGCAGACCCAATGAGTCCAATCGAGACTTCTGGACCACGCCGGAGGAAAACTCTCTGGGTCCGCAAACCCTAAGGGTCCATGTACTCATATAGTATATACATTGGCCCTAAAGTACTTCCTACATAGGTACATTGGGCCCAAAGTATGCTATATGGGTACATGGACCCTTAGGGAAAGCTGGAAGCCCCGATAACACGCGACAACAGACACCACGTCCCAAGAGTAGGGTAGTTCTCTAGAGTAGGGTAACCTTTCAGGATCCTTTTGTAAGGGTGCCGTACTGTTCGGAGGACCTGAATAGGCACCCCACTTTTGAGAACTACCCAATAGCATAGACTCTGGGACGTCAAGCTACACTTCGAACTCTAGAGCTGCTAAGACGTTAACCTACCACAGCCGCCTGTTTTGTAGAGTCACATCCCGACGGCCCGTATCAGGGTTTATATTGAGGATGAGAACCTGCAAAAAAGTAGGTTGTTGTTGTTCTCGGCTAGACCTTCACCGGGGTCTCCCAAACCGAAACTGCGGCCTGCCAGCAGCTGTAAACGCGCTGGCTGGTAGACTGGCGTTCGGGACGCCGGCTGCCCCCTGGTGGTTGGGAGCCGAGACCCCGAATCATGAACCCTTTTATCGCTAGACCCTCAAACCTCAGAGCATCCCTTCAAACCCGCTCAAAGGACATTATGAACAATGTTAGCAACCCTGTTGAAGCCTCTTAAAGGAACCCTAGCACCTGCATGTAATATCCCGAAAACTAGAAACCAAGCCCTGCCCACAAAATCAGATCTGGGGCGCAGCAGCGTCCGGCTCTCCAGCAAATCCGAAGTGCTGGTTCGATCCGGCAGCATGCATCTTAGCTGCTCAGCAGGGGGGTTCGGGGGGGTGGTCCTTATGGGTGTGTAGGCTGAGGATTTGAGGCTCAGGGCGCTTCGGCAGTTTACGGTCCCGAGCCGCTAAATTTCCAAGCTTGCAGTGATTCTTTGGCGCGGGCACTGTAACCAGCTTTTGAGGACTTGTGTAAGTGTTTTGGGGCCATGGCTACTGCATTGGAGTCACACGGCTTTGGGAACGGCCTTGCGCAGAACCTACAAATGAGCTACAATGGAGACTTTAGGCAAACCCAAAATTCCAACCTCTGGACTCTGAGCCCTAAGCATACCTTCGACCCAAATTGTCAACACCACGCCTCCAACCCCAAACCCGACAGCACAGCAAGCTCTTACCCCACGGTTGTAGATCCACCCAGATTGATGAGTTTGTCTGCCACAAAAAGGAACCCAAAAGCTCAAACCACCTAAGCAGTCAGTCTTGAGCCAGAATACCGGACTTGGGAAGCTTGCAGGTGCAGTCATGGCGGGCGGCATCGGCTGCAAGTTGCGCTGTGCCTTGCATGAAAATCAAGGGCTTGGACCTACAGCCGCCGGACAACTTGAGGACATAAGCTTTTTAATTACAAACTACCTATATACTATAGTCTCCATTGTAGTTCCTTTTTTGGTTACCCAAAAACTCTATTATCGGATCCTAACCGTAAATTGGGTTAACCAGAAAAGGAACTACAATGGAGACTATAGGTAGCAGGGCAGTACCAGAAACAAGCCTACCTAAACCCTAGACGTGGAACCTTGAGCCCAGACTGGACAATCCCCGAAGGGAAAAAGCCGAAAGCATGCTGCACATGCCGAACTCTCAACCCTAAACCCTAAACCCTAAACCGTTCTATCGAAACACCTGAAAGGGTTTAGGGACTCATGGGGTTAGGGCCCCAATTCACAAAGGAAGCCGAGGTTCCGCTGGCGACGTGAGCCTAAGCTGTCCAGCATAAACCCCAAGAGGGGCTCGTGTAGGGTTCTCGGATTTCGGGTTGCGTCTTCTTCTAAAACCCATTTTTTAGGGGTTTAGGATTTGGGATTTGGGTTTAGGGTTCCCATTTATAATAACAAGAAAGACATAAGCCATGAGGCCGTGTAATCCATATTCAAGACTGAACCTACAAACCCCGAACCATCCGCCGGAGCTATTGGCTAAACCCGAACATTATAAGAACCTCTATTTATTGAGGGCCAAGTCTTATAGACAAAAGCCATGAACACCGACCTGCAAATCTCCAAAGCGCTATAAAACCTCAACCCTCTACCCTATAAGAACAAATCCTGAACTACACCCCTAAGCCCTAAAACGCTAAGTGGCGTCTCTACTTGCCCAGTGGACTTGGCAAGTGCCAAGGCAAATGTCGCTTCGTGTCCAGACTGAGGGGCAGCCTCTGAGGGGTTGGTAGGGCATATAGGGGTTTAGGGCTAAGGTCTATAGGGTTGAGCAAGGGGTCTATAAGGGTACTATAACCTTTAAAGGGGTGCTTTACGTAAAGGGAGTCTATAAGGGATCTATAAGGGTACTATAACAAAGGGGCCTTACATGATTAGAATAGGGTCTTGGGGCCTATTATAGTATATTTATCAAAAGGAAGGAACCCCCAAGTATTGGTCATGATTGGGGCCCCTGGAGTAGGGCTTCTAGGTGTTTAGGGTGTAAGGTCTATAGGGTTTAGGGTTCCAAGGCTTGCAGCAAAAAAACAGTTTAGGGATTTAAGAGGACGTGCTGCAGGGCCATGTGCAGGTATATATCGATAGAGTTTTACATGGGCTTCGATATTTTGGGGGTAGCCATATGGTTGGATACAACACTTTGAAAACGGGCTGTGATGATAGACAACTTGATGTGAGTTTTGCAAAGTGTTATCGTCCTTTCATGGAGTTGATAGGGTTTCTTGGGGGTTCATGGGCTTTAGGGTTTGGATCAAGGGGTGATAGTTTTGTGCTTTTGTGCTGGGGTAAGCAACCAGACTTCACCTGAGCACTTGAGGGGTGTGCTTGGGGGGGGCTTCGGATGAGTTTCTGGAGATGGGAAGACTTCAGGGTGGTTTGAGGTTCAGACTTAGCTCTTTCTTTTCAGGCAAAGGGACTGCAAGCATAACACTGTTCACCCTTGACTCTTCCAAAGCTCAATGCAGCCCCTGCTCTTTCATCCTTCACCCCAAACCCTTAACCCTCAACCATCGCCACCGAAGTCTGGGCTATCGCCCGCCTTGCGCTTGGGAGCCCGACGGGGAGTGGCGCTGGCTGAGTTCCCTTGTCCGGAAGTCGCCCTGGTGGCATATCCCTTCGAAGTAGGCAGAGTGGAATCAGAAGATGGACGCGGAGCCAATCGAGAGTCCCCTAAAGATTGTCGCTCATCCAATCCGACCACGTCCTCATTGATCAAGAGGACCGCCAAGCCACTTGCAGATTGCAACTGTATAGACAAGCCCTCTGGAGGCTGACATGATGGGAAGCGCAGGTGTTTCAGCAACTGGCCCTCCGGTGCTGAATAGACAACCAAATGACTCCATGCCCCCAAAGAGCCACTCCGCTGTCCCATCAACCCAGTCGCGCTACTTGCAAGCTGAATGTGTATGGTTCCGCTGCTGCCATCTGGAGTTAGTCGCATTCCTGGGTTATTGTTTCGGAAGTTAGTTCAAGTTACCACAATAGGGATCTATGCTTAATAACAGGGATTCCTTATTATGGTAACTTACATTATATAACTTCCATAGCAAGAGCCCAGATTCCGATGCGAGGAATTCCAAGCAGCTTTGCTTGCAGATCGGGTCCGGACACTCGCGACTGACCTTCGTTGCGATCGGAGCAACACGGGCTTAAATAGACTAAAATTATGGGAGTTTAGGAGGGTTTGGCACCTTCGGATTCTACCAGAAGGAGCAGTGCCGGGAGTTACCAACAGCTTCTATTGCAGCCGTCCGCCCTTCTTTCTCGGACTTCTGGGGACCTTCCCCACCCCAGCAGTGAAGCCCTCGTCTTGGAGCCACACTAAGCCCTACTTGGAGGTTCATGGGTAGATAGAAGTGGGGTGTATATTATAATATGTAGGATATCTATAAATAAATAGAAACGACAATACTCCGAAACTCATCACCCTACTTATCTCTACCGATTAACCTCCAGTAAGCACTCATCCCGCAAAAACAACCTCCCTTGTCAGCACATCATGCACATGTGGTGACATCGCGAAGCCGCTGGTGCCACGGATCTGAACTCCAATACTGATGGACCTACAACATGAACAGTAATAGAACTAGCACGAGGAATCGTGGTAGTAATCGTAATGGTAACCCTAATCCCCATGCTCGATCAATCCAGATTCGAGTCCTCACATCCTAGCGTCCATAGTTTTGCAAAGCCCTGACATCATCAAGAAACCCTAAACCCTAAACCCTAAACCCAAATCCTTGAACCCGAATTCCTGCACGTCAGAAACAAAGTCTCAACAGCATCCCTAAACCCTAAGCCCTCAACCCAAAACCCAGCTCTAAGCCCTCAAGCTTAAACCCAAGGCCCTGAACCCGAACCCGGCCCCACCAAAAATGAGCAGAGTTGCAAGCTTGGGCAATTAGCCGTGGATCGGCTGAAGCAAAGCCTTGGAACGATGCGAAGCCTCCAGGGAATGCTAGCGGTTTAACCCTAAACCCTAAACCCTAAACCCTAAACCCTAAAACCCTAAACCCTAAACCCTAAACCCTAAAATTAGGTTTAATATAGGGGCCTTAAGAGTTGAATGCGGTGTTGGGATTTACTAGACTGTACTGGGCTTTTGAGTAACAGGGGAGAAAAAGTACACACGTTTGCTTCACAATGGCTCCTTTAAGAGAAAAGTGTTAATGCAACGTACTCCAAATTCCAAAGCTCAGTATAGTTAACATAAGGAAGCTCAAGATAGTATTGGTAATTGCTTCAGCCCCCCCCCCCCCTATATTACATTTGGTAACACTGAGGATTGATATGTGGTGGGGTGGAAGTACTCTCGCCTCTCTATACATAGAAGCCCTAAACCTGGAGCATCCCATGTTGTCGGCTCCAGGTGTTGGAATTTAGGGCTACAGGGTGCAGAAGTAGGATACTGAGGACTGTAACTGTCAATGTGTCAGGAGGTCGGTTGCCTTCGTTCTATAAGCAGCAACCGAAACGTCTGGCTCTCTCTCTCTCTCTCTGTCTCTCTCTCTCTCTCTGCCCCTCTCTCTCGCACGTTGTGGGGTGTCAAGCGACGAGATCCCCAAATCCGACATCCTTAAACCCCAACGCCCGCAACATCCAAACTCCGTAACCTCCGTAGAGCCCCGACAGAATCGTGAAAATTGTGTATATAACCCTGAACGAACGCCTACCGACTCAAAGTTTCAAAGGAACGGTGGATGATATAAATCCTGCATTACCCATAGTTTAGGAACCTTAAGGTAATGCAGGATTTATACCATCAACCGATTTACTGAAATCTCCAGGCCTTGCTGGTGTAGCACGACGGCAAGCTTGTCCCCGATGCCCTTCAGCTGCCGCACAGGCATAGTCGTGTCCTCTCTGTCTCTCAGCTGCTGCGTGGCCGATCACTCTGAGGGCTACGCTTTGAAGATTGTAGGTTTGGGCTGTATGACGCTTTTCTAACCCACAAATCCGGAAAGCCTTGCCGTATACCCTTACACCCTGACCTTGAGGCTGAGTCAGTCCGAACCTTTTTTTAGCAAGCATGCGAGGCGCCGGGACCGGACCGCAACCCAAATCCGAAAACACAGCAGAGTTCAATCTTGAGGGCTTCGGGTTGCATAATTTTGAAACCGGTTTAGGGCCGCCAAGACGTAGGCCCTAGAATTTACAGGTCCTAAACCCTATACCCCAAAACCCAAACCCCAAACCCTAAAACCTAAAACCTAAACCCCAAACCCCCAACCCTAAAACCTAAACCCCAAACCCTAAAACCTAAACCCCAAACCCCAAACCCTAAAACCCCAAAACCTAAACCCCAAACCCCAAACCCTAAAACCCCAAAACCTAAACCCCAAACCCCAAACCCTAAAACCCCAAAACCTAAACCCCAAACCCCAAACCCTAAAACCCCAAAACCTAAACCCCAAACCCCAAACCCCAAAACCTAAAACCAAACCTAAACCCCAAACCCTAACCTAAAACCTACCCCAAACAAAACCCTAAACCCCAAACCAAAAACCTACCCCAACCCTAAAACCTAAACCCAAACCCTAAAACCTAAAACTAAACCCAACCCCAAACCTAAACCTAAAACCCAAACCCTAAAAACCTAAACCCAAAACCAAACCCCAACCTAAAACCTAAACCTAAACCCCAAACCCAACCCTAAAACCTAAACCCAAACCCCAAACCCCCAACCCCACCCCAACCCCTAAAACCTAAACCCCCAACCCCAACCCTAAACCCCTAACCCCAAACCCTAAAACCTAACCCCCCCAAACCCTAAACCTAAACCCCAAACCCAAAAAAACCCCAAAACCCAAACCCTAAACCCCAAACCCCAAACCCTAAAACCCCAAAACCTAAACCCCAAACCCCAAACCCTAAAACCCCAAAACCTAAACCCCAAACCCCAAACCCTAAAACCCCAAAACCTAAACCCCAAACCCCAAACCCTAAAACCTAAACCCTAAAACCTAAACCCCAAACCCTAAAACCTAAACCTCAAACCCCAAACCCTAAAACCTAAACCCCGAACCCAGGGCTTCGGGGTTAGGCCGTCCCGGGTCCTCCCAAATCTGCTTCTGAAGGCCTCGGGGCGTCGAGGCACTCGATGGGGGCTATATATATATATATATATATATATATATATATATATTTGAACTATAGTAGGATCCCTAAAATGGTTTAAGGTGAATTCCCTAATTCGTAGTAAAAATGATTAGGGTTCGTTTGGGTTCAGGGTTTCGTGTTTGGGGTTAAGGTTAAGGGTTAAGGGTTTGGGGTTAAGGAGGTTTTAGGGTAGCAAAAATCCAGAGGGGTTAGGGGATTTGGGTTTAGGGTTGGGCACTTGGGGACTGTTCGCTGAGTGCTTGAAGTTCGTAGGAGATCGAAGCTGAACATGTGAACCGTTAAAGGCGTTTTGGGGCTACTTTGACCGTGCAAAGCCTTTGAACGAATCTCACAAGTAAGATCCTCGTAGGCCCGAGACATACCTGGACCCTAAGGAACCTGTCTTTTTAGGGTTCCCTAAGATGATTTCTTTATAGAAGTCCTTCAAACGGTAGGTAACCTGAGGTTAAGGTATAAAATGTCCCAAGAGCCTGGCCAGCAGGGCTCCACCCCTAAACCGAACCCCAGATTTTTGGGAGGATCCAGAAAAATAGGTCCCCTAATTTGGGGCCCTACACTACTAGGGGTACTTTATAGGAGCGGGGTCTACTTTGTGGATCCTCCCGCAGGTCTGAGACCGTGACGCTCAAGGCCAGAATTGTTCATCTTGAGGATTGGGGCCCGTTTTGTGGGTGCCAGGCCGCTATAGAGAAGGACACACTCACACCTAAACATCCCAAAACTCTAAACCCTCAAACCCTAATCCCCTAAACCCTGTAAGAACTAGTACCCTAAACCCTACTTCTTTGTAGGTTCTTACTATAAACCCTAATATGGAATCTCTAGGGACCCTACAAAGAAGTAGGGTTTTGGTAGGTGAAAGTAGTACCCTAAAGCCTAAGCCCTCAAACCGGGAGCCTGCTTGGACCCTTTTAGGCTTCAGGCTGGGTTTAGGGTTTAGGGGTTTAGGGGTTTAGGGTTTAGGGTTTAGGGGTTTAAGGGTTTAGGGTTTAGGGGTTCAAGGGTTTAGGGTTTGTGTTTCAGGTTGCGGGATTAGGCTTTGCAGCTTGCCTTTACCCTGAGGGTGCATGTGCCTTACATACTTTGTACTGATGTTTCAAAAAGCCCCGATAGTTTACTCCCAAAATCCTGCATAAGAGGGAGGGCCACCTTGGTTTAGGTTTAGGGCTTAGGATCGTATACACGAAGCTATGCTACTGATAGGGTCTATCCAAAATTAAAACTATAGTCTCCATTGTAGTTCCTTTTTTGGTTAACCAAAAACTCTATTATAGGATCCTAACCATAAAATTGGTTAACCAGAAAGAGGAACTACAATGGAGACTATAGGTACAAGCTCTTATTCAATTCCATGATCCCTGGCTTCAAGACAGACACCGAGGGGAGGACACTTCCGCAACAGCAGGCAGGCTGCCACCGCAGGCCCTGGCAGCAGCAGAAAAACATATATATATATATATATATACCTTAAGCTGCCCAACCCTCCTTTTTTGTAGGTTCTTATTATAAACCCTGAATTTATAGGGGATCTACAAACAAGTAGGTTTTGGTAGGTTAAGGTATATATATATATACATACACATACATTTTGTCACCTTAAGGGCAAGTCTGCGCAACAAGACCAGACAAAGCAGACCTAACGGCTGTTAGTGATGTTTTGGGTGCCAATCCGGTTTTGAACAGTTTTTGCAAAACAACTGCATCGTTCGCTTTGGCTCCAAGCCTTTACATAAACCCGAAACCCTTAGCCCCAAATCCTAGGCCCTAAACCTGAAACGCTTGGCCCCCAACCCTTTCAATTCCCAAACCTACCCTTCTGCGCCTTGCTTTTGAGCTTCGAAGAATTCGGAAGCCACCTGAAGCAATGGCTCGCAGCGCCGGAACGCCTCGCCGGGTTTTAGGGCTTCAGGGTTTGGAGTTTTGGGGTGTAGGGTTTTGGCGAGAACTTGAACCCCAAAACCCAGAAAATCCTGGCCCCAACACAATAAACGACGTTGTCTAGCTGGTGAGGAGCTTCGGTTTAGGAGTTGAGGGGCAGGGCAGGCCTTCTCAAGAAACTGGATCATGCTATGCGGGGAACCCCCAACCGTGAACACGATGTCAAAACTACGAGCTTCGCAGGGCTGTAAGGCTACGAACCCCTAAACCCCGACAGGCGTAGACCCGCAAACCCTGAACCCCTCAACCCTAAATCCCGTTATGGGACGGGCATTCAGCGCTGGCACGAGCCACGACCTTCCCACCAACTTCCATCACTGCACACCCCAGCAGTCTTAAACCAACATAGAAGTTGTTGTTATACTATGACTATGACTATAACATACCCCCCCCCCCCCAACAAGTTCTCGTCGAATTATTCAGGCCCCCAGATTACCAGCTGTACCCTTCCAAAACCCTTAACGGTCTAAAGGACCGAAACCGAAACCCTAACCTAAACCCTAAAACCTAAACCCTAAAAGCTGAACCCTAAACCCTAACAACTAAACCCTAAACCCTTAAAACTAGACCCTAAACCCTAAAAACTAAACCCTAGACCCTAAACCCTAAAAACTAAACCCTTAACCCTAAACCGCCGAATTCCAACGCCAACCCCTCTCTACATCGGAGGGAAAACGCGCGTCCCATATGGCAGCCCAAAACCTATAAACCCTGCAAGCTCTAATCCTACCCTCTAAATACCCTCTAACCCTGAATCCTAACCCGAGACTAAAACCCTAAACCCTGTATGCCGGATAAACCCTAGACCCTACCCTCTACCCTCTAACCCTGAACCCTAACCCCCTAAACCCTAAACCCTACTGGGAGGATCATGGGACTTAGTAAGTAGGGTTGTAAGTAGGTTATAATCAGGATAACCCCACTTAAGGGACTTATAACCCCAGTTATACCCTACTTACTAAGTCCCATGATCCTCTCTAAGTATAGCCTCTAAATCGCGTGGCCTGGCCCTGCTGCGCTTTCAGCTCCCAGGAAAGCTCCTGTCGCGGAGAGTCCGCGAGGCCCAGCATGAGGAGCACCAGGACCTGGTGGTTTAGAGTTTACCTTAATTAACCCTGATAAACCTACCTTTTTAGGGTTCCTTATTATGATTTCTGTGTATAGTTAAGTCCTTAAAAATGTAGGTTCTTCGGGGTTAAGGTAGGGTTCATGGTTTAGGGTACGGTTTAATGTTCAGGGCTCAGGGCTTAGGGCACGGTTGAATGGTCAGGGTTTAGGGTACGGTTGAATGTCAGGGTTCAGGGTGTAGGGTGCTATATAGGGATCTATGATAGGTCCCACTTTACAGTTGAATCGGGTGCCCTTGTAGGGGTACTACAGGCTCGAAAACACGGTCCGCCTTAAGTGTTGAGGGTTAAGTTAAGTTGTCTTTATACTGTGGCGGGGCTGCAATAGACAATTTTAGTCGCAATTCCACATTGACAATCGCAGCTGCCTTATGTGAAGCCAAAACAAACTCCAACATCTTAAGCCTTAGCCTTATAAGCCCCAAACCCCAAACTTCGTAACACCCTAGAGCCGTCATCCCCTCCTACAAAGCCCTTGACACTTAACATTCTAAGCCCTAACTGGACCCTAACTACTTTTTTAGGGACCCCTAATATGATTTCTTTAATATTAGTCCCTAAAAAGATAGGTTATTTGTGGTTAAGGTAACCCATAACCCATGTAGGGCACCTTTTTGGCCGCCGTGTCGATGGGCCCAGTGAAAGGCCAACCTGGCACAGCAAAGCTGTTGGGTTCTTTGGGTTCACGAGGTTTTATGGTTAAATGCTTATGTAAGATTTAAAGTTTAATAGGGTTTGGGTATTGAGGTTTAGGTTCAAATGGCTCGAGGTATACTGTAGGAGTCCAGAAGAGATTGAAAGTCACAGTGGTAGGACCGCATGAACCTTATAATGAAGACGCCACTTCCAACTTATTGCTTCTAAAGGTTCTTGCTTAAACCATTCGCGTCACACCCTAAACCCGGACCCCAAACGGCCTTTTTTTTCAACAACTCTCACCAGATAAGTCTTCTGAACTACTACCCAAGTCCTAAACCCTGAACCATCCCACACCCTAAGGTGGATAAAGGCGGGTAGGAGTAAGGATCCCTTCTATCAGGACTAGGATTCGTCATTACCATACAAGCCTTCATCCTACCTTGTGAAGTCCGAAACCCAATTCCCAAACCCAAAACCCTAAACCACGAAACCCTGAACTCCAAACCCTAAACCCTAAACCCCAAGCGCCAAAACCCCTAACCTAAACATCCTAAACCCGAATCCCGAAACCCCCAACTCTACCCTAAACCCTAAACCCTAAATACTAAAGGCCCTATAAACCCTAAAACCCTAAACCCCTAAAACCCTAAACCCTAAAGGCCCTAAACCCTAAACCCTAAAAGCCCCGAAAGCGTCTGAGCGCCGGGCGCACCAGGCGGCCCTTGGCGAAGCTCCGCAGCTGCGTCCTCTCGCCCTGGCGAGGACGAAACCTCAGTGTGGAGCTTGGACGGCTACATAAAGGATCATGGGACTTAGTAAGGTTCCTTAAAAGGGCTCCTTAAAGGGATTTATAGGGGTTCCTTAAAAACGATCTAGGGGAGGATCATGGAACTTAGTTAGTAAGGTTATAAGTACCTTAATTGGGGTTATAAGTACAGTTACCCTAATTATAACCCTAGTTACTAAGTCCCATGATCCTTTAAGTAGGGTTTATAGAGGGGCCAATCGGGGATTTTTGCTAACATGTCCCCTTCTGCCTATGGATTTTAAGGATTAGGGCTTTAGGGTGGTTTGGGTATACTACTTACTACTTAGGGGCGGCTATGAGGGTAAACTATGTTTATTAAGCATTCTAGCCCTTAGGCATTCAGCCTAAGGGACCCTGGCCACCCGACAAGACAACAGAAACACTGGACTCGAGGTTTAGGCTTTAGGGGTTTGGGGGCTTAGGGTTTAGGATTTAGGATTTAGGGTTTAGGGGCTCAGGGTTTTAGGGGCTTTAAGGGTTTAGGGGCTTAGGGTTTTGGGAGTAAGATCGCAGACCACAGCGCAACAGACTCGGTTACACAAGTACACATCACAGACCATACGAGACCATCAGGAAACAACTCAATTGCCAAACCGATTGAAACCCAAAAGCCTTCTGAGTGATAAACACCTTTTTCTTTGGAGGGCCTTGATACTGGGATCCCCAGTGCATCCTTTCTCCCATACAGTGCTAAGCCCTTGGACCTTGCATGCTGAATCCACTAACCCTGAAGCCTAGTCCAAACTGTAAGTCCGCACAGCTCGAAATCAAGGCGGCCCCCAAGCCAAAACTCTTACCTACCCCCCCCCCCCCAAGTAGGTAAAGTAATGAATGCCCAACACCTATAACAAACATATTTCTACATAAACGTCGGGGTCCAGGAAGGATTTAGGGCTTTTCGCCATTTGGGGTTACCGGGTTTAGATGGGCTTAGATGGGTTTCGGGCTTTAGGGTTTACTACTGTTGATGATATAAATCCTGCCTTACCTTACGGACCCTAAACTATGGGAATCATGGTATATTCTTTACTATGGGCAATGCAGGATTTATATCATCCTAAACCCTAAACCCCCTATAGATCCCTCAAAGGAATCCCTTAAAGGTACCCTTATAGATCCCTTTAAAGAAACCCTAGGATTTCTATCATCAACCCTACAGTCAAAAATCCTGAGTGCCGGGCTCCTCGAAGTCGGAGGTCGACGCCAGGAGCCACAGAAGCTCCTCGCGCCCAGTTAGTAGGGTTTAGGGTTTAGGGTTTGTTGGGTTTTTTTTTAAATGAGGGTTTAGGGTTGAGGGTTTAGGGTTTAGGGGCTTAGGGTTTAGGGCTTAGGGTTCAAAGGGTCCATTTCTACAGCCATTATGGTATCGACCCTAAGTCCGGAACCCTTCCGCCCTCAACCAAAAACAACATCCTAAAACGCTGTAGAGGCCCCTATAGTAGCCTACCTTGTTATATAACCCTTAGAGTACCCTTACTATAGCATCCCTCAAAGGACCCCTTTACAGGAACTCTTCTCTTTATTAGGGCCCCTAGATTACAGTAGAAGCTCCCCAAAGTAGGTAAAATAATGGCCCAATACCTATAAAAGGCTATTATTCTACATACTTTTGGGGTCCAGGCAGTATACCCAGAGGGTCCAGAGCAAACTGCCATTATGGTATGTTAATGGGCCCCCAAACGACCATCCTACTAATGGTTTGGGGGGCCTAAAATCCATAATAGTAGTATGTATGTCTGTATGTATGCATCTATGTATATATATATATATAGATAGATAGATGGACAGATAGAACCTCTGGGGGGCTTCGAGTTCGGCACTTTGCCTCGGACTTCAGCGCCTTATTTAGGGCTTTAGGGTTTGGAAGGGGTTTGGGCATTGCCTGGAGTCCGCTACAATACAGGCCCTATGGTCGTATTCAAGTTCGGGCATTTAGGGGTTTTAACCTTAGGGATCTAAGGACTCATACATGAAGGCTTTTGGTCCCGAAAACCATACCATGTAAGGCTCTTGGGCTATTTTGATCCCTATAGGGTTTTACTATTTTAACCAAACCCTAAACCCCTAAACCCTAAACCCTTTTTGGGCTACTTTGATCCCTAGGGGAACGCATAGGGCTCTTGGGCTGTTTTGATCCCTACATTAAGCCGATTCAGAGTTTCAGATTCGTGTTAGCTTCTGGCTCAAAGCTCTGATGCTCAAGTCTTCCTTGACCCTGAATAACCTACCTTTTTAGGGCTCCTTATTAAAATTTCCTTATATATAAGTCCTTAAAAAAGTAAGCTATTCCGGGTTAAGGCTAGCTTAAACTACCATATCCTGCAGTTTTTGTAAGGTTCCCCCTCAAGAAGTAGGCTCTTTCGGAGTTTGATACCAGCTTCCTGCGGTGTGCGGCCTTCTGGGAGGTTTGAAGTTTGAGGTGTACTAGGCTTCGAGGATTGAAGCTCATGGGAACTTCATTTCTATACTGAACTTAGAACCCTAGCAACAATTATAATTTATAGCTGTTTCTTAAGGATTATAATAACCAAAAATACAACATTATTTCTAAGTACCCCTAAGTGAAGTTTAAGGTGTATTGGGCTTCGAGGATTGAAGCTCATGGGAATTTTATTTCATGAGTCAGAGGGGAAAGGAGGGACCCTTAATGGGGACCCCTACCCTAAAATGGGCTATATAATGGGTATATCATGGCTAAATTATGGGTATATACCTTGGTCCCTCCTTTTACCCTTTGAATGAGGGAATGGTGGGGAGGCGGTGGCGGTGTCCATCTGGGCAGCAATGGCATGACTCAGATCTATCACTTCCACTGAATAGCCAACAGCCAGTTACCTTTTCACCTAGACCCGAAACCCTATAGGCCCTGTACCCTGTACCTATTGCATCCATTTAGGGATTTTCCTGTAGGCCTGTAGGCCTTAACGATCAGGGTTGCTCCTTCATGTCCTGAGGTGCTCCCGCTGCTTGTAGCTGGTGGAGAGTGCTCACACGCACACCGCAGCGGCACAGGGTCCCACCAAGTGGCGTTGCTTGAAAGCCGGGATGCTGTGCACTTTTGGAGATAAGGCCGGCAGACCCCATCTTCGCTTCCTCTGCCTGGCTCAAGAGCTGCAGAAAGCCTGGGTGCTTCTTAGGGAATTATCGACGATCTCCCAAGGACCCTTTAACAGAGCCCTTATGGCCCCTTAATAGTGGTTATTTGGGTTGGGGTATACTAGGGGGTAGTTGAGGGGTCTGAAACTAAGGATACTAATTATACTGTTCAAAAAAGATCGAAAGTTTCCTCAACAGGAGCTCAGAAGCTGGTTACATCAGGGCCCTGAGGATATGCGAGCGGATGCCCATGCGGAGCTTGGCAGTGAAGCAACGGACAAGCGGCGGCGTAGCGGCGCGGATCCCTGCGGGCCCTCACGGCCAGGAAGGTGCCAGCAAGCCATGTGCAGAGCGCTTCCTGATTTTGTATCGAGCCTGCCACGACTTCACAGAGCAAAGCCTCTGTAAGCCGTTCGGGGAGATTGCTCTCAAGAGGCTGACCTTCCAGCATCTGCTGCCAGCGCGCTGAGAGTCCCTCTTCGGCGAGGATCACTGCGACTCCTTGGTCGTCAAACTGGGGTCTTCCAGCTCGGCCCATAATTTGCAACATCTCCAGCTCGTCGTACTCCTCCCAGCCGCCTTCCTTGTACCTCGGTCCAAGAATCTCATGCATCTTGGCCTCTATACTCCATAGACCCCCACGAAGCTCTCGTGAAACCCTTGTAGAAAACCTGAAGAGGGAACCGAAAAGCGACCTGCCAAGAAACCACATGGATAAAACCCAAAGAAACATGCCACATCGCATTGGCTTCCTCGAATCCGCCAAGCCGGAACATCGCTCAGTTTCAACAGAAACAAGGAGATATTGTTACTACCAAGAAGAACATCACCAAGACTAAGCCTAAGTGTCAAGGAGACTGAGATCAAGATCAGGATTGGTATGCTGTCGAGCTGTCGTTACTCTACAGGCATAATCTTACGAACAGCCTTCCTGACGGCACTGCTGAGATGCGCTGTGGTCCCCTTCACGACGACCAGCCGGGCAGGAAGGTTCACGCCAAGTGCCAGTGTCTGCGTGCAGAATAGCACCTGAGCAGGTGGCAGATCTTCCCAGACCTTCCACAATCCCTTAATTAAGGAATATACCTTAATTCATATTTGGGATCCTATTATAATTTTCTTAAGGTATATTCCTTAATTAAGGGATTTTGGAAGGTCTGGCTACCTTAACCTCAAATAACGTGCCCTTTTAGGGACTTATATAAAGAAATCATATTAGGGGGCCCTAAAAAGGTAGGTTCCTGAGTGTCCAGGTAGATGCTGTGCTCAGGTCCGGGGTTCATACCTATAGTCTCCATTGTAGTTCCTTGTTTGGGTTAACCAAAAACTCTATTATGGGATGCTAACCATAAAATTGGCTAACCAAAAAAAGGAACAACAATGGAGACTATAGGTAGGATTGGTTCATAAATCCTCCCTAAACCCTAAACCGCTTAGGATTTACAGGAACACATCCCCCCGCCTGAACTGCGGTCTCCAGGAAGAGCGTTTCTACCAGGCGGCGGTCGGATGCCTTTGGGTGTCATTTAGGGTTTGGGGTTGAGGGTTCCGGGGTTTAGGGTTTAGGGTTTATAGGGGTTTAGGGTTATAGGGGTTTAGGGTTTTGGGTTTTAGGTTTTGGGGGTTTTGGGGGGTCTGGGGTTTAGGGGTCAGAGGGTTTAGGGGTTGTTTAGTTTAGGAAGGCTCCTTACGGCTTCTTCAAATGTTCCTCTATATAACTAGAAATGCCCTTGAATACTAAAGCCTCTTAAACATGTCGTAAAGGTCTGACTCCTTAACCTACCAAACCCTACTTTTCTGCAGGTTCTCATTATGAACCCTAGTATGGGGTTTGTAGGGACCCTACAAAAAAGCGGGTTTTGATAGGTTAAGGTAGTTGCGAAGGTTTAGCCCAAGACCGAATGGTCGAGGGTCTTGAGAGCAGCTGAAAGGGATTGAATTTGAGATTGCAAGGTCTGGAGTTCTGAAGAGCCCGGGAGTTCTACAAGATGTACGGTTGATGATATAAATCCTGCATGACCCATAATAAGGAATCTACCATAATTCCCATAGTTTAGGGTCCTTAATTCAGGATTTATATCATCAACCGTATGTTGCTTCTTGTGGCGGTTTAGACGAGTTGACGGGTTCATCGGGTTGCTTACTAGGTTCCTGAGTAGCCCCTTTATTTTGAAGGCACCCTTTTTCCTGCTATCGGTATTCGGTTTCAATAAGAGGACCCTAAAACAAAAAGGGCAAAAGGGTACTACCCAGGAACCTAGTTTAGAGTCGCCGAGCGTTGTGGAAAAAGCTTGAGGAGTTTGGGAGTTTCCGAAAATAGGGGGCCCCAATATAGTATCCTAAATGGTAGGGTCCTCAATATAAGGACCCCCAAACAACGTACCCCTAATTTTAGGAAACCCCCATTTGGGGCCTTAAGGCGTGGAGTTCGTTTTACTTCGGCTTTGGGGCTTCCAACCCGCTCCTCATGATTCCTGGCCGCTCAGAGCCCGAAGATGCTCAAGGATCCCATTTAGGGTTTAGGGCTTTAGGGCTTAAGGGGATTAGGGTTTAAGGGGTTTAGGGTTTAGGGGTTTAGGGTTTAGGCTTTACGGTTGCGGGCTTAGAATCTTCAGGAGTATACCTTCCATCGATCTAGCAGCCCCTCCACAAGTGAATGCCTGGCCCCAGACTACCTAAAACTATAACCTTTAAAGCCAAAACCTCCCTGAACCTGAAGCCCTGACGGCGTACCCGAAACCCTAAACCCTACTCCCTACATGTCTGCGTTTCCTAACGCGGACCAGCGACGCTAAGTCCGGAGTGATGAAAGGCAAGGCCGTGGGGCAGAAGACCTCGAAGTGTGGCATCCGAAACCTCGGCAGCCTCTGGTGTGATGGGACTTCTTTAGGGTTCAGCGGTTTAGGGTTTAGGGTTGAGGGGTTTAGGGCTCAGGGTTTAGAGTTCAGGGTTTGGGGCTCAGGGTTTAGGGTTCAGGGTTTAGGTTTCAGAGATTAGGGTTCAGGGTTTAGGTTTCAGAGATTCAGGGTTTAGATTTACAGGGTTTAAGAGTCTAAGGCTCAGAGCTATGCTGAGGGCTCTATCATCGTAGAGTTTGGCGATGTCTGGCTCCGGGTTGCTTTAGCGTTAGTTTGCGTTTGAGTGTCTCAAGGTCTGGGGCTTTAAATGGAATTAGTCTTCGGGCATATGAACTTCGTCCGGCTCGATGTTTAACGACACCTTGTGGTCATGCCTCTCAGTCATGAAGATGTCGGGGGCAGGGTGCTGGGGTACACTGTTGCATGCATGCAGCAGGCGTTTCGGGGTGCCAGTACCGATACCTAGAACCCTAAACCCTAAAGCCTTAACCCTAACCCTAAACCCTTATCCCTAAACCCTTACACCTAACCCTCTAACTCTCTTACGCCCCAAGTGCACAAGATTACCGCCTAATCCCACAACGGATGTTGCCGCTGCCTTCTCCACCAACCAGGCACGCACGGAGGGTACCTTAGTTGCTGAGTTCATAAGCCCCCCCCAAAAGTGCACACTTTTAGTTTTATAGTGGGCGATATTATCCCCAAAGTGTACACTTTTGGTTTTATAGTGGGTGATATTATCCCAAAAGTGTGAAGTCTATCCCTAAACCCTAAACCCTATCCACTCAGCTACTAAGGCACTGGTTGCCACGATCTGGAATCTCGCAAACTGCTCGCGGCAGTTTCGCAGGCCCTAGCATCGGACTTTTGCGGGCCGAAAGCTATGTCTAAACCGTTTTACAAAAGCCAACCCATGGGTAGTTCTCCCTAAAATGGGCCCAAGTCTAGAGAACTAGCTACATGGCAATACTACAAAGCTTTGTACAAGCAGGCTTGGGAGGCAAATTGAACTGCGGGCACAGGCTGCGGCGCCTTATTTCGGTCAGTTTGGGGGTATGGATTCGGGCGTCGTGGCGGAAGCCGGGTGCGTCACAACCAAGCTGGTCCATGTACACCACCATTGTGGACTTAGGTGCCCAAAACCACAATAAGGATGGTTTTTTGGGACCTGATTTCAAAATCGTCGTTTATGTGGACCCTTTGAGGAAGGGTGAAATGTTGATGCCAGGCCTCTTCGTGACGCAGAACACCAGCGTTGCCTTCCCCTCGGAGTATCGCTGAATGACGGGCCCCAGCTCGCGATTCAAGGACTCTTGAAACATGAACCTTGCTTGCAAAGCTCCGGGGCTCAGTAGTCGATAAGGGGGTCTATAAAGGTTACTATAAGGGATACTATAAAGGTACTATAAGGGATACTACAAAGGATACTATAAGGGTACTATAAGGGATACTATATGGGTACTATCAATAACTAGAATGGGCTTTTGGGGGTTGACAAATCTGGGTTCAGGGAGATAGAGCTTAGGGCTTTAGGGGTTATGGCAGGGCCACTGGCCACTAAAAGGCCGAACAGGGACAGAAGGGTGCGTTGTAGATCTTGCTTCAGACACCGTAGCAGACGTTGCCACTTGCCCAAATTCATGAGTGCCTCGATTCCTCACGCCTGCATTCGAAGGGAGTCCAAATTTCTACATAAGGGGACCGAAAACAAACGGTCTGCCTGCGATGCATGGGGATGTGTTGACGAAGCCCGTGCACGACATCATAGGGAGAAGCTCCTGACACGTGCGGCATACGACACGGCGTTCACGCACAACCTTGAAACCCGACGTCTGAAACCGCCCGCGCCCAAACCCCAAAGAAACCTAAAGTGTCAACCATAATGCAAGGTGCTTCTGAAGAACTAACTACACCGAACTGCAGTTTAGGGAAGGTTCAAACTTGGCCACCTGTAAACCGGTTTGGATTTAGGGTTGTTGCGCCAGACCCGAAACCCGTAAACCCTAAAATGCTGGCTTGCACGATGAGGTTTGGGCCACGGAAAGAACCTGCGACCTATACAACTCACTAAACCGAAACCATTGAGCCTACCTGGAGCAACAAATGTACCTTCAGAAAAGGGATACAACGCTAAATCATCGGACATGTACATGTTTTTCGCGGTACCTTGGTTGCTCTAGGTAAACCTGGAACCCTATATATATATATATATATATATATATATATATATATATATATATATATATATATATATATATATTTCCAAAACCCGAACTAACAATAGTCATGAAAATAGCCTATAAGCCCCAGAGGTCATCGAAGGAGCTCGTTCTTGCCGCCTCTGAAGGTCTGCACGTGCACGCGAAGAGGCACTGGGCGATGTTCCATGCCAAATGCCTTCCATCCGGCATGGAAGCTTAAGTGCGATTTCGGGATCGTTTTCTTCTTTTAACGCCTTCGGGATCGGGCTTTAGGGTTTAGGGTTTGCCGCGTCTTGGAGTTGGGTTGCTTCGAAGGTTCGGGTTTCCGGGGGTTAGAGCTCGGAGGGACGTAGCCAGTGCCTTGAGCATGCAGGTGATAAGCTGTAAGTTGGGGGGTGTAACGGCCTTGCGGGTTCCCTAAAGGCTATATATAACTCTACATAAAGGGTTTGTATAGGTTTTTCTTTAGGATTCGGCCCCTTCTACGAATCGCTGTGCCCTGGAATCCTAGAAGCCCTGGCTCGGGAACTGCAACCGCCTCAAGGTGATGACATGCCAATACAGTCTTCCGGCGGTTTAGGGTGTAATTCTTGTTTCGCGCCTAAACCCTAAGCCCCAAACCGCCCTCAACGGTGTTTGAGTTCCCGATGCATCTTGCAGTGATGCCCGATGCCTTGATATTTGCGGGAGCAACAGACAGCCATGCGCCAATGTCCGCGATGTTGGGAACCTCGGAATAGTGAATGGTCCCCTAGGATCTACTATTTTTTGGGGTATGTAGCAAGCCCGTAATTGCCTGTGAGATCCTGATGGCTTTACAATAGGCCACAAGAAAAGCGAAGTTCCAAATAGTCAGAGGTGTAGTGGAAGTCCGCTACAAATCAGCACCACATCTGTTTCAGTGTGCTTTAGGGTTCTACAGGGTTTTGATCGAGTTCTACGGCTTTTGGTAGCATGTAGATTCAAGGTTTCAGGGATTCGTTTTTGGGCTTTCAGGTGTTTTGCTCGCCTAGGCGATAAGATCGGGTTGGGGCCCAGCCTGAGCCCATTCATGAACTGTAGCCTGTAGCCGCTACTGCCGCCAAAAAAGACCTAGCTCGTTTAGGGTTCCTTAACTTATGAGTTCCCGAAATATACCTGTGAAAAGATACGCCAGTGGGTGACAAGTTGGGCTTAGAATAAACCGGACACATAACGTAGATCCCTGATGGACAAAATCTCTTCTTTAAGGCCCTAATCATCCCAACAGTAAATAATGCGAACTATCCCGTTGCTGTGGCGGGAGTGGGGGGGTGGGCAGAGGGGTTTGATCGTTTCCTCAACCCCCTCCCTGAACCCCAGAGGGCCCCACCTTGGCGGAAAACACGCAAGAGAGAGAGAGAGAGAGACAGAGAGAGAGAGAGAGACAGAGAGAGAGAGAAAGAGAGAGAGAGAGAGAGAGAGAGAGAGAAACAAAAACAAAGAAAAACGAATCCTGAAACCCTGAACCCTTTTCTGCTCTGGGAATCAACAGCAAAAACAAAGAACTTCGAATCCTGAAACCCTGAACCCTTTCTGCTTTGGGAATCAACAGCAAAACAAAGAACTTCGAATCCTGAAACCCTGAACCCCTTTTTTGCTTCGGGAATCCGAGCTCCCGAGCAAAGGGGTCCGAGGCGTGGGCTGTGGCAGACACAGCGACGAGTCGCAGAGGCTTCTCCTGAAGCTTTGGGAATCGGTTCTTGAGGGTTTACCTATAGTCTCCATTGTAACCTAACCCTATTATAGGATCCTAACCATAAAACTGGTAAACCAAAAAAAGGAACTACAATGGAGACTATAGGTAGGGTTTAGGAGCTTTGGGAGATCGGTTCTTGAGGGATTAGACGGCTTTGGGTTTTTAGAGGGTTTAGATTCGGAGGTCAACGATCTCAAGCAATAAACACTGTATAACGTACGAGGGGGTTTAGGATAGAGGTTAAGGTTTAGGCGCTTTGGGAATCTAGAGTTAAGGGTCTACGGCTTTTGGGGGGGTTAGGATCTAAACTCATTTACGGCTTAAGGTGGATGAAACTTTGGGTTCGACGCTGTCGAGCTCGAGGTGCTTCGGGTTCGGGGCTATTCGGTCGAGGCTGAGGCCATGGTGTTGTAAGGTTTGTTGTGGAATTTGCGGCTTGAGACTCAACAGTATGGGAGTTTCCGAAAATAGGGGACCCTAAGATAGTACCCTAAATAGTAGGATCCTTATTATACGGACCCCCAAATAAGGTACCCTAATTTTCGGAAACTCCCATGTGATCGAAGGTCTCGTGCTTACGGTCGATGCGGCGTTGGGCCTGCCTGAAGAATCCCAAAGGGTCCAAGTACTAGTATAGTATAGACTTTTGGGCCCAAATACCTACTAAGTACCTACTATGATGGTACATGGACCCTTTGGGAATCATGGAAAATAGCAGGTGAGACATAGTCCACTGGGGGCGCCTGGAAACCGTTTATGCTACAGAAACCACCTCAAAAAGTAGCCACAGCTGGAGAAGCCAGTGCAGCGAAAAATAAGAATCGTAGGTGGGTGCTCCCACACAATCCGCCACCCCCCCAAAAAAAAAAAAACTCGCTGCTGTTCCTTCTGCTACTTAGAAAGCCCTGAAGCGGACTAGCCTGGAAGCTCAGCTGTCTCAGCCTGGATGCAGATGGCTGTAGGATTCAAGAGCTTTCGGGCTGCAGACGGTGGGGGGTGGGCGACTAGTCCCTACTACAACCGGAACCCCCATACCGCAACCAGAAGCCCGATACCGCAACTGGGCCTGGACTTTGCGCAGAACCCGGAACCACCATATCACAACCAGCCAACAAGCTTACATTTTGCATGGTTTCCAATCTGCTGGTGTACCATGGTGAACCTTTAAGGAAACACATTCATTCTTAGAAACAAGTCAGTTGCAGTAGGTACCGTTCCTCGCCTAGATGCTACGATCTACTAAATTATCATCACGAACAACTAAAGACTAATACCAACTGCTAACTTTTAGAGGTTTGATGTCAGGCAGTAGCGAACAGGCAAAAAACATTTTGACATACCCCCAGAAGCTTTAAACCTCTTAAAGTTAGCAGCTTACTACCGCGACTGCTTCAAACCTGCAAAACCCGGAAGTTTAACAGCTTCAATCCTGAAAAACCCAACAGTGTACTACCCCAGAAGTTTTAAACCAGTAAAACCGAAAGCTTACTAGATCTTCACTCTCATCGACATGGACAACAGGAATGGCGAAGGATGATCCGTCCTATCATGCTCTAGCCCATTCAAATGAAAGATTGTCATCGACATGGACAACAGGAAGGGCGAAGGATGATCCGTGCTATCATGCTTTAGCTCTTTCAAATGAAAGACGGTCATCGACATGGACAACAGGAAGGGCGAAGGATGATCCGTGCTATCATGCTTCAGCTCTTTCAAATGAAAGACTGTCATCGACATGGACAACAGGAAGGGCGAAGGATGACCCGTCCTATCATGCTCTAGCCCTTTCAAATGAAAGACTGTCATCGACATGGACAACAGGAAGGGCGAAGGATGACGCGTCGGCCCCTCAACCTAGTAGGGAACACTGAGGAAACCACACCAACCCGACACGGGTCCTACGTCAGAAGGGGTGCCCTGAAGCCCTGAAGTCCGAAAAGGACTGGGAGCAGTAAGGAACAACAAGTCTAAAGGAGTACAGGCCAGGCAAACCAACTGTTCTCGAAGCAGCTACAGTATAGTTTAAGAGCGTATAATTTCTACAGAATGCCATGCGAAACCCGGTAAGAACCATAGAACTTGCAAGGATGCCCCCCAAAAAACTCCTCCCTTAACCCTACTTAGAGGATCATGGAGCATAGTAACTGGGGTTACAATTAAAGTAACTATAGTTCATTATATTACTCATACTCCCGATTAGGGTACGGACAGCCCTACTCACTAAGTTCCATGATCCTCCAAGTATAATGAACAAAAAAAGAACTGTCCAGTTGTAATAGGGACGTTTTTTCAGTATATAGCTGCTCAGTTGTAGTAGGGTCCAGTTCGTGGTTGTAGTATAGGGCTTCTGGTTGTGGTATCGGGGTTCCGGTTGTAGTAGGGACTATTTCCGGGGAGGGGGGGGGGGGGTAAACCCTATAAGCCCTTTCATCACTATAGGCCCCGCAAGCCTTATAAGCCCCAAACCTGTAACCCTGCATCCTAAACTCTCAATCGAAGGCTTTAGGCTTTAGAGTTTTTACCCATTGCCTGGAAGATGGCCTTCGACTACTAAGGCTCATGCCTCAGAGCTTTCGGCTTCCCTTCCGAACCCTACTTCTGGCTCTCTTAAGAGGGACCTTATTGAGGGGGTCTTTATCCCCGCCGAGGGACTAACTCCCAGTTATGGAGTGTAGAGTTTGGGGTTATGTGTTTCGGGCTTAGGTGCTAAGTGGTGTGGGCTTGTTGAGTTGGGGCTTGTGGCTCGCGGGTTTGGGCTTTGTGCTTTGCCCTTCTGCGATTTAAAGACTGAGTGAATCGACAAAGTCTCTACCGCAATGGGAGTCTTTGAACATGAAGCACCTGAATTTAGCCTCCACATCGAAGGATCCTTGGTCATCAGACCCCGAGGTCAGGGTTTAGACTAGGGTTTACGGTTTAGGATAAGGCATCCCCAAATATGAAGAACCCCTTGAGCCTCTTAGCCTGAGCTTCTGGCGTTCGAAGGCGAGCCACAACCGACTCCAGGATAGCACCCCGCTTGGGCATGCCAAGCATGTGGACCTACCATAGAAAACAGGTTGAATCTGGTTTGACTCTGAGTTGTCTAAGCCCTAAAGCCTAAACCCCTTAACCTAAAGCCCAAAACCAGGACCCCTTCAGCACCGAAAGCCCGAAGTAACACAAGAAACAGACTGTGGATCCACTGCTAAAGACAACCAAACCTCCACTAAGTGCACCTGGGGTGTTCAAGATCTCCCCCGCGTTATGATTTAAGGACAGCTTTTGCCGTCTTAAGCTAGGACAGGGTGTAGAATCAGAAGTTTAAGGCTATAGTATCAGCAGTAGAACTGAGGGCCCGAAGGCCCTTCAACCCCAAACCTCGGAGCTTGAAGTGTTCTCACAAACCTTTGCCTATGCCTCCTTTTCTGTGGCGAATGAAGCCCCTAAACCCTAAACCCTAAACCCAAAACTTTTAAGTCACAAGAACAACCAAAACGGAGCCAGAAAACCGAGAACCGGAGCCCTGAATGACTTCATTTACTTACCTTTGGTTAGTAGGGAATGGAAGAATGGTAGTAATAGTGGTTATAATGGTACCCTATTCCTCCATTCCCTACTAACCCAAGGTAAGTTTGAGGATCGCATTCCGCTGGTTGCTATCTACTATAGATCCCAATTATGGTAACTTAACTTAAACTCCTCAACCCGAAGCCCTTATAGAGCCCTTAGTGGAACCCTACATTCTGGTAACTTAATGTAAAGTTGGCTTTGCTCCTGCCTCGTCCACACAGACCAACTGCAGCGCCTCCTCAGCAGAAGGACGCGGCGTAAACAAAAATCAGCGCTTCATGGTTTGGGGCTTTAGGGGAGACGAGCCTAAACTACTTCCTTAAATAGGCCGTCTTAAGCCCTTAGTTATAAGTATTATAAGGCCCCCCCCTAGCCATTCAGGATCTAGGGGCCTTGAGGGTTTCTGACTTTACGGATAAGGTTTTAGGGCTTCAGGGCCTGCGAGCCATCTTTCGAATTAGAGACCCTCTTGCAGGGCACTCTTCAGAGTTTCAGGCTTGGCCGCAGTGCCAAGGATGCCCCCCCCCCCCTGAGGGTTTAGGGTTTAGGGGTTTAGGGTTTAGGGCAACTCCTTGGGCAACGGGCAACCCGCGGAAGACGAGTATACATTTTATTTTGTCCGCTTCCTAGAACTCCGACTCCAGAAGCCTCATCTATCTGTGGTCTAGAGGTGCACAGTCAATAGCAGTCACAAGATTCTCGTCTGGTCCCTACACCTATGCAATAGTATGCCCCAACAGTCCTGTTCTAATTGGTCATGTTAAAATCTTCTCTGGAAGCCCTATAGACTATGGAATCTCACCAGAAACTCTGCAACCCAGCTGGGAAGTTTATGTAATTGTCAACGAGGTTCTCCAGTGTACTGCTACCATGTAGTGTTGATAAGAGGGCCCAGCAAGAAAAAGGGGAAAAGAGTACTACTGCAGAACCTGTAACCCTCTTAAACCCCATAGATCCCTTTTAGAACCCTTTAAGGGGCCCTGTAAGGGTACTTCTGTTGATGGGAGGCCAAAAGGGGGGTTTAAGATTCTTGAGGTAGGGATTCCTTCATATGAACCCTATTGTGGGAACCCTAACCCCTACTAAACCCCCATAGGCTAAAACCCCTTTTGGCCTCCTATGATTCTGTGTATCCAACCCGAAGAAGGATCCCAGGACTCGCGGCTTCACAGGCCGAGCTTCCACGACGGACATGGCCGACGATCCCCGGATCGCCTGACTGCGACTTCTGGGCGGTTTTCTTAGGGTTTACCTTTTGCCTCCATTGTAGTCCCTTTTGGGTTTACCTTATAAGAGCCTAAAAATATAGTTTGGTTAAACCAAAACAAGAACTGAAATGAAAACTTGTGGTCGGGTCTAGGACTCTTTAGCCATAAACCCTGGTCGAGGGTTTGTGGTTGAGGGACGCCTAGCGCAGCGCCTCAGGTCCGTGCTGGTTTAAATGGCTTTGGGGGTTCCCTGCGGACTGTGTAAGGGTAAGAGCTATAAGTCACTATAAAGTATAGTTACCTTAATGACAACCCTACGGTTGATGATAAAAATCCTGCATTACCTTAAGGATCCTAAACTATGGGAATTATGGTATATTCCTTAATGTGGGTCATGCAGGATTTATATCATCAACCGTAGTTACTAAGCTCCCTGATCCTTTAAGTAGAAGCCAGCAGCTCCCAGTTCCCACGAACAGCCAAAAAAGCACAGCGCCTGCCGCATGAAGTAGTCCCACCTGCAGTTTGGGTTTAGGTTTTTTTTTAAGTGCAGTAGCCCCTTTTCCAGCAGAGTTCGGGTTTAGGGTTTAGGGTTTCGTGTTGAGGGCTTTTGGTTTAGGGTTTATGGTTCAGGGACGGGCGGTTCGGGTTTGCCTGTGGCGCCAACCACCCATCGTGTGGTATACGACGGATTAGGGCTCATGACCTACTTCAGGGGCTACTGATAGTATTCCTTGGCAGTCCTACTACACCTGTACTATCCTCCAAGACCGTATTAACTATTCAAACTATGTAGTAGCTGCAAACATTTAATCCCTCCGGGTATTGCAACATGGGCCGTTGGTCAAGGAAGAGACGCCTCCTACAAACGATAAATCTTGGACCCTGAGCCCCCCAAATGTCAGCAGAAAGTGCCCAGACCTTCCAAAATCCCTTAATTAAGGAATATACCTTAAATTATAATAGGATCCCAAATATGAATTAAGGTATATTCCTTAATTAAGGGATTTTGGAAGGTCTGGGTGTTTGGGCTCAGGTCCAGGCGCCCTGTAACAGGTCACTACATTCAAAGCACCACGTACCCAATTGCTTTGTCCTGTGGACCCATAGAGTTTTCAAGGGCCTGGGACAGCGAGCGTCTGCATTTCAAGTAAAACATATCTGTATATACATATATATATATACTTATTTATTTATGCAGGGGAATTTACTTCGTTTTTACGCAAATAAGTTTCCGATTGAAGCCGAGCCCAAGGCATATCCGGAGTGGAAACGATGATGCTTGCTTTTGCAAGCCGTGAGCTGCGGCGTCCTTAACAGTTAACAGGGGGTTATACTTTGAGACTTAATTAAGCTCTTCGTACAAGGCTTGGTTTCTTAAGTGGTGTTCTTGTTTCGTGTTGGGTTTGTCCCTGGCTCGGACCAGACTTGAGCTAGTGTGGTCTAGCGCAGTTGGAGTTCAAAGCGGGGATTCTAAATCTGGCTCTTCGAGCTCAAGCATTATCACTCGATGGCTCTAGGATTGCTTCAACAGCTAATCTGCAAACCACCGACAGACTTGTCCTTCCAATCAACATTCGGATTTTCATCCAGCTTCAGGTTCCAAAAGGGTGCCGTGAAGCCACTGCTGGGCTTCTCATTCGTGGCTGGCTTGAACTATACTGAACTTAGAACCCTAGCCAAAATTTTAATTTTCGCTGTTTCTTGGGGATTATGATAACCAAAAATTAAAAAATATTTCTAAGTACCCCTGAGTGCATGCCTCCGGCGCAAGGATGAAGTAGGTAACTCCTTGCAAGACCCCCAAGGCTTAGCCTCAGGTTTCTTGATGCTGATCTGCGGGGGGCTGTCTCTGCAAGGCACGAAGGTCAGCTGGTGAGCGGGGATCTTCTGCAAGCTGCGGGCGGTTCGGGGCACATCCAGCGATGATCTTCCACAAGTTTCGTCGTGGCATCGAACAGCAGGGTGTAGACAGTGGCGAAACCAGCTTGCTGTTTGCTGGCAGCTTCCAGGTGGTGGTCTTTTGCAAGAGCTGGGTCACCCTAAACCGTCAACCCGATAAGGTTTCACGGCTACTGTGGCTTAGGGCCTACCTTAATCCCAAATAACCGACCATTTTAAGGGCTTATATAGAGAGATCATAATAAGGAACCCTACACAGGGAGGTTGCTTAGGGCGTAGGTCTAGCCGTGAGACTTTAGTTCTCTGAAGGCCTGAAGTTCCCTTCAACATCCGGCAGTCATCGAAAAGAAAAAGCCTGAATGTATTGAGTTACCAGGTTTAGGGTTTCGGCTAATTACTTCGGGGTTCATGCTTATGTGTGTAGGGTGTCTCCAGTACGGCTTATTTCAGTGGTTGGGTGGTTTACAGTTCAGAGCTTAGGGCGTAGGCTTTCTAGAGTGAGGCCTCTTTCGCGACTGAGCGTACCCTAAACCCCTAAACCCTAAACTCTAGACTCTAAAGCCTAAACCCCTAAACTGCTAAACCCCTAAACCCTTCATAAACCCTAAACTCTGCAGGGCATGGGGGGCGGGGGGGGGGTGGGGGGGGTCGGGCAGAAGCTTTCTGGTTCGAGGTTTGAGGCTTGGAGTTTAGGTGCTTTATACAGCCTTGGAACCTAAACTTCAAAGCAACACCTAGACCTAGGCAAGGAACTGGTCTCGAGAGCTACTGAGGGGTAGGTTGGGGGGGGGTTTAGAAGGCTATGATATACGGATCACAGCGCTCGCCGGATCGAAAGTCTACCCTAAGGGTCCAAGTACCGAATTAGCATATGGGTGGTTGTCAAAATTAGGGTCCCTTTTTAGTTCCTGAACATAATCGGCACATACTATTGAGGGTACCGCAAAAGGGACCCCGATTTTGACAACTACCCATATACCCTCCAAAATAGTAACCTACATAACTACTTACTTTACTATCCGAAACCCCAGTACCGAATTCTTGGATCCATTGGACTCTTAGGGCTACCTAGACCCTGAAATGTAGCCACATGTTTCTGATGCGTCTTGGACATCAAACACAGTATGTCAACAAAAGAGTGGTGCTGCAACGTACTGCAACTCATGGTCTAGGGCTCCCAAAGGGTCCTATGTACTGAGATAGTCGGATGTCGGGTCTCCATATTAGGAAATACTATGATTCCTTAGGGAAGTATCCCCCATAACAGTACATAGGACTCTCTGGGACTTGCAGCGCTGAGCTCACGACCAACACTTCCCTCTTGATCGCCGGTCAGCTCTACGACAACCTGGGCAAACCAGGGGCTCTGAATTTCCCGACTGCGTAGATCCTCTCGCCTACTTAGAGGATCATGGGACTTAGTAACCTACTTATAACCCTACTTATAACCCTACTTACTAAGTCCCATGATCCTTAAAGTACACCTGCAAATCAAGCAACGACTGAAGACCTACGACGTTATACACCGTTGGGCTCGGGATGAAGCCTGTGTTGAGGATTATTGCGAGGTACAGGATAATATGAGGTCTAAAGGGCTTACAGAATTGTTGTATTGGGGGGGTGCAGTTGCCAAGGTTTAGAATGGGTTCTACATTCTACGGGTGTCGCAAGAGATTTGCACGGGTCTCAGAACCGAGGCGAAAGCTTTGACGGCCGATGACTATTTAAAGCCTGCGAAAGAAAGATGATCGAATGTGGCACCGCTGCTGGACTTTGCTATGATTCTGAGTGCTGGAGGTTCAGCATTAGCAACGGCAGCTTCAGAAACTATGCTCAGGATTGAGGGTTTTCTGAAAACGGGGGAATGCGCAACAAAGACTGAAGCAGTGGAGTCAACCTATGCCATCCAAGTGGAAAACGCCTTAATTCAAGGCCGTGGCAATTCCGATTTGACCGAACTGCTCGCTCCATTCACGCGCCTTCTCCTGGCACAGCGCCTGCAAATGCATTGGAGGTCCACCGGGCTTTCCTTAACCCCAAATAACCTACCTTTTCAGGGACTTATAGGAAGAAATCAAATTAGGGGGCCCTAAAAAGGGAAGTTCCTTAGGCTCCGGGTGGAGGTTAGGCTCTGATTGCTTTCCCTTAAGGCTCCATGTACCCACATAGTATGTACTTAGGCCTTAAAGTACCTTCTTAGGGACACTTTAAGGCTTAAGTATCTACTATAAAGGTACATGGAGCCTTTGGGTTTGGGTTTGCGGCTTAACTGTTTATGTCTATTGTGGGGGATGGCTGTGGTTGCGGCTGTCATGGGATTGGTCGTGGCCCTGACCTTAGCTGCGGATTGTCAGATTAGTCGTATTGCTGATGCTGCGGGTAAGGACGGTAAGGATGAGGGTGGGTGTGCTGGTGCGTATGCTGTTAAAAGTTTTTCCATCAGCATCATCAGCATCATCACCGACGTCATCTTGACCATCATCACTATTGTCATCATCATCGTCATCGTCATCATCTCGGTAACTGCTGCCGTTGTTTCCATCACTTCCAGTATCACCTATGTCATCACCACCCCTGAATCTAAAGCGTTAGCTCCAGAACGCCTGAACCCTCCGGATATGCCCGGAAATCCTCCGCCCCAAATTAGACCTCCCCGCCGAAACCTCAACCCGAAACCCTTGTAAAACCCTGTAGGAACAACCTTGTTGAAATCCTTGAGGACCCTTACTTAAACAAACGCAGACGCACAGACAGAAAGCTGGTGCCTTCAGTGGTGCCAGGTACAAGGCTTTCGGGCTGGACAGCTGATTCCGGAGCCTCGATCTGTTCATTAGGGCTTTATGTGGGTGGTTGTCAATATTATGGTTCCTTTTTGGATCCTTCCTATAATACGGCACCTAATATTTAGGGTACCGAAAAAGGGACCTTATTTTGACAACCACCCATGTGTACTCCTACCCTGTACACTCAACCCGAAACTGTAAGCTACAAACTCTAAACCCTAAACTCCAAGCACTCGGCCCTAAACGTTAAACTTAAAGATGGTAAGATGACAAAAAGGGCATACTAGTACTAACTACTTGGTTGTCTGAAGTTGAGGCGGTCGATGGGGAGTCTATATAGGGGTTCTTCACCGGTATAGGGTGTTGGTTTTAGGGTTGAGGGTTGAAGGGTTCGGGCCTTAGGGTCGATGGCTTCCAAGATGTTTTTTTAGCGCGGCTTTTTCGGCTTCAGGCTCCGGGGTCTGGAGTTCAGGCATCCGGCTTCAGGGCTTCGAGTTTAGAGTGTTTAAGATTTGTAGGTGGTTGTCAAAATTATGGTTCCTTTTTGGGGTATCCCAAATATTAGGTGCCGTGCTTTATTAGTGACCCAAAAACGGACCATAATTTTGACAACCACCCTTGGTGGTGGTTACAGGTTTGGAACGCAAGGGTTATTCAAATCAGGGGCCTTCCCCTCACTGGCCCAAAACCCAAGGAAACAAAAGTTGAAACGTTCAGAATCGACTACCTTATAAGAACCCAAAAGTTGACAAGTTGAGTTTACAGCCAAGAAGTCCCTGCAACAAAAACTTCTATGCAAAGAAAGATTGCGAGGTCCACAGGCCCTGAACTTTATGCCCTAGTTATGCATGGCAAGATCGGGATGGCCATAGATTCAAAAAGCCGCCAAGTAGAGGGGAGGGGATCGAGATGGAGACTTCAGAGTTTCGTTTCGTGGTATCCGATTGTGGGCTAGTTTTCAAAACCTTCCAGGTGTTGCTTGTCCCGGTTGAAGAGCTTGGGGATTTAGGGGCTATAGGGGTTAGGGGGGCTCAGTTTGAAGGATTCTTGTTGGGTTAGGGTTAGGGGTATCGTGACTGCAGCACCATGAACATCATGCAAATGATCATCTTTATCTTCTTCTTCACTAACATCATCCGCGAAGCCACCATGAACAAGCCGATCCCTCGTTGATCTGGCTTTATACACGAGCAAAGTAAACCCGACGGGAATCCCGAGTTCTGAGCCGTTCAGCGGCGAACCGAACGACCCTTACCTTACTCCAAACAGTAAGTCGGGAGATGAAGGCCCGTAGTCTCGAAACCCCAAACCCAAGCAGAGCCAGGGCTTTTGGCGCGCCGGCGCGCCTGTGCTGCGCGCATGCGGCCCGATGAAAATGGGCACGGAGACCAGGCGGCTCCCACACCGAGGGTTCCCGAAGTGCCGAACAGTTGAGGTCTACCCAGAGCCTCCAAAACCCCTTAATTAAGGAATATACCTTAAATTATAGTAGGATCCCTTATATGATTTAAGGTATATTCCCTAATTAAGGGGTTTTGGAGGCTCTGGGTACAGGGTCTGGGTGTACCTAGGCTTACAATATTTCTAGGGACTTATAAATATAAAGAAATCATATTAGGGGGCCCTAAAAATGTAGGTTCCAGTTGGAGGATCATGGGACTCAGTAAGTATGTAAGGTTATAAGTACCTTAATTGGGGTTATAAGTATAGCTACCCTAGTTACAACCCTAGTTACTAAGTCCCATGATCCTTTAAGTAGCCCCTGAACTTTGAACCCTAAACCCTATAGATCCCTTTAAGGAACCCCTTGTAGATCCCTTTTAAGGAGCCCTTTTCAGGAACCCTTCAGACCCTTAAATCTAGTGCCTTTGGTTGGATGACTTATCTCATGGCGAGCACCCTATAATTAATAAGAAACGAAGGCAATCAAAGCAAGTGCTACATTTAAAGGTCTACTTAAAAGGATATTTGGGATGGGCCTTCGTAACTGGGGTTATAATTTTCAGGTAACTATATATACTTATACATACTTATAACCCCAAGTAGCCCCCATTATGGAACTCTTGTAGATCCCTTTAAGGATTCCTTTCAGGGGCCCTCTAAGGACACACAGTTACTAAGTCCTCTGATCCTCCAAGTAGGTACATTCAAGACAGAAGCGGTGACTTCGCTCATGTAAGGCTTTAATACGTAGAATCCGGTCTTTTGGGGCTTTCTTTAAGGGTTTTGAATGGGTACTGGAAGGGTTTATAAAGCAGGGGCCATAAACAATAGAATGATTCGAACAGGGTGTAGAATTTGTTTACATATGAACCGAACCCTACGGAATAATATGCTGTTTTCAGGCGTCTATATTGAGCGTCATGGGGTTGCTGGACCAAGCTTAGACCCGAGACTAATCAACCTTCCTAAACTCGAAACCCTTGAACCCTACAACCTGTTCGCTACCTCAACCCTATAAGACCTGCATTATGAGGGAACCTTGTGATTGAAACTTCTTCAGATGTCCTTAAAACGGTACGTAGGTTTCGGAGCGCTCCATGTAAGCTTAACCTAATACCTAAACCCTTGACCCCAAACCCTTAAAGCCCTAAACCCCAAACCCTTAAAGCCCTAAACCCTGTTGAAGATCAGTCGATCAGGAAGCCTCGGTGCCAGCCCGAAAATCTGAAGATCACTGCGCCCTGGTGGTCGCGGCGATCTACAACCAGGACTTCTTCGAAGTCGAAGGCCAACAAAACTTCCTAAATCCACGTGGCTTAGGGATTCAGGGTTGACGAGGTCCTTGTGTTACTGTTGCTTAGGGTCCTTAGGGTCGACAGGAGGCAAAAAAACTCTTAAATCTACAACCCTTCAGCGCCCACAGCAGAAGCTTTGTATTTAATGACTTCCTACGTAGAGTCTTCGTTCCACCACTGAACCAGCCATATCTCTGCATCTGGCAGATGCACCTCTCCATGCTCTTCCGGATGCTGACATGCCCATCGGAGTCCCTACATGCTTCTGCCGTAGAAATCTGAACTCTACTCAACTTCTTGAGAACAAGCTAAATCTGAATGAAGAGGCTTCTCTTGCGTTGATCGAGGCATGTCTGCTTTCCCCGAGGAATCTTCACTCTCACCCAAGAAGGACGGAACTGTCCAGCTGGGATCACTCGTAAGCTCCCTGGAGTCCGGCTGTGCTGCGAAGTGCTGCCATCGGCAGAAACAATGCTAATGGGGTTCAGGCTTTAAAGTTCAGGGTAAATCTTAAGATGCTAGAACTCCTGCGCCATAACCGCATTTTGTGATCCTTGTAAAACAAAACTCTACATCCACTTTAGAGGCGGGACCTTCACTGCGAGGCGGGCTCACGCAGCTCCTTCACAAAGGCCTCTTGTCGGAGGCATGCATGTCAGAGCCTAACTAGTGAAGGGGCCTTGATGGTTAGTATAGGGTTTCGGGGGGGTACATATCAAAAAGGATACCGCTGAACTAATTAAGGCGTGTTGTATGGGTGTAGAGGCTTCGGCATCTGCAGGGGTCAGTGGATCTAAGGGCCGGAATGATTATTTTTAACATACGGGAGTTTCAGAAAATAGGGGGCCCTGATACAATACCCTGAATAGTAGGATCCTTCTTAGAAGGACCCTAAAATGAGATACCCCTAATTTCAGGAAACTCCCATAAAATCTTGAACCTGAGACACTAAAACTATCGGTCCTAACACCCATCAAACCCTGTCGTAAGGGTCCAAGTACCTAAATATAATTATACTCTCCAAAATAGTAACCTACATAACTACTATCCGAAAACCGAATACCTAATTATTGGGTCCTTTGGACCCTTAGGGCTGTCTGACTTGCAGGCCCCGTATTCTGCGCGCCCCAAACCTGGAATTTTTCAAGCCTACCGTCCTGGCCCCGGCTGACGGTTTGGGAAGTGACCTTCCGGTTCAGGAGGGTTTAAAGTATTTAGGGATTTAGAGTTTCGGGTTCAGGGCTTAGGATGGTTTAGAGCTTGGGATGTAAGGGATTAGGGTTCAGGGTCTAGGGTTTAGGGTTTGGGTTTAGGGTTTAGTCATCTAGGGTTCAGACTCCAGAGCTTGACCCTGTAACTTTCACGGCTATGCTCCGTCCGCCAGGGCAAACTCCAAAGGGCCTCAATCTCAACATCCCAAATTGTTAAATCCCACACCCTAAATTGCTGAACTAAGTGCCTCAACCCACTAACTGGTGTCTGCCTCGATGTCCTTGCCGATGGCGGCGGAGTCCTGGGAAATCGAATTCGGAAACCCTAAACCCGCAAACCCTAAGCTCCACACTCTGCATCCTTGAAAGCTACGAAGCCCAACCATGACCCTAGGCGGACACCAGAGTCCAAAATCCTACAAACCCCAATCTCTAATCCCCGAAACCCTATACAGCCTATACACCATGAAAAGCGTGGTAAAGTTCAGCCTTTCAATGCCCTTTATCTTAGTTGCCGAGTTCATAAGACCGAAAAAGTGTACACTTTTAGTTGTATAGTGGGTGATACTATCCCAAACCGTGTAAAGTGTATCCACGCAGCTACTAAGTTATAGGACCCCCCCCCCCATTTTTTGCACCCTCTTCCGTCCTTGAGTCCATCCTTGAGATGCTGTGGGATGCGCGAGGCTCCGTGGGCGGCACCGATCAAGGCGCCCATGACCATGCCTTCAGGGTTTGGTGATATAAATCCTGCATTACCCGTAATAAGGAATATACCATAATCCCCAGATTTTAGGGTTTTTAGGGTAATGCGCGATTTATATCATCAACCGTACTTAAAGGATCGTGGGACTTCGTAACTTCGGTCATAATCAAGGTAACCATACCCATAATTAGAGTGTATTTTTAACACCTATATCCCCAATTAAGGTACTTACACCCTACCTTACTTCATCCCCTGATCCTCCAAGTACGGCTTAGGGCCTACAGTTTATTGAAGTTTGTTGCTGGGGAAATGAAGGGCTTAAGGCTTTCGGGCTTGTTGATGCTTGTGGGACGCGTTTGGTGACTTTTAAGGTGTGTAGTCCTTGAACTTCTGGGGCTTACCTGAAGCTTCAAAGGCTACATATTGCCGGATTCTTCTTGTGATTTCCTTTCAGTTTACAGCTTAGGACCTTTTGGATCTTCCAAACAATCGGCGAGAATAGTCCGATGCCAACAAGGTCTTCTTCTGCATACTTGTGGGAAGTAAAACAATAACCCTAAACTCTAAAACCCCAAAGCTTAAACCCCAAGCCCCTGACCCACTAGAGCCTACGGTCTTTGAATTAGGGCATTGTATCGGCCTGAAACTGCCGATGTGGCTTTGCCTTGAAGTTCTGAGAGATGCTTGATGCGGGGGAGGTCACAATTCTATGATAGAGGTTTGGCATGTATTTGACGATCAAGATAGGGTTCTGGGGATATGTCTTGACAATTAAGATAGGCTTTGGGGGGCTACTTTAGTGTAATATTCAGGCCTCACTATGGGGGGGTACTGCTACTAGTCACCCGGGCCTTTGTACTGCAACTCCTTTCAGAGGCCGACGCAGATGAATGCACCGGCGCCTACCGCTACCATGCACAACCTGTCCCACTAAGGTCCAACTGCCGTATGTTTCGGACATACTTTGGGTTTAGGGGGCTTTATCCGGTCCATAAGTGTTTGGGTATTAAGGCACCATGAGTTTGACGAAACCCGCTACACTTACCCTACCCCTAAACCCAACCCCTAAACCCCAGCGCGATCGTCACACATCTTCACGTATGGATCTCTGTACATGGCCTGAACCCTGATCATATGTTGCAACTTTAGGTACATCTCTGACCTTTGGGGCTATCGGAAGAATACTTAACTGACTCAGAGTTCACGACTTTCGGCATGTTGATGAATTAAGCTGCTGTTCCTGCTTATTCTGCTTCTGCGGCTACTTTCGACCAGCGCCCGCTCTGGACTAAAAGCCCTGCATGCAACGCAACCCTAAGCCAAAAACCGTAAGGGGTTCAGGTTTAGGGCTAAACCCCGAGGCCATTCCAGCTTGCGGCATGGCCTCTTGCAACGTTCTCGCCGCCGCAATTCGCATTCGCCAGGATCGCAGATTCGAAATCGGCGCCGTATTTGTAGGTAAAATGCAGTACAGTGGGGAAATTGGAATCCAAATATCCTTGGCTGCTCCAGAATTTGGGAGCCTGTTTGGGCTGAAGGCCTTCACAACGTTGGCTTGGGCTTAAAGGGAACTCCAGAAAGTTGGAATCTGCTTTCAGGGTAGGATACCTTATAATTTACCATAAAGGGTTTAGGATAATCATATTCCAACTTTCTGGCTTTTACTATAGGACCGTGATGGCAAAGGCCGCTTGAGGGACAAGTCAGGTAATAGACATAGCAATGGCAGGAGTTTCAATACTGCAACTGTCGTTAACAGATACTGCAACTGTCGTTGACAGATCGGCATCAGCAGCAGTGACAGCATAGCGACGGAAGCGGGGAAGGCGCTAGTGCAAACCAGCAGTCCAAACAGTATGCATGTGTGTGTATCTATATATATATGTATATATATATATATGCATGCTATACTGATCTTAGAACCCTAGCAACAATTACAATTTTAGCTGTTTCTTGGTGATTTTAACAACAAAAACTCTAAAAAAATCTAAGCACCCTAAGAATATATGTATAATTGAACAAGCCCAAAGCAGCGAAGCCGATAAACTCCCAACCCTTAACCCCAAACGCAACCCACAACTCTTTACCCTAAAAACTCAAGCCTAAACCCAGAACACACACAACCGTAAACCCTCAACCCTGAACCCCAAAACCTCAACTCTAAATCCTCAACCCTAAAGTGCTGCTAATCCTCAGCTCCAAGAATCAGGCAACCACGGGGTCTGGGCGGCTCATGGATGAGGCCAGTGATCTGCCCGCCGCAGACTCCTTCGTGGCTGCTCTTAGCTACACTTGCTTGTGTATTTGGTAGTGTGATTGCAATTATTGTTATTGTTGTTATTGGTAAATTCATGGTTCTCAGTGGCTTAGTCTAGGTAGTTTATTCAAAGCAGCTAGTTAGCCTTTTTTGTCGGTGACTATCGAATATGTTGTTGTTCGTACACACACACATACGTTTTACCTGCGTATGTATACATTCAAGTTTGCTTTGCATGACACAGAAAGTGTATAAAAGCACATCGCATGCGCTAATGAATGTGATTTCTGAAGTTGGGGTTCAGGGTTCAGTTCAGGCATTGGCATTTTCGTGTGGGAACTTGTGTTTGCGTGTTGGCCTTACGATGCCGTACGGACAGCCTAACCAAACCTAACAAACATGTAACTTGAAAGAATAAAGCAAAAAACTGAATATGACACTGCATTGATGGTTAAGGACCTTCCATACTAGAGCCCTTCACCGTCAGCGAAACCCGGACGTAGACCTAGCAACACATGCTGAACACATCGGCACCTTCGAGAGAGCCTTTGATCGTTGGACAAACCTGTGCATAAAAACACTTTAAACTTCTAGACATGCCACAACAGCCGTGAAGAACTCTTATCAAACTCTTGTAGAGGCCCTAGACCCTATATCATAAGTTCCTCTTTCTCTGTGTTTTACCCTCACCCCTAAACCCTACATCCTAAAACCTCTTTCTTTTTGCTTTCAAGGTGCCATCACCGATCCCAGAGGGGCGCCGCTAATGACTTGGCGGAGCATCTCCGCCAGACTTAGCTTGCGATTTTTTACCCTAACCTTAACATACGGAACCTACTTTTTGTGTAGGGCTCCTGTAAATGCCAGATGTTTGTATACCCTAACCTGGACCCTATCAAGCCTTCCATTTCAGGTTGGGCTTAGGGTTTAGAGATTTCAGAGCCCTGCTTGGAGGATCAGGGGACTTAGTAAGTATGGATCCTTAAAAGGATCTATAAGTGTATGGGACTTAGCAAGCTAGGTTATAAGTACTAAGTAATTATAAGTATGGTTACTTTACCTAGAATCCTAGATACTATAAGTATGCTTACCTATAGTCTCCAATGTAGTTCCTTTTTTGGGTTACCGTGTAGGATGATAGATATGTGATTGGATAGACGACAAAAAGAACTACAGTCGATACTATAACCCTAACGTGGACACAATAAATCCTTTCTATTTAGGGTTCCTTATTGTGGCTTCCAGATATAAGTCCTGAAAAAGTAACCTATATCGGGAAGGGTTCCCGGGTTTAGGGCTGGGGCTTAAGATTTTACGGCTGTCGTGTAGGGTTGAAGGGTTTGGAGATAAGGCCGAAGGTTCAGGAATGTTCAGGACTAAGACTTGTGGCTTGGACGGTTTAGGGTTTAGGGTTCAGGGTTTAGGGTCTTTCGAATCCTGCCTAGGCTGGTTTAGGGTTTAGTTTAGGGTTTACGCCCGAACAGCCCGAGTCTGACTGGCGGCCGACATGCAGAAATTCCTCCCCACAACCACTTGCCAAAACAGCGAATGAACCCGTGAACACAGCCCCAAGAAACCAGAAAGCACTCAAGCCCAACCCATGAATCCACAAGTGTAACCGCAGTTCCGCACATCGCAGAGTCTGGGATGCATCCGCGTCACAGCCCCGCATACTCCTGGCAAGCCCGACCTTGCATTGAGCATTCGGGGTTTAAGATGGTCCACGGCTTAGAACTTTCATGAGACTTCCACATTGATTTAGAATTTGTTTAGAGCTTTCATAGGGCTTTCTAGGAGGTCTCGGACTTCGGGTTTAGGTTGTCTTTATGTGTAGGTCAGGGACTGGGTTTCGGTTGTAAGGTTTAGTTGCAGGCTTCTTTCCAATATGCAAGGCAGGGCCAAGGCTTACCCTATACCCTGAGGGTCCAAGTACTCCTTATTTATTTATGGTTGTGGATACCTACAAATGCCCTAACCCTAGAGCCCTAAACCCGAAACCCCAAATGGTAATCCCTGAACCCTCTAAACATCTCTGAAACCTGAACTCACGGGCACTTGGACGCCGCAAATTGAAGGCAAGCAACTCTTTCTTGTCACCGACACGGCATCGGCGACCTGCCAAACACTTGACTTGACTGCAGAGGGGGGGGGGTCTCATGGGATTTCGATTCGTCTGACACTGCACGGCCTGCTTTCGAGCTTGGTCGGCTGGAAGGTGGGCCGTCGAAAGTGCCACTGGCACCTGGGATACTGAGCTTGTAGGGCTCCTGCATTAAAGGGATATATATATATATATATATTTATAACTATAAGGGTTTCTATAGGGCCTTCTATAGGGGTACAACGTGGGTTGGTATAGTTTCGAGCTCGGGGCTAAAGAATGATAGTATTGCGTAGGCTTAGGCTTGAAGATTTTGTGAGGAAGCATATCAGCGGTCGCTGACTGCGATGAGTGAGAACAGCAATCGCAATCACTACTTCCATAAGACTGTGTCCATGACTCCCTACCATAAGCCCTGAACCCTTGTGCGGACTGAAAGCACTCAACCGGAGTTGAGAACAAAACCTGGCAACTTTGCGATGGTCGCGGTAGCGCTTAGCCGGACCCAAGCCTGAGACTATCATGCCTAGAACGTGGATCCGTCCATTTCGCGCGTGCTGCGGTGCAGGCTCTGAGAATGAGAGGTAAGGGAACGCTGGCGTTGGAGGATCCGTTCCTCCGGGACGTTCCTGCGTTAAGCCTGCACAGCTGCACGGTTTCCGGATGAGCAAGAGCCATATTCAGGTTAGGTCACTAATTATTGTGAATCGTTCTTGTTGCAGCTCAAGCACCGTCATGGGCAAGCCGCATGTGGTGTCCACATTGTGGCCTTGACATTGTATCAGCTTGAATCTTCTGCTGCAGGTAAGTGTTTGGAGGCGAATTCTGTGCGGCCCCGACAACTTACCTTTGGTTAGTAGGGGAAATGGAGGAATGGGGTACAATAACTACTATTACTACCATTCTTCCATTCCCTACTAAGCAACGGTAAGTACGAAGGCTTCAGTCTCGAATGTAGGGGCTCTATCGGCTCTATTGCTTTCAACGATTGTTTTTAATGTGCCGGGGGGGGGGGGGGGGGGCTAGATTGTAACGTATATACACGTATATACGTATACAGTAGCGGCAATCATAACGGGAAACTATTAGGGGTATAAAGTCTTTAACAATTAGAAAAAGTTTTTGGCGCATACAATAGTAATAGTACAGTATAGGCAATTATTTAGGCCCCTCTACTATAGTACCCTTGTCGTATCCCTTATAGTAGGGCCCATAGTAGCCCCTGTGGTCTCCTTTAGAAACGGAACCCTGTTAGAATTATTTATGCCTCTGTATCAGTGGGCTTATGGGGGATGAGTTTGTAGGAGTTCAGCCTCGAAGCTTCTGAGGAGGCGAGACATTCGGCTGATGGACAAAATCCTGCACTCCCCATTAGAAGGAACATACCATAATTCCCATAGTTTAGGGTCCTGAATCAGGTCATGCAGGATTTTGTCCATCAGCAGTTGCATTGGGGGGGTTACAGTAGAAGCCAGAAAGTTGGAACATCAATATCCTCAGGGCCTTAAGAAAAGTATAGGGGATCCCAGGACTAATCATCCTAAACCCATGTTCCAACTTTCTGGGGTTCGCAGTAGGGTTCGGGAATACTGTAGTTACCGTATGGCCTTAATAATTAGAATAGGGTTCCTTTAAAGGGGTACTATAACGGAGCTGTAAGGGTACTATGATATATAGGGCCTTAATGACTAGGACAGGGTTTTGGGGCACATTATACTATAATTATCATAAGGAACCCCTTCAAAAGAGTATAGGTAAGTAGTATTATTAAGGCCCCTGCATTAGCCTGCCGAGGTTGAAGGTCAGGGTGTCGGGTCATGTAGGCCTAGTTAAGAAACACCTCTCTTCCTACGGGTCTTTTAAACACCGCGGGCTCTTCACTAATCACGTTCCTGCCGTTCCTCCATTAAGTCACCAAAATAATGGGATTCCGGATTCTATGCGTATAAGCTTGTATCACTGCTACCAGAAACATACAAGGACACTTACAAGAAGGGCCTTCCTCCTAGACTAGTCGGATCCCTGCTGAAATCCCCCCTTACCGCCTTTCTCAGGCCAAAGTTCCCTAGTATCGGCCGCAGCTCATACAAGACCCCTGCATCCAGATCATTCGGAATCCTGGGTACCGGTAGCGTCTCTATCCTAAGGCTCAGGCCATCGTTGTCTGGGCACTTCTCCAGCGGAATTCCACGCCTTTGTGGCGACAGAACGGAGAACACAACTGAAGGACTTCGTACTTCAACCTACTCTAACAACCGCACAACAAACTTTAATTCTGACTCCTAATCCTCAACCCTGAAGCCAAAGGACCCCGAATCCCACAAGCCATCCTCTAGCGCTTGCTGCGCCCATGTGCTTGTACTTATATCTGCTGCATGCCTGGCACCTATCTGTTGTGCCACACAGCCAACCACAAAGCGGGTCCAAGCATCTACTTCGTGCCCGTAGAACCTATTCTGGACTGTTGGAGATATGCTTACTCAATATTCTGACCTTGCAACTATCCCGGCGAAACACCAACGCGGCAGTCACTTTTCGGGGTTGCTTGCCCCTCGTTCTCGCTGATATGCACAGTATCTTCGGAAGCTCACGACTTGATGTTATATCCTTCATCAGGTCAGGGTCCTGCAATAACAAACAGACAGCAGCACCAGTGCATGCGGGCCCTAACGCCCGACTTGAAACCCCCCAGCAAGGCCTGTCATTATTTCGGATGTCTCGTCAGGATAGGGCTTAATCAGGGCTTTAACCCTGAACCCTAAAGGGCTTTGAGTTTCGGGGCTTACCAGCCAGAGTAGAGCTCTACTCTGGGGCTTCGATACAAGGGAGTGATTGTTCGGGATTCGATCTTCTAAACCCATCTAACCCTACGGATCAAAATAGCCCAAAAGCTTTAATATGTGAGTCCTTAGATCCCTAGGGTAAAGGCCCAAGACCTCAGTAATCCTTGGGAAGAGCCCTGTACGAATATTATGCAGACTCTAGCCACCCTGGCCTTTGGACATTCAGTCAGCCCTCCCCCGACAGACACAACGCTGAGTACACTGGGGCAAAGACTGCCGATTGGCAAAGAACATGCGGTGCGTTGTGCTCATGTAGCCTGAGAGAGCTTTCATGGTCAGATAGAAGGCTAAGGGTGGCGATACGGGAGTTTCTGAAAATCAGGGGGTACCTTATTTTGGGGCCTTTTGGGGTTCTTATAAAAGGATCCTACTATTTCGGGTACTATATTGGGGTCATACTCCGTACCTAAACCCCCCCAAGAGTACACCAGGCTACTATATTCTGCATACCTAGCCCTAAACCCCCGAACTACGTGTATCCTGTATCCTTCTAAGGAATCGACGAGACCGGATTTACCTCCACACTACTCCAAACGAGCCAAGTCTTGAACCGAGAATTACTAACCCAACCACAACAGCTCAGCCGCTGACCGTTTTTTTCTGGCGTTGATACCTAACAAGGCCTTAAAGTCCTAAAAACAGGGAGTACTTGGACCCTCTGGGTTTAAGCTGGAGATCCATGGAGCTACCGGGTCATGCCGTCTACCTATAGTCTCCAATGTAATTCCTTTTTGGGGTAATCAAAATCTTTGATTATAGGGTCCTAACCATAAAATTGGTTAACCAAAAAAGGGAACCACATTGGAGACTATAGGTATGCCTCAACCCTCACGTCCACAAGCGCCGAAACCTCTCGAGCCAGAAATCGAAGGTTTTCAACCCAACGGGCTACCGTGGGGTTTAGAGTTTAGGGTTTAGGATAACTAGATCCTAAGCTCAAAACCCTAAAACCCCTAAACCCTAAAGCCCCCCCTACATTCGACCCTAAGTACCCACTATTTTCCTACTTGCAGGGTTACAGGATCCTAAACTACAGTATTTTGGGGTTACCATTTTTGGTCTACCCCTGAGGGTCCATGTACTCATACATATAGTATATACATTGGCCCTAGAGTACTCCCTATATAGGTACATTGGGCCCAAAGTATATGCTATATGGGTACATGGACCCTTAGGGTACGTAACGCCACAGAACCTTGAGGCCATGAACTCGAAGCCTTTGGACCCTGAATGTAGGAACAGCAGCAGTCGTTGTAGCTGCCAGGCGTAGTCATGAAGGACACGTAGTTGTCACGCAGCCGATCCTCCGACGGTTAAAGCTTGCGGTTGTTATTTTGTAGGGTTGATTCCGAAGGCTTCCTTTTAAACGGGTCCCTATGGCTGCTATATGGATTTGATACAAGGGCTTGAATGTTCAAGCTCATGGTTGTGATTCATTAGCTTGGCTCTAGATCTTCTTTCTAAAGGTGTCTATAAGAACTCCTCCATGGGCTTGATACAAGGGACAATAGCAACCATAGTGGATACTCAGGAATACACGGGATGGCTCTTCTGTATGTCGACACATGTACATATCACAGGTCACACCTTAATTTAGGGCTCATCTTCGGAAGCTCATAACATAACAGGGCTTGTCTGAGGAACGTATTATAATCCACTTCACGTATTCCTCAAGTATGGATTTCGCCCAACTCTCTAAGTTTAATATTAGAGGGTCGACCCAGTAGTTACGGAATTGGGACGTGCCGTGGTGGTCCAGCAGAAACCTTTCTGCCCAGGCTGAAAATCCTTCTCGGAATACTGTCTTTTGTTAGGCCTACAGTTTCGAGTTTCGGTGGGCTACTTTAAGGGTTCCTTCAAGGGTTCTTATAAGGGTTCCTATTAAGGGCTACTTTAAGGGTTCCTGTAAGGGTTCCTATAAGGGCTACTTTAATCGTGCTTTCAGGCTTCCTATAAGGTCGGGCTTCAGCATAATAGATCAGAAGCAAGAGCAGTTGGCAGTTGGCTACAGCTATACGAGCAGCTTGTGCAGGAACCCCGTAAAGGAGCCTGAACAAACTGGCCCCCATTCTCGGCGATGGTCTTGTAGCACAGGCGGACAAGGTCGGCATCAACAGTGTTCTCGCCTTATCGTCATGCAAGGGCCTTAACCGTGTGAATAGAGTCTTACCCAAAGGGTCCATGTACCCACTCAGCCCCTATACAGGTGCTTCAGGGCAATAGTATCTGCCATATGGGCACATGGATCCTATGGGCTATATGGGATATCTCAAGGTATAATACAGGTGTTCTTGCCTCATCGTGCATGGTGGAGGGCTCGGAACCCTTTAAGCTTTAATCTGCACACCATAAACCTCTAAACTTTAAGCCCCAAACCCAAACGATGATGATGGAGGGCTTCCATGCTCACTTGGAGGAACTCTGGTATTTACGCATCGCAGCAAAGCATGTTTGAGTCCTTCTCCTCCCTAGACCTGCTTAGAGGCCACGAGTAGCATCCTAAACCCCAAACCTTGGGCACTGCCGCCACCCTGTAACTGAACGTTTTTGGTCGAGAGGCCCTTGTCCAGTGTGCAGTGGTAGTGATGAGCCCGGCCCCTGGCGACAGCTTCCCCAATCGGATCCTACTATTTGACCTTCAGCAGATAAGGGAAGGATCCTTCTTACAAGGACCCCTTAAAGTCAAAAAGACACACCTAAACCTTAAACTCAAAATACCTCAACCTCAAAAAGCGAGTTTCAGTAAACCCCAATACCCGGACTATTCCTAAAGTACCCTTTACTAGTATAGGGTCCCAAGTTAGGGACCCTACTTTCTACTTGTTAGGGTCTGGGTATATTCCCAACCCTAAACCCCAAACCCCAAACCCTAAACCCTAACGAGCCCCCGATTCCTAAGAAGCCCTACTTGGAGGATCATGGGACTTAGTAAGTAAGGTTATAAGTACCCTAATTGGGGTTATAAGTATAGTTACCCTAATTATAACCCTAGTTACTAAGTCCCATGATCCTTTAAGTAGCCCCTCAACTCTCGCGCAGAACCCTCAACCAACCAGATTGGGAGAACCGGGTCGCTGGGTCATCTTCGCTGCTACGCTTTACACGAGTTTTAGGGTTTAGGGTTTGTTGGGTTCTATCTTGTCTATGGCTTCATAGGTTTTTATAAGGGTTTTAAGATTCCTGACTACGAAACCAAGCTCTAATATACCTCTTACTGGGGGGGACGGGGGGGGGTGTCTTCTATAATTACCCATCTGCACTGAAGACCCTCAGCCGCACTTCACTTCAGGGCCTGCAGATTTGTAATGTGCGACATTTCACAAAACCAAAAAGCTTCGAGTATATATCTTCCTGGTCCTACAGGCGTAGGTATGCGGGGGGAAGCTCCTGAAAAATGGGCGTAAATAATTATCTATTGAATCTATTGTGCGGGTTCCTTCTTTTAGCTATAGTACAATGTTCCGCCAAACCGTATCCTAATTATTACGGGAGTGTTCTTACGTATCTGTTCTGTTCTTCAGGGCGGTTAGACTCCCCAAATACCTGAAGTCGTTCGGCTCATGCTTTCGATGTCTCGAAGTAGCCGACATATCCTGCGACAGCCCCTGGAATTCCCCAGGTCCAACCCAAAAACACTACCGAGACCCGGGATCGCAACTCACTTTTTGGCTTCTTGTAGAATCCTAATAACTTGGTTGGCCGAAACTTGGAGGTTCATGGGTAGTTTAGTGAGAAGTGACGTTCATAAGCAGGGTATGTAGATCTATAAACCATACTAGGGGACTTATAACCCTACTTAGAACCACCCACGAGCATCCAAGTAAACCCCCAAACCCCAAACACCTAAACAGTCAACCCTGAAACCCCCAAGAACTACAATGCAGACTACCCTAAACCCTATACCCCTAAACCCTGAAACCCCCAAGAACTACAATGCTACCCTAAACCCTAAACCCTATACCCCTAAACCCTGAAACCCCCAACCATGCAAACTTCCCTAAACCCTAAACCCTATACCCCGAAACCCTGAAACCCCCAAGAGCAACAATGCTACCCTAAACCCTAAACCCTATACCCCTAAACCCTGAAAACCCTGAAACCCCCAAGAACTACAATGCAGACTACCCTAAACCCTAAACCCTATACCCCTAAACCCTGAAACCCCCAAGAGCAACCATGCAGACTATGGGTAGAGCTCAAGCCCCTGGCCTGGACCAATAGGACTTCTTACCATGAGCAATCACGGAGCCGATGATGTCGCCTGAAAGGAGGTAGGGTTTCCTGAAGGGTTACCTATAGTCTCCATTGTAATTCTTTTTTTTGGTTAACCAACTTTGGTTAACCAAAAAAAGAACTGCAATGGAGACTATACGTAGGTATGTTAGGCTTGATGTAGACCCCCCCAAAGTATGCAAGATAATGGCCCAGAGCCTATAAAGGGCTATTGTTCTACATACTTTTGGGGTCCAGGTAAGGTGAAAGGGTTTAGGGGTTTAGGGAATCAGCTTGAGGTGATTTAGGGTTGAGGATGTTAAGGGCAAAGGGTCAGAGTTGCGATTCTCTGCTCCAGGGATCTTCGTTTGGGCGGTGCTTTGTAGGCGCTCAGACATCGAGAGTCTGAAGATTCAGTTTCTAGAGAGTTGGGCTCACCTCTAAACCATAAAAGCCTTAAAACCTAAACCCTAAAAAGCACTAAAACCCTAAATAACACCTAAGCGCTCTCAACTCTTGAGTGCTAAGTTGTTTTTGGGTTGGAGTCCAGGCTTCACTGAGGAGTGTTCCTGCAGCTCCTGCATCACACTCGATGCCAGAACCTGGGACTTTACGACCTCCGGTTCAGGGTTTGCTAGGATGAGCTAACCTGTGGTTTTGGGGTTCCCTCGGCTCTTTATAGGGACTATCATCATCCCTGGCTCCTTTGCTCCTCCAATATCAATGGTTAGTTAGGACCAGGAGTTTCGGGTTTAGGAATCAGCGACTAGGACTAGGAGTTTAGGGATCAGGGATTAGGCTCAGGGTTTAGGGCTTAAGGATCAGGGAAAAGGACCAGGAGTTTAGCGTTGAGGGTAGGACTGCGGATTGGTGTAGACGAGTATGCTTGGCGCTGTCCTTGCCTGGGCTTGAAGATCTTCCTGTGGCCATCATGGTTGCTATGCAAGTTTAAGGCTAAAGGTCCTGTTCTTTGCCAGGGTGTCCCTTAACGGACATTAGATGTACCTAAAGTTTCGGGCTTATAGTGGGGTTCGGGACCTGGTATCTCTCGTAGAAGTTCTCCCTTGCCCCGAGTTCTTGGAACCTAAACCCTAAACCCTAAACCCTAAACCCTAATCCTAAGACCCAAGGCCGGTTCCCGTAACTCGCCTCCGAGAGTACCAGATGCACCACAATAGACGTACCTTTAGTCTAGAAGGCGCCTTATCAGCCCTACCTGGACCCTCATGAACCTACCTTTTTTAGGGGCCCCTAATACGATTTCTTTATACAAGTCCCTAAAAAGGTAGGCTATTTGGGGTTAAGGTAGATCCTAAGCCTACTACGGCACGGCATCAGCCCGGAATCAAACTCTAAACCCTCAATACCGGCAAGGTCAGTGCAGCGCAGCTTTGAAGGCCCGGTAAACCCTGCTGTAACCTACCTAAATCCTCAAAGACCTACCGTTTAAGGATGCCTAAGCAGGACTTCCTAGTCTATGTCCTTAAACAGGTAGGTTTCGGGTGTCAAGATTTACTGCTGCAACCTCAACTTTGAGTCCCGGACCATCGTTGCTGCCTCTGCCCGCGCCTGCCGCAGTTGTTGTTGCATATATATATATATACACACACATATATTCTGGTTTGGGCTGTGGTGACCTGAGATTTGGGCTCTGGGTCTAGGCTTTAGTATCGACCTGAGACGGAGATGTGGGCTCGGGGTTTAGCTGGGCTCAGGGCGACGTATTGAGCCTACAACCCTAAACCAAACCCTCAGCTCGAAAGACTTTGAAGGATGGAGGCGTCGAATTTAGGATCTAGCGCGTCTTGCCACGCCGCAGCTGAGAATCTCTGTCAAGATGGCGCCACCTCACACCAGGGTGTCTGAGTGGCGGATACTTAGATCCCTTATAGTAACCTGAACCCTATAAACCCTAAACCTCCTTTTAGGCTCCGTTAAAAACGGACCCTTTAACTTTAGAGTAACCCTATACAAACCCTGAGCCTCCTATGGCTCCCTTAAAAACGGACCCCTTAGAGGAACCCCCAAAAGGGCCCAAGTTTGCATCGACCAACTTTCCTTGCGCACGGTGGGGGCCGAAGTTTCGGCCCTGGGGGTCTGGGGATTCAAAAGTTAGGGAGGGTTAAATTATAGTTAAACCCTAAACCCTAAACCCTAAACCGTGTTAGGGTTTAGGGTTTAGGGTTTAGGGTTTAGGGTTATGGGAGGGGGCTCCAAGGGGGGTAGGTAACCTACTAATCCCTAGTTCTCTCCAGTGCTCCCTAAGGATCCCTTGTACCCTCCCCCCTTGAACCACCCTCCCTTAAGGACCCTATAATTAAACAACACAAAACCCGAAATTTAAGAACAACAACTAGATGTATAATAGTAAACAGCAATATAAACATCGCAACAGATAGTCCTAATAGAAACAATAAAACAAAACCACGCAATGGTAACAAGTATGGAACTGGTAGTAGAAATCACCCTTATTGTTTGCCCCAGTACGCGTGTAAAGGAGGGAACGGCCCAAGACGACCGGGTTGGGATGTGCATGGGGATGAAAAGGTATAGGACTTATAAACCCTAAACCCTAAACAATGCTAAACCCTATAAAGTCTACACCCGCCCAAACCCTAAACCCTAAACTTTAAACCCTAATCGTTAAACTTAAACCCTCTAGGACCTCAGACAGAGGAATCGCCTCCTGTGTTGGAGAGGGCCATAATGGAGCCACGCAGCTCCACCTTCGGCTTGACCTGGGGGAAGTCATAGACTGCTAGGCTGTTGGGCCGGGGTTAGGGCTTATAGCAGACCCCATACAGTTGGAAACCGGATTAAGGCCAAATAGTGCTGGGATTCCCTATACATTACTCTTAAGGATTGAGGCTATAAGTCATAGGCTGCAAGGCTCAAAGGGGAAAAGGAGGAACCCTTAATTTAGGGCTCTTAGGGTTCCTTTAAAGGGATGTATAAGGGTTTAGGGTTTAGGGGAAAAGGAGGGACCCTTAATGGGGACCCCTACCCTATAATAGGCTATATAATGGGTATATAATCGCTATATTAAGGGTATATGCCTAGGGGTCCTTATTAAGGGTCCCTCCGTTTACCCTTGGATAGGCTGTTGGGCCGGGGTTAGAGTAGGCTTCCTTTCAAGGTTTCTATGAGGGTTCCTTTAAGGGATCCATAAGGGATCTATAGGGACTAGGGTTTAGGATAGGGGTCCAGAGCTTATAGGGCTATAGGGTTTAGGGACGGTTGTGCTTTTGAGCTATGCAGGGACTGCTCCGGGGGATATGAGCATACTACTTATTTCAACCCTTACAGTCGGGTTTTAGGATTGTGTAATGACCACGAGGTTCTTCAATTCTCAACTCGTATAGCCGGAGTTAATTTGTTCTTGGTGGCGGGTACTCGCGGGACTTACAGTTTAGGGCTTGGGTGGACTCTGGGGTTTCCAGCTTTTGGGGCTTGGGGGGGCATTATTGGGTTTTGGGGGTAAAGTTGGAATATGGATTAATGGTAGGATCCCCTATAATTTACCTTAAAGGGGTTACGATAATGATATTCCAACTTTCTGGCTTCTACTGTATTGGGTTTGGGGGCTGATCGGGTTCAAGTGCAAGGTCTATGGTGCTTAGACGGCTGAAGGTCGTGAACTATGCTCGGTAGCAGGGTCTGAAGTCCTCTGTAGTGCTATGCAAGAGACGCTTCGTCAGAAACTTGATTGAGAAGTACGGTTCTTTCGCTGGCCGGCAAGAGCCGTTTAAAGTTTACGCCCTATAAAACGGTTTAGAGTTCAGGGATTACCCTAAACCCTATAGCCATAAGTCCTACAACCCTGCTGGGACTGAATAGCATTCGTGACAATGCGCGGGGGAACGCGACTGCCCACTACACCCCATGTTGATAGAGCCTTCCGGACTGAGTATAGAAGCCTATATACTGTTCTATATGCTATATAGGCAAGAAGTGCCGACAGGAGTCGAATAGTCTAACACCCCAAAAAACCTGTACCCTCCAAAGCGTCGACTCTAAGAATACCGAAAGCCTGAAACGCTCCACTCCAACACCCTTAACACCGAACCCTACCACTATGGGTCCCGGTACCTGTGCAGTATAGGGCCTGCCCCTGATATTCCTGTTTTGCTTACATACCATAACTGGACCTCCGGAATGCATGTCTGCACCCACACTGGATACCCCTGTATGGTTTACCTTACCCCCCATTAACCTACCCGTTTAAGAGGCCTATGAAAAAGCGACAACCTTTTGAACCCTCTTGACTCCGCTGATTAACGCTTTAGGGTTGAGGGGTTTAGGGTTTGGGGTTTAGGAGTTTAGTGTCTGCGGGTTGGCGGGTTTAAGGGTTTGGGGGTTTCGAGGTTTAGGGTTTAGGGCTCGCCCACCGGGGCCACAGACGTAGCCGGTAATCTTGCCGTAGTCTCCCTGCACTTGCGACTGTCCTGGGAATGTCATACATAGAGTCCTCGCAATAAATGGGGTCTCGGGTACATGATACTGTAAATATACACCATCGGGAACCCCAAATATTCAGGCTTTTGCTGTTGTTACATTGGGTCTTCTTGTTGAGGGTCCCTGTGGTGTCCGGGCTGCTTGACATCACCTTTCGCACATCCAGATCATATCGCCTAGTACATACATAATACAGCTGTATACAGATGTATACTGTGTATGCTCTTATGCATGATGGTTGAAGAGAGAATCACGACGCATAACAACAATTGCAGTAGTAACATATGAAGAGCACATAATATGTAGAATCAGGGTGACGGCTGCTTCGCACTGCGAACTGCCCCCGACAGAACAATAAATCCCACGGAAACGGCCGTGTGCCTTCATGCAACCGAAAAGAGCTTAGGGCTAAGGGCCCATAAGCAATCTCATCCGTGAGCCGGAGCGCACATCAACAGAAGCTCCACCTAAAAGTTGACTTTTAGGGTACCGCACCCTAAACCCCATGCCGCTGGGGGCGGGCGTCCTCCATAGTACCAGTGTGTCGGCATAGCCATCGCATCCGCAATGTGCAGGCCCCATAGAGCACCGGCGACCTCGAAGCGGGGGTCAAACCGGAACTTGATTGTCACCCATGTGACCCTGACTCCTGGCAACCCTGTATGGAGGGGCCCGTGGAGGGGAAAAAGTATTCCGAACAACCCATGTGTGGTTCAAAACAACGGGAGCACTCCCTTGAGTAGATGGGCGTTACAGGATTCATAAAGTTGAAAGGGGCTAAACCCTAAACTCTAAACCCTAAGCCCCAAGCCCTAAATCGGGGGATTCAGGTTCGGAATGCTAGGACTGCATGGGACGGCGGCTCTGAATCAGGCCGGGGGCGGAGAGTCATATGGCAGATTCCAGGGGTTTCGAGTTTAGGGTTTAGGATCATAGTGCTCTCCTTCTGTCGATGTGGTCTTTGGCCTGAGTAACTGCAGAATCCCCATCTTAAGCAACCGCATACTTGACTTCGGATATCTTCATATCTCATGTTGGCATGCAGAGGAGCCCCGGTGCAACCAACTAAAGTCCTTCAAGCTCTCTCGGAAGATCTATACACTTTAAGTTAAGTATGAGCCTTCAGAAGGAGGGCTATTCCCCCCAAAGAGTCATCTGACAATTTCGAATCATACTATAGGGGCCTTAATGATTGGACCCGGGTTTTGGGCCAGTTTAAAGGAGCCCTAAAGGAATAGCACTGGTAATTGTTCAGGCCCCCATATTACATGGATCATTCGGAACCCTGTGTTAACGTACTGAAGCAGCAGTGTAATCAAAAACAAGCAAGCACTAGCAGTATTCCAAGGGGTTCCTTAATCATAGTTCCAAAATCCGGACAATTAGTTCCAATGGTTGATGCGCCCCGATACAAACCCCTTGTAGTAGCCCAGACGGTAAGCCTGTATCTAGCAAATTGGCGACCGTTCCTTTATTCTTATTCTTGAGGCCCCTAAAATGCATGGGTCCTTCGAAGCTATGTTCGTATCCCTAAACTCAAAAATCTTAAACCCCTATGGCCCTATACCCGAAACTCAAACCCCTGAGCAGCACTAGGGCTCCGTACTCGGTCGGCAAAGGTGCTGGACAGCACCTGGGCGGCATTGGGCTCTGGAAAGACTATGCGGGTTTAGGGGGTTTACGGTTTAGGGGTTTAGGAGAGATAGGTTGAGCGGTTGAGGGGTTTAGGGTTTAAGGTGGGGTGCTATGCTAGATGGCGGGGGAGGGTGTTCTGGCTTTGGGGGGTTGGGATGTGAGTCCTGCGTAGGTCACAGCAGGGGCTGTTCCAAAGGCTGTTAAAACGGGAAGTCATCGTCTCCTTCGGAGCTGAGGATATTGAGATCAGCTTCGCAGATCTGCGGCTCAGCACAGATCAGGCAGACCCGAAATCCTAAACGCTGAACTCTAAGCCTACAGCACTAGGACCGTATATTCAGAGCTCAAGGTGAATGGCTGCGAAAAATTCATTGGGCGTGTCGGGTCAAAGCGATACCTGATGCCCTAATCTAGGTGCCTTATACATGGTCTCGGGATAAATTACTCTTGTAAAAGATATTCCAACTTGCAAGGAAGCCCAGTGATGCAGGCCCCTGCAGTAACCCTGCACTAAGCCTTATCAACTCAAGGAGCACAAGATGGCCTCCACCGGCGCCTTCGCCGCAGCCATCTTGCCTGCCCGGGAGGGGTCGCTTTATCTCAAGGAACCCTAATAAGGAATGGAACTGGTAATTATTGACACCTCCATAGTGGCTGGTGAATGCTCATACCACAGGAGCCACGATCCAACACTCCGAACTCTACTTGCGACGCCACTCTAGGCGACTCTTTTCACCCACAATTCTCCGGAAAAATCATATTTCGAAGATACTCCGGGCCCAAAGTATCCCCGAAGAGTCCAAACCACCAATATGCCCCAATCCTAAACCTAAGGGCCGGCAACAACCCAAACTCTACCAACCCTAATTTCTAGAATTGATCAGAACCTTTTGGAGGAACTCTTCAAAGACAATTTCCAAACTCTGAACCCTACAGCCGACATCCGAAACCCTAAAGCCGTATTAAGGAACCTCAAAGCTCTCAGCCCTAGACCTGCATGAAACCCCTACAGGAACCTTGAACCCTAAACCCTGGAAACCCTTGCAGGCTACAGTGAATTTAGGGTTTACAGGGAACTCCAGAAAGTTGGAATATGGTTTCAGGGTAGGATACCTTGTAATTTACCATAAAGGGCTTAGGAGAATCATATTCCAACTTTCTGGCTTCTACTGTAGGGGTTTAGGGTATTTAGTGGTTTAGGGATTTAGGGTGAAGGTCGGAAAACAAAACCCAAAACCCTCGAAGGAAACTTGAAGATCTCATAAACCCTAAACTCCAAACCACCCGTAAAGTAACCTGAAAGCCCTGATCCCTAAACCCACAGCCTTTGAAGGAACCTTAAAGATCTGATTCCTCACTCATAGAACCTAAGCCACCCTTAAAGAAACCTCAAAGCCTGAGCCCTTTTTTCGGAATCCGTTAAAGGAACCCCCGAAAGGAACCTCAAAGCTCTGAGCCCATGAGCAGCAAGTGGCCTCCCCGCACTTTGCTGGGGCTCGAGACGGCTTGACCCATCCCTCTGAGAACCAAACAGCTACAGCCGCCTCTGATCTTGACATCTTAGGGTTTAGGGAGTTTAGGGTTAGGGTTACGGATTTGGGGTTTAGGGCTTATGGCTCCTGCAACTTTTGGTTTAGGATGTAGTGCTTAGGGCTCCTAGGTTGATACAAGGGTAAAATAACATAGACGCCCGAAGAGTTGCCATCTTGTTCCTTCGGGCTCTTTGTTGTACCTACTGCTGATGGACAGAATCCTGCATGACCCATTATAAGGAATATACCATAGTTCCCATAGTTTAGAGTCCTTAGGGTCATGCAGGATTTTGTCCATCAGCAGTAGTATCGTAAAAGATCCTAAACCTTGTTCTAATTATCAATGCCCTTTTCTCAACTGTAGTAGATCGGCTGCAGCTTTAAGACTCTTTTGAACGGGTCTTGGGATTTGGGTTTCTTCAGGGTTAAGGGCATTCAGGTCGAGCTTTAGGGTTCTTCCAGAGTCTATACGTACTTTTGCTGCATTTCTTAGAAGTACTGGCGGTACAGATCTTGAGGAGCCAGCATACCAAGAATCGCCAGCTCAAACAGAACTGTCCTTGGCACGGGCGATGCTTCGTGAGAAGTGCGACCCTGCGGTTGAATAAACCCCATAACCACCGCAAGCAATAGTAGATTGCGTGGCTTTTGATCATTAGCCATGATCCTTTCAGCAAGCCCGACTCTCTTGCACGGCTGGATGCCTCAAGCATGATCTCTTTTCCGAACCACGCGACCTATGGGCGCGGATTTATACCATGCGACCTGCCCCAAGGAGAACACCACCCATCATGTACGTATATCGAAACACTAAAACCACGGAAACTCCTTCCGCCTCCATACCACAGTGAACTTGAAATCCTGAGGTCTGAAATCTTAAACCAGAAAACCTGACGCCGCCCTATCATTAAGGCTAGCGGCTTTCCTGCCCCTGTCGGTGCGCTCACGACCTTGTATGGAGCTTTAGTGCTTCGGGTTGGGGGACTTGAAGGATCCGCGGTTGACGGGTTCAGCGGCTTAGGAGGCTTGTGGTGTTGGGCTTTCAGCGCTCAGCATTCTCTTGGCTTCTTATAGGCATGATCGTTGCAAGCTCTAGGGCATGCTTTGTTATACTTCGTGGTGTAGTATCAAAAACCCCTGTCCGTAACCCTGTCCAGAAACTCTATCCGGATCAGGATCCTCTCCGAAAGTATACTATGGGGGGCCTTAATGATTGGAATAAATTCTTCTGTGGTTCCTTATTACACCAAAAGTAAGTCATACCCCGAAACCATATTCCAATTATTGAGGCCCCTACATTAGCTATTCAAACAAATCCTGACTCGCATCAAGCCCACGCACGATAGCTACGGCACACTGCCGCTTTCGAATCCTCGCCGGGGATTCCAGAACCCTAAACCCTAAACCCTAAGCCCCTAAACCCCAATTCCAGACTTCAGGGTGTTTGTCAGGCGAAGCTGTGGACCCACCGCAGCCGCCCATACTCGCTGGCCCAAAACCCAAGGAAACAAAAGTTGAAGCTTTCAGAATCGACTACCTTATAAGAACCGCAAAGGTTCAAAAGTTGAGCTTATAGCCAATAGAAACACAAAGGTTCAAAAGTTGAGTTTATAGCCAATAAGGATAGCCCTCAACCCTTAACCAGAAGCCCGAAATTCTGAGCTTATAATGTAGGGTTGCAAAAAGTTTGTGAGCCTGCAACCCCGCTGGCTCCATGTATCTCCATAGCATATGCTTTGGCATTCGGGGTTTCCGAGAGTAGTCCGGCCTCCAACTAAAAGCGATATAACCCTAAAAACACATTTTTCAAACAAATCAGATGGTTAAAGGCACCCTTTGAAGCCCAACCCCCAAAGACCAAACCGTGGCCCTAAGCCCTGAATCCTTACCGGAACCCTGTCGCCAAGGCTCCATGTTGCCGGAACCGAGATAGAGCTCCTCCCAGCAGGACGCCTTGGCAAGGGCAGCCCAAGAAATGCAAAGGCCTTCGAGTTTTCTGCAGTGCTTTACGGGGCGAAGGCTGTTTTCTTGGGACGTTTAAGGTTTGGACAGTAGGCACTTTCCCGGGAGAACGCCAAGCCTGCATCGCATTGAAGGCTGCGAACTTGAAGCACGCGGCATGTTCTGGCCTGGGTGGTTTGGGGTAGGGCTTATAGGTCAGATTTTAGGGCTTAGCATGTACCTGTAGTCTCCATTGTAGTTTCTTTTTGTTGGTTAACCAATTTTATGGTGAGGATCCTATAACAGAGATTTTGGTTAGCCAAAAAAGGAACTACAATGGAGAGAGACTATAGGTAGTCTCGAAGCGGCAGCGTACCATTCGGATCCTTCTGCTGGGGAGCCCGCGACCAACCATGGGGGGATGCCCGTTATACAAGGCTAGCAGGTCCCAGAAGGTGTTGCAAGAGTTTGGGATACTTTGGACGACACGTCCTCTGGCAAAGACCATCTTGTTCATGGTTTGGGGGCCTAATTCCATAATGGTAGTCTTCATGGACCCTCTGGGGATACTTTGTACGACTGCTCATGACAACGTTTACACAACGTGCTTGAAAGTTTCGGAAGCGTGTGCCCCTAGACCCCTATAGACCCTAAAGCCTATAAAACCTAAACCCCTAAAGCCCTAAAGCCCTAAAACCCTAAAGCCCTCGGGGCGCGGCAGCAGGCATCGACTCACCAGGGGCCTGGGTTCAAGACTTGTGGGTTTAGGGGCTCAGGGGGTTAGGTTTAGGGGTCAGGGTTTGGGTTTAGGGCTTAGGGTTTGGGGGTTTCGGCTTAGGGGTTTAGGGCTTAGGGTTTAGGGGGGTTCGGCTTAGGGGTTTAGGGTTTAGGAGTCAGGGGGTTACGGGGTTTAGGGGTTCAGGGCTTTATTATTGAGCTTAACTTCCAGATTGCTTCGGGGCGGGCAGAGGGTCTCGGCCTGAGGCCTATAGTTCAAGACTCAATCGCCGAAAATCCACATCCAAGTCCATTCTAAAGGATGTTTCCTTTGCAGGGCCCATTGGCTCGCTTGGGAAGGTGCTGGCTTGAAAGGCTTAAACTTGGGCGCCGCCCAGCGCGAATTAGTTTAGGGCTTATAATTTAAGCTTGATTGCATGCCTTGTCTTATCGTATCATCTAGGCGAACAGGGACGGAGGCTATTCAACACCGCTGTCGGTGAGGAAAGGGCATCTGGGAGCCCCCATGATCGTTTTGAAATTATCTCCAACCTCACTGGAGCACAATATCCCGAAAACGGCAGAAGCCTAGGTAAAGTAAACTGTACCACCCCAAAGCCCCGAGCTGCAAACCCTCAAAATATCCTATAGAACCTCAAGATCCCGACCCAAAGGACCATAAAACTTCACCCTGCTCTTGAAACGGTTTAGGGTTTAGGGTTCCTGTGTTCCAAAACTCTCCAAATCCGAGCTCTCGGCGCTTTTGCAGCCTCCCCTCCGCCTCTGCTGTCACCTGAAGAAAGAATTCCTAACCTAGAAATACTTGTCTGAACACTCAGAACAGCTTTTGGGGTTAGCTTTTGGGGTTCTAGTCTATTGCCATACGATTGTTCAGATTCCTACATTAAAAGATTCAGGTTTAGGAGTTGTTGGCTTGGTGTTGAGGGTTGGGGTATATTCCCTAGTTCCCTTAGAGAACCCTTATGGATCCCTTTAAGGAGCCCTTTCAGGAACCCTACGGTGTACAACTCCTTAATTAAGGGTTCCGGATTCAGGAACCCCCTGCATAAATGCCCCCCGTGTGCCATGGCGTAGAATGCAGAGTCTCGAGTGTCGAATCGGATTGCCCTGAACCAGGAATCCAACCCCGTAAACCCTACCGATCGTAATACTTAGAACAAGGTCTTATATAAGCTTTTTGAAATAAATACTTAACCCCGTAAATGGGGTTAAGTAGCTCCCTTTTGGGGGCCTGAATGGGCAAAATAGGGTTTTAGGATATGTCTGTACCTATAGTCTCCATTGTAGCTCCTTTGTGTGGTTAACCAATTTGATGGTTAGGATCCTATAACTGAGTTTTGGGGTAACCAAAAGAGGAACTACAATGGAGACTATAGTGACTATAGGTAGCCTGCATACCCAAATGCCAAAGCCTCGCTTCCCTACATCCTGAAACCCCCACCCCTAAGCCCACGCCCTAAGCCCCGGAACCCTGAACCTAACCCGCCCAAACAGGAAAACCTAAACCCCCAACAGCCCAGCGACCTCTAGAGCCCGAACCTGCCAATCCCTAATCTGAGGCTTGGGAGCTTGGGTGCAAGGTTTCTGGGTTTAGGCTTTAGGCTTTCGTCATTCTCACTATAAGGCTCACTGAGGAGCCTAACTTGCACACCTCTTACGGTAACCCTTGCAGAACCCTTTCATAACTTAAGAGCCATTGAAGGCATCCTAAGCTGGATTAAAGGACCCTAACCCTAAGGCTCAAAATGGCCCAAAAGCCTTACATAGTATGGTCTTTAGGCCCAAAAGCCTTAAAATATGAGTCCTTAGAGCCTTAGGGTAGACCGCAAAGACCTGTGAAGCCTGGGGACCAAACCTAGCAGAGTCCTCGCGTCGTCTGCTTGGCCCATGCGCTGGGCTAGGAGCCCGCCGCGTGGCGCCGGAGCCTCGCAAAACTGGCGCTAAACCCTGAAACCCTAGGGATCTAAGGACTCATACATTCAGGCTTTTGGGCCCAAAGACCATACTATGTAAGGCTTTTGGGCTATTTTGATCCCTGGGGAAACCATGTTAAGCATGAACCTTATACCCAAACTGGCACTACACCGTAAACCCTCAACCATTCCCTAAACCCGAAACCCTACGGCCGATCCTTGGTAGATCCTAAAGCCCCGGAGCCCTAAAATCTGTTGTGCAAGGGTTCGCATGCCTCGGGGGTAGGGTTGCACTCATGATGAGAATACTGGAGTACGGGGGCCTGAATTCGAAAAGGGCTTCAGACACGAACACATTATACTCTACTTATAATAAGAACCCCCCAAATAGTACAGGCAATCATTAAGGCCCCTATATTACGGGGGCTGGCTTAGGGCAGGGCAGGCCAGGCTTTCAGAGACAATGGCGACTCTTGGTCACACTTCGGCCGGACAAGATTAAAGGGTTTAGGGCTTAGGGTACCGGAGAGCAGAGTAGTGACAGTAGTCGAAACTGTGAGGACCTCTTTGGGTTTCTGCCCTTATCAAGCATGCATCTATGTACACATATGTATACATACATACAACGTCAACATATACATCTACATGTACACATACATGTACGCGTACGTATACATGTGCATATACAACTATGCATCTATACATCTATACAGCTGTTGAGCGCACTTTACATCTATACTCTATACATCTGTACATATACATTATATGGTATAATATTATTTATGTACATAGCACATTACACATAATATACATAGTAAACATATGCATATACATATGCAGGAATGGATAGATGGATTTATGTATGTATGTATGTATGTATGTATGTTTGCATCTTTACCAAGTTAACATATGTATGCGAACATGTATACTTAATATAGGTCGAGACAAGGAGGGAACGAGCGAGGGAGCAAGTGAACAACACAAAGAAATACATGCCAAGCGAGACCTACGAATATATGAATATATATATATATATATATGACAAGACATCCCCAACAAGTATTGGTAATCATGTAGGCAACAATATTGCCTCAAACACACAATAACAAATAAAAGCAATGGAACAGCTTTGCAAAGGTTATTCTTTAGCAGATGCGCTTTAGGCTTTACTGTGTGTGGCCTTGGCCTTCATGGCCTTAGTCTTCGAGCCGTTACGGAAGTTTGATTTTGGTCTTCAGGCTTCAACAGTGCGCCTCCCACAATCCTTTGCACTTGAGTATGCCTCAATAATTGCCAGCGAATTCTCAACCCGCACCCCCGGCAAAAGCAATTTAAAGAGGCTTTGTAAACAGTTCTCGACTCCCCTAATCGAGCCAGGATTTTTTTTGAGGGAACCTATTTTTAAAAACTAAAGAATTTAAAAAAAAACGAAAAAGACTTTAATAAAATCTATTTGTAGTCTTATTTCCTCAAGAAGCGAGTTTTTATTAAACACCGAAAAGATTCTAAAACCGCTGCGAATTCAAAGGTTCTTCAATGACAAATCTACCCATTACACAGAGACTTGGGCGATCTTTTAAATCCTCAGGGTGGGGGTGGGGGGTGTAGGTTGGCCGATGAAATAAAATACCAAGAACAGCGTGAAACCTGAACCACAAATCCCTTGGCCCGGCGATAACCACGCGACTCCCAGCCCAGCCTAATGTCATTAGACGTAGAGCCCATGCGGTTGATAAAACCGCATCGATTCAAGAAAGGATTTATATGGGATCTTACTGTGAAGGGCTTCAAAAAAAGGGTTTGCGACTGAGGGTTCTACATGTACATGTACACAAAACCCGATTATTGCACCTGCGCTGTCCGCTGCGAATGCCCATCATTTTTCAAGACGCCTCTCATGGAGATGGTCATACTGTTGATGGAAACCGTATACCCAAAAGCGGAAACCATCTCACATAGAACTTTCCTTCTCCTGTAGATTAACAGATTTGGGAATCGGGCGCTCAAGCTTTGCGGCTCGAGTTTCAGAATTCAGGCTTTCAGGCGGGTCGTTCCTAATCTGTCGTGTTGGTGGCAGTCTTCAAAAGCCCTTTAGAACATGACTTGGAGGCTTATGGGTACTTATAAGTGGGGTTTCTATAAGTAGGGTAACTATGCCGAACAACACATACAAGGGGAGTAAGAACCCACTTGCCCTACTTAAAACTACCCATGAGGGTCGGAGTTGCAACTGCTTCGTGATGGGAGCTTAGGGTTTCCGGCTTGGGGTTGCTTTAGGGTTTAGGGTTTAGGGTTTAGGGTCTAGGGTTTCAGGTTTAGGGTTTGATTTAAGTAGGGAAAGGTGGGGGGGTAGGGTTTAGGGTTAGGTAGGCTTGAGGTTGATGTAGGTGTTGGTCTGTATTCGGCTGGGGTTTAGGGCTCAGCGTTTCGGGCTTTTCGGGTCTAGGGCCTTGGAGTTTAAGGTAGCTTCCACTGTGCAACCCTTCTGGTACATTATTCTGAGGTGCCTCATTACCGTAGTTCGTAACCCTCCCATGGCAGTCCCGGTCGACATATGTGTGACTACGAGTCTACAATGCGTGAGCCGGGTTTACGTTTGGGAACCCACAACCGCTACACTACACCTTCAACCCTTATGCCTCTAAACACTGAAGCCATAAACCGTTCTGCACCGCATAGTCCGCTGCGCCTACTGCAGACCTGTTGATCTTGGGATCGATGTTTTCACGGTCCTCTTGACCTGAGTTAGGGGCAGGGTTTGGTGCTCTAGGGTTTAGGGGTTTCGGGTCTAGGGTCACAGGCTTGGGCGAACTTTCTGTCCTCCTGACACAGCTCTCGACAGCATTCTGTTCATCGGGGTTTTAGGGCACATGGCAAGGGCATGCGTGCGGGCCTACAGCCTATAGCAGCCCTAAAATCCCCTTAACCTTACACCGAGTCGCTGTTCAGGGCATCCTCGTCCACGGCCAAGGCTTCGTCCATGAACCTCACCAACGTTCAGCTTAGGATTTAGGCTTAAGCAGGGTTTTAGGGTTTTGAGAGATGGTTTAGAGTTTCGCCTGTGCGATTAAGTTTAAGGATTGAGGCTTAGATTCGGATCCGGAGTTAGGGGTTTAGGTGATTTTGTAAACAAAGCCCGACGTCCAGAGCCCCAAGAAGGAATCTAGAAGGGCTGCTGCAGGGGATGTGGGACCTTCATAATTAAACTAGGGTTGTGGGGAATATCATGCTATGACTAGATCAGGAACCTGACGGAAGAGTGTTCGGAAGTATTCAGTCTTCTGACATCACAGCCCGAAACAAAGGGAGTTACAACCCCAAGGTTTAGCAACAACTCCAAATCATCTTAGCCCTGACTCTGAAAACAAATCGTGAACAAAGGACCCCCAAACGACAGAAATCGTCGTGCTTTTTGGGGATGAGAGGTCCCCTCAGAAATCCTAAACCCTAGACACCTGGCCCCAACTGAAGCCTAAACCCTTACCTGACTAAATCCCTAAGCCCCGGCTCCCTAAACGAAGCCTGCTCTGCGACGGGCTCTTATCCCTCCAGCCAGTCCAGAGTAGTTCCCTCGTCTCCGACGACTCAAGGACCTCGTCCCGGCTGTTAGGGTTTAGGGTTTTGGGGTTAGAGCTTTCCTGAAAGGCTCACACTAAGATTGAAAGGCTCAAACTAAGGTTCAAGAGTGTTTCCAGGGTTCCTTTAAAGGCTTTGTAAGGATTTGGGGTGATTTTTAAGGGTTCAGCCCCTTGTTGCACTAACATAATGTGAGGGACTTCATACCGGCAGGTGCCTCGCTACCTGAGCCCAAGCCATACTCTGCGGGGCCTAGGGCTGACGGCTTCGGGTTTACACTCACAGGTTTCAGATTTGGGTTTAGGGTTTAGGGTTTAGGGTTTAGGGTTTAGATTTCAGGGTTCAGAGTGAAACGCATTCGGCTGAAATCTGGGAAAACAGGAAGAGGCACGATATGTCCTATAGGTCCTTTCGCACATCATTCTGCTTGAAGCCGCAAGCCGCGCACCTGGCGACCCAGAACCAAAATCCTTCACCGGGCAAATCCCAATTAAACCCAATAGCATTAACCGTACCCCCACTACAGGAGCACTTAAAGGAACCCTTGAAGCCCCTTAAGTTAAGGTGTTGAACAAACAATCCGAAGCCCTGAGCCGCAGACCGCGAAACTCACTTCCCTACATCCCGATCCCAAGTCAGCCCTAAACACCTCTAAGGGTACAAGAAGTGTTCTACGTTTGGTGGGTTCCGAAGCGTTTAGACTTCAGGGTTTAGGGTTCCTGTGCAGGTCTCTATTAATCCCCTGAGAGACAACCCTCACATAAGGATACGAACATGCCCCGAAACCCCATTCTAAATATTACCTACAGTCTGCATTTTAGTTCCTTTTGTTGGTTGACCAATTTTCTGGTTAGGATCCTATAAAAGAACTACAATGGAGACTATAGGCAAGGTCGATACGCTCTGAACTTTGCCAGAGCGCCCGATGTCGCCGGGCAGCAGGTTTCGAGCCAGTGGATTCAAGCCTTTTTGGGGCGCAGGGTTTAGGTCTAAGGCTAAGGGTGCAGGGCTTGGGGTTGGAGTAAACCGTGTGTTGCCTTTGCAAGTACGCAAGATAAGCTCTCCTTGCAAGGTTTGATTCGTAATGTTCTGCGGCTTTTCCCAGGGATGAGGCTATGAAGTACACAAGAAGGGCATCCCTAAACCCTAGACCCCTATACCCCAAACGCAACCCTTACCCCCCCTAACCCTACACAGCCAAAGGTCTCCCTTACTGCATCTGAGGCACTCTGCAGCATTCAAACCTTGGGAGCCATGGAGCTTGGGGCTCAGTTTTCCCGTCTTTCTGACATAGAACCAACAAGTGGGTCCATTGTTGACTACTGCCTCTTCGAAGTGGCAGTAGTATGCAGGATTACAAGCATTTCTGGAGCGGGGACCACTTTGTTTTTGCACGACGGCCAACCTCATCAAGCCTCGTCTTCTCCACTTTGAGAGACTTCGCTTTCCGAAGGATGCAGGATGAGGAGTGTGCTATAAGGGCATTATTAGGTAGAAAAGGGTTGTGGGGCACATTGTAGCATGCATACCATGTCGAACACTACGCAATACTCTTAGTTCTTTAGGTTTCTGTATATATCACATATGCTTATATACATCTTATATCGACATATTCTGTATTATATGCATATGCAAATACATTACAAAGGTGTATATATATATATATATATATATATGTATCTATATATATATATACATATTATATATACATATGTACACGGTAAAAAAAGCTTGGGACCTTAGGCTCCAGCGGCGCTTCGGCGTGTGAAGCGGGGAGCTCTTTTCGGCCATGGTCCGCTGAGGATGGAAAGTGCCAGTCACTGTTTAGGGTATGTGCCTGGTTTAGGGTTTAGGGTATGTGCCTGGGGGCCTGGGGGATCCAAAAACCTGTTGCTTTAGAGGCTATGCCTTATAACTGAGGGGTCATAACCTAGTATTTTGTAGGGCTTGGGGGTCTATGGGCGTTACGGTTTGGGTTGAAGCTTGGGTACTTTAGCTTCCGAAGCCCCCAAATCCTTTCCGACAAGCCCTCTCTCGAAGCACACTCTTTTCTGAAGATCGGACACCCCGGCACAGGCCCTCCAACGGCTTGACTGGAGCCATGCTGCATGATTGTGAGCTTCAGGGTCTGGGCAAGATCTGACGATCACAGGGCTCGATGGAAAGCCATGAAGATCACGTAGTTGGGACTAGGGCATGGGGCTGGGAAGGACTCTTCAGCCTGCGATATTTACGAACATTCGGGTAGGTACCGCTGATGTAGGTCTGCTCTCAACCTAGAATCAGGAGACAGCGAGACGGAGAGAGAGATAGATACAAGGATAGGAACCTCCAATCATTCCTGGCACATGGGGACCCGGTTAAGGCTTGATGGTGCTACAGACCACTAGACGGAAAATCGTTTCCGACCGACTACACCGAACAAGTGCCCAAACCCGGCTTTCGACCTTAACTAGCTGTAGTCCTGGAGCTCTCTATCGGGAAACCTGACGACCGTTCGAGCTGGGCTTACGCTCAGGCTGGGCCCACATCAGTTGATCCTGAACCCCAAACCCCTAAACACAGAAACCTAAACCCTGAAGAACCCCTCGCGAACCCCAAACCTAAACGCAAACCCTTCGGTCTAGTGTTCCAGGTTGGGACGTAGAGCCTCATGCAGGCACCAGTCTCACAGCTCCTAGCGGCCTAACTGTCTCTCTGCTGGTCGTCGGTAGAAGAGGTCTGTTGATCAATCAGGGGTCTACAGTGGGCTTAGGATTCAAGGTTCAGGGCTTTCCTTTGGGGTCCGATATACGAAGCTTCTGCGGTTCTCGAAGCACTTTTTGCGCACTTCCACTGGCGGGCTCCCTCTGAATTCAACAACACCACGCCCACATCAAGGCGCACTGCTTAGGCTTCAGTTGAAGCTAATGAATTAACTGGATTTAAGCTCTATATATCAGCTACATCTAACTCACTCACTGATAAAAACAATGATGTAGGCAAACATTGGGCCGCAGGTATTGGTTTATTTACAAGAAGCACTGGCATGCGTCGCGACTGCGCGTTCAGTGACAGCAAACCGCCAAAGGCAGCGTCCCTGACTCAGAGCATGCAGTGCCGAAGCAGCGACCTGATCTGTGCAAAGACTACGATGCACGCTTGCCAGTGAAAACAGATGTCACACACACACACACCCATCCATCCATTTTCCATCCATCCATCCATGCATCCATCCAGACAAACAGACAGCCAGGCAGACAGACAGACAGGCAGGCAAACGGACATCCATGTATCCACACATCCATACGTCCAACCATCCATACATCCACACAACCATGCACCAATGCATCCATACATACATGCATGCATGCATACATGCAGACATACAAAGAAACATACATGCATACACACATACATGCATATATGCATACATACATACATACGCACACACACACACACACGCACACATACATACATAAATACATACATACGTACGTACATACGCACATACATCCACCTATACATACATATATATATATATATATATACGTACATACAGGCAGACAGACAGACATACATACAACATTACATACACACATCCTTCTCCATACATTAGCTCAGTGGCACAGGTTAGGAAGTCGCGGCATGGAGCCCAACTTCGAAGCCGAAACACTCACTCAACCCGAGGCTTGTCCAAAGGGTCCATGCAGCTATCTGATGTGTGCTTTGGCCTCAGGAGAAAAGACAGGCCGGCGCGTAGAGAAGCTCAGGGCATGCGCGCATCGATATATATATATATATATATATATATACACACACACACATACATACATGCACACGCCTTTCATCCAACATGCTGGTTGGAGGACGCCGAAGCAGAAATACCTAAAGGTTCTGATGCGCATGGACGTGTGGCTAAGGAGGCAGGGCAGGAAGAAAAAACAAGAATGACAAAGAGAGCGGGCGGGAGGGAGAGAGAGAGAGAGAGAGAGAGAGAGAGAGAGAGAGAGAGAGAGAGAGAGAGAGAGAGAGAGAGAGAGAGAGAGAGAGAGAGAGAGAGAGAGAGAGAGAGAGAGAGAGAGCGAGAGAGACAAACAAGCAGGTAACAGGTGTCATGCGACGCACGACTTTTCAACAAGCATAGCCGTGGCACACTGCCAGCACCTTTAGCGCTGCCTGAGCCAGCTTTCGAGCTCTAGGGCATTTCCTGGCCCTAGGTGAATTTCTAAAAGCACAAAATGCAGGTCCGACTAGAAAGCCTTGAGACCCCAAACCCTGCCCTCATAGACCGTTTGGAAGCTCTCTGGATTCAACGAAGCCCAATCTCCAAACCCTGAGCCCTAAACCCTTATACTACCCTGGTTGTTATCAAAGCGCCAATAACACAGCCCTGTATAGACCTAATCTTTTTCTAACAACCTAAAGCCCTCCCTAAACCGCGGCCCGAACCCAAAACCCTAAACGGGCCCTAAAATCGAACGACGACGCGCTCAGCCGAGTCCTCTCCAGCCGGCTCGCAGGTCGCGTCCTAGGGGTCAAGATATCTAATACTGTATAAGGGGTTGATTAATAGAATAAGGTCTTATACAAGCTTTTATATACCATATAATCATAATAATAATAATCATAATAACAATAATAGAGAGCCAAAAATAAAACCCCAAAATAGTATTGGTAATCCTTGAGGCCCGTATAGTAAAGGGTCGCAGTAAGGGGTTCCTGAAAGGGTTCCGTGACGGGCTCCTTCAAGGTCTCCCTAGATATTCCAGTAAGGGGATCTTTAAGGCTCCGGGTTTAGGGTTTAGGGTTTAGGGTCAAGGGTCCCTTTATTACAGGTAATTTAGGGACCTTAGCAATTCGAATGGAGTTTGGGTGTAGATTATGCTAGACTGAAATAAGTACTATGCTGGGTACTGTTGTTCGGGTTCCCAGACAAGACCTACAGGATTTGGGATTTAGGGTCCTCATTTACGGGTTGACGGGTCAAAAGGGTTTAGGGTCTCGGGTTAAGGTCTTCGGGGCTTACAAACCTATAGGTCCTAGGTGTTGGGGTTTTGGCTTGCTTCAGTGTGGAACGCTCTGGATGGCCATTGTTTCTGTGAAAGTTGGTCCCATGAGTCCCATGTTAGGGAAATTAGTCTAAGCTCCCATGGTTAAGCAGAGTGTCTGCAATATGTCCCCGCTAATGATTCACATTAATCTACGCTAAGTTCTTGGAACAAGAGTCCGACCTTTAGCCCTGTAAGCCCTCACCCGCCAATATTTTTGTCCCACCTAAACCTTTCGCCATGAACCCGAAACCTACAAACCATAAACCCGTACAAAGGAGCCCTTACCCTCAACAAAAATCGTAGACCCCTACGAAAAGAAGCCCTGAAACCAACCCTTCCCACCAGGTATAGGGCTTGGGCTTTACGGGCTGACACCCTCAATCCTCAAGCCTGAAGTCAAGAACCCCCTCGACACAACGTTTCAAAAACTTCAAAGCCCACAGCCAAGAAACCATCTAAATCCCAAGCCCCCAACCCTATAATCCTATACCCAAAGCCGAGAAAACCCCTCACAAAACCACAAAGGAGAGCGCGCCTGCGGGCTAGGGAGACTCCAGTGGCCGCTGTCCGAACCGAAGTTACCAAGATGTAGCGATGGGAACCTGGGTTTAGACCCTATAGGCTTTGATAGAGAGGGTTTAGGGTTTAGGGTTCAGGGTTTAAGGTTCAGGGTTCAGGGTTTGGAATTTAGGGTTGACCCTCCTTGCACCCTCAAATAGGGGTATATGGTCCCCAATAAGGGGCAGATAGGGTCTAATAGAGGGTAGATGGAGGGTCTAAGTAGGCTTTCGAGGGTTAGGGCTCCTGGAGAATATCATAGCAGATGTCGGTTTCTATTAATATTAATTACGGCGATACCAGCTGCTCGATAGTAGCAGACAGCCGGCTGAATATTACCTGGACCCCAAATGTATGTAGAATAATAGCCTTTTATAGGTATTGGGCCATTATTTTACCTACTTTGGGGGGTCTAGGTACAGGAATTTTTGGTGTGCGTGGCTCATGGGCTTAAAGCCTGAGGGTCTCGGGGCCTAGGTGAGCAAGGGCGGTAGGCCTAAACACCACTCAACAAGCCGCAGTGGCCTTATTCCTGGGAACCGAAACAGCTTGAACTTCAAACAATACCTGCAGTTGCATGCCGTGGACCTTAAACCCTTTCGCCAAGGCACCAAGACAAATCCAGCAACGAACTTAAGCTGGCTGTGCCATCCTGTCGGAAGGGGCTGAACACGTTTCACTGCTTGGGTCGGGGCTAGGAGGAGTGCTTTGAAAGCGAGGAACGCCGGGGCAATGGTAATTTAAAGCTTTGTCTTCTTGTGGGCCATCAAGGCGTTTTTCCTACAGCCTACCTGGACCCCAAAAGTATGTAGAATAATAGCCTTTTATAGGCATTGGGCCATTATTTTACCTACTTTGCGGGGTTATGGGCCTACCAGACGTTACCCTGCAAGAGCCTGTTCGTCTCAAATTCTGAACCACAAAACTTATCAAACCAGAAGCTTAGGGTGTCTATTCGCCCACCACCAAAGAAGTTGACACGTAAGACATCCCCTCAGGGCTTGCGCACCTAAACCCGATAGCGCCTCTAGTGTTGTCCGGCATGCCGTTGTCGTGAATGGCGGATAAGTTATAAAATTACACGCCTCCGACTCTCTCTCAGAATTTGGGAATTCTGGTGAGACTTGGGCCCAGGGTGCCAAGATTCGTGGGGTGTCTTTTGGGACCGAAACCCCTAAAGGCCACGTGTCAAACCATTTTTATAAACAAACCCCTCCTACTGTAGTGTTTTGCGGAAAGGCCTAGCGCAAGAAGCCCTTAAAACGAACAGACCCAACAATTCAGCAACAAAAACCTAAACCCTAAACTCCTCAACCCCAAAACCAAAACCCCCCAAAACCCCCGAATCCCTAACCCCCAAAACCCCCAAAACCCCCAAACCCTTGACCCCCTAAACCCGAACCCCTCAACCCTAAACCCTAGCCCCACACCCCGAACCCCTGAACCCCTAAACCCTACCGCGAAACCCCTAATCAAACCCCAAACCCTTATACAAACCCCTAAACCCTATAACCCACCACCCCCCTCCCTCTGAAAAAAAACACCGAAACCCTAAACCCCTTCAAAAAAAAGCACCGACAGACGGCACTCCTGGTCAATGCGGCTCGCGATCTGCCGCGCACGAGCCTCCAGAGCTGACTCCGAGGTAGACCTGAGTGGTTGGCAATATTAGGGTCTTGTCTTGGGTCCTTATTATAGTACGGCACCTAATATTTAGGGTACCCAAAAAAGGGACCCTAATTTTGAAAACCACCCACCTGAATTCAGGTCTCTGTAATCAGGGTTAGGGCCTCGGGTTCAGGGCTTAGGGGGTTTGAAGTTTAGGGATTGTAGGGTTTAGGGCTTCGGGCTTAGACTTTCAGTCAGGTCTGTGTAAGGACTCAGGTTTCTGGGGGGTTTCAAGATGTCTTGGGTGCTAAAAAGCAGAGTCTGGAAGGTTTAGGATTCAGATTGCTGCGGTTTCGGGATGCTTTTGAGTGCCAAAAAAGTAAATTCTGACATTTTGAGAACTCAGATCTTTCTTGTTTACAGGGTTGGGGGATCTGAGGTTTAGGGATGTTCCGCATACAAAAAATCGGGGTTTGGGGGGTTTGGGTTTGGGGGGTTTGGGGTTGGGGGGTTTGGGGTTTAGGGGTTTGGGCTTTGTGGTTTGGGGTTTAGGGGTTTGGGCTTTGTGGTTGGGGGTTTTGGGTTTAGGGTTCGGGTTTGTGCAATTGTTTCATTGTTGTACGCTTCGGGGCCTATCTTGGGCAATCCAAGCGACTGAGGCAGGAAATGCATGGCAATCTGCATGAAGATGGCCTTGAGGGTGCTGGTGTACATCTCGATGCCAGGCAACTTCTGCACAGATGGATCTTGGGCAATCTCATCAAAGGCATCTGAGGATTGAGGTACCGTGAAGCCTTCGGTGGCAATGACCGGAAGTACGTGACACGACGAGGACGCGCGGTAGGCTTGTAGCAACCACTCGGCCACGCAGGGGGTGGTCAGGCAGTCCGTCGTGCAGACTAAGATCAGGAACAGCGGCTTTGTTGAGCCAAGCTCTCGTCGACTGTTGATTCTATCAGCGGAGCACAGCACCTTTGGGAACATGTTGGTGGTGACGAAGATATGCTGGGAGATCAAGTGGCGCAAGACGTGCGCTGATGCAATGGCCTCTGTATCCTCAAGGTTTGCAAGGATCAGACAATCGGAATCGAAGTCGCGAGAGGCACACTGGGAAAGCCGCCTTGCGTGCTTACCTGAGGGCTTCCGAAAATAGGGGGACCCTTATAGTAGAATCCGTGTTATAAGGCCCCCCAAACAAACGGTACCCCTAATTTTCGGAAACCCCAAACCCTTGCAGAGCCTTTCAAAAGAACCGTTATAGTACCCTTGCAGCAACCCTTGAAAGGAACGCTTAGGTATAACCCCTCATTTTACTGGGTTGTCCTTTAAGCCCTTTGAAAATTATTTACTGTTATGGTTCTCTACAAAAAGGTAGGGTAAATTGAAAGAGATCCCAAAGGACAACCCAGTTTAAGAAACTCATTTTAGGACAGTATAGATCCCCTCTGGAACCCTTAAAGGAACCCTTAAAGGAACGCTAGGACCCCCAAATAAGGATTTTGAGAATCTCCCACCTCCGGTCAACTGTTTGAGAACTTCAAACAGCTCCTCCCCTGGAAGCTTCGAGCTCAAACTCACACTCTTCACCGTCCTCAACTCAAAGGGAAAAACTTAGGGCTCTTAGGGTTCCTTTAAAGGGATCTAGAAGGGGTTAGGGTTTAGGGTTCAGGGGAAAAGGAGGGACCCTTAATGGGGACCCCTACCCTATAATGGGCTATATAATGGGTATATGATAGCTCTATTAAGGGCATATACCCAGGGGTCCTTGTTACGGTTTTACTCTTGGATCAACCATCTCAAAGCATCTGAGGGTTCAGGGTTCAGGATGTAGGGTTTTGGGTTCAGGATTTATAGAAGGTTTAGGGTTTCAGGATTTAGGGTTTAGCATGGTTTACTGGCTTACATATAGGTGATATTGACTTATGGGTTTCGGGTTTAGGGTTGAGTCCTCAACCATCTCAAGGTATCGGTGATGTCCGCGATGCCGAAGCCGTAGGTGGCGAGCTCAGCGATGTCAGGCACTGTCCCCTCGTAAGCATCCTCGGCTGGAATCTCATCGGGATCATTCCCCAGTTCTCGCTTCGCAAAAGAAGCACTACAGTAAAAGCCCAAAAGTTGGTAAAATAAGGGCCAAAAACCTTTATAAGGCTATTACGGCTATTATTCTACATACTTTTGGGGTCCAGGTAATTCCTTGTCAACCTAGGTGGTGCAATGGCCACCCTTGCTGTAAGCACCAGTACCACTACGAGTATCATCATGTGTGCTGTTGGCCGAATTCCTGTTGCTGCTGCTATCACCTGTCCCAGAAGCATAACCATCATCTTCCCAGGTCTTGATACATGTCAGTTGTTACGGGCCAGAACATCCAAGGATCGATGAAATCCATGGATGGAAGGTAGAAGTGCGGCAGCATCACCAAGGTGGTGTCTAAGCCACCAAGCCTGGCATCAATGTCGAAACTAGGGTCGGGACATGGGGTGTATCATCTACCAACTACAGTGGCCGGTACTACTATCGGTACCAATATCAGTAAATACGAGTACTACTAAACAGAGCGATAACAATAATGTGCTCTGCTGCTACCGCTGCCACTGCTGCTACTGCTACTACTGCTACTGCTGCTGCCGCTGCTGCTGCTTACTGCTACCACTTCTAGTTACTAGCACCACTGCAAAGGCGCCAGCACCATCACCACCACCGCTACCACAACTATCACCACCACCACCACCACCACCACCACCACCACCACCACCACCACCACCACCACCACCACTACCACCACCACCACCACCACCGTCACCGCTTCTACGACTACGATTACTGCTGCTACTGCTGCCACCTCCCTTTAAGCATTGTTCCTGATACTCTGACGTTGCGGCCGCTGCACCCAAGCAATGACACAAAGAATCGGCACAAAGCTGGCAAACTCATCTGAAACCTTCAAGGATGTGACCCAAACACCCGAAGCCCCTGTTACCGAATGAGGTCAAATGAGATTTCCCCCCAAAAAGGGACCCAAATATAGTACCCTAGAAAGTAGGATCCTGATTATAAGGACCCCTTATTTTGGACCCCAAAATAAGGTATCCCTAATTGTCGGAAACCCTAAACCCAAAACCCTAAACCCTAAAAGCCCAAAACCTAATTTGACAGGGGATGGGCCTTGCGGTCACAATCTCCGCGACACACCATTTTCGAGTCAGCACCTGCCCCATGGGCTTGCGATCTGGGAGTTTCTGAAAATAGGGTACTTTATGTTGGGGTCCTTATAATAATGAACCTATTATTTAAGGTACTATATTGGGTCCCCTATTTTCGGAAACTCCCATCTGGACTCTCGGTTTCGGCGTTTCGGGGTTTGGAGGGGGGGGGCACCTCTCTTTTGCCCGACAAATTATAAGGTTCAGGGTTCAGGAGTAAGGCTACGAATTTGGGCTCGTAGTCTCAAACTACTGCTGGGACAGTTGACCTACCGGCTCATGTTCACGGGGAAGTCTTCCTGGCGAATCTTGGTTTACGGTCTAAGTATCGCACAGCACTCACACAATGTAGCCTTTTGTCGGATGCCTGCGTAGTCGCGAGGACCAGAAGTGCTTCCACATTGCGGTTCAAAGTGACGAAGAGCTGTGTCAAGTCGGTGAGGTCGTCCTTCAAGGAACCCCTGATTAAGAGCACATCGTGTTTTTGTATGGTGAAAGTACTAGGTGGTCATCGTAGCACTAGCCGTCGTCATCCCAGTCGTTGCTGTTGCTACGGCGACCTACAACTACAACTACAACTTCTACTCTACTACGACTACTACTCTACCACGGCGACAACTACTACTACGATGACGACTACTACTGCTACCTGCTGCTGCGGATACTGATGCCTCACCTACTTCGTCGTTTTTACTACGAAGACTACTGAAGCGATCTGTTCGACACGCGGTATGACTCCCGTGATATGATGCAATGACGATGACTCGCACAACCCTTGCAGATAACCATCGTTCGCGATCCCTGTGCGGTCCTACTGCTCACTATCACCCTTTGGAGTTTGATGTCTTGGGGTTGAGAGGTTATGGTTTGGGGTTTGAGGCTTTAGAATTCCGCGGTAAACCCTAAACCCTAAACCCAAAACCCTAAACCCTAAACCCTAAACCCTAAACCCAAAACCCTAAACCCTAAACCCTAAACCCAAAGCCCTAAACCCTAAACCCAAAACCCAAAGCCCTAAACCCTAAACCCAAAACCCAAAACCCTAAAAACCCGGGACGCAGTGAGTACAGCCATCAGGGTTGGGGACTGCGCGGGTTTTATCCCCAACAGAAGAAACCCACAAGTCCCGTAAAGCCCCATGAACCAAATCCGATAACACCTCTCTATAGATGACAATCTATCCTTTTGTATATACACATATGCATATATATATATATATATATATATATATGTATATATATGTATATATGTATATATGAATATATATTTACTTATTACTTATACATGTGTATATATATATATATGTATCTATAGATAGACCCCTCCGTGTCGAGGAAGACGGCGAAGCCGCGCTGCTGAAGCTCCAGTTTCAGCAAGCGCGCGAGGTTGCCGGCCGCCTCAGAGGTTGCGGTCGTTTCTGTCTTTTTCTTATTCGAATTTGGGGTTGAGGGTTTAGGGTTGTTTCTGTCTTCTTCTTATCAAAATTGGGGTTTGAGGGTCTAGGGTTTATAGTTTTGATTTATAGTTTGTTTTTTTGTTTGCGGTCTGGGGTTTAAAGTTTAGGGTTTAGTCTTTTGTTGATTTTGGGAGGCTTCGGATAGAGGTTTACGGGTTCAGGATCCGAGACACCGAAGAGTGGGACGCTAGGTCTCGAAAAAGCAGGAGGTTTGGAAGTCCAGGTGTTTGGGGTTTATAGAGTTTAGGGGTTTAGGGGTTTAGAATGGGCGGGTTTAGGCTTAAGGTGTAGAGTTTAGGGTTTTGGGGGTTTAGAATGGGCGGGTTTAGGTTCAAGGTTGTGTAGAGGTTCGGAGTCTAGGTATGAGAGCTCAATGCTGCAATGCCTCACAGGGTAGGGGTTTAGAGCTTTCACCTACAGCTCGAAAACTTGCTTTTGAAGCAACCCTAAACCTCGAAGGTGGCAAAGTCCTTTTGGAGCGGCAAGGCTATATCTTGTTGATGCATGTTTAAATCAAAGTAGCTGGCAGCAGCTGACAGCAAGTTGGTCCTAATCCCCGAAAGGCTTCGCCTCGCAGTAGCCACCTCTCAAACCCTAAACTCACCAACAACAACTGCAAACTTCGAAACCCTAAACTCGTTTAGCATTTGGGGCGAATCTTCTGCAGCCACAACACACAACCTTACCTCAAAGCCGTATACCCCCTCAGCACGAAGCCAATTACCCAAAGCCCCCTAATTTACTAAGCCCTGAAGTTGGAAGCCCTAAACCCTAGACGACCTGAAGAATCAGACCTGGGTGTTGGTGTCTAAGAGACACTCGGGAATCATGAAGGAGCTCTCAGAAAAAGCAGTACTAGTCTGTCAGGCAGCTGCGATGTACGGGCCTTAATAATTAGAAGAAGGTGTTGGGGTATGACGTACAATAGCGGACCCTAAAACTAGTATTGGCGATGACTGAGGCGCCTATATGGGTAGTTGTCAAAATTAGGGTCCCTTTTTGGGTACCTAGTATAATACGTCACCTACTATTTAAGGTACCCAAAAGGGGACCCAAATTTTTTGACAACCACACATATAGTAGACAACAAGGCGAAAGTCATCCGAATGGCCTGCTTGTGATGCGATAGGAAGAAATGGAACTTCTTGCCGCGCATCATCAATAGATGTCTGCCTGAGGCTATGCTGCAGAATCTTTTTTAATGGAAAGGGGCTAATTAGAAGCCTCATGCCGGGGCCAGATCTGAAAGCAAGTATGTGAAGGACCCAAACTACAAAGGCCCTTCGAGAAGAACATGCATCTTTAAGTACTTACTAAGCCCCCTGATCTTGCAAGTACCCTAGAAGCTCCATGTAAGCTCTTCAAACAGAAAACCCTGATCACCTATCATCTGATCGACCGCATCAGGCATTGAGGGTGTAGGGTTTAAGAATTGGCGAAAGCAATCGGCCAGGACGGAATATGAGAGATCTGCACCTTGTTCTCAAAAGGTTGTATATGGGAGCCTCACAGCATACGGAAGCCCCAATTAACATAGATCCCAATTACTTCATACAGGCATCCTTCATATCACAAGATCCCGAGATTATTGCAAACCGCAGATCACGGACAGAATGATGAGCCGACAGTGAGCTACTACGCATGCGTTGACCAGTACGGAAAACTACTTCGGGGGCCTGAACCTCATTAAGGTTATTGCTGGTACAGTTTGTCTTCCATAATCTGGGCTAGAAGTCCATATACATATACACAACACGCACGCCGCCTACTTATGAGGAAGACGTGGAAACAGAGTTGTTGCAGGGGCTGACAAAGGATGTTTTCTACTCTCTAGAAGATCTCCGAGGCTCCCATGGGGTACATCTCCGAAGGGTCCAAGTACCAGTATAGTAGAATATAGTATGCTACAGTATAACATATGTATAGCAAGCAATATAGTACAGTATGTATAGTATAGTATCCCCATCTTGACTTTTTCAAGCTGGAAATCAATCCTTTGAATCCTCTGATGACCACTTCCCCCCCGCTCCCTGCCCACCACGCCTATGGCAAAGATGGACAAACTCGCAAGGGTGACGAGCATAGCGGCGAGACATAGTGCGCAGATTAACATCGAGTAGTACTGGTCCTTGATGAACCCAACCCTGAAGTAAACCAGAAATCTTAAACCCAGTCTTTGACCCGTGCACCGAAATCAGCCGTAGGGGGCGTGTGCAAAACTTGGCGTAAAGCCCTCCCTATAACCAGGAAAACTCTTCAGATGATCCAAGGGGTCCTACAGGGCTTTCAGAAGACTAGCAACTTGAAGTGTAAGTTGGCCGTTTGGGTTACAGGTCACACTAGAAAGAAGGGCTTCGTCTCAAACAGCTCATGGAAATTAGGCTCAACTAACGTCTGTTCGAGCTTCGGGATGCTTGCATTTAGGCGGTTGTCAAATTAGGGTCCCTTTTGGGCACCCTAAACAATAGGTGCCGTATTTTAATAAGGACCCAAAAAGGGACCCGAATATTGACTACCACCCATTTTAGATGCGACATCGTGGGTTTGGGGGGCACGAGACTGCGAAACGAAGTTGGCAATGCAGGCTAGGCAGCTTCACCCAAGCTCAGGCGGATGAGCATGCGAAACGATGGGTATGATTACGATTAGGAATACTGTTACTATTACGACTACCATCACTATAACTATTGGCAAGTGGTATTACTATTGCTACTGCTAGTACTATTGCTATTATTAGTACGAGTACTTTTACGATGACTGTTACTGTTACTGTTATTGTTACTGCTACTGCTCCTGCTGCTGCTACTGCCACTGCCGCTGCCACTGCCACTGCTACTGTGACTGCTGCTGTTACCACTACCACTACCACAACCACTACTACTACTACTACTACTACTACTACTACTACTACTACTACTACTACTACTACTACTACTACTACTACTATTGCTGCTACTACGACTACTACTACTACTACTACTACTACTACTACTACTACTACTACTACTACTACTACTACTATTGCTGCTACTACGACTACTACTACTACTACTACTACTACTACTACTACTACTACTACCACAACAACTACTACTACTACTACTACTACTACTACTACTACTACGACTACTACTACTACTACTACTACTACTACTACTACTACTACTGCTGCTACTACTACTGCTGCTACTGCTACCACTTCTGACTCCAACAACTACTAAACCTATTACGATTACGATTGCTGCTACTTTTTCTACATGATGATGGTGATGACATGCAGTTGACGAATTCAACACGAAATCGCTCAGCAGCACAAGGCACGATGAGGACTTCGAGTCACACCACACGGGCTTGGAAGGTTATTTGATGTCGCTAAACCCTAAACCCTGGACAGCTACGGCGGATGCTACGTTGCCAATGGTTTCAGCACAGGTTGTGGCGCATTACCTGGGTCTCAAACCCAATGACTAACAACAACAGTTTGCGGTCTACTATAGGGTGTAGGATTTTAGGTCTAGGGTTTAGGCTTTACTTGGGGGCTTTAGTTAGTACACAAGCCAAGCTTCCACGCCGGTCACGAAGAAGCTTCCTTGGAAGACGATGATCAAGAACACGGCGTTGACGCAAATGTCCGTGCACGATGCCGGAATTGAGCGCCATGGCTTGAAGTATGCGCAGAGTATCAGGCTCAGGCACAGCAGACATTGAATTGTTAGCAGGCTTCCGTTGGCCGCTGGCAGAATCGGTGCCAGCGCAAAGAGTGCGTTGCGCAACAGGAAGAAGATGGAAAATCCTTCACCTGGGTTGTGCTCTAAACCGTTTGCAAATTATTTATGAATAGGTTCCCTTGATAAGGACATAATAGAAGTTAAAACACTATCCCAAAGCACAACACAGTCACAGCCAGGTCGGAAACGTAGGACCAGGAAGGAAGAAGCACGGATGAACTGCACATCTGCTTTGCGTAGCCGCTTTGGGAACTCCACGAAGATGACCCATGAACAGAAGGCCAGGAAGCTGATAGGCAGACAGCCAAGAAACCCACCAAGGAGGCACATTTCAAAATGACTCCCTTCGAAGTTGCATAGAGTACCTCTACCTCAGTCAGGGGCGCACTAGTTCCGATTTTCACATGCTGTAGGGGCTCAACAGCCGCTCGAGGCGTTGAAGACTGCATCCCAAGGATGCTGATGTAGGGGCCTTAATGATTTGAACAGGGTTTAAGGGCATAATACTAGAAACTAGAATAGTAACAATATATAAGCAGGAACCCCCAAAATGAGGCCCCTATATTACTGCGATGCAGAGATATGATGAACAACAACTGATGTCTATCCATGGAAAAATGCGAGAGGCACTGGTGCTCTTGTGCAGTTTCTTCCAAACTGGATTCGGGAGATTCGGAACGTCCACAAAAGTATCTAGTTCAACAAGAGCTCGCTTTAGTGACGGTCTCGTTCATGAGGCCAGCAACAGTCTCATGCACGTCAGGGCTTGTGAGCAAGTCATGTCATTTCGCACGGTGAACACTCCCTGGCCCTAAAACTCACGTCTGAACAGAAAAGCCCCTAGCCAAACCAGATCACCAAGCGGCTAGAATGCATCGTCAACAAACCGTTCGGGTGAATTTGGCACTGGAATGGCTCAACTACGGCTGTGCAAAGGGCGATGAAGAAGAGCACGAAGAGAGATCCCAGCGTTTCCTGACTCTGCCAGATTTCAGGCAGTTCAACATTTCACTCCTGATTCGTCATCGCCGTAGGTAGTTCCGTAGTGGCAGCAGCAGCAGCAGTAGTAGTTAGTAGTAGTACTGGCAGTAAGAGTTGTCGCACGGTACTACGCATTGCTAAAGTGCGGGTTTCGCATTTGGGAGTTTGCTGTTGGAGTTAGTATTGTGCTGACACAAAAGTTGCTGCCCCTAAACCTATACTGAACTTAGAACCCTAGCAAAAATTACAATTTTAGCGATTTCTTCGGGATTATACTAACCAAAAATTAAAAAGTATTTCTAAGTACCCCTAAGAAACCCTAAACTGGCAGGCCCAGTATCAAACAAGAGATGAAGCTCCCAGCTTCTGCGTCTCCAGATCAGAACGACAGCCAGATGAAGTACCTGGAGCAGGGTTTAGAGTTTAGGGTTTAGGGTTTAGGGTCTTATGAAGTACCTGGAGCAGGTTTTTTTTTTTGTTTTTGCGGGCCCTTTTCCGACTGCAGTACAGCAAGAACTCCAGGGTTTAGGGTTTAGGGCTGTGCTGCAGAAGGCCTTCTACTGCGATTCTGCTGCTAAACAGTGTTGCATCTACTAGACAACAACAACAACCACAACCACAATTAGGACCACTAACAACAACAGCAACAAGGCCAATAATTACAATCCAAATCACATCCACTTGTCAACAGCAGCAGGAGCAGCAACAACGACAACTGCATAGATTGGAGGAGGAAAACGAGTATCTACACTAGCGCAGCAACAAACCGATATCAACTGTACCGATATACTGTATTGCCCACGAGTGTTTAAATACAAGTGCTTTAAGGGAGACTTTTTGATAACGGATAACGGTTCAAGGAGTGTGTTGCTGCTTCCATTAGGATTGGCACGACCAGTAGCCGGAATAGCAGGAGCAATCACTTCGACTCGCCGTGTGCTGTTAGCTGTGGTAGGTCGAATGCCAGCCGGCTTGGTCGACACGGCGAGGCCAGCACAGTGCTGGTACTAAAGCACGGACACATGTGGCAAAACAGTGGCATCACAACTGGCAGACAAAAACATAGTGCTGGGCAAGATAATCACGACCAAGAGGATAGGAGCTGAGAACATTAACCATCCTAAGCCCTAAACTCAACTCCTATAAACTGGACCGATGAAAGAACACGAAGAGAGCCCCTGCTGGCAGGTACTAGTTTCGAGGCACCGGGCTTCAAAGGCTCAAGGCCCACTGTTCGAAAGCAGGACATAGCGGGAACATCTAGCAACAATACTCCTTTAAAATGATTCCCCCGCCCCCCGCCCCCGAAAAAAGCAACAATACATATTCTGGTTCTTCACGGCCGATATTAACTCGCTTCCAGGGCGCCATCGGCGCTGCCATGAAAGATGCAGGGACGACCACGATTTGCATCAAGAATTGCAAGGTCGAGGTCAGGCGCGTCACACAGGAGATGGCCTGAGGGCTTCCCAGAGACTCCTATATCCCTTAATTAAGGAATATACCCTAAATTATAGAAGGAAGATTCCCTAATTAAGGGATATTGGAGTCTCTGGGTTGGGATTGAACAACACTAGCAATATCATTAGTAAGAGTAGTATTGCCAGGAATAGGACTAACAATGTGAATAGCAAACAGTAATCGCATAGTCGCAATAAATGTAACAGCAGAAATAATTGTAATTGCTGTACTAATAAATATGATCGTAATCGCAATAGCAATAATAGTAACAGTAAAAATACCAGTAACAGTAAGAGAGCCCTGGAGCTGCTCTAGGTTGCAGAAAGCTGGGTGCGCTCTGCATGTACGGATAAGCCATTCGAATCCTTTGCATCATAGTGTTTGCACGTAAACACGAAATAAACGCAACTGCGGAATACTCATAAACTTATCTCTTCCTGCGTTTATTATCCATGTGGACACAAAGAGATATGGATGGATAGATGGACGGAGAGACGGGCCACCAATTTGTGTATGAAACGTGCATGTGTTTACATATTCTCTATCTATGTAGACAATGTATGCATCATATAAGACATACACAAGCAGGTGCATGTATGTAAGCATGTGCATGTATGTGTATATATATATATATATATATATATATACATGTCACGTACACACACACACACACAGACATTTTGGGTCTACAGCAGCTGACTTTGCTCATTGATTTGTTCAGATTATGTATACGGACGCAGAACATTCCTCTACGAGTCTAACCTGCTCAGCTCTTGCTCCACGCAGGCCGAACAACTTGAAACTCTAAGCTCAACTACGCATGAACTCAGAAGCTACCTTAAACCCTAGGTCCTTTGCATAAACTCAGAAGCTACCTTAAACCCTAAAGCCTGTACATCAACTGCGAGTCTACTTTGGGGCTTATCATTATAGGCTTTGGAGCTTGCCTGGACCACAAGAACCCGTAGGATCACAGCGCCTGAAGGGTTGTGGCGGTTTAGGGCTTAGGGTTTAGGGTTTGGGTTTAGGGTTTAGGGTTTAGGGTTTTTGTTTTTTGTTGGGGGGGGGGTAATTATGTAGGGGCCTTCGGGATTAGAATCGGGTTTGGGGGTAGACTTAAACTTCTACTAAGGAACCCCCAAAACCCTATTCTAACCATTTCGGCCCCCCTACAGTAGGTAGAGTGAAGCTATGATCAAGATGCCTTGAGACCCGTAGTACGGTTGATGATATAAATCCTGCATGACCCATACTAAGGAATATGCCATAATTCCCATAGTTTAAGGTCCTTAAGGTAATGCAGGATTTATATCATCAACCGTAGTGCGAAGTCCAGGGGTTGAGGAGCCCTGACGGGACTCTCCCCTTCGGGAAAGCAGACAGGACGCCAAGCCCATACCTGGACCCCCAAAAGTATGTAGAATAATAGCCTTGTATAGGTTTTGGGCCATTATTTTACCTACTTTTGGGAGTCTAGGGAGTCACCTAACACCTCAAACCCCCCAAAACCTTGCACCTCAAACCCAAAAACCTAAACCTTAAACCCTAAACTCCAATCCCTGAACCCTAAACCACTGAAACCCAATCCTCAGGAAGCCCTCCAATCTGGAATTTCAAACCCGCCAGTTTAGGGTTAAGGGTAAAGGGTTTAGGGGGCCCTAAAGCCTAAACCCTCCAACCGGGGTTGACTATAGTCTTAGATCCCAGAGTTTTGAGTCAAGGGCATGGCGTTGAGAATCTAGGGTGTCCATGGGGTTAATATCTCCGCGACAGGTCTCCCTCTTGAGAGGCAAGCACTAAATTAAAAGCGCGGGGTCTAGGGTTTCGGCGTCCAATAGTTGGATCAAGTTGCACTCAGTGATTCGAAGATCACATCCGCAGAGAGGAAGCTGAACATCTTCATGAGCATGAGGAAGGGCTCATCCCAAGTGATGTCGATCTTCCTGAGCTGAGGGTTTAGGGTTTAGGGTTTCGGATGAAGGGTGCAGGGGCATATATATCCTACAGAACATCTTATGCCGTGACGAGGATATACTGATGATACCGGCAAGAATGCACAATCCTGTTTACCAGTCGAGGCGATCATCATCATCATCATCATCATCTCATCATCTTAGTACCCTAACTACCAGCGTCACCAACAGACTACCAACACCGCCCTTGCCATCGCCATGTCCATTGTCTTCTCGGTATAATTATGCAGTGCTGATGATTACTGCCATTGTGTTTGGTCTCTCCTAACGTACACTGGAACAGCTGTACCGGTATGCTAAGTTAAGGTTGCAAGCTGGAGCCAGTATGCTAGGTTAAGATTGCTAAGCTTCCTGCCCCGGCTCAGGAAGCCAAAAACATGCTACTTCTCGTCACGGGGTAGGAAGCTATTGGTGGACGGCACGAACCCCTCCTTAGACCTTTGTTCGTCAGGCTTTCCACTTCAACCCGCATCGCACGGGCAATCTCCAAGCCCAGAAACCCCTTGCCCCATATTCCTGCAAAACTCCCTTCCCCGTGTTGCACGACATGTCCCAAACTGTCAAACAACTCAGAGCCTAAACCCCCCGAAATCGCAGACCATCTGAGAGTCTGTATGACGATCACGAGTTGCAAGCACACCACCAGCTGAGTTGCAAAGAGACTCGCACTCAAGAGTCCGTTCCTGGGGTTGGAACTAGGGCTTGGGCTTTGGTTCAGGGTCTGGGCTTTAGCGGTCTGGACGTATGGTGTTGGGTCTTACTGCAACCATCGTCACACAATTGTCTGAACAATAAACAATGAGATCTTATGGTCTTCATACAATTGCAAATGCTTCGCCTCGAGTGACGCCTAATGATCAATGCCTACAGCCCCTCCCAACACGAATCACGCACCGAGGACACCACAAAAAAAAAACAAAAGAAACCTTTTGCCGCCCTAATGAAGCCAAGGGCCAGCCAAAAGGACAAGGCTTGGTTCGGTTAAACCCTATCATCGCTCATACGAGGCCCAATGGGTCTCGTATGACCGATGATGCCCAAGTTGTCTTGAAATGCCTTCTCTGGCTTCTCACCCCGAACCCTAAGCAGCCCACACCCTGAACCCTAAACTCTCAGACCAGAAAACACTCACGAGAGAAGATCGGACGAGGCACTGCCTCTTGATGAGGCTCTGGTCCTGCTGCAGCACCAAAAAATGTTTGAGGCCGGTACCACCGAAGACGAGGAGGCCGACAATGGCCTCAGGTTCAAGGGCTTAGGTTTAGAGCTCGTAGCTTGGGGTTCACTATTATACCGGTGGTGGCTTCAGGGTTTGGGGTGGCATAGTTGGCTTGGCTTCAAAGCTTGAGGTAAGATGCTGTTCAGTTGGGCGGCTTGGGGCATAGCATATTCGGGCTTTAGGGCCTGGAGTTATTCACCATCCGACCTCACGCGTTGGCAAAAGGGGCGAAGTCATTCGGATCCACGAACTCCCTGGACCCTGGATTACGACAGTGGCTAAGGTTCTTAAACAGTGGGTCCTTATACAGTGCTCTCACTGTAATTATGCTTAACCTTAAGCCATATATTGGAATAGGGTTTTGGGGCCCATTATACTACAACTATAACCTAGGATGCCCAGTAACCTAGGAATAAAATGGGCTCCCTTTTTGGTATTGGGTAACTTTATAAGGAGCCCAGGACTACAAAAAGGGCGGGAATAAGGGTGCTACTGGGCATCCTAGTAACAGGGACCCACTGCTTACTGTCATGGCCGTACCCAGACCTTCCAAAATCCCTTAATTAAGGAATATACCTTAAATTAGAATAGGATCCCAAATATGAATCAAGGTATATTCCTTAATTAAGGGATTTCTGGGTAACCCGGAGCTGAAGAGACCCGAAACCCCAACCCGGAGCACTGGAGCCAAAGCCAGGACCGGTGATTCCAGACCCTGAAGCAAACACCCACAAAAACCTCATCATCCTTTAATATAACCCCACATCCAAAGCCCCTAAACACTTTAGCCTTAAGTGCTACAGCACACATCCCAAAGCCCTAAAGCGTTAAGCCCTAAGGCCCTGAAACACCGCCAACCACAACTTTGCAAACGCTGACCCTCAACCGAACCGGCCGCCATGAAGCCGCAAAACTTGGGAACAGCCTAAACCCTACCTCCCTAAAAGCCCCTCATCGCAGGCCGAGGGCGATCAGAAAATAGTCTCCGCCAGTACACGGAGCACACGTTGCTCCACTCGGCCTTAAGCCTTGGGATTTGCTTGGCCGCTTTTAGGATCTATAACCCTAAGGCCCTAAGGCTCAAAATGGCCCAAAAGCCTTATATAGTATGGTCTTTAGGCCCAAAAGCCTTAAAATATGAGTCCTTAGAGCCTTAGGGTAAGGCTTCAGGTTTAGGGTTGCGAGTTTATGGGTTTATAGGGTTCGAGGTGGTCTCTTTGAATTATAAGATGTATAGGGCTGGTCGGCGTCCGCTAGGATATGCCTGGACCCCTCAAGTACGTAGAAGATGAGCTGATATAGGTTTTGTGCCATGACTTTACCGGCTGTGCGGGGGTCTAGGTAGGGCTTAGGGTCTAGAGTTTAGAGTTCAAGCTTTGGGTGCATCGTATGCACATGCACATGTAACTAGATATGGTTATGCAGAATCCTCAGTAAGGGCGGGCATAAGGTCTAACCTGGTACTCCAGACTCCTGGTTCTAGTTGAAGGCTTCAGGGTAATAACACCTGATAGCTTGAAGCCCACCATCAGCCTTACACAAACAGAAACACCAAGTCGAAACCTTAACCTCCAAAAACCCCGCGTCGAATGTTAGGCAAACAACCCTAAACCCTAAACACTGAAGAACAGCCACAACCTTAACCCCAAATAACCTACCTTTAAAGGGACTTATATAAAGAAATCATATTAGGGGGGCCCTAAAAAGGTAGGTTCCTTAGGGTCCAGGAAAGGCCTACACGTTTTGGGGCCCCAAGCCTTCCTCGCAGCTCCTTTCAGCAGCTTCAAAATCCGAACCCCATGCAGAGCCCTTAGAGTTTATAGACTTGAGGGCTTACGGCGTTTAGGGTTCTAAACCGCAGGACCCGCGACACCCTACAACCCTCAAAGACCCATGCAAGGAACTCTAGTTTTCCCTAAACCCTAAACCCTAAACCGTTTGGTCTGTGGCCGGGTGGCCGGGTAAGCACGCGGCACAGGCTACACTGAGTGCATCCCTGCCAAAGGCACACGTTCCGGGGCCTGGGAGCAGAAAAAGCGATCAATATTACCTAGACCCTCCATCTACCCTCTATTAGACCCTAAATCCCTCTGATTTGGGACCATATACCCCTATTTGAGGGTACAAAGAGGGTCCTGGTAGGGTTTAGGGTTACGGCTGGGATGTGAGGCTTTAGGGCTTCACGGTGGTTGAAGGCTTTAAGCATTGGTTGAAGGATTTAGGCTTTAAGTTTAGGTAGAGGAGTGGTACGACCCTAGAAAACTAGCGAGAGCATGTAACCCCCCCACATGCAAAAGGCAGCCAACAAAAATCTTCTCATAACTTGCCAATGCGCCCAGGCTGCTTAGTGATCTACTGAGAAAAAGCAGGATTTTGGGCGGGTGGTCCGGTAGGTATCTGATACTCGGATCCCAGAAACAACACAAAGAGTAAGCAGTATACCACTAGAAAAACCTGGACAAACCTTAACCCTCAGGCGCTTAATCCGAAGGCCCTAAAACCGAAACCCTCAAGACCTAAAGACCTAAACCTCAAACCATACACCTTGAGGTTTGCCAGGGCACGTCCACCGGGACATCGACTGGCGTCCCCGTAGCACTTGAATACAGCCCCAGGATCCTCTTCGCTGGAGTAGTAGCCTGGGACGGCTGATGATATAAATCCTAGGGTTCCATTTACAGTGAACCCCAGAAAGTTGGAACATCGATTTATGATGATTCATGCTGGGCTTCCCTCTACTTTGCTCTAAGGGCATGAGGCGAATGATGTTTCAACTTTCTGGCTTCTACTGTAAAGGGATCTATAAGGGTACTTTTGAGGAGTTCCTTTAAGGGATCTATAGGATTTTAGGGTTTAGGGTTTAGGCTGCTGATATAAATCCTGCATTACCTTAAGGACCATAAACTATGGGAATTATGGTATATTCATATTATGGGTAATGCAGGATTTATATCATCAACCGGATCAGGAACGGCTTTGGGCTTACCTGGACCCTATACAACCTTGCTTTCTCGGGCTCCGTATTATGATTTCCATATAAAAGCACAAAATGAGTTATCGGTTAAGGTAGGGTTTAGGTTTTGCAGTGGGGTTCCAGGTCTTGGGTGCAGGGCTTGGGATTCGGACTCTTTGTTCAGGTTTGGGCTTTAGGGAACTGAGTTTGGGGTTCTCACGAAGCGGCAGTACAGAGGCCTAAGCGATAAGAACGAGGAGTGGTGGCATCCAGGAGGGCACGCGCAGTGTCCAAACTTTCAGCCGCCTCTACCGCTGGTGCCAGAGCTGCTAGAGACGGTCCAACGTCAAAAATTGGCAACACTTTGTCCAACACTCTGAACCCTAAACCCCAAACCCTAACCCTTTGTCCGACACTCTGAACCCTAAACCCTAAACCCTAACCCTATAAACTCGCAGCACTAAAGCAAGCCCTAAACCGCAGAACTCTAAACCCAAGGAACCCAGAGCCAACAGCTTAAACATCAAAAACTCATGACAGGGCAAGAACTCTAGAATAGGGTTCGGGTATATCACAGAAGTGTATTAGTAGGGAGGCGACTAAAAGGGAATAGCATTACGGTTTAAGGGGAATAACCAGTATCGCTTGGGTCCGGCCCCCATTTAGAAATAGTTGAATAATATTCAAAATACAGCTATATTAGGACGTTAATCGTTGCCCTATTATAGACTCTTACTGTAAGGGGGCAGGGCCTAAAGTATCGCCTATTCCGACCCTTACACTATAGGACGCCAGAGCCGGGCAGCCTGACACAAGCTCCAGCTCGTTTGAGCCGGGACACCTAGCTCCTGGGGTTGGAGAGTGTAGGTTTAGGGTTTAGGGCTTTTGGGGCGTAGGGGTTGGGATTCATAGAGTTTAGGAATTTTAAGGGGTTTTAGGGGCATTGTGGGTGTCGAGGGATCCGGGTTTACAGCTTGGAGACTGGTGCTTGCCCAAACCCCAAACCCCTACACACCCTAAACCTCTAAACCCCTCAACCCTAAACCCCAAACCCAAAACCCGCAAGCCGTTTCTGCTTTGTGCTTCGGGTTTTCGGTTCAGGGTTTTGCATGATCACTCGAACTTTAGGGATTTGGGGTTTAAAAGTTCATAGGGTTTCAGTGTCTGTGTTTAGGGCTTAGGGAGAATGGACGCCTTCGGAGCATGGGTGGCAGCGGCCGCTGTCGAGGTACCAGCCGGGAGCACATCGACAGAAACTCACGTTGCTAGCAGCCTCGACCTTGTAACCGTTTGGGGTTTGGGGGTGATTGGGTTTGCGATTAATATCCAAGATGCATTTTGCTACCAACAAAACTCATATCACAGGCTACAGGGCTCTGGGTACATGGGATCTACGGCTGTTCCGCATGCAGGAAAGTCCTTACCACCACTTCGACTGCGAGTTTGGCGCTTGTTCTGGGCGTTGGGTTTGGGGTTTTGGACGTTTGTTTTGGGGATTCAAACGCATTAAAGGAGAGCTCTGACCCCACGGGTACCTCCGAGGGCTTTGCATTTGCGGCATCACTCAACTCAACTGTGGAGATTCCAAGGTTTAGGGTATATTGGATATGTAAAGCTAGAATTTTTTGGTCTACTGCACTTGGTGTAGGATTTGAGCATTGTGGATCCATGCTGCATTTGGCCACGCCTAGTTGTGAACGGCAAGCCCCTTCAAGCTGCTACGTTACATCATGATAAAATGCGGACTGTAAAGGGAACATTCTTACCTGCCAATTGATAATTATTCTAAAAACTCTACATGGAATTACTCTTAAAACTCTGCAAGAAAGACAAGAAAAAAACGCTACTCCTCGCACCTCAATCCATCGCTGGTCGCCATGGAGGGACACCAATCGGCTCGTCGTCCAATATTGCTCGCTGCCGCAGCGCGCGCACTGCGTCATGCCGGCATTGTCTGCATAGCTTCCTGGCATCTGATATGGGAGTTTCAGAAAATAGGGAACCCTTTTTAGTACCCTAAATAGTAGGATCCTTATATTGCAAGGACCCGGAAATAGGGTACCCCCTAATTTTAGGAACGTCCATCTGATATTCTGGTAGCCCTATCGGGGAAGTGTAGCTTGTAGGGTGTGCAAGGAGTCTTCAGTTGTGAAAGGTTTAGGACTTCGAGTTCAAGTTTCAGCAGTCCCTCCCAAGAGCTGGACGAACTGGCAAGTGGCTGTTAATATATGGGGCTCGGGCAAAGTCGTTGCAGGTTCGAACTTGTACATAGTGATCCTGAAGGGACATATTCAAGGCATGAAAATGGGAGATTGCTGCAAAAAGGAACCCATTAACCTGAAACCTACACCCTCAACCCTAGTTTCAGGTCATGCTCTAGCCGAGTTCTAGCGCTACGCGCCAACCCCTAACTGCAAACCCTGAGCCGCGAAACCCCTAAACCTGAACCCTAAACCCCGAAACCCTGAACCCTAAACCCCAACCTTCTAAACCCTAAACCCCTTAACCCCAGACTTTATTATAGGTCCCTTTAAGGAACCCTTATAAACCCTTAAAGCCCTAAACCCTGGATTCTAGATCCACCACTGAGGCCAAGCTTCCGAGCTCGCACTGCCGGCACAGCAAGGCCCCTTCTTCCTTGCTTGCTGTCCAGGGATAAGGGCTCTATATCAGGGTACGTACTACAAACAGTATCATAGGGGGGTTCAGGGTTTAGGGCTAGGGCTCTATCAGGGTAGGATAAGGGTACGATCAGGGTGGTTTAGGGTTTAGTGGGCTTTGGGTTTTTGGCTGGGGGACTTAGGATTTTAAGCTGCAGGGATGCTGGCTTCTCCAATTTGGGGGCTGGGGTTAGCGGCAGCCGCACAACCCCGAGGCCAACAAACAATAAACCCGGAGTTATACAATGTGGTATGCACCCTAAACCCTAAACCCTAAACTCCTTGAGCCCTAACCCGCTAGGCCCTAAACCCCAAAACCCTAAACCCTAAAGTTTGCTTAGTCAACGACTCAGACGAAGAGAGAAAGGCCGTGGACCTCGCCAAGCGTCGGGGGCCACCCTCCCTGCTTCGCACTGGAGGCATACCGTCTCACCGGAGACTGCCTGTAGGTGTATACATGGACAGTTCTATGTGAAAATATGAACACATGAATATACCATATATACACATACATATACATGTACCTTTACATATACATATATACATATACCTTTACCTATACACGCATGTATGTATGTACATGTACATGTACATGTACATGTACATGTATATGTATATGTACATGTACATGTACATGTATATGTATATGTTTATATGTTTATATGTATATATGTATGTATGTATGTATGTATGTATATATGTATATATGTATGTATGTATATATGTATATATGTATATATGTATATATGTATATATGTATGTATGTATATATGTATATATGTATATATGTATATATGTATATATGCGTATATGCATATATGTATATATGTATATATGTATATATGTATATATGCATATGTGTATATGTGTATATGTGTATATGTGTATATATGTATATATGTATATATGTGTATATGTATATATGTGTATGTATATATGCATATATGTGTATGTCTGTATGTATGTATGCAGTTGGGGTTTAGGGCTTCGGGTTCTGTGTTTAGGATCAGTACTTAGGATACAGGGTTCAGGGCATAGGACACAGAACCCTCATCGCACCCTCGTCGAATCCTCATAGAGCTGTGGCAGACAGTGGCTGAACACAGTTGAGAATGAGCAGTACTAAGCCTAATCTTGTGGAATCAGGCTGAGTTTGTGTCGAGGGCTTGAGGCTGCCCCATCCTCTGAATCCTAAGGTCCTGCCTGAACCTTATGTTGCATATTTCCCGAACTGAATCATAAATCCAATGCTTGACTCCCAAACCCTTCAAACACCCTCACAAATTGCGGGTTCTGGTCCCAAGGCTCGCAAACTAGCCTGAGAATGGGTTTCATAAACACAAAGACCCAAAGGACCAGATGGCTTCAATTAGAGCCCTTATGATAGAACTCTTGCGGACTCCTCATTACTCCGTACAGAAACCATCTCTTTAAAGCAGCGTCATATGCCACCATAACAAACTAGGATGCCCCGTAACCTAGGAATAAAACGGGCTCCCTTTTGGTATTTGGGTACCTTTATGATTATAATACGGAACCTAGGACTACAAACAGGGAATAAGGGTACTACTGGGCATCCTAGCAAAAAGCATCTGGGCTGGCTGGCCTGGTAGGAACCCGCACTGCAGTTCTTGCACCTGTACGTCTGACCATAGTCATCGACCAAAGAAGCGGAAAACCGTCCGGCGGCACCTTGCTCTAAGGGGGGTACCGGGAGCCCCTGCCCCCCCCCCAAAAAAAAAACTGTAGAATAGTGACCTTTTTTATTGGTGTTGGGCCTTCATTCCACCTACTTCAAGCGGTTTAGGAGGTTAGGGATTTGGGATATGGGAGTTCTTTCCGAAAATAGAGGACCCTAATATAGTACCCTGCCAAAATAATACAATCCTTATTATAAGGACCCAAAATGAGTTTCGAAAACTAGGTGTACCCATATGCCCTTAACCCTAAACCTTGAGGGTTGACTGGGGCAGGGTCTTGGGTCTTGAAGACAGGGGCCCAGAAGATCGAGCTGCAGTGCTCCTTGAGGGGCCCCTGGCTGCTGTAGGGTTTAGGGCTTAGGGTTTAGGGTTCAGAGTTTAGGGTTTAGGGTGCAGGGCCGTCGGTCTGGGATCAGCAAAGAAGGAGCCTGCCCGTCCCCAAGAATCCCGAGTTAAAAAGAACCGAGCCTTACTTATAGGATCATGGGACTTAATAATTGGGGTTATAAGTAAGGTAACTACAGTTATAAATAGTTATATCCCCGAATAAGGTACTTATAACCCTACTTACTAAGTCCCATGATCCCCCAAGTAGGGTAGGCTGCAGGGCTTCAAGGCAACGAGTGGCCAAAAGTCTTAAACGCCAAGACTAAAACTGCAACAAGGAAGCGCTGCACCCCCTGGCTCCTTATACTGACCCGTACCTAGTACAATAACGGCCCAAAACCTATATAGAGTTATTTTACATTCTTCCAAAATCCAGGTAAACCAAAACGCTCTCCACAAGTCAGTGTAGGAAACCCAGGCGCAAAGGCTGCAACTCGCAGCGGACTCGCGTGTCGCAACATGCACACCGCTCCCATCGACGATGCCAAATCCTCCCAGTTTTACGCGAATTACGGCATGAACTGCAACCCTAAGGCTCTAAGGACTCATATTTTAAGGCTTTTGGGCTTAAAGACCATACTACATAAGGCTTTTGGGCCATTTTGAGCCTTAGGGTAAGCTTTGAAGATTTGGGGGGCCGGGCTTAGGGCATGTTCGGAGCTCGGGGTTCAAGGTTTAGGGCTCCAGGAGCAGGAGAGTTTAGAGCTCGGGCTGAAATTCCGAAACCCTAATTCATCCTTGCCTTCATCAAAGTCCTACAATCATACAACACTGGCGGGCCCAAGGCACCCTATAGACCCTAAACTCTATATTGCCTATGACGTATGACATCGGGGCATTGGGGTGGCCAAAAACCGGAACAACACTTCCTGGTTCCAAAAAAAAAGCAACGGATGCGGATCCTGGAAGACAGTTTGTGTCCACGGGCAGCCAAGTTTGCCACCTTCCGAGCTGTTCATCGCAGCTTGTGGCTTGGGGTTGGACTTGGGCGCTGTGGGTTCGGGTCACTATCAACGTCGCTAGACAGGCTATCATAAGTGTTCCTATAAGGCTTACTACTTGATACTATTTGTGAGCTCGGGTTAAAAGCTCCCAAACCCCTCAATTAAGGAACATACCCTGAAATTTAAGGTGTCTTCAATAATTTAGCAGTGTTATGGTGGATAGGCGCCCTGGCCCCAAACCCTATAGATCCCTTGAAGGGACCCTAAAAGGAGCCCTCAAAGGAACCCCAAACCCCAAATTCAACCCTAGGAGTCTCTTGATAGGCACCCCAAGCCATAAACCCTAAACCCTAAAATCCTAAAATCCTAAACCCTAAACCCCAAAAACCCTAAACCCCTAAAACCCTAAACCCCGAAACCCCTGAACCCTAAACCCTTGAACCCTACGGAAAGTTCGCCGCCTCTGCCGGTTGGATTGCACCCACCAGCACGAGGTCGATTGGATTGAGTCGCCCTCCACGACCTTCCTGGGCTTTAAAGGGAACTCCAGAAAGTTGGAATATGGAAAAATGGCAGGATCCCCTATAATTTACCTTAAAGGGATTATGACAATGATATTCCAACTTCCTGGGCTTTAAAGTTTTGGGTGTTGCTTTTTGTGTTTTTTTAAAGTGCAATGGGGCCTTTTTCTGCCGAAAGTCCAGCCTTCCTGGGCTTTAGGGTGTTGGGCTATTAGGGTTTAGGGTTTCTGTCGGTTTAGGGTTTGGGGTTTAATTTAAGGGGTTTAGGGTTTGGGGTTAATTTAGGCTTAGGGTTGAGGGCTCTAGGACTTTTGGTTTCAACACCTTTTTCTGCACCCCCATCCTCTGAAGCCGGTTTAGGGTTTAGGCTTCAGGGTCTGCTTGGAGGTTCATGGGCAATTACAAGTGGGGTTATAAGTTCCCTAGTATGGGGTATAAGTATAGTTACCCTACTTATAACCCTACTTATAACTACCCATGAACCTCCAAGTGGGGTTTGGGCTCTTTGGCTTTGGGCTTTCGAGCTTAGGGTTTCGGCAAATTACGGCAACGGGGTTGGCTCCTGCATGCCTGGCACCCGAACACCAACCTCAAGCCCTGAACCCACGCACCTCAAGCCCGACACCAAGGACGTATACCTATAGTCTCCATTGTACTTCCTTTTTTTGGTGAACCACAAACTCTATTAGAGGATCCTAACCATAAAATTGGGTAACCCAAAAGAGGAACTACAATGGAGACCATAGGTAGGATCAAAAGCATGCTAAACTGCTACACCCTAAACTAGCCCCTAAACCCTAAACCCGAAACCCTCAACCAAAACTTAAACCCAAACCGAGGCCTCAACAAAAGAAAGGCCGAGCCACAAGAGCAGCTGCTGAACTTCCTCCATCTCCACCTACTTCGAGATTCGGCTTGGGGCTTCAGGGCTTCGCGGGTTGAACAATGGCTTCGGGTTTCACAATTTGCCAATAAGGGACCCTAGTATAGTACCCTAAATAGTAGGATCCTTATTAGTTATGATAAGGACCCCAAACTAACCCTGCGGGTTCACTTCCAAGAGTGGTTTCGACTCGGTTTTTTCTGGATTTCGTGTTTTTGTTTCAGGGGAAGACAAAGGTTTTGACAAGATTATGTTCAGGTAGATTGCAGTCAGTTCACAGTTTTCACTTGAGCTGCCACTGTAAGTCCCAACCCTGCAACTGAATGCCTTGAGGCTGGGTTCACAAGTTAGCCCGAGCTGGTCAAGTGCATACGCGGCACACTCCAGGCGACTCGAGCCAACCATGCCCCGTTCATGAGATGAAGTGCGTACAGCCGGAAGCCACACAAACCCCATGCCAGTGGAAACCTTCATGCCTACAGCTTCATCGAATGTTTTGTCATGTCATATCCCGGAATCCCCCTTTTTCAAGCGGAAACCTTCATGCTTACAGCTTCATCGAACGTTTTCTCATAACCCCTTTTCAAGCGGAAACCCTCATGCCTACAGCTTCATCGAACGTTTTGTCATATCCATTTTGAGAAGCCGAAAGCTTTTTGCCTCATTTCAGGCGGAACCAGGTGAAAGAGACGACATGGCGAAATCACCCCCCCCCCACCCCCCCCCCACCCCCCCCCCCCACCCCCCCCCACCCCCCCCCCCCCCCCCACCCCCCATCCCCACACCAGAAAGCAAGCAGAACTGCGGCACACATTGCTGCCAAACGCGCATAGCGCGTTTGGTCTTGCGGAGTCCTTTCTATGCTGTGTTCAGAAAGCCGAGGCACACAATGCCACTACTGCGAACACCTGCAAATAGCGGCATTTCAAGCACTTTCCGTAGCATGCAGGACAAGTCCCGGCCTCAGTAAGCAGTGAAACCCCAAAAAACGCAGCATTGCAACTGAACCCGCTAAACTAAGGTACCCCTCATTTTCGGAAACTACCAGTTGTTGGTTTCGAGTCTGCAGATTCGCGGTTCCTTTAGGGTTCGGGAGCCCGGGCTCGGATCGCGCTGCGGTGGGGGTGAGGCTTTCTGATTTGGGGCTCACTGTTTGGGGCTTACAGGGTTTACGGCATTGGTGTTTAATGTAGGAGCCTGATGAAGAAACCCTGGGTCTTATTGGGTCTCTTTATACGGCCAAGGCTTCTTAATCAGGCTCCTACATCAGGGTTCAGAGGTATATAGACTTCTGGGGTTGGGTCCTTCTAGCACGGAATCAGAGGCCTATAAGTAACTAAACCAGGGTTTCGAGGGTCTGTGTAAATATAAACACATCATGAGAATTTTGCAGGGAATACGCTGCTAGTTCTGCAGGGCACCCGCAAAAGCAAACAAAAAATGTCCAAACACCTCGGCTAGCGAGCATAACTATACACTCTCGAAACTAGCAAGCTACATAAGTACTATCTCAAACCTGAGTACCCAATTATCAGGCCCCTTCGACCCTGAGAGGTTCATGGGTGATGAAAACTTTTCAACCCGCTTATACATCGTTGTGCAGTATCCTGGGGCACTACAGATTAACCTCTTGGATTATACAGGGATTATCACCCCTCAAAAACATTTCCAAGCCGCCTACTCTGCGATTAAGTACGGTTGATGATATAAATCCTGCATGACCCATAATAAGGAATATACCATAATTCCCATAGTTTAGGGTCCTTAAGGTCATGCAGGATTTATATCATCAACCGTAGAACTATCCATGGACCTGCAAGTTGGGTCTGGGAGCCACACCCCCCCCCCCCCCCCCCCCAAGAAGCCTGAAACTCCATGGGGGTCTTCTTGCAAAGAACTACCCTGCACCTCCAAGTAAGTAGTTGTCAAAATGATGGTCCCTGTTTGGGTACCCTAAATATTAGGTGCCGTATTATAATGAGGTCCGTGTTTGGGTACCCTAAATGTTAGGTGCCGTATTATAATAAGGTCCCTGTTTGGGTACCCCAAAGGTTAGGTGCCGCATTATAATAAGGACCCTGTTTGGGTACCCTTAACATTAGGTGCCGTATTATAATAAGGACCCCTAAACCCTAAACCCCGAACCCTAAACCCTTAAACCCAAAAAGTGCCGTATTATAATGAGGAACCCTAAACCCTAAACCCTAAACCCCTAAACCCCAAAAAAGGGACCCTCATTTTGACAACCTCCTAAGCAGGGGCGGGAAGAGGAGGCCTGAAAGAGCTTCAACATCTCGTAGACCTGCTCTCATTTCGTTTGGGCCCTACCTTAAGGCCCCAAAGTAGTTCCTTTTGGGGGCTCGTATAAAAAATCCCGTTCGGTAATACGCCAAAAGAACTACTTTGGGGCCTATGGGTACCTTAACCCTGAATCACCTACCTTTTTGGGGTTCCTTATTATGATTTCCTTATTTAAGTCCTTAAAACGGCAGGTTCTTCCGGGTCAAGGTAAGGGCTCAGGCATTCGATTTAGGCCCTAAGGGTTCAGGGATTTAGGATTTGGGGTTTCGGGTGCAGGGCTTTGGGGTTCGGTTAGGGACGGTGGTGGGTTTGCAAGGCATACTTAAATTAAAGGATCATGGGACTTAGTAATTAGGGTTATAAATAAGGTAACTGTACTTATAACTACTTATATCCCCACTTAGGGTACTTATAACCTTACTTACTAAGTCCCATGATCCTCTAAGTAGGGTTCGCTCTCCAGGTCTAGAGGGTCTGCAAGGAACTCTAGGGTTCGGGGTCGTTTAGTTTTCTTAGTGGCTGAGTTCATAAGCGCCCCCCAACAGTCTACACGTTTGGTTTTATAGTGGGCCGTATTATCCCAAAAAGTGTAAAGTGTATCCACTCAGCTACTAAGTTTCTTTGTTTAGGGTCCTGGGGGGGGTTGGGTGTTTAGGGTTCAAGGCTTCGTAGCGCAGGATTCGGGAATTAAGGGTTTACGGGTTTACGGTGTCCCAGCTTATTAGCTCCTCTGAAGGGGCTCATTTAAGGCTTCTCAGAGGGCACTGTAGTTGATGGACTTCGCATTTGAGTCTCGAAGCTTAAAGCCTCCCTTTAAGGGCCGCAGGCTTTAGCCCGGAGCCCCCTTCCTAAATCAAATGAATATCGCAGAGGCGTCCGTATGCTACAACAGCCAAGAGGATTTAGGGTTTAGGGTATAGGGAAGCCATGTCAAAACATGTCGAAATCATGTCAAGAGCAGATAAAAATCAAAGGGTAAGAGATGCTGCATCGGAGGACCTTAAATCCTAGACCCGACGTGAGCCCTGTGCCCCAGTGTTGAGAGACTTCACCTGGCCAGGCCAGGATGAGTTCGCAAAGTAATACAGGAAAGATAACTCCCACACACGGAACCCTAGGCTGTATGACCTTAGTTAAGTATGTCACATCCCATACACCGAAATCTAAAGGCCATGCTGGATCCCTAATATGGTATCTTATCTCAGTTTTTTTAACATCACCCCAGGTAAACCGAACCCAGAATTCTGAACCCTAAACTCCAAGCAACCCTAAACCCTAACAGCCCCAAACCACCCCCAACCCAACCCTAAACAGTAAAAAACACTAACCCAAAACCTCAAGCCCAAACAGCCCTAAACCCTAAACAACCCTAGCCCTTATAGTGAACCCCAGAAAGTTGGAACATGGATTCAGGACGATTATTGCTAGGATTCCCTCTACTTTACCTTAAGGGCATGAGGACAACGATGTTCCAACTTTCTGGCTTCTACTGTAACCCTACACCTTAAAGCTTTCCTTACCGGGGTCGCCTGGAAAGCCTGCAATCGCAAACTTCGGGTCACGAGCTTCCCAACCTCAGCTGACTTCTGAGTCCCTCCTACAGTTCAGGTAGGGTTTAGGGATTTAGGGTTTAGGGATTCAGGGTTTAGGGATTCAGGGTTTAGGGATTCAGGGTTTAGGGATTTAGGGTTTAGGGATGTAGGGTTTGGGGATTTACGGCTTTAGGGATTTAGGGTTTAGGGATTTAGGGTTAAGGGATTCAGGGTTTAGGGATGTAGGGGTTTAGGGGTTTAGGGATTTAGGGTTTAGGGATTTAGGGGTTTAGGGATTTAGGGGTTTAGGGATTTAGGGTTTAGGGATGTAGGGTTATTATAATTCATAATAGATACCCAAAAAGCCAAAGTCCTAAGAGCCAGCCAGAAGAACGCCAACTGGACTTTGAAATAACCAGGGGAAAAAAGTATAGACGTTTATTTCATGATGGTTCCTTTAAGGCACAGGTACCAAAAAAAGTATTCAAGCATGGTACCCCAAACCCAGGCCAGGAATTTAAGGTTTAGGGATTTAGGGCTTAGGGTTGATTATAGTCCATTCATATAGAAACCCCCAAAAGCTAAAGTCCTAAGAGCCAAACCCAGGGAACGCCAAGCAACGTAAGAGCCCACAGCTGCCGTCCGCTTGTTGCCCCGGGTCCATTCCTTGGGATAGGGTTCTGGGTGTGGGGTTTAGGGTTTAGGGTTCAGGGTTCAGGGCTTAGGGTTCAGGGTTCAGGGTGTAGGGTTTAGGGTTTAGGGTTCAGGGTTAAGGGTTCAGGGATTAGGGCTTTAGGGTTCAGGGTTTAAGGTTCCCTGAACCCTAAACCCCTTATAGTACCCTTGTAGATCCCTTAAATGGCTCTGCAACTGCTGGGCTTTGTGGGGTTCTGCAGCTGCCCGATGCTTGGAAAGGCTTAAGATTTACCCTAGACCCAAGTAACCTACGGTTTTAAGGACCCACGTATTTCTTGGGTGTTTGATACAAGGACACTAAGAGTTAGAATATAGTTTTGGGTCCCATCATACTCCGACGAAAACAAGGAAACCACCCAAAAATAGTACTGTATACTCCGATGAAAATAAGGAAACCCCCCAAAAATGGCAGAGGTAAGTAGTGAGGCCCCTATGTCATAGGGCTGGTAACCGTAAACCTCGCAGCTGCAGGCGACCCTCGTCTGGGCTTAGCTATAGTCTCCATTGTAGTTCCTTTTTTTGGTTAACCAGTTTTATGGTTAGGATCCTATAATAGAATTTTTATAGTCTCCATTGTAGTTACTCTTTTGGTTAACCAAAAAACTCTATATAGGATCCTAGCCATAAAACTGGTTAACCCAAACAAGGAACTACAATGGAGACTATAGGTATGAGATTGAAACCAAACCTCAGGCACTCATGCCACTCTTTTCTATACCCCGCTTAGAACCATAATGAACATACTATTTGGAATATTCTCGTGGGTTTTATATGACCGAAAAGAAAACATCACTCCTAAATGGACTATAGTGCTTTTGGGATTGCTACCTTAGGGTTGAGCTGACGGGGACCCTAAGCCCCAAGCCTCTAAGCCCCGAACTCTGCAGCAAGCCCTGATGTGTGGTATCCCTCCCAGAGACCTTAAGTGGGTGGTTGTCAAAATTAGGGTCCCTAATTGGGTACCCTAAATAATAGGTGCCGTACAAATATAGGGACCCAAAAAGGGACCAGAATTTTGACAACCACCCAAGTGCAGACCCAAGCTTCACTTGCTCTATGCGTCGGGAAAACAATGGGTTCTGGGTCCAGTTGTGCGATTCTCGCATCTGGCCTGAACCAGTAGCTCAGCATGGAGCGATTGAACTGCTCCTGATCCAGGCTTCGGAAGGCGATGTATGGGCCTCTATAGCCTCTATACAGTAGAAGCCCAAGAGTTGGAAAACCAATAGCCTCGATCCCTAAGAGTAATGTGTAGGGAATCCCAGCACGATATGGCCTTAATCCGGTTTCCAGCTTTATGGGCCTTTATAACCGCCAACGGGCCGTCAACTATCAAAGAAACACAAGCACCATGACCCAACGCCCTAGCTGCATGTCTCTGCCCGCAACCCTCAACTTTATTACCTCAACCCACAAAAGTAGGTAACATCATGGCCCGACGCCTATATAAGAGGCGAATGTTCTACACACTGCTGAGGTCCAGGTAAACCCCAAAAGGAACCCTTATAGTACCCTCGAAGGAATTGGAACTCCTATTTAAGGGAGCTGCTCTTTAGGTTCTGCGCCTGCAAATCCTCATTGGATTCTAAGATGCCAATGGCGGTCGGCATCCCGTATGCAGTGGACCAGAACCTAGGCTTCTTTTCAGTAACCCATGGGCAAAAAGTACATGCTCTCGGGGGCGAGTTATGTGACACAGGAATCCAGAAAAATGGAAAAGATATACCATTGCTCAACCCGGGAACATGAAGCTATCCACTAGCCATCCAAAGCGAGCAGAGACCACAGGAAGGCACTGAGAAGTATTGTGCCGGCAGGCTGGTGCAATCCACCACCAGCCATCCGGACAGTAAGCGTGATAGCCGCCCTCCACCTCAGGGTTAAGGGTTTGAAAGGTTTAGGTCTTAGGATGTTGGGTTTAGGTCTTAGGGCTTACGGTTTACAGTTTGCCAGGATGCCCAGTAACCTAGGCATAAAAGGGCTCCCTTTTTGGTATTGGGTAGCTTCAAAAGGAACCTAGGACTACAAAAGGGGAATAAGGGCACTACTGGGCATCTTAGCTTACCCCAAGGGTCCAACGGACCCGATAATTAGGTACTCGGTTTTAGGGTAGTAGTTATGTATGGTGATTTGGGAAAGTATATGATTATCTGGTACTTGGACCCTTGGGGTTAGGGCCCTCCGCCTCAATGAGTCCATCATAGTCGCCAGACCACTGGGCATAGGGATTCATGAAAGCTGGGTCTGTCATCATCGTGCCGGTCGTGTTGCAAGGCCGTACCTGACTCTCCATGGGGCATATTTAGGGTTTACCTGGACCCCAAGGAACCTACCCTTTTTAGGGCCCCCTGATACGATTTCTTTATATAAATCCCGAAAAGGACAAGTTATTTGGAGTTAAGGTAGGGTCTTGAGCTCCACCGACATCTTTATTCCAGTCACTTCAGCTCTTTTTGTTCCGGGTACACATTACTCCACTCTGTATCCCTAGGCCTAAACCTTGAAAACTCGGCACCCTTAATATTGGGGCCTTAATCAATCAGAATAGGGTTTGGGGGTCCATGATACAATACTTATTATAAGGAACCCCCAAGATAGTATTCGTAATTATTTAGGCCCCTGTAGTAACTAATTGGATATCACAGTTGCCGAATCAGCAGGTAAGCTCCAAGGCGAGGCGAAGAAGCGTCTGACATCGTTGTGGGATGAGTTGTAGGACTTGTAGAACTCGAGGGCAATGCCGGACTCCTGCGTCATAACAAACCCTAAACCCCAGACACGACACCCAAAACTCCATACCCTAGAAGCCAAGGGCCAAGACGACCATGAAATGGGCTGCCTGATTACATGTATGCTTGTCTGTAGAAGCGTAAATGATTACGAACAGTATTCTTACGGGTCCTTATTATAGCTATACTATAAAGGAGCCCAGAACCCTATTCTAACAATTGAGGCCCCTGTAGTACACCCCCTGAATCTGAAATCGTAACCCACCATGGCAGTAACTGATCAATCCAAATCCTATCAAACCACGAGAAGCTCGGGATTAGTATGGAACTATAGCACCACGCATAGTGTTGTTCTGAATAAAGTAAATAGTATTCTAACTACATATAGTGTTGCTATAATGGTGTTCTGATGGCTTCCATATACGTATGTGTGTGTGTATATATATATATACATATTACGTATGGAAGTGTATCTGTAGAGCGAGAGAGAGAGAGAGAGAGAGAGAGAGGAACAAATGTGTGTGTGTGTGTGAACATACGATAGTTGTATCATATACATCAAGGAGACTGGTATTGCAAGATGACAGTCTAGAAGGCCTTCGAAGCGGGGATGAAGCTAGGTGGAGAACTGACACGCAAGAGCACTTCTACATGGGCTCATTAATCTTGCCCCTTTTCGTGTATGAGGGATCATAAACCGCGCCTATATGTTACCCCTGAGCCCCTGTGCAACCATAAAAAACCTAATGAGCACATGTATGTGCATGTGACCCCTTAAGCCAAACTGGAAGCCTAAACCCTACTGCATGTTATGTTCACGAAACCACGAGTGAAGCGGTTTATTCAAGGCTTTTCGAGATTTCCTTCAAGACTGCAACCCCCAGCACCAAAGCCCCAACACCCTAAAACATCCCAAGTTCCCACATCAAGGCCTTGATCAAGCCTGCCTTAACACTGAACAGCTTACCTTTTTAAGGTTCCTTATTATGATTTCCTTATATAAGTCCTTAAAAAGGTAGGTTATTCCGGCTTAAGGTGAACCCGAAGCCCAAACCTCCCTAAACCCAAAACTCTGAAACCCCTGGTGTTGGGGCCTTCACAATCCCCAAGGGTCCAAGTACCTGATAATCATATACTCTCCAAAATCCTAGCCTACATAACTACTATCCTAAAACCGAATACCTAATTTTGTCGGGTCCTTTGGACCCTTGGGGAATTAGAATCGAGTGTTGGGCTCGTTTACGGTATAGTTTGAGTATGATACGCTACGAAGTAGTATTGGCAACTATTCGGGCTTCTATATGAACATGCCCCAAACACCCAAATTCACGCCCCCGCGGCCTCATAAGCAGATGTCAGCGTAGCCCTCGGCACATACCTGGGCTCTTATTAAGTTCCTAAATCCTAAACTCCTCTTTGTATCTCCATTCTTGTAACTTAATATTACCATAACAAGGAAGCCACACATATCTCAATTATGGCAACGGACTCGAATTAAACTTCTTAACAAGAACCCAGATACAGGGCTTCCTCGCCGGCCCAGCCGATGGTGCCGAGATCCTCGGGCACCTGCTCATAGTTTACCCTGAGGGTCAAACCCTCCCCCCTCTTTTAGGGAGGATCTCCTATATAGAAAAGTAGGTACCTCAAAAAAGGGGTAGGGTATGAGCCGAAAGGTACGGTTTAGAGGTTTGCGGAGTTCTTGGGCTTTGGGGTTTGGGAGCTTCGGAACTTTAAAAGTTTCAGCTAAGGGCTATGTAGAGTTCAAGGTTTACGGTTTCATGTAGGATGTTAAGCACCCGAAATGACGCTTACGGTTTTGGAGAAGGGGCGCTAAGCTTAAGAGTTTCGGGTCCAGGGCATACTTTTGGATTTAGGGTTTAGTTCGGGCTTAGGGCTTTACGGCTTAGTTTAGGGCTAAAGGTTTCGTTTAGGGTTAAGGGTTTAGGGTGTAGGACTTTCAACGTCTTGAAGAAGTATGCTTGCCCTGTCATGCTCACCGACTTTCAAAAGGTTTGGGCTGGGTTGGGGGGTTTAAGGTTCAGGGTATATCGCTGCTTTCAGAAAGAATCTACAATGCAGGATGCTTCCAGACGAGTAACTTGAGATAGGTGGGAACCTTTTAATTAATCCTCCACTATAGAGTCTGAAGACCCCGCTTGACGTCATCTTGAACCTCAACCGCCAAGCATCCAGCAAGAACGGCGGTTTCACCGGCAAGCGAAGAATAGTCTAGCACTGAAAGTTTGGGGCGTCAAAGCATCTCGGAGTTGAATTATCGAGCAAACACCCCAGCTTGCAGGAACGTTTGAATTTCGAGTTGAGCTCCGATGGGGGCTTTAGGCTGCGCAGTCACACCGAATCTCTCTGACCTCCAAGCCCCAAACCCTGCAAGTAGTTGGAATGCGGGGCGTACCCGCGCGTGTAGTTTCAGCCACGTTTGGAACTTTTTCGGGTTGGGGGGGGGGGGGATATTACGTGCTTTTGGACTTCTGCAAGCCCAAAACGCCCAAGCTCGACTCTCTCTTGTAGTATCCCTTATAGTAACACTGGTTTCGGGTTTGAGGTTGAGGGTTTAGGGTTCAAGGTTAGCCTGACTTGAAGCTGACGTTTTCCTATACCGGGCCTTTACCTAAACCCTAAACCCTCTCCTTGCAGCCCTAAACCCTGAGCACAACCTGGGTTCAGTGCTCCACTTCTGCACTCCTCTGCGTGCCCGACGGGGCTGCGAGCATGCCAGACGACGAAAAGGCCACTTTCCGTAACAACTACTTGGTGCGAGCAAGTACTCAAACAGCCTGCCCCCCAATGTAGGGAACAATTGCCCGATGTGCTGAAAACCCCAGCCCTGCCGATGTTTTTGCACGTCCATCACCCATTTCAATGCGAGCAAGTAGTCAAATAGCCTGCCCTCTAAAATAGGCCTGCGTTGCCCGATGTGCTGAAAGCCCACCCCTGTCGATGTTTTCTGCTCGTCCGTTCTTGAGAACATGCCTTTTGTACCACGCGCGGGAGTCAACCGCGAACCAAGTAGTTCCTAAACACCAACCAATATGTTGTGTTTACTTGAACCAGGTTCTTTAACTAAAAGAGCTCAGGATTTTCGCAAGGCGCCTTAGCCGGATGCCGCTTCGCAAACATCTCGTAGTCTGCCCCATACGCACCAATCCAACTCTCAAGAGCGATGTGGCTGACATCGCTGGGGCTAGTCCTTGCTTGTTACTTTATTTGAGTCTTTGTCATTCTTCTTTTTATCGTTAGTACTAGTAGATAGTTCTCATTACCTACCACTATAATGAATTGTGAGTATATTCATTATTTCTTATTGTTTTGAACTATGAATGTTAGTAGTAGCCGAGAACTCTCACACGGTGGGAATCCTAAGAGGTTCCTTCTGTTCTAAAGGAAGCCTTGCCTGCGTTGTAAGACTGTGAGTTCGGCGCACATAGAAACCACAATAAACGGCCTAGAGTTTAGGGTTTAAAACGGTATTGTGCTTTTTGACGACCCCTTGAAGTTTAATTGGGCTACCAGTAGGATGAAATAATCATTGCTATAAGACTCGAGTTTAATGAGCCCTGGTCCTATTGCAGTCCAGATCGAGGCAGCCGGACAAAGGCAAGGTGGCATCCAGAACGCTTAGAGGCCGGAATTCTCGAATTATGGCCTTGTAGCCCAAGACCTGCGTTCGGGCTTCAAGCTTACAAGAGCTTTGAGGTGTAGGCTTTGAGGCGTGTCCAACATCGCCACCACCACCGCCACCATCATCATCATCATGATCGTCGTCTTCTGAGTTCTCTTCTTCTCCATCATCACCATGACCAAACAAATCTGTGTCGCCGCTAGCGTCATCTTGATCCTCACGATGATCATCAGCGTGCTCATCAGCACCATCAAGACCATGACAAAAACATCATCAAACCTGTAAAAATACAGTAGAGAGGCAATTTACAGGTTGAGGGTTCGGTGAACCCTGACCCAACTATACTGAACTTAGGGCGCGTTGGGCACGTTTGCCCCGCACATTCTTGTTGTGACGATGTTGCTGCTATGATCATCAAGATGATGTTGACATGATGATGACGCATGATGATGACACGATGTTGACATGATGATGACACATGATGATGATGATGATGACCTGATGATGGCACATGATGATGATGATGACCTGATGATGGCACATGATGATGACCGTTTGGATCATGACATGATGATGACGATATTGCTGCCGATGCTGCTGCTCGCATTGATGGTGATCATGAGTTGATGATGACCGTGATGGTGATGCCTGTTGCTGGCAATGCTGGCAAGGCTGATGAGGCCCCGCTCCTTAAGCCCTCGACTTTACAGCCTTAACCTTGTCACCCCATATGTGAAGCCTTGGGCTTCAGAGGCCGTAGGCACTCGAGCCTCTCGAGCAATGGAAGTTGCTGGCGAGCTGGTTCTGCGCTGGAGCAGTCTGGTCTGCGATGCGTGGACTGAGCTTAGTCACGACCTCACCGTCAGCGATGCTTGGCTTTTGTTAGTTCCCTGGGTCACTCTGTGAGTCATATGGGCAAAGCATCCTCTGTCAGAACCATAATGACGTCCATTGAAGCCGTACGCCTGACACTCTTTGCTTGGGAGCAGCAGCCAGGATGGACCAAACCCCGCCCCATAAGAGGGCGAGATATGATCCCTCTTCATGCTCTCTCAAACTTGAGTTTTGGCAACCGGGCGAAGATCACTGCGACAAAGGTCACAATGGTGGGAGGCGACCAACGTGCAGAATCTCTCGCCGGGACGATCAAGAAGGCCTTGCGGAGAACGAATAAGCTCGGACAGAAATGCCTGAGCAAAGATCGTGACCACGTTGATGCCCTGGCATTCTTCCACCTGAACCAAGAGCCTGGACTACAGAGTGCCATCGATGCTGTGGTTGCTTACAGAGCGTTCTGTGAAGACAGTCTCTCCCGCTGTGGCCTGGACAGACACGTCCTGGCTAGGCCTCGCACAGTGACAGGCGTGCACACGCAAAAAGAGGTTTCCCTGCCGCGCAATTGCTCGAAGCATTCCCATTTTCAAACTACGAACTCCAAAGTTCGACCTCCTGAATGCACCTTTCCAAACCAGTTGCAGCAATATCATGTTCCAACAGTTTTCCTTGTCGTCATCTGTGTCGTCTCTCTTGTCGAATCCCAAATTCATCGTCCCTGCCAGCGTTTTCCTAGGTTTCTGATACGAGTTATGAAACACAACCATCACCATTCCAGCAACAACATACTTCAAGCATGGCGTCTGCAGAAGAAAGTGCGGGGCAAACGTGCCCAACGCGTCCTGAAAATAGAACCCTAGCAACAATTAGAATTCTAGCTGTTTCTTAGGGGTTATAATAACCAAAAATTAACACTTCTTTCTAAGTACCCCTAAGATTCGGTGAACCCTGGCCCAAGGCCTCTTCGATGAGAATTTTGGCGATTGCTGACTCCAGCTCTGCTGAAGGCCAATCATAAGCCAACAGCTCGATCGCCACATCCTGGCCTAGATCATTCCTGTGGCTGAGGGTTTAGGGTTTAGGGTTCAATTCTTTTTTGTTTAAGGTTTATAGGGTTTAGGGCTTAGGGTCTGCAACTTCAGAGTTCAGGGATTGAGGGTTTAGATGGCTTCTAGTTCCAGGGTTGACTGGATACAGCCTGAACCCCCCAGCCATAGCGTTTAGGGTCCGTTAGGGTTTAGGGTTTAGGGTTTAGGGTCACAATATGAAACATGCACCTCATGATCTCGAAGCGTATCATGTCCCCGAACAAAACCCTCGAAGTCAACCCGTAAAGCCAAGAGCCCATCAACACTTAACAGCTCTTAACCCAAATCAAACCCTGAAGCCCAAACCCCTATAAACTCGAAGCGGGATCGAAAACTAGGGGACCCTAAAATAGTACCCCAAATAGTAGGACCCTTATTATGAGGACCCCAAAATAAGGTACCCCGAAATTTCGGAAACTCCCAAACGGTCCTGATGTACTTGCGTGCGCCGTCTGCTATGCCGTCTGGGAGACAATTCTCGCCCCAAGAACGAAGCACAAGCAGAAAAACCCACCATGCCCGCATGCTCCAGGATCTATGAAGGCCCTTTTGGGGCTCTATAGCTATGAAGGTTCTACACGACACTGATTTAGCAACGTTTAGTTTTGTCATTTTTGCGATGGGGATATTGTTTGGGGATTCTCTAGCACCACTTCGCTTTAAGGTTGTGGGGGCGGGCTGGGTGTGCACGAATGAGATTGCAAGACAGGTTTGCTTGAATCACTAAATTATGTGTAAGTTCAAGGGTAGTTTGCCCTTGGTGGGGTGTACGGTGGGCCGTTCAGGGTCCGGAATTTCAAACCATTGCCAAGGGATCTTTACCCTTGGGCTCCAGTTACCGAAATCATTGGTTATTGAGCTGTGAGTGTACGAACGTTTGTTTATATAATTTTCACCACTTGATCGCCTATGATTTTTGTTTACCACACGTCTTGAAACATTCTCTACGAAGGGAACTGGAGCCCGAGGGTTACATACCCAAATCAGGGGCAGGCTGTCTGCCGCAGGCTTTTGGGCCGGAGCGTCGGCAAACGAAGAGAGAAGACAAAACGAGCTCCCAGCAAAGGGCACCCGAAACACCAACAGTAGGGTAGTGCGAACTTGAAAACCTCCAAAAAGTTAGGGTTTAGGGTTTGGGTTGAAGGTTTAGGGTTGAGGGTTGTCTGACAGAGTTCTGCTAGACTCGAACTATTTGGCTGAGGAGTCTTCCGGAATGTCCAGACAGAGTCCTTGTACCAGCATCCTTCACTCCCAACCTTTCCTCCGAACCTGAACCCACAGCTCGACATGTCTCTAGTATACTGTAGTATATTATCGTGCATTGTTATATAGTATTCTATATCATGTTGCCGTATGTTCGAGATTGTTCGAGCTCGAGTATATAACAGTCTCCACTGTAGTTCCTTTGTTGGTTTACACAGTTTTGTATATAGGATCCTCTAAAGGCAAAGGTAATCCAAAAAAAGGGCCTACAATGGAGACCATAGGCATACATACGTATACCCTCACAAGCCGGGCGAGGGCTCATGCTCAGTGGCTTCAGCGGCACAGGCAGGGCGTCGATTCTTGGTTCTGAGGCGCACTGAAACATACGAGGGACAACTGAAGCAACAGATTGAAACTTCAAACCTTACACTGTAGTTTGGGAGGATTTCGTTCGAATTCGATGATACGGAGATTAGGAGACATGATGGAAAAATTGCTTCTCACCCTATACCCTATGTTGCGCAGGAGTGAAGGGATTAGTGAAGTTCTCGCAAATCCCGCCTACACCTCTATTCAGACGCTTCTGAACTTCCGAGCCGTCTAGGATTTGGGTTCGGCGCTTAGCTTGAAGAGTTTGTTCCTACACGCACTCTCTCTCACACACACACTCTCTCTGTCTCTCTCGCTCTCCACCCACCAACCAGAAACCGTCGCAGACCGTAAACGCAACATCCTAGGCTCGAACTGCGAATTACCCAAACACCCCACCCTGAAACAAGACACGCTAAACCCACCCCCAAACCCCAAACCCCTACTAAACCCTAAACCCGAAATCCTAAATCCAACACCCAAGAGAGCCTTACACCCCCAATCATAGGGCCCCAAAAAAGCACATAAGCAAAACTAAGGATAGGGATATCCCATGTAAACCCTCTCATAATGAAGCCCAATAAGGTAGGGATATCCTGTACAAATGCCTATGCTCATGTGCTTTTTGGGTCCCAACACTTCAGGCTCCCGAGCCAAGGGGTTCATGGATCAGGACGTCGTTCTTGAACTTACCGCACAGCCATGGCCAAACAGGAGCGAGAGGATCGACTCTTCGGTTCATGGGCTCGGGTCTCGGATTACTAGATGGGAGTTTCCGAAAACAGGGGACCCTGAAATAGTAAGATCCTTATTATAAGGACCCCCAAATAAGGTACCCCTATTTTGCGGACAGTCCCAGATATCCTAAATCCCTAAAGAAAAGACTTTTCCCTGAATCATAGGCAGAACACCAGAAAAAATGTGCTAAGCTCGAGCGCTCTGCGTTCGAGGCAACTGAACTTTACCCTAAACCCTCAGCCGACTTGCGGGGTCTAGGGTCTTGCAGTCCAGACTTTCGATGGTTCGTCAAGTTTTCGGATTTATGTGTGGCTAGGGTCATGAACAGACCTCTGTGAACGGTTTAGGGGTTTAGGTATGGGATGCCCAGTGTGCTACAGTAGGAATCAACAGGGCTCCCCTTTTGGAATTGGGTTACCTAATGCCACAACAAAGGAAAAAGAGGCCATTGGGAGACCTAGCGAAGCCTCTGAGTGGGAGCTTCTGAGACCCTTAGGATTACATGATTATGCGAAGCCTTGAGGATATAAATATAGACCCTCTCAAAAAGGTCCCCTTTTAAGAGAGCCAGAAGTAGGCTTAAGAAGGGTCCCCTTTATGGGGTCTCCCTAATACTACCTGGGAGCCGCGAAGCCAGCAGGTTTTGCACTCTGCTCCCGGAGCAGCTCTCTTCAAGCACTTTGTGCTTCCCCACAGCATAACCCAAAACATGTGGGTAGTTGTCAAAAATTAAGGTCCCTTTTGGGATACCCAAAATGGTAGGTGTCGTATTATAGTAGGGACCCCAAAAGGTACCCTAATCTTGACAACCACCCATGTAGGTACTTGTAGAAAACTAGAACTGCCCAGATGTCCGTAGAAACGCCTGAACTAAACACCGCGCTCTTGTGTTGTCTGTGCTACATATAATAGTTATGGAAGCTGCTCACTATGGTGCCAGATAGCAGTTCGACAAACGTTCAGCTTAGGGGTTTGCGGCTTGAGGTTTGGCATGTGGAGTTTAGGGCCTAGGGCGCTTAGTCGTGGTGAAAAGGGCTCTAAGCTTGGGGTTTCCATGGTTGTCTGCTGAGGTGTGTCATTACGCCCAAGAACAGCATAACAAGAAGGAACGCTTAAAGGCTAGCTTTTGCCAGGACGTTTCCTTTCCTGCGCCACCATGGGCTCTGCAGAGGCTTTACAACCTCGCTTGTCAAACCCTAAACGCTAAACCCTGTCCCCTAAACCAAATAAGCCCTAAATCCAACCTGCCCTACCAAAACCGATCCGAGGAAGCATCGGCTCTCCTTTGTGAACCCTGTAAACCCCTCAATCCCTGACCTATAAAGACCTATAAATTGCATAGAACCCTGTAAAACCCTCAAAAATTTCCTATACACTCATAAACGCCTTCGAAGCCCCTTAAGCACGTGTGCCGGCTCTTTTTTGCGAACCACCGAGTCGCATCAGCGGCCGAAGACGAGGCCCTCCTTCTCCGAAGAACGCCGGTACATGCCGGCCTTAGATTTTGTAGTTTTAGAGGGTCTAGAGGGCTTCGAGGGTCTTTATAGGTTTATAGAGTTTTATAGGGTTGAGGATGTGAGGGTCTTACAAGGTTTAGAGTACAAGGCTTCACATACAGTCAGACTTCATTAGGTTCGAGATTATACCGGCCGGGGCCTGCCGAACTGAACAAGAAGACCGGTGAGCCCTGGCAAAGCTCAACTAAACCCTCAAGCCGACACCCTAAAAACCCTTTCTAAAACCCTCAAACTTCATAGCTTTGTCAACCCTCAGCCTTTTATAAACCCTATAAACCCCGGAAACTTAACCCTAAACCTTCCAACAGCAGGTAAAGTAATGGCCCAACACCTCCGGTATCAAACCCTACAAGCCTTCTATATACTTTACTTTTTGGGCTCCAGTTAAACCCTGAACACCGAAAGCTCGCAGCCTTCAGAAATTCCTGGGATCGCGGCAGATCCTGCTTGCGTGATGGGCCGTCGCTTCATGACCTGAAGTCTGTGTTGCTTCCGAAGGGTTTAGGGTTAGGCTTTAGGACTTAGGGTTTAGGCTTTCGAGATTAGGAGTTTAGGGGCTATGGGGGTGAATGTAGGGGCCTTGATAGTTTGTAATTAGAATAGGGTCTTGCGGCCCATTACACTATAATTAGAACTACACTAAGGAAGAATTATTAAGGCCCCTATATTAGGTTGAGGGCTTCGGGTGGTGGGGTAGGTGGTTCAGGCTGAGGGCTTTAGGGCTCAGAGTGTAGATGTGTCCAAAGCTCGCAGTTTGTAGCCTCTCTCTTTAGGGTACTCGGTTTAGGGTTTAGGGTTGAGGGAGTGGCATGAGCTGGCGTCTGGGAATCAGGGACGACATGGATGGTTCTTTCCGCACGATTAGGAACCATGCCCACTGCTGTGATCAATGCCCTTTCTTTGCACCGACTCTATCAGTATCATCTGCATTGATCACGCCAAGCCCAAAAGCCCCAAAGCCTGAACCCTGAGACCTAATGTAAATTCCCCTGAGCCCTACAACCCTAATATGCCCTGTATGCAGAAGACTCGAAGCTAGACATAATTCAGGATCCCTCGGCCACTCCATTCCTCCCTCTCTCCGTCCGCATACACAAGGGAAACGACATCGTTTTATGTGTGCTGGCGCTGGAGCTGTTGGGGGGTGGCCTTGGAGATTGTACGATGTTAGGTGTTGGGTCCAGGACAATCTGTCAGTTTGTGTCCAACCGCGATTTTCCCAAAGACTCCACAAAGGTCCATATATACTACTGTACCATTATGGAACTAGCCCCCCCCAAACGATTGTGATGAGGATGGTCTTTGGGACCTAATTCCATAATGGCTGGGTGCAGCACAACCCTAAACCCTCAAACCTACACCCTCAACCCTAAACCCTCAACCCTACACCCTCACCCCTAAACTCTAAACCCCCGCAACCCTAAACCCTGCAAACCCTACATCCACAGCCCTAAACCCTAAACCCTACACCCTCAGCCCTGAACCCTAAACCCTACACCCTCAGCCCTAAACCCTACCCTACACCCTCAACCTTAAACCCGTTCTATGGACCCGGTGGGACGCTTGGGGCCCCACCACGCGCGGAGCTACGAGCAGATAGGACAGGAAGCCCGCAATGCCCAGGCCCGTCGTAACCTCGACTTAAGGGACTTAGTAACTAGGGTTTCAGAAAGGGCTCCTCAAAAGGGATCTATAGGGGTTCCTTAAAGGGCTCTGTAGGGTTTTTGGTTTAGGGTCTACTTAAAGCATCATGGGACTTAGTAACTAGGGTTATAATTAGAGTAACTATACTTATAACCCCAATTAAGGTACTTACAACCTTACTTACTAAGTCCCATGATCCTCCAAGGGCTTAAGCATCATGGGACTTAGTAACCAGGGTTCCTTTAAGGGATCTATGAGGGTTACTATGGTTCCTGTAAGGGATCTATAAGGGTTACTAGGGTCCCTTTAAGGGATCTATAAGGGTTACTATTACGGGTTATCTAGCACGCTCCAGGTTCAGGTAGGAATACTTGGAGGTTCACGGGCAGTGAGAGGTGGGATTATTTAAAAATCCTTCAAGGGATTTGTAAGGGCTCTATAGGGTTACATAAGGGGAGGTGCATGGGAAGATATAAGTGGGGTGTATAAGCAGGGTACATTTCTGTATCAACCAGAAGTTAGGGGACTTAGAAGCTCACTTATTACTACCCATCTGGCAAGCAGTCCCACTCACCCCTTGTGAGAGCCCTTTCAAGAGCTGTACCTAATACAAGGCCTTACTCGATACTAGTTGCTACCCTAAGGCCCCAAAGTAGTTCCTTTTTGGGGTTCACATATAGAATCGTATAAGGTAATCCCCAAAAGGAACTACTCGAGTCATGTACCAAAAACCACTACCAGGCTCCGACTCCCACGAACACAGCAAAACCCGAGACCTATACATGCTGGCGCCACCTTGAAACACTGAAAGCCCCGTGTAACAGTGTTACGACGAGCATACCTAAACCCCCGAAAGTTGATGGCCCAATACCTATGAAGGCTGTTACTCCACATACTTTTGGGGTCCAGGAAAGAGTTTGTTCTTAAGTGGTCCCCCAAGAATCCTGTAAGCTTAGACCTTCGACCCTGCCCCTACCCTCAGCTCCACTATGTGTGTTTATGGCTTGCAGGCCTTTGGGCTTAGGGTTTCGGTTCGGTGCAATACAAGAAACGCTCGTCCACCCTCAACCCAGCGCCACAGACCCTGAACCCCAAAACCACACCCTCATCCCTCGCTACTTCTGATTACCATTCCCCGTATAGGATCCTAACGACACACCTAATCGGCACACCCTAAACCAAACCCGTGGCCCTAAACCCTAAACCCCAAGCCCTAAATACGAAACCCTACACTCCCTACACCCTAAACTGGCCCCCAAACCCCAAAACCCTAAACCCCTGAACCCTAAAACCCTAAACCCCTGAACCCTAAACCCTAAAGCCCTGAACCCTAAAACCCTAAAGTCCCGAACCCTCAGCGCTACACCCAAAGCCAAGATCTGTTTTCAACTCCGGGCTCCCAAGCCACAGTGCCGAAAAGCAGCACGGCAGCGAGCGAGACCTCAGAAGTGGGCTCCGCCTTAGGGTTTAGGGTTGAGGGTTTGAGGGCTTAGGGTTTAGGGTTGAGGGTTTGGGTTTAGGGTTTAGGGTTTAGGGTTAGGTTTAGGGTTTCGGGTTCTCCGTTGTAGTTCTTGTGTGGCGCTACCTTCTGGGATCCCGATTGTAGAACTGCATAGACTTAGACCCAACAGCAAACTGCAATGGAGACTGCCTGGACCCCCAAAGTATGTAGAATAATAGGCTCTATGGGTATTGGGCCACTATTTTACCTACTTTGGGGGGTTTAGGTATAGGTAATAGGGAACATCAAAGTCCAAGGAATCAAGGGGTCTTGAAAGGGGTCTCTTTATCTTTACGTTTCCTACAAGGGTTGCATAAGGGAGTCCTCCTAAAGTAGGTTCTACTTGGTGTCACTTCCTCATAATGCAAGATGGGCCACTGATGATCCCCACTGGGACTGCACTTTCTGTTTGAAGCTTGATTCTAGGATGCCTAGGTAAAAAGGGCTCCATTCTTGATACTGGGTATGTTTTATAAGGAACCTAGGTGAATCCCAAATGAGCCCAACTCCCGAGCCTAAACCATCCTTTCTACGGTCACTACTCGCTGCCATTGACAGAAGCTAATGTGATATCTTGGATACTGTACTGTCCCCCACTCTGTAACAGTTGGATAGTGTTTGCATTATACCTTGTAGCTATACATAGCCGCAGCCCTTGACACGACCCCCAATATAGACTGTTCCAGAGTGCTGCCGCCCGTACAGTAACATAGAGTACTGCCTCTATACAGTATCAGTCTGTACTAGGGCTACCATTACGGCCCTGGTGTAACGATATTATAAGTGACGACTCAACTATTACTGCATAGGTACAGTACCCAAGTGATATCCCTTTTCTGGTGCCTTGCTCGCCTCGGATTGAAGCAGCTTCCTCCTGCTGCGGCATCCAAGTTTATATAGGGCTGCAGAGCTTTAAAAGTTTAGAGTTCAGGGTTTAGGGTTTTAGGGCTTTGAGGTTTTAGGTTGGGCTTATAGGGTCCATGAAGGGTTTAGGGTTTAGGCTGTGAGGAATGCTTCGCATCTCAACTGCAAACCCTAAAAGCCCTGAGCCCGAAAGCCACGAACTTTAACGGCCTCGTACTTGTTGTACAGTTCTACGCTAAACCCTAAGCCGCTTAACCCTAACCCCTTAACGCAGCAAGCCTGGCAAGCATTCATACAGCACCTCTATGGCTGTTGAGACCTACAGGGTTTGGAGTTTACGGTTTAGGGGTTTAGGGTTTTCGGATTTAGGATTTCGTGCAGCCTGCGAAGGTGGCGATATGAAAGAGTCGATCAGCAGCCGATAATGCTAAAGCACCACCCGCAACTAACAGTCTTAATCGCCGAGCTGCCAAGACCTCTGCATTGTAAAACCCTAAACTCGAGACTACCTGCTCCCTGGACCCTAAGGAACCTGCCTGTTTAGGGTTCCCTCATGTGATTTCTTTATATACGTCCTGCAAAAAGTGGGTTACTTAACTTGGGGTTAAGATCAACCCTAACTCCAATCCAAGGGTCTCAACCTGAGGCCCCCTAACCCCGGAATCTCACTTCTACTCTCAAGCCACGCTCGGACTACGAAACCTCATCAACACCCTAAACCCTAAGTTATTTCAACCCCTACAGGAGTGAGGTTTAGGATGCTAGGGTATGGGGTTAGGCTTTATAGACCCTTATAACCCCAAACCCTAGCATCCTCAAGCTCACTCCACCGGCTTCAACCTAGGAAGCTGCTGACTGGCCGGAAACTCCTGAACACCCTAAACCCTAAACCCCTAAACCCTAAACCCTAAACCCTCAACCCTCAACCCTAAACCCTAAACCCTAAACCCTGAGCCTAGACTTCGAAGCCTGCAGGGGATCCCCATCAGAACCCCGATGATAAGCCCCACGGTTTAGTGGTTTAGTTTTTTTTTTGAGCTCCTTTTTTCCAAGAGGCAGCAGTCTCCGGGGTTTAGGGTCTAGGAGCCTTAAATCATAGCCATTCTTGGGTTTAGGGTTCAGGGTGTAGAAGCTCCAAACCATAGCCATTCTTGGAGCCACGGGGCTCTATAAGACTCCCGATGATCACTCAATCCCAACTCCTTTTGGCTCCACAAGGGTTCCATAAACAGATCCCAAGCCCGACACCCTGAGCCAGAGCTCTCCTATGTAGCCACTCGCTGGGCAATGTGCCCTTCGCTGCATGGGTCACGTTGGCCTCAGGCTGCGGGGGCCTTTGATGGGAGGCCAAAAGGGGGGTTTAAGATTCTTGGGGTAGGGGTTCCTTCATCTGAGCCCTATTATGGGAACCCTAATCCCTACTAAACCCCCATGGGCTAAGATCCCTTTTGCCCTCCTATGAGCCTTATTCTACCGCTTGTCGCTGCAAGGCGTAGGGCTTGGGGCTCAGGATGGCTTAGGGTTCAGGGTTTCTTATGGTGGCTTAGGGTTCAGGGTTTCTGCTTAGGATGGCTGACGGTTCACGGTTTCTCTAGCCGTGAAGGGGCCTGGAAATCAATGTTTTGTCTGTTGGGTTGCATATGCCTGCAAGGTACTCACAGCTTCAGCTACCAGCCGGGCAATCTACCAGTTACTAGATCACCGGACCTTTTCCCTGGACCTCATATTCGAGACCCTGAATCCCAGCAACTCTTGTTCAACCTCAACTAAAACCTCAAGCTAGTAACTTATAGCTTTAGCAGTCAAACACACCTCCAGCTCAAACGTTTACCTAAACTAGGTCCTCATCCTGCGATCCTCAACTCACGAAACCCTGCACCCAAAACGTATCTTGGCTCCTGCTCCTCTTCTGAGCTTTCGGCGAGAACGCTCGGGATATTTGACTGATTTCCCACGGCCTTGTCCTCGCAGCCGCTTTGTAACCAGGGCTAACAGCAGAGACTGTGGGAGCTTAGGCCTTAATAAGTAGAGTAGCTTTTCATTCAGGGCTTTGCAGGGCTTGGGCACGGGCCGCTGAAGTAGCGACCCCGACATCCACTGCTTCCTGGAGGATGGCACTGAACCCGTAATGTAGGGGCCTTAATAATTATCATAGGGTTGCGGGGCCCATTATTCTATAATTGCCATAAGGAACCCCCAAAATAGTATAGGTAATCATTTAAGACCCCTATATGAAGCCAAAACCCTGAACTCTACGCTCTACGGCTGGGGTCTGCGGATTCGAAATCCACGCCTTCTCCACGTGGCCGAGCTCTGGGGCAGAGCCTGAGACCGCTTTAGAGAGTTGTATCGTTTAGGATTTAAGGCGTTTTGGGGGTTCAGGGTTCAGGGCTTTAGGGCTTTCGGGCTTAGGGCTGCTGGGTTTCCGGTCTTCGGGCTTGTGCATGTGGGACTGTCAGCATCAACTCCCATGTCCCCACTTAAAGGATCATGGGATTTATTAATTAGGGTTATAAATAAGGTACGTATACTTATAAGTACTTATATCTCGAATTGAGGTACTTATAACCTAACTTACTAAGTCCCCTGATCCTCCAAGTAGACCCTAAACCCTAAACCCCATAGATCCCTTTTAAGGGAACCCCTATAGATCCCTTTTACGAAGCCCTTTCAAGGAACCTTACTGAGTCCCCTGATCCTCCAAGCAGAGCCCTCCAAAGATCCAGGCAAAAGTTGGCCTTGTCCTGCTTTCACAAAGCGTAGCGCTGAGGCCACAATAAGTTCAGCCGTTGAAGCATATATCGCAGTGCTTTAAATAACAATACTTATAAACTATGCAGGCCCCAGATACCTGCTATTGATATTTTGTATACACATTTGAACAAGAATAGTCAGAATAGTAATATAGTATTATTGTTTATTGTTGTCATTATATAGATCCCTCTGTTCCCTTGATGGTTTGCGAAACCGTACCCCTTCCATGCCAGCGGCATATCGGCCCATAAGCAGAAACCCGGGTGAATTCTCTGCTGGGGGCTGGAGGCTGTGGGGGGGTTAGGGCTAGGGGTCAGGGTTCATGGTCCAGGGTTTAAGGTTTAGGGTTTAAGGTTCAGGGTCTAGGGTTTAAGGGTAGAGGTGGAGTTACGAAGGGTTTTTGGATTCAGGGGTGTCTGATTTTGGATTAACGGTTCCAGGGTTTTTCGGGCTTTAGGGTTTTAGGGAATCCCTGGCCCCTGCATAGACATGAACATCCCGAGGATTTTACCAAGAACCTAGAAGCCACAAACTTCGGGGCTTGCGGAGGGTCTTGGGCTTGTGCAAGCTTCAGCCGAACTTCCACAACCCTGCCGCTCCAAAGATCTCAAAACTTACCTGGACTCTAAGAAACCTACCGTTTTAGGGCTCCTTTTAGGATTTCCTTATATAAGCCCTTAAAAAGGAAGGTTATTTGGGGTTAAGGTAGGGTTTGGGGTTTAGGGTAGACTATCCGGCAGCACAGCCAGAGGCGGCCACGATTGCTTACATCGAAGGTCGATGTCAACAGTTGGTCCTGTGCGCAAACTTCGGATGTATTACACGCTCTTGGCGGCTATGTATTCAGAGGGTAGGCGTGGCAGCGCAACAACCCTTGGGCATCAAAAAAGCCCCAAAAGCCTTATGTAGTATCCCTAAGGGTCCATGTACCCATATAGAGATACATGAGCCCCAAAGTACCTATATAGGGACTACATAAAGCCCAATGTATATACTATATGAGTACATGGACCCTTAGGGTATGGTCTTTGGGCCCAAAAGCCTTAAAATAGGAATCCTTAGATTAGGGAGCGAAAAGCTCGGAAGCCCGAAGAATGCAGCATCAGAGCGATCGTAGTGTCGGCTTTGGTAGCCAGGAATCTGCCACGATCACATTTAGGGAGGTCTCAACATGAGTAGACAGTAAAAGAGAGTAAGAGAGAGAGAGAGAGAGAGAGAGAGAGAGAGAGAGAGAGAGAGAGAGAGAGAGGGAGAGAGAGAAAGAGAGAGAGAGAGAGAGAGAGCGAGGGAGGGAGGGAGCGAGCGAGGGAGGGAGGGAGGGAGGGAGGGAGCGAGCGAGGGAGGGAGGGAGGGAGGGAGGGGGAGAGAGAGAGCCCCCTCATATTAGAAGTTTTAGAAACAAACTACTACCTTGCCTTAGGGCTTCTTATTAACATGCTCTTTTAAGAATCCCCCAAAGCCAAACTGCCCTTCCCCCATCGCTTGAACTAGCTAGTTACTCATTAGCAACGGTAGATTTAATCGCAAGACAGAGATACGAACACGATGCCTAGCAATGGCACGATTAGTAATTCTGCGGAAGCCTAGAAAACTGTTCGATACGCACACGGTGAGTAGAGCAGTTAGCTGAAAATAGTGGCCAACTCAGACAAGGAAAGGGCACTCATGAGCATTTTCAGGAAATCGATCCTTAGTCTCCAGTTTGGGTCGTGATGTCCCTGATTTATGCCTAGGATCGTCGGATTTGAGGATAAGCATTGAGAGCATGCTTCTGACCTGATGACGGCATCGTACTGCTGACAGCATCTGCTGACAGCTTCAGAGCTTTGCTGCAAAGATGCCTCAAACCCCGTAAACCCTAAAGACACTAAACTCTGATAAACCCTAAACGACAGAAAACTCTGAATCCTAAACCCTAAACGACACTACACTCTGAACCGTCTTAAGAGATGATTCACCAACCTTTTCGCTCCTAAACCCTGAAGTTTTGCATCTGTAAACCCTTGCAAAAAAAATCCTAATGTAGGAACCTTAGGGTTCTAGAAGGGTTCCTGTAAAGGGTACTATAAGGGTTCCTTCAAAGGGTACTATAGAGGTACTATAAGGGTACTATAAGGGTTTTGAAGGGTTTAATGCAGGAACCTGATTAAGAAACCTTGGGCCTAAGGGTTCCTTTAAAGGGGTCCTCTACGGGTTACTATAAGGAATCTGTAATAAGGGTACTCTAATAGTGTCGGAACCTGATTAAGAAAGATAGGGCCGTTATTTGGGTTCGTTATAGGCCCAGGGTTTCTTAATTAGGCTCCTGCATAAAACCCCCAATTCCCCTAAACCCAGACACTTGTACATCAACAGCTGACGCCTTCTGCCGGCGCATCACCTACCAGGGGTCGAATGCTTCCAGGACATACCCTAGAAGGCCAGCCAGCAAAACAGAGGGCTACTGTCTCTGCGCCGCTCATAACAGCGTAGAAGTAGCATCACGCATGGTGTAGATACCCATAGTACGATTAACCGGGTTTTGTAGGGCTACCTCTCAGGGTGTAGCACATACGTGAGCCGTCAGAAATGCCTGTTGGTTCAGAACGTCAGATTCATGCCCTACCTATAGTCTCCATTGTGATTCCTTTCTTTGGTTAACCAACTTTATGGTTAGGATCCTATAATAGAGATTTTGGTTTACCAAAAAAAGGAACTACAATGGAGACTATAGGTAGGACTGGGGGCTGATGTGGGGTTCAGGAACTTGAGTTGTAGGTTGGGTACGGCCCCCACTCAGTAATAGTTGAATAGTATTCATAATATAGATCTAGTAGTACCTTAATCGTAGCCCTACTATAGACTCTTACTGCAAGGGGGCAGTACCTAAGTTGTAGGGTTTCGAGTTCACTGGTGTTTGGTATGGTAACGAAGGTGACAAAGAGGAGGACAACCATGATGATGCCGACCACCCGTGTCATGATCAATACCATGATCATGATTCGACCATGACTGCTACGATGACGGCGTTGCTGACCAAGGTGATGACGACGCTGATGGTGACGACGACAGCAATGCTCGAAATCCGAACCAAAGCGATAAAAGATGTTCTAAAACCCTACATCACGCTCAGATGATGCACAGGGATTCCGGGATTGCGATTCGAAGACGCTAATGACCGCGCTTTGCGGACATCCTGATGACTTAGAAGCATGAAGCACGGCGGAGCCCCCTCAAGTGTTTGCGTTGTCTCGGGGTACGGATCGAGGGTTTAGGGCCGGGATTCAAGGTCAGTGGCGACAGAAGCTGAGACTTGTTTCTCGATCCAGTATTGCCCAAGAAATCTCGTGGAAGCGGCTCCGATCTAGGCTGACAGCCTTCGGTCAGCGTAACTCACAATCGAGAGACCGAACTGAGTTGAATAGCCAGTTGAAGAGCGTTTCGAGTTATCTTAGCCACGAGGTCTGCATTTGCAATGTCTCCGCTTGTATCTCTGACAACTGGAGCCTAGGCTAGACTTCAAGTTCAGTGTCTGAACATGCGGAACCACAAACAACTGACCCAGCCGCTAAAAAGAAGCAGACCCGCAAAAAATGCCGAACACCCCCGAACAAGCAGCACCTGTGCTGCAGCCATGGACGAGAGAGAGCCATCAGCTTGGACCTCTACTGTTGTATGGTTCTCTTGGTGTTTGCATTGTTGACTTGTTGCTCTCTGATGTTTCCCAATTGACAAAGGGTCCTATGTAGTTTATGTTATGATGTCTCCTTTCCGAGATGATAATACTGATACCTTCTGATATATATATATATATATATATATATATATATGTATATATATATACACACTAAACCCTAAACCCTTTTACTCTATGGGTACTTAGGACCATTTGGGTTTTAGGGCTCTGGAGCTTCGAAGGCTTCATGTAATCATGCATGGCTTCATGTGGGAGTTTCCGAAATTGGGGGTTACCTTTGAAAGCGATCTTTAAGGGGTCCTTAGGGATCTATAAGGGTTCTTTAAAGGGTTTGGGGTTCAGGGTTTCCGAAAATTAGGGGTACCGTATTTTTGGAGTCCTTGCAATAAGGTTCCTACCATTTAGGGTACTATATTAGGGTCTCCTATTTTCGGAAACCCCCCCCCATGTTTCTTCGCCTCGGATTCTGAGGCTGTACAGCTGTAGGGTTTGGATTTAGTCTAGTATAGGGGCCTTAATAATTAGAAGCGGGTTTGCGGGTATGTTATATTACAATAATATTCAGGAACCCCCAAAACCCTATTCTAAACAATTAGTACCCTCTCCTTCCAAGGACCTCATAGTTAGGGCCCTCGACCCCCTTAAGGACCCAATAATACGGTCCCTGGAGGCGTAGGTTTGCTGACATCTACACTCCATACACATAGGCTCCATTTTAGTTCCTTTTGGGGATTACCTTATAGAATTCTGAATATGAACCCCAAAAGGAACTACTATGGAGCCTTAGGGGGAGGCGTGGGGTTAAGGCTGGGCCCCACGTAAAAATTGCCGCCTGGATCTGGATCTGCTTGTGGATGGCCTCGTGATCTTTGTCAAGCCTGACGCAAGGGTTCGGCGTATAATTTAGGGTCTGGCCCTAAGGGTGTTTTAGGATAGTGGTTATGTAGGTTAGTTTTTGGGAGAGTATATGATTACTAGATACGTGGACGCTTGGAGTGGGGTGTAGGTTTGGGGTCTTTGCTGTTTTAAGGTTTTGGGTTGGGCATCTGGGATTTTGGGTCCAGGGTAGGGTGCAGCTTAGGTGCGCTCCGCACCCCTCGGAAGACACCCTATGGGGCGACGGAAGGTTCAAGGGGCATCCAAAAAATACCCTCTGAAGCCGAATGAAAGCCATTCCGAACCCCAACAAAGTCTGCGTAAAATCCCTTCAAGCCCCCCCATACCAATCCCCACACAAAAAACGAAAGCAACAAAAGCAACTGCACTGGGTGTCGTACGACGCCGCAAAGCTGGGTCCGCAGAGGATGGGGAGAATGCAGGCAAAGGCCTGGGGGAGAACTTCAGGGTCACGGTGGGTTTCGGGTGTAGGGTGCTTACTATTTAAGCATTTTGCAAATCACTCCGTCCATATTCTGCAGGATACTTCCAGTAGGACACAGTTGGGTAGTTGTCAAAATTAGGGTCCTTTTAGGGTACCCGAAATATTAGGTGCCGTATTAAGGCCACAAAAAGGGGACCCTACTTTTGGCGACCACCCATTTGCTGCGGGGTCTCGAGGGCTTCATGCTTCAAAGGGTTTCTTAGGATGTCCTTAAGGGGGGGTGGTCCAAGGGGGGTAGGTAACCTAGTAATCCCCATTATTCCCCAATACTCCCTAAGCTTCCCTAAGGTTCCCCAAAGCTCCCTAGTACCCTCCCCCCTTGAACCACCCCCCCTTAAGGATCCTATAAGTTTCAGGGGTTTGGGAATTGAAAGTACGGGGCTTGGGTGTCAGGAGTCTTCGGGATGCTAAGGCCACTCTTTGTTTGCGTGAGCATTACAGACCCTGTTGTTTAGGGGGCTTAGGAATCCGTGACCCTCCTATGCGTTGAGATTGAATTCTTCCAAGATCTCCAAAAAACTGAGCCTAGATGACCCACCCTAAGGGTGCATGTGCCCTGATAGTATACATATGTTCTTAATTTGCCACTAGATTACCTGTAGAAGGACTACTTTAAGGCTCAAGCTTTTGTGCTACATGGGTACATGGACCCTGACGGGAAACGAAGGCAGATCCGAACCACCTCTGAGAAGACTGAACCATGGAAAAAAGCCGTCGATCCTGTCGCAGGGTCTCAGGAGATTCTCAACATTCTAAGCCTCAAGCCTAAACCCCAAACATGAACCCTAAACCCTAAACCCAAACCCTAAACTCCTAAAATAAACCCTAAAACCCTGAACTAAACCCTAAACTCCAAACATAACCCCTAAACCCTAAACCCAAACCCTAAACTCCAAACGTAAACCCTAAACCCTAAACGCCAACATAATCCCTAAACCCTAAACCCTAAACTCCAAACATAAACCCCATGAGCCCTAAACCCCAGATCTACTCCGAGGCCCAGGCCCACATTGAATGGAGACGGAACCCTAGCCTGCAGGTTTGAGGTTTTGGGTTTAGGGGTTTTGGGGTTTAGGGGTTTAGGGGTTTAGGGTTTAGGGGTTTAGGGTTGGTTTAGGGTTGGTTTAGGGTTTAGGGTGCCTGCATCCTGAACCCTCAACCATAAGTCCTAATTGACCCGAAATCTACATCCAATCCATGCTTCCAGAAGGCCCGAAACAAACCCGAACCTCACATTTTACTTTATTCAAAGGGGAGAAGGAGAGACCCTTAATGGGGACCCCTACCCTATAATGGGCTATATATTGGGTATATAATAAATATATCAAGGCTCTATACCTAGGGGTCCTTATTAAGGGTTCCTCCTTCTACCCTTGGATTTATCATAGCCCTCATGGCGGCACAAATCCGGACACGGTAAGCAAATCCAGGACACACCGCCCTAAATCCTAACACAGAAGCCTTCGCAATCTGGCCTTTAAGGGCATATGCAAACATACCATAATTGAGAAATCGAAGAAGGTAAGGTTCAATGGATTAGGTGAAGTAAAGCTTCTGTCTCTGCCTGGAACGAGATCTCCCGCACAGGGCCTTGGTAAGCAGCGGGAATCATGCCCTCGCTCAGAGTTTTGATGTTTCTTCCCTAAGCTCTACACCCGGGCTCCTTTCAAGGTTTTATAAGGGATCAATCGGGGATCCGAAGGGGACAGGGTTTAGGCTTCAGGGATTAGGGGTCATGCCATGGGGCATTTCATTGAAAGGTTTGAACTGTAGGGGTCTCAAGCCTAGCTCTCTACCAAGACCAGGGATTGTAGTACATGTTTCGGGGGAACCTCATTTTGTGATTGTCGGATAGCCCTACATAATATCCCTAAAACCTAAACCCCAGCCATCCGTCAGCAGCAAGAAGGTGCTGCAGCCCAGGGTCTAGGCGAGCCCGAAAGCAAATCCTCTGGATCCATTACAAAACTTGTACAGAACCTCTGACAACCGAACGCCAAAAGGTGTCTCAAAGAACTCCCCTTAGAGGAAGCGCAAACCCTAAACCCTGAACCCCAAATGCTAAGAGGAGCCTCGAACCCTCCACCCTTAAAGGAACACTTATCGGACTTACCGGTCCCCTTACAGATCCCTCCAAGATCCCCGGTATAGTACCCTTAACGGGACCCTAAAGTACCCTTTAACGGAGATCCCTTGAAGATCCCGGGTAGACATTAACCCTGAATAACCTACCTTTTTAGGGCTCCTTATTATGATTTCTTTATATAAGTCCTTAAAAGTGCAGGTTCTTCGGGGTTAAGGGAAGCTTAGCAAAGGCTGAACCCTAAACCCTAATATACCCACAACCATCCTAAACCCTAACCCCCCCCCCCACACGAAGAAAAGTAGCCCCAAATAATCCACTTAGGGTTCCTTGTTATGATTTCTTCATTAAGTCTAAAAAATGTAGGTCCTTCGGGGTTAAGGGAAGCTTAGCAGAGGCAGTCTTCGGTTTCAGCGACTGTCGGGTCCTACGCCGGGTGAACAGGAGGCTCCGATATCCCTGCATTGAAGGGTTTAGGGTTTAGGGTTTCGGGTTTAGGGTTTCGGATTTGGGGTTTCGGGTTTGGGGTTTCGGGTTTAGGGTTTCGGGTTTAGGGTTTCAGGTTCAGGGGCTGATTGCTTCTGAAGGCCCCTACAATACTTGAAGACGTACATTCCTAAACGATCGGATAACCCTGAAGCCAACAAGCCTAGACTAATAATCTCGAGGGTTCTTCCACCCCAAACCCGAACCCTAAACCGTCATGAAGAGGCCTTGCAACCCTAGCCCCAAGCCCTACGGTTGATGATATAAATCCTGCATGACCTTAAGGATCCTAAACTATGGGAATAATGGTATATTCCTTATTATGGGTAATGCAGGATTTATATCATCAACCGTAGTGCCTCCTTGCAGTTTTGAAGCGGGGCTCCCGGATTCGACACATACTGGGGGTTTAGGGTTCAAGGTTTAAGGTTGTCAAAAAGACGACACTGTGCAAACACCCGGGGGGCCCATGACAACCCACTCTCCAGGGTCTTTGGGCATGTCTTTGAAATATGGGAGTTTCCGAAAACTAGGGGTACATTCTTTTGGGGTCCTTATAATAAGGATCCTACGTACTATTTAGGGTACTATAGTAGGGTCCCCTATTTTCGGAAACTCCCATATGGACTTGTGTCTTTCGGCTCTGGGTTCGGGGTTTCCGAATGGATGCTGCACATGGACCCTGCACCCCAAACCCTAAACCCCTGAGCCCTGAACCCCCAACCCTGAACCCTAAACCCCAAAACTCTGGGTCCCGGGCCGGCAAACCTGAATTTCCCTAACCACAGGACATTTGAGGCACATGTCTGAGCCACTGGACGCGCGAAACATCGTGATGTCTGGGTGAGATAGGGTCTATATGGTGTAGGACTTTAGGACACTTCAGGGTAGGCTTGGGCTCCCATGGCTCGTATACAGGGTTTCTTTCTGCGGTCGGGGCCTCGAGGTTTGAGGTTTGGTTTGTGCCGTCTCCTCCCCTCGCTGTGGCTATGCTCACACCCAATGCGAACCCTACATTGGGCGTCTAGCCAAGCACCGAAACGATGCTTGGGAAAGCTTCTCAGCGGGCGGCAAATGCTGCTGCAGGCCTAAAAGCAAAACCAAACATAACCATATATATATATATATAGATACACTGCAGGTAGGCTGGGTTGAAGGGGCTGCGCAGGAAGTGGGAGGCGTGATTGAATCACTTCCGATTTTGCATGACCACTACAAAACATGCCAGCTTCGTTCCTCGTTTACGCAAAACTGAAACGGTAAGCACCGAACCTTCAGCCCCTTTAATTAGACCATTTTGCAGCCTGTCTTGCTCGGCTGGAGTACCCCTCACGCACTGTCCCAGCCCCCAACCGAAACCCTAAAACCGAAACCCTGAACCCTAACCCTAAATCTAAATTCTTACCTGCATGAGCCCTGTAAACCCAGTCGATGTCCGTTTCTTTTCGGGCAGTCGCCCAAACACTTCCTTGCAGTTGCCAACAGCAGCTGCTCGTGGCGTCTCACAAGCCGAAGACAACGGGAGAGCCAATTTAGAGTTTGCTTGAGATACAAATGTATAGCTCAGGCTCCATGACACGGGATTCCGACTGTAGAAGATACCACCCTCTCTCAGGGATCTTCGGGTGTAGCTTAATTACAACAGGGATTGAGGTCCTCTCGTTCATGAACTTTGTTTGTTGAGAACGGGTTGTGGTGAAATTAAGCGCTGAGCCCGAAACCGTCTTTAATGATCAAAACCGGGTTGTAGAATATGTTCGTATAATTGTGAAAATCAGGAGCAGAGAGGAAAAATACTGATCATTCTTCAGGCTTCTTATGGCATTGCGGCGGCTGTAGAGGGTGCCAGTATGTTTTTGTTGTCTCTGAGTTGGGACATTAGCTGGCTATGATAATACAGGAGCAGTCGTATGAATTGGTGCGAGGCTCTCTTGCATGCGCTTCAGGTTGAGGATTTCAGGGTTTGGGGTCCAAGATTCAGATGGCGGGTTTGGGAACTAATGTAGAATCCAAAACCCTAATCCCGAACCGCTAAACCTTGATCCAATCCCTGAGCCCTAAACCTTGGAAGGTGGTCATGGTTTGAGATTTGTTGGGTGCAGGATAACCAGGGGTGAGGATTTGCGGAGCTCCGGCTTCGGGTTCTTTAAGTACAATTTAGGATGTCTAGGTTACCCAGTAACCTAAGAATAAACAGGCCTCTCTTTTTGGTATTGGGTAACTTTAGAAGGAACCTAGGACTACAAAAAGGGAATAAGGGTACTACTGGGCATCCTAGATGTTTAAGGTTTGGGATTGAAAGTTTAAGACCGATTCTCGTCTGCCCGTCCCTCGGCTCACGGCTGACTGTACAGTCGGACAGCCGCCAGCGCAAGCTTGCGCCATGACGGAAGCAATATGGTTTACAGGGTTCTTGGTGCAGAGTTGTGCTCAGAAGATGTGAGGTGCATACTTAAAATGTGTAGAGGTGCCATAACGGTGATCTTTTGATGCGTTCAATCAACATATGGGGAGTGGTACTTAGGGGTCTACATAGCAAGATCCCTACGATTTAGATGGTAATGCCAAAACAAAAACTCATGGTAGGGTTCGCATGGGACAGTGAATGTTAGTAAGAAGCGGTACCTGTTGGGTTTAGTGTTTACGGTAAACCATAATAAACCATATCTAAGGCGACTAAAGGTCCTGCAAAAGACAAGATGCTCTTACCATACACATCTGGGAGCCACAACTTGGGACCCTAACAGTTTGAACCTGTCAAGAATAACATGGAAGACTAAGAAATAATTACAGCTATTTTTTTGGGGGGGGGGCGATACAACTGCAGTATAATCTGCCCGCCATGTGCCTTAAAACCCTATCCTATTTGACTGTATTGGCTCCTTTAATTTATGACCCACATGCCATGTTGCCCGCAGTCATGGCAGTTGCGCACCATCCTTCGCAATTATGCTGAAGCGCATGTGAACTGGGCACATTCCTGCGCTGAAACACAACTCCTCTTCATGAGATGCCTCACATATGGTAAATTGTGGAGCCTGAATAAGCAGAATGTGGTCTACTACCCTTGAAGGCCAGCAACAGTTATAGTTCCACGACAACAGAAACTAGGATACCCAGTAACCTCAGAACAAAAAGGCCTCTCTTTTTGGTATTGGGTAACTTTATAAGGAACCTAGGACTACAAAAAGGGAATAAGGGTACTACAGGAGATCCTAGAAAAAGGAAACCAAGAAACCCCAACCTCAATCAATAAACAACACGCAACCATGCCAACGAGCTGTACAGTTTCAGTAAGACAGCCTCCTTGTTGGCATGGCCAGTGTCAGATCTATAACCCTAAGGGTCCATGTACCTAAATAGTGTATGCATTGGCCTTAAAGTACTCCCTATATGGGTATATTGGGCCCAATGTATATACTACTTGGGTACATGGACCCTTAGGGTAAGACCCTGCGAAGAAACAGGCGACGGTAGTTCAATTTATACCGGTATATGCCCCACGCCCGAAGACCAGTTAAATAAGGATTCGGGTGCAGACCCTGTAGTTCTCATATGCCCCACTGTTGAAGTTAAGGAGGTTTTCGTGGGCCCTAAACCCCTACCTAAACCCCCAAAAGTAGGTAAAATACACGGCTCCTGTTCTACATACTCTAGACCTAAGAGGTTTAAACTAGTACTTTAGGCGTCCAGGCTAAACCCAAACCGTAGGATTCGGGGGAGGGGGTGTAGTTGACATCGGAGCTTCTTTCGAGATCGAGCCCTTGGCGAAAATTGAACGTGGGCTGTTTTGCATTGGAGGATAGCATTGCCGAAAAAAAATGGGTTTCGGTTTTTTTGGTCGATCCTGGACATATGATTCTTAGCCGTATGTGCTCACAATTGAAGAGAGGCTGCTGGATCAGCGCGCTAAACACTAGAATCCTTGACGCACGGTCTCTGGGAAAACGTGACCTCTCAGAGGGCTCATCTGGCAGATCTGGCGTGGAAGCGCAAGGTTCGCAGTAGACTATTTTGCTATAAGTAACAAAAGGAACACTCAAAATGGTATACGGGAGGCAAAAGTCGCAGCCCTCAAAATCCGAAGAGCATGGTAGTTTCTTCAGGTTTGGGCTTCAGGGAATAACTTGCCGGGTTACCGTATGAAGGCTCCTGCCCCCAGAAACAGAAGCCTACTACCTGCAAGGAAACTTAAAGCCCAAGCCAACGAAACCCGAGACCTTAAACCACAAAAAAAAAAACTAAACCCGAAACGAGCCTAAAACCTGTATTTCGCGCCTGTATGCGCTGCTCCGAAGCAAGCTGTCCAGATGCATGCTGTGGGAGCCATCCATGGAAGCCTGTCGAACGAAACTCTGAGATACGACATGCAGTCAGTGATGAGTTTGATTACCTATAGTCTCCATTGTAGTTCCTTTTTTGATGAACCAAAAACTCTATTATAGGATCCTAACCATAAAACTGGTGAACCCAAAAAAGGAACTACAATGAAGACTATAGGTAGATTACATAGTATGCAGCCCGATTAGTTAAGGGTTCAGGTTCCTTAAACCCTCAATAAACCACAGCGGCCCGAGCGTTCTGAGGAAAATCCTGACAGTTTGAAGCAAGTAATGAAAGCTTGATGCCCTAGAGCGGAAACCACGCAGTTCTGAGAGTCTGTACCATGCCCGAACACAGGGGCCTGAGAAACTAGAATAGGGTTTATAGGGTTTGGTTTAGGGTTTAAGGTTTATGGTCTAGGGATTAGGACTCGAGTTTAGGGTTTGTGGTTGAAAGTTAAAGGTATGATCAACAACTCTTAAGGAATAGGATTGGCAGCCGTTTCAATTAAGCTTCTACCAAAGGCTGCCATAAGTAACTCAATTCTTGTAGGTGCTCACTATACACTGCTGCTGATATAGACTGTACATGGACCCTATCAGAGAAGAAGTTGTCGGTATGATGTAGCTTAGGCATTGGAGCTGCAAGACATGGCAAGCGTCAAGCCACAAATTCACATAAAAGCTCTCGGGCTTATAGGGTTTTAGGGTTTCGAGTTGAGGTTGTAACACAATAGGGATACTTTTCTTATCCAAGGCTTAGGGTTCAGAGCCTAGGGTTTAGGCTTAGGGCTCAGATTCGGCTCATGTGGCCCCAGACCCACAAAGCCTTGAACCCCAAAGCCGCGAAACCGCAAAGCCCAGACGGGTTCGGTAGTGAAACGCAAGGGCCCAGACCTTCCAAAAGCCCTTAATTAAGGAATATACCTTAAATTATGGTAGGATCCCAAATATGAATTAAGGTATATTCCTTAATTAAGGGATTTTGGAAGGTCTGGGGGGCTTTGTCTGAAGCCTTTGGCAAGCCAAGCAGATGATTGCCAGAGCAACTTTGGGGATGACCTAATACAAGTTTTGTTTTTTGAAGGGGTGGGGGGGGTGGGGGAGAAGTGGGGAGGGGGGGGTGGGTGGGGGGCGGGGGGGCTGACAATTATGGAGGTCTTTTTTTTGGAAGCCTCCAGCAGCCCTCAACAAATCTGTAGAATTATCGAGGCCCCTATATTAACCCTGTTCATGCCTGAGGCAGCTGGAAGTGATCGTCCAACATCGGAGCGGAAGACATTCCCATCCTAAGATCTGGCGACATCGGCTTTTGTCGATTAAGGTTTTTGGGCTTACGGTTTTGGGTGTACCTGTGACCCCAAGCCCCACAAAATAGTAGGTTCTGACCCCTTAAGTAGAGGGTAGAACCCTGAAAGCGGGGTTTTGGGGCTGCCAGGTAGGGTCGACGGTTCAGGTTTCAGGGTCCCGGCTCCCTGGTTCTTCCTCGGAAGACGGGGGAACGGGTGACGGGGACCACTGCAAGGGACCTTGGGCGGCTGTCATGGGTTCCCGGCTAACAACCGGGAGTTCTAGGGAATTACCAAGCCCTGAACCCTAAACTCCAGTCTAAACCCCCTAAAGCCTGAACCCTGAATATTGTACTACAGGGGTCTTTCCGTGGACTTTGAGTGCAAGCCGGGGAATGACAATTTTTCTGTTCTTGTCGAAGAGGACCAACTTCTACGCTTGAGCGTTCAAGGTTTTGCTGTAGATTTATACCCATCCACATTACTCCAATAAATGCTTTTGAGCACCCTTTTGCTGATCTTAGCTTTGGAGTTGGGGCTTCGTGCTGCTTTGCTCACCTCAACCCTAAACCCAAAGTACCCCTAAACCTCAACACTAAACCATGAACCCGGTGATTCCGACCTCTAGGTTCGGAATTTGTAGGTAAGAGTTCCATGGAGACTTAGCAAGGTCTGCACAAGGGCCGACTAGGGTTTTAGGCTTGGGTTTAGGGCTTAGGGTTTAGGATTTAGGGCTTTACCAGGAGGGTGCAGGGCCTGCGAGATTAGAGCCTCCGTGAGGGCTTCCTACAGCCCACACTCAAGGCAATCTTTGGCAAAGTCTTGTGCTCTCGGGTTTAGGGTTAACCTTTTAATTCAGTCCAGTATCGAAACATGCATAGCCTGTGACTATGTAATATGATCTTGACACGGGTAGTACGATTAACAATACTATGCGTCAGCATACCCCGAAACGCAGTTCCAATCATTGACACTAAGGCCCCTATTTAAAAGAACCCTGAACCCAACACCCTTTTCCAACACTTACAACCCTAAACCCTAAACCCCAGAAGAGCAGAACCAGCGTCATTGGCGACATGGGCCCCATCATCGGTGACATCATGTCCTGCTTCTTGCTTAATACGGTTTAAATAGGGCTTAGGGCTTGTAGGGTTTATAGGGTTTTGGGTTTAGGGCTCAGGGCTTCGGGGTTAGGGTTTACGGGGGGCTTTGCGTGCTTTCTAGTGGATCCCAAAGCGATGCGATTCAGTGCCCCTTCTTGGGTGTATGGGTTTAGGGCACAGGGGTCTCCAGGTTCCCAGGCTGATAATTTCAATAGCGTTTTGGGGGCATATTCTACGACAGCTATCACAAGGGAACCCCCAGTGCGAAAATGGCAACCCTAAGGCTCAAAATGGCCCAAAAGCCTCGTAGAAAATGGTCTTTAGGCCCAGAAACCTTAAAATATGAGTCCTTAGGGCCTTGGGGTGATGGATCATAGGGTTTGAGGATTCTGGGCTTTCCGGTCTGGCGCTTCCGCGCTCGAAACGAAGCACCACAAACAAGAAAGCTCACTCTATCCAGAGGCTCCATAGTAGTTCCTTCTTGGGATTACCATAAAGGATGTTCAATATCAGCCGCAAAAAGGAACTACTATGGAGCCTCTGGGTATGTAGCTGGACCACCCAACGTATGTAAAAGAATGCCACAACAACTCCAAAACGCTAATATTCTACATACTTTAGGGGTCCAGGCAAATACATCGGCTTACTTGCTCAGTGCTAGCGCAGTGTGCTAGACTCTTACGGCATACGTATACAGACATAACCGCACACTACTATACCACGATCCCACCACACGTGATACTATGTGTAGCTCGCACACGCCACAAACACGCCCGCCATTTCTGTCATGTACAGCAGTTGCGTGCATGGCTATCAGCTTTATTCGTGGGCTTGGACGTTCAGATCAAGTGTCGGCATCCTCGCCTTAATCAAGGCCTACCTGGACACTATCAAACCCTACTGTTTGAGGGTTCCTTATTGTGAAGTGCTTCGATGCGTAATTGATAAGGTATGTCATTTGGGTTTATGGTAGGGCCTAGCGTGTGCGCGCGCTGCTCCAGGCATGCACCTAAAGCCCGAAAAGGTCCCACAACATAGGAAAGACATTATAAGCATTCCGAGCATCTCCGAACCAGGTGGGAAAGTCGTCCTTCAATCGATGCAATCCGATACCATGAAAGCTGAGCATCTGGAAGTCGGTGGCCCGTGTTTTTGGCATATTCAGGCTTCATTCAGAATTCCTAGAGCGACCCCCCTCATCTTTGCAGCAAAAGCATCTACACAGTCGTGGTGTGTTTCTAGCGCCACTGCCAACAGCAACCATACCACTAATTTGCAATGTCCAGGCCCCTCTTGTCAGCATAATGGCACCCGTGCCTGTTTTAACATTCTGCGAAGAGACAACTACAGAGCTGCGGTGTCAATTCTAATTCTACTATTGGTGTGAAACAGGACTTGGGGTGAACAAGTTTTGCGTCCCTTTGCAAGTCCAGAACTCACTTCGGAGGCTTTTAGGATTTGGGGTTAACTATTAAGGACAGTAGATGATGAAGCGCAAAACCAGTCAGATGCTAGGTGCACGTCCACAGGTGGGACGGTGTCTGCGACGTCGAGGCCGGCAAGGAACCCGCGATGCAGTTTTGCATGCTAAGGCTTCTCTAAAAATTAACATCTTCGGCGTCTTGAGCGAAGTTAGGTGCTGAGCGCCGTCTTGAACATCTGCTTGCGGCCTGATCAGACGAAAACGGCCTAGGCATGAGTTACTTGAAGACCGAAACTCCTCCTAAACGCCCGGTAAGAAGTTGCCTGTGACTGGGTTTGTAGCGTATTTTTATACAAAAGGGTGCTGTAGTAGGGTCCCCTTGAAAGGGTACTATCAAGTGGGGTCCCCTTTAAAGGGTACTATAGGGTTCGGGTTCTACAGGGTCCCCCTTTTTAGAGCATTGCCATGGGCGTGAAGCTAACACTGTGATCAAAAGCACAGGGGCAACGTGACAGTCTTGTCCGACAGTAGGAGCGGGTTTCCGAAAATAGGGGGACCCTAATAATTCCTAGTTATAGTACCCTAAATAGTAGGATCCTTAGTATCAGGGCCCCAAATTAAGGTACCCCTAATTTTCGGAAACTCCCATGACAGCTCTTCAATCCTCACCCCTAAACCCTAAAACTTACCCCGCTCACCCCTACAGTGTTCCTCATAGCAAGGTAGTGGGAACGAGACCTTCTAAAATCCTGGAGCCTGGTTCCCAAACCCTATAAAACAACAAACTCTCCTAGACCCTCCATCTACCCCCTATTACACCCTAAGTATCCATTATTTGGGACCATATACCCCTATTTGAGGGTACAAGGAGGGTCCTGGCTGACAACCTTGAAGCCTGCATCCCAAACCCTTGAACCCCCAAATCCTCCCCCCTTGAATACTTAAGCCCTTCCCCAGGGATCAAAATAGCCCAAAAGCCTTATAAAGTATGGTCGTTGGGCCCAAAAGCCTTGATATATGAGTCCTTAGATCCCTAGGGCTTGAGCCATGAACTGGTAACCAAGCCTAACGCTGCAACCCTGCATCCCAACGACTATCCTGAACTGCGGAACCTAAGCGCGACACCCTAACTCCCTCATATACCCTCAACCATCCTAAACCCTAACGCCCCACACACTAAGAAAAGTAAGCCCCAAATCCTAAATCCTACACCTCGAACCAAAAGCCTTCAAACTCTAGAACCCATAAACCCAGCACCCTCCAGCGAAAAAACAGAAACATAAGCCCCAAGGCGCCCAAAGCCACTAAGCATATAAACCCTAAGTCCCCCTATGCAAACCCCAGATCCTAACCTTGCCCTGCGGTTGATAATATGAATCCTGCATTCCCCATAATAAGGAAATACGTGAATTCCCATAGTACTAGGGTCCTTAAGATAATGCAGGAGTTATATCAGCAGCCTAAACCCTAAACCCTAAAATCCAAAAGATCTCTTAAAGGAACCCCTTAAAAGTACCCTTATAGATCCCTTTAAAGGAACCCTAGGATTCATATTATCAACAGGAACAGTAGGCCCCCCCATCCTGACATTATTAAGGCCCTGACTGATATTATAGTACCCTTCTAGATCCCTTATAGTAGCCCCTATAGGCACCTCTAAAGGAACCCTATGCTAGTTCTTAAGGCCCCCTCATCCTACTAGTCGGGTATCATGGGGAACTAAAGATTAGCCGCCTTTTTGGCTATTATATGGGGATTATATAGGGACTATACTACCCAAAAAAGGTCATATAAAGGTTACCTACTCTACTACTAGGTCATCCTACTCGCTCAGCCGCCGGCCGCGCGAGTCGGGCAGGAACGCGCCGGGCAACCCAGGATGAGGCCACGGCCTGGCAGCGATTTTTGAGCTTGGGTTTCAGGGGGTGTAGGGTTTAGGGTTTGAAGGGTTTCAGAACTAGGGTTTAGGGTTTAGGGTTTGGGGGTTTCGGGGTTTTGGGTTTCAGGGGGTGTAGGGTTTAGGGTTTGAAGGGGTTTGGAATTATAGGGTGTTGGATTTAGAGTTTGGGGGCTTCGGGTTTGAGGAGTTAGGGCTCAGCTTTCGAGTTTCAGGATTAGGGTTTGGGGTTTTGGGGTCTAGGGATACAAGGGCTTATAGGGCTTGAGATAGTTTAGGATTTCGGATCTGGGGGATTTAGGGTTTCAGGATTCAGGGCCAAGGTTGGGGGGTTTCGGGAAATATAGGGATTTGAGATGGTTTTGGATCTCGGGGCTTGGGGGCTGGTGTTGAAGTTCAAGGGCATGTTAGGGGCAACCTCGGGGACTCGGCTCTGCCTTTGGGGTACGGGTTTAGGGATCAGGGTTTAGGGTTTAGTCCTTAGGGCTTGGGTTTAGGGCTTAGGGATGAGGGATACGGGTTTAGGGTTTGGCTCATAAGGCTTCGGGCTATGGGGCTCAGGGTTCATCAAAAAAAACACCCTACTACGGCTCAGTGATAAGTGCAGATGTCAGAACAAGTGGTAATAATATTCGTTTAGGTAGTCCCGGAAGGGGGTAGGGTGACCATAGTGTTGGGGACCTATATACACTCACCCAATATTCCTGAGGACCTTGATATGCACTCACCAAATCCGTAAAAAGGGCACTACTGACCGCAATCCTTGTGACACCCTCACCAAACAACTATGCCCTTTGTTTTCGGAAGCCCTAAACCCTAACTTGGGCTCCAAACCGCGCATTTGACTCAAACATTCTGGACCCTAAACCCTAAACCGCGCCTTTGACCCAAAGATTCTGGACCCGCTCTTTCAGCGTCGGCTTCGGTGCGTTCTGCCGCCTTTCTGCCTCTTCGATCTCACCTTGGTGGAGCGTTAGGATACACAGGGCTGAAGGTTACATATAGTCTCCATTGTAGTTCCTTTTTTTGGTTTAACCAATTCCATGTTAAGGATCCCAAAAAAGTAACCCCAAAAAGGAACTACAATGGAGACTCTAGGTAGGGGCTTAGAGTGTAGGCTTTAGGAGTCTGGAGTTTAGGAGTTGGAGTTTGAGGCTTCCAGCTTAGGGTTTATTTTTCGGGTCCAGAGTTTACAGTTTCGGGTTTAGAGTTTGGGGTACAAGAGGCATACCTGGGCCCTATAGAGCCTTCCTTTTCAGGGTTCCTTAATTGATCGTGATATCCTGAAATGAGCCCTTAAGAAGGTAGGTTGTTTGGGGCTATGGCAGGATTCAGAGTCTTTGAGTCTGCTAGTTTCATAAGTTGTGGTGACTTTTCTTTCATCCGCCCGCCAGAACTCGGTTGACAATGAGTAAACGTTGGCAGCTTTCGGCCACATGCTATTTGGTAGGGTTCCTTGTAAAGAGATCCATATAGATAGCTCTCTAAATTAGGGTCCCTGTTTTAGGTCCCCAAGCATGGTAAATACGGCACCCTTGTAAAAAGGACCCTACAAGGACCCTAACTTTAGAGCACTACCCTCGTAGTTACTTGCTTCGGGGGTTCGGCTTTTGGCCTTCAACCCGAGGAATCCGAGTGCTTCAGTAGCAGGGTCCTAGGTCCTAAGTGCTCTGAATGCTGTAATTACCAATACTATTCTGGGAGTTCCTTATTTCATTTTTTGCGAAATATACCCATTTTGGGAGTTCCTTATTTCAATTCTTGTATAATATACCCCCCAAACCCTATTCTAGTCGTTGTCGGCAAACTTTCTTTTGGCCAACGGGGCAATCCGCAGCTGCGGTTTTTGCAGGGTTTAGGGCTCATACCTATAGTATCCATTGTAGTTCCTGTTTTGGTTACCCAATTTTACGGTTACGATCCTCTAATAGTAGGTAAGTCATAAGGCTTTAGGGTCTTCCTGATTGCCTTAGGAAGGTGTTTCGGAAGACAATCGGAGCTCACCCTGCTGGATAAACCGCAGTCCTTCTGCCCCACCTCGAGGTGACAATCAGAGGCTGAGCCCTGCATTCCTCAAGCCCTAAACCGCAGAGTCAACAACACCAAAATAGTATTCGATGTTCGCAGCTGCTAGGCGCCATCGGAGGCTCCTTCGTACTCGCAACCCATACTAAGTTACTAGCCTTACTGTAAGCGTGTAAACTTCTACATCCTCAACACGGCGCTAAACTCGCAACACCTTAAGCCCTGAATCCTATACAAAATCCTATGCACGAAACTCCAAAATCAAACTTGCGCACATATGTATACGTGTGTGCAAATAAGTCCATCCATCCATCCGGCCGTCCGTCGAGCCATCCAAACAGACAGACAGACACAGATTCGCAGACACTTACACAGAAACACACACACAAGCCCCTTCATTCCTAGATGTCTGCATATCCAGAATATTTGTGCCTTAGGGCTAAGGGTTTTAGGGGATAGGGCTTGGGGTTTCCCTTGAACCCTGAACTCAACTCAACACCCTAAACCTTAGAAGTTGCCCCCACCCTGTGATAGTGACTAAAAGGATTATATGAGGGCCCTATTACATTCCTATTATACCACAAAAACAGGGTGGGGGCCCCTTCTAACCAATTACATATCAAGGACCCCAACAGGTAACCCCAAAAAGGAACTACAATGGAGACTACAGGTAGGCTCCAGAGTAGCCCCTGTATACTAAGGCTACCCTTTTTCTTACTATTCGGTTGTAGTGAATACCTACTCGGAGGATCATGGGACTTAGTAAGTAAGGTTATAAGTATCTGAATTGGCGTTGTAAGCATAGTTACCCAAATTATAACCCTAGTTACTAAGTCCCATGATCCTTTAAGTAGACCCTAAACCCTAAACCCTATAGATCCCTTTAAGGAACCCTTATAGATCCCTTTAAGGAACCCTTATAGATCCCTTTAAGGAACCCTTATAGATCCCTTTAAGGAGCCCCTATAGATCCCTTTAAGGAGCCCCAAAAGATCCCTTTAAGGAACCCTTATAGATCCCTTTAAGGAACCCTTATAGATCCCTTTAAGGAGCCCTTTAAGTGCCGGAACTGGCCCAAGGCCGCGGCTAGCTCGGCGGAGAAGTCGGTCCCGGCCCTCCATGTCGCCCAGCCTTGGAGATCAGGTTCCCAGACCCCCGGGAGGATCTAGAAAGTACAGTAGATCCCCTAGGGTTCCTTAAAGGGCTCCTTTAAGGGATCCTTTAGGGTTTAGGGTCTAGGGATCTAGTTGATCTATAAGGGAGAGTAGATCCCCTAATTTGGGGCCCTATACTACTAAGTGTACTTTATAGGAACCCCCATTAAGGGATCTACTTTTTGGATCCTCCCGGAGATCAGGTTTAGGGCCCCTGGTACCCTGAACCCCAGAACCTAAAAGGACCTAAACCCTAAACCATCCTAAACCCTATAAACCTTAAAATCCTAAAATCCTAAATCCTAAACCCCTAAATCCTAAATCCTAAAGCCTAAACCCAAAACCCTAAATCCCAAAATCCTAAATCCTCAACCCTACATCTTAAATCACAAACCCTAAACCCAAGACTCCCCCAGACCGTAAACTGAAAAACCCTGGGCTCCTCAGTAAGGGTTTATAGGGGTTTAGGGTTTGAGGCTTCAGGGTTTAAGGTTTATACGGGTATTGTGTTTACGAAGGATGGAACCTGAGTCTAAAGCCTCAAAAAACAGAAGCCTCGCAAGCTCCGAATCCATGCTCCAAAATGACAGATCTGTGGAGGAAAACAGCAGATCGACCTTGTTATACACAGGGGGGGGATCGGGTCGTGGGGGTGTAGTGTAGGGCTTAGGGTGTGTACGGCTTCAGGCTTAGTGGCTTAGTGCAAGATCTGGGTTCAAGGTGCGCAGTGTAAGGCAACTCACCGGGTGCAAGGCTTCTCGCAAGTGTGGGCGATTTCGACCAGGTACACAGCGACGTTCCGATGCTGCTGCCTTTCAAGGCTCAACGGCTTCGGATTTCATGATTCAGGGATTACGCGTTGGAGTTTGGGTGTTCAGTATACTTTTTGATGCTAATGCGGTTTGTACAGGGCTTTAGTAGGATGGTGTAGAGCTTTCTTGCAGCTTTAGTGTTAGAAAGCCCTGAAACCTAAACCCCAAACCCCAAGGAGTCAGGAGCCCGGAGGGGCCTCACAACAAGCAGGACCCGTCCCCAAAACCGAGCCACAGCAAGGTCGAAATCCTACTCCAAAGTACCTTTATAGTAGAATGTAGGGTTTCTATATTAGGGATTAGTATTATGATTTGGGGAAATGTCCTCCATAACAGTACCTAGGACCCTTTGGGTCTCACCAAGGAGTTCTCCGGGTTTTACTATGATGCTTGAGGGGTACTATAAGGTCCTACCCTGACTAGGGTACGTATGACCCGACGCCAGGCTCCAACCACTAGGAGGGTTCAAAAACCTCGGGGTGTAAACCTGCAACATGCCCTGCCAACACCCCTGCGCAACTGCGCAAAGGAGGGTAACATTAAGCAAATCAGATCATGTTTTGTGCGCATCAACTGATCTTAACTAGGAACCCTCTGAAGAGAGACCCGTGGAAGCGCAACTGTTTGTATTCGAACCTACACATACATAACATACAGCAACAATATAGAGGGCTGTATAGTTGTTCATAATATTCCCTTATAATTAGCGCCTCGATAACTGCCATAACCAACCCGGAAACCCGATTCCAATTTTCACGGCCCCTAGATTACTCCGTGCCTGCCCTTTACATTTCAAACTTATTCGAATCCCAAGTAAGTCATCAAAAGCCACTGTGTTCTGATTATGAAGGCAGTGGTCTGAACCACCAAAGGCCCGGTCCCGAACTTGATCTCCATGATCTGGACGGACCGTTCAAGAAGATCCTTCCATTGACCGCACGCTAGTTCCAAGCATCGTATCGGGGAGGTCTGACTTGGGTGGAGGATTTAGAGTTCCAGTGCGTCACAGTTCTTGTGTTCAGGGCCTACGTAATTAGGGCTGAAAGTTAAGCCTTCCAGTGTTCAAGAATGTATTGTTGGAAGCATGGCGGCTACTATGCTTGTTGTTGTTTTGGGATCCTGTCACTTTGCTCTTGAAAGGCGGTTTAGGGTTCAGGGTTTAGGGCCTAGGGCTTACACCATTTTCTAATATACATGGCCAGGCTCCGGCGCTGTTGGGCTTGTCAGGCCTGGTGCTACCTGGCGGTCTAGATTCCGCCGCATGTCATGGTGATCGCAGACTCTTTCTGGGGTCTTTCAAGACCCCCCCTTCCCACCTTCGCAAACCCGAAGCATCGGCAGCCTAAGCGTAGTGGACACCCACAAAAAGACCGCATGCATAGAAGCACTCATAATATGCACCTCAAACAGAACCAAAACATGCCCAACCCGAATCCTCAAAGCCCAAGCCCGAAACCGCCAGGATCCTTCGCAATACACAAGAATCCTTCGCCCTCGGAACCCTTACGAACAAAACCCGCAAACCCTAAACCCTAAACCCGACACCCTTATAAACCCTAAACCCTTAGAAACTTAGAAACCCTAAACCCTAAACCCTTACGAAGCCCGCAAGCTGCTAAGAACACCCTAGGCCTTCTTGCGCTGAAATTCGCCCAGATCTCCGCAGGTTTGGGCCAAGGCCTCAGGTCGCGGCTCGGGATTTGGGGTTGGTCGGATCTCGTACTTTTGAGGTTCTGCAGGGTTTAGGAGTTAGGATGTGGGCCTTACGGTTGTTTCTTTAAAAAATATGTATGTATATATATATATATATATATATATATATATATATATATATATATATATTTGTATCTATCTATCTATCTTTTTCGGGCTTAGAGTTCAGGGTTGGGGGTTTGGGGCGGTCTCCGAGTCAGGGACAAAGGGGCAGCATGTGAGGCTGAGGGGTTCAGGAGCTTAGGTTTTAGGATTCACTGCTTGGGGTTATGGCCTCGAAGTTTAGGATTAAGGGCTTGGGGTTCAGGGTTTAGGGTCTACGATTTAGCAATCTAGGGCCAGGACGAGGGAAACGAATCAAGCGTTGAAGCCTGCGGGGGCCTGGAGCCTAGGATGCTTTAGATGGCTTTACCTTAGGTACTGCCCCCTTACAGTAAGAGTCTATAATAGGGCGACTATTAAGGTGCTAATATATCTATATTATGAATATTATTCAACTATTACTGAGTGGGGGCCGTACCTAAGCTTTACCTCGAGTCTCCATTGTAAACCCTTTTTTTGGATAACCAGTTTTATGGTTAGGATACCATACTAGAGATTTTGGTTAACCAAAAACAGGAACTACAATGGAGACTACAGGTCGGATTTGTGAACCGAAGAATTTCTTCAAGCCGATGGAGTTTAGGAGTTTAGGAGTTTAGGGAGTGTATGCACGTACTGAATGTATCAAGGGGCAGGCAGTCGGGCTTTGCAGTTTACGATCTACTCTTTGAAAGCCAAGGCGTGACTCGCTGACTCGCAGCCACATAAAAAGTCTCAAGCTTGCAAGCTGCAAAATCCTGAAAATTGAAAATCACGGAGGAAACAGGAAAGAAGGTGTTCACTAAGACTGTGAAGAAGAGAGAATGAGCGTGACAGCAAGGGCCGGACTTTGAGAGTGACGCAGGGCTAAACCCCCAAAGCGCCTAAATCCCCAAACGCCTAAACCCTAAAATCACTAAACCCTCTAGTGAACCCCAAAACCTTGGAACATAGATTCAAGATGATTGGTGCTGGGATTCCCCGTACTTTGTATTAAGGGCATGAGGATGGCAATGTTCAAACTTCCTGGCTTCTACTGTAAAATCCGTAAACCCCTGAAACCGCAAAAACCCCTAAGATCGTGAATCCAAAAGCCGCTACGATTCCTACTCGGAAGATCGGCTGCAGGTGCAAGCTGGGCCCACTGGCAGCGAGGATCACACCGACGTTGTAATGAGTGGAGCCTTATTTCAGGTTTAGGATTTGGTGTTTGGAGCTTGTTTGCTTGGTTTTCCTACAAACCCCCTTTTTGTCCGAGGTTTGGAGCGTGTAGGGTCTACAGAGTTTGGGGTTATAGGGCTCTAGTGCTGTAGGGCCATAGGTGAACATGCAGTTTAGGTTTACAGCTGGGTTGAACGGTTGATGATAAAAACCCTGCATTACCTTAAGGACCCTAGATTAGATTATGGGAATAATGGTATATTCCTTATTAAGGGTCATGCAGGATTTATATCCTCAACCGAAGGACGCTTCTCAAGACTCTGCTACCAGAAGGAGCCCTGCAGGGCCTGGAGGACCCTGCAGGGCCAAAATCACAAAGCCCAAGCTTACCGAAGCCCTGAGCAACTTCGGATCTATGGGGTTTGGGGTTTAGGGTTTAGGGGCTTTGGGGGTTTAGGGTTTAAGGGCTTTTGGGGTTAGGGTTTAGTCTCGGATTACGAGCAAAGTGGATGCCACAGGCAGAAATTGCAGCAGCCAGGGCGAGGCAGGTCTATGTATGACAATGACCGTGCCGATAGCAGTGACATACCTGAGCTGAAAGGCCGCTGATACTACGAAACCGACCACGGCAAAGAAGACGACGACGGTGACGCCGACGTCGTGCTGCTACCAATATCGGGGCCGTATTTTTGGGGCCCACTATACCATAATTAGCATAAGGAGCCCCCCAAAGTAGTATTGGTAATGATTAAAGCCCCTACATTATAGTACCCTTATAGATCCCTTATCGTAGCCCATTAAAACAATATATATATATATATATATATATATGTATATATATATATGTGTTATATACTATAGCTATAATAAGGAACGGTCAAAGCCCCTACAGTATGCGGGTCGGAAGAGCGACCCGCCCCGAAGAACCGAGGCTACGGCCGAAGCTTCGCTCCATGATGCTCACGGACTTCTCAAGGAGCTCCTGAACAAATGTGATTGAAGCTATCCATATATGTAAATAATGATGATAATAATATTAGTAACAATCATAATAATGATAATAATAATAAGAATAATAGTCATAATAATAATGAGGATATAAGGAGCTCCTGGGGAAATGTGATTGAAGCTATACATATATGGGTGGTTGTCAAAATTATGGTCCCTTTTGGGGTACCCTAAATATTCGGTGCCGTACTATAATAGGGACCCAAAAAGGGACCATAATTTTGACAACCACCCATATATATATATATATATATATACACACATAAGGATATAAAGAGCTCCTGGGGAAATTTGATTGAAGCTAGCAGGGAGCTCTTGGGGTTACATAGGGTGTTGGGTTTCAGGAATGAGGGTTTAGGGCTTTGGAGAGGCTGCCGGGTTTGTATGCTTTGTTTTCCACCTGTTATGCTCAACAAGCTCATCTGTGCTTTTCTCCTCACCGTTGTTCTGTGGTTGTGTCTGTTTTCCTTATTGCTTCTCGACGGGCTTGTGAGAAGGTTGGAACAAAACCATGCCTATCCGGATTTTGGCACTTTGGCCAAAATAATGGCCCAATACCCAGAAAAGATTATTATTCTACATAATTTTGGGGTCCAGGTATAAGTCCAAATACTAACGGCCCTTCCAAGAGTCGCCTTCTTCCTGTGAAAGTCCCGCATGCGGTCGTAGACCATGCTGAGCCCCGTCAGTGAGCTCAGCCTGTGCAAGGCCCTAAACCCTAAACTCCCACAACCAAACCCTAAACCCCACACCCTAAACCTATACTGAAATTAGAACCCAAGCAAAAATTACAAGTTTAGCTGTTTCTTAGGGATTATAATAAACAAAAATTAGAAATTATTTCTAAATACCCCTAAGAAACCCCAAAACCCCCAAACGCCCATCTACCCTTTGATCAGTTGTAGGACAGGGTTGTTCTTGATGGCTTAGGGCTTGGGTTTTTGGGGGTATCCTGTTTTCTGGGATTTAGCTGGGGTTGAGGACTTTAGGGTTTAGGATTAAGGGTTCGGGGCTTTAGGGATTTGGGCTTTAGTGGTTCAGGGTTCTGGGGTTTACTTGAAGTGATTTAGGAATGAGGGTAGGGTTTCAGGGCATAGGGCCCGTGAGTAGAGTTCAACGGCCCCTGAACCTGAACAAGATGTGAGGGCGATTGCTGGCTCAAGGTTCAAGGTTATCTTCGCGCTTCTTCCACCGGAAGTGACAAGTGGACGTGCGAAGGAGATGTGGCGCATGGACTAGCGCCAGGGTTTCTCTGCGATGCCCAATACGGGCAGTCGCATTGCTACCTTCCATTGGATCATCTTAGGTGCTTCGGCGTCTCGCGTGCATTCGCCTGTGCGTTCAGCGGACCTGTATGCACCCTCGATCCATACACCGATAAAGGTTTAAGTGCTCGGGGTGTGCCTTGGGTTGAGGTTTTAGGATTACCGTGGTTCGGGTTGCAGGGTTTAGTGCTGAAGTTCACGGTCTAGGTTTCGGGGTGGGGTTTAGCTTCTCTCTCCTTCAATAATCGGGCCCAAAAAAGTTTAAACTTTCTAAGATAGACCAGATATATAAGGCTAAAAAGTTTAAAGTTCCCCCATTGGCTATCTAAGGCTTAGGATTTCGGGGTTCGGGCTTCATTCAGCCCAGTTGAAAACGATAAAGGCGCCAACAAAAACACAAGATTCTAAAGAAAAAACCCGGAAACCACCAAACAAGGCAAAACGCCAAAACAAAAGCCCAAGCTACCTGCCTAAGGACTTAGTTTTGGGAACCATAGTCAGGCTAAGTAAGGAAGCCCAAGAGGTGGATTTTACAGGCCCCATCGCTTCAGGCTTCGGGTAACGCCAAACCAAATTCCCACACCACACGCCATATCACCCTCAACCCTAAATCCCACAGGCTCCATGTACTCATATAGTATATACGTAGGCCTTAAAGTACCTACAGAGGGCCCCCTTTAAGGCTTAAGTATCTACTATAATGGTACATGGAGCCTTTGGGAATCCCACAGAGGCCCCTGCAACTCCCAGTGGTCCGAGCCGAAATGTCTCTCCTGCGACAGCCAGGGCTTTCATAAACAAAATCGGAGAATCCTGGACTTTGGGGTTTAGGGGTTACCTCTTTAGGATCCTTAATATGGAATTGGTTAAACCAAAAAAAGGAACTACAATGGATACTTTCGGTAGGGATTTAGGGTCGGGAGTGTCGTGGAACCTATACTGAACTTAGAACCCTAGCAAAATTATAAGTTTAGCTGTTTCTTAGGGTTTATAATAACCAAAGATTAGAATTAGAAATTATTTCTGAGTACCCCCAAGATACCCTGAGTAGTAGGATCCTTAATACAAGGACCCCCAAAATAAGGGTACCCCTAAGGAAAGGCTTTCTTCAGGAGTTATGATACCTATCGTCTCCAGTGTAGTTCCTTTTTTTGGTTAACCAGTTTTATGGTTAGGATCCTATAATGGGGATTATGGTTAACCAAAAAAAGGAACTACAATGGATACTATAGAAAGGATACATAGTTGCCCAAGGGATGCACAACATGCGATAACAGGAATTCCCTTTCTTTTGCCGACTCTGCGTGTCAGCCGCTGAGTATTAGGATCATTGACAACCCCTAAACCCTCAAACCTAAACGAATCATGCTTCGTGGTTTGGATGTTGGGAGTTCGTGGTTTCAGGCTCTCGAGTCCGTGCTATGTCGCAAAGGCTTGCGAAGATCTAGCTGCTCACCGAAGTGCGGTCTCCGGGATTCATGGTGTGTGGGCTTCGGGTTTCCCAAAGGGTCCAAGTACTATTGCAGCAGGTACTTAGTAGGTATATGGGCCCCCAAATTATATACTATACTTCTGCTGGGACCCTTTGGGTTTAGGACATGTTCTGACCTTGATATTCGGGGGGAGCAGCGACGAAGGGCGTGTGACAGGTGGTTTGGATGGGAATCCCGCGACAAACTGGTGCTGGGCCTGGGTGGAAGATGTACACTGCCGGTGCCCGTCAAGGAACCATAAAGGGAACTGAACCGCGTACAAATTCCCGAGAAGCGTTAATTTCTCAGAACCTATGCATACCCATGAAAGCACACCACAGTTTGGTTAAGTTCCGGCTGAAACCTTCCCTTAGAGGCACTGCAAAACAAACGTATTGCAGACCAACGAGCCCTGAACATCCGAAACCCTAAACCCTAACCCGAAAGCCTTAACCCCAAACCGTAAACCCCCAGCTTCACACCCCAAATCCCAAACTTTACGAAACCCGAAATCCTAACCTTATAGATCCCTTATAGATCCCTTTTCTGAACCCCTAGGATTTCCGTTAAACCCTAAACCGTAGCCCTAACCCTTACAAACGCCTGAGGCCGGTGCCTGGATGCTCAGGGCCTTCTCAAGGAGCTCCTTCTGATGATCCACGTTGCCGAGGTCGCCATAGGCATTGCCCAGGCTCACCTGAACGGTTTTGTTTTTTGTTTATGGGCTCTTTTCCGCCTGCAGGTGCAGTTAGAACTCCTGTACTAGGAGGAGCCTATGAACGGGTTTAGGGTTTTGGGGTTAGACGCCCCAAAGTCTACACTCTCACTAGTCAGAGTCTAGTCGCCTGTAGTTGCAGAGGGATCATGAATGCTCAGGCTTTTTAATCTTACGTCAGTTTCGGGTATATTCTCTGATTAGTTTTGGGGCTTTAATGAAGGGCCTCAAAGCTCACATAACTCGTCGTTGGGCGAAGGCCCTTCAAAAGCACTAAAGCCTAAACCCTAAGCACTAAACCCAGAACCCTAAATCCTAAACGTCAAAAAAACAACCCAGGCTAAACGACTGAAACCGACAGGGACTTGTGAAGTCGCGAAGCCCTATTCAAGCACCAGCTCCTGCAAGCTCGATTTGCCTGATGCTCCCTAAGCTCAACCTTCTCAGAACCCCAAATGTCCAAACTTCAACCAATGCAGTGCAAAGCCCTACACGTTTTGAGTGCCGCAAACACTTCACAACACCCAACGGGATCTTGAAGCCTGAAACAGAAGCCTTCCAAAGCAATCAGCTGAAAGACACTGTGCAAACGCCAGGTGAAACTAAAACCACTCCAAAAACGGACATCACACCAACAACAAAACCTTAAGTCCTAAATCGTAACCCAGAGGGTCCATATATATATATATATATATATATATATATATATATATATATATAGATCTATATATTACGAATATGGAACTGCCTATCAACTAAAAACCGCAACAGGCACAAACGGCGAGGGCCCGGACCAACGCTTTGGCTACCTCGGCGTGCTCCGCTCCAAACTCGCGCTGCCTCAGCGACGGCGTTGGGATCCTTTTGGCTTAGGTTTTAGGGTTTATAGGGGCCAAGCGGATAAAGCTACGTTAAGAAATTTCTGTGGCCATGCGCCGGGGCATCCGGGCTGTGTCTAGGTCCATGACTCTCGAAATCGGAAACCCTCCGTCCGTCTGTCTGTCGGTCCGTCAGTCTGTCCGTCCGTCCGTCTGTATGTTTGTCTTTGCCTTTGTCGTTATCTTTCCCTTTCTTCCCTTTGTTTTTCTCTGTCTCTTTCTCGTTATCTTTAACTTTCTCGTTCTCTGCCTCTCTGTCTCTCTGTCTGTGGGTCGGCATGCATGTGGGCCAGTCGTTAGTTTCTGAGCACATGCATTTCTGCTACCCTAAACCTACATTCAGGGTTGAGGATTTAGAGCTTAGGGCTTAGGGTCTGCATGCAACGTATATGCTTGGGGTTTAGGATCTTCTCCGACAAGCGAGACTGCTCTGCCTCGCGATGCATCCTCTTGGGGAAATGTCTACAGCAAAGCGCTTTCAGTTCTTCGATGGAAGGTTGACGCATAAACTCGGGTTTAGGTTTAAATTCTACTCGGATCTCGTTAAACAGCGAAGCCCCCACTGCCTGAACCCCAAATCCTAACTTCTCCCGAAATCCGAAGCCTTATAGTGAACCCCAGAAACTCAGGACATGAATTCAGGAGGATTCTTGCTGGGATTCTCGATACTTTAAAATAGAATGAGAGCATTAGGGGAATCATGTTCCAACTTCCTGGCTCCTACTGTATTGAAACACGATCCCGGCGATTCCAACACCACCTTTTTCAATTAATATACCTCTTTATTCTTACTAGGGCTTGGGTCATAATTTAAGGTATGTTCATCTGAGGGTCCAAGTACTCCCATTATAGGACTTTGGGGTCATTTTGGGTACCAAAACAAAAAATACGGACTGCTTGGACCCTTAGGGAAAGGGTTTTGGGAGGATATCTAGTAATAGATCCCTTTAAGGACCTCCTTTAAGGAACCCTTTAAGGAACCTTTGGGTAATCCTGCGACCGATTCCTTGGGCCCCCGTGCTTGATCTTCAAGGCACGCTCGAGGAGGTCACGCTTTGCCTTCACGTCGCCGAGACAACCGTAGACATTGCCTCTCAAGAGGAGCTTGTGCTCAAGGCTTGGGATTGATTCATGCTGCTTGACACGCTTTTTGGAGGCCTATACTTGCAGGCATTACAAGTAGCTGTATGGGGACCCCGTTGAGGCCTGAGCTTTTACTGCTTAAGTCTATTGTATCCACGTTTAAGCTACCATAATAGGGACCCCTTCAGGCATTTGTACTATGTAGGTGCATGGAGGCTTGTGGGAGTTTCCGAAAATAGGGGACCCTAATATAGGACCCTAAGTAATAGGATTCTTAGTATAAGGACCCCAAAATAAGATACCCCCTATTTTCGGAAACCCCTTGTGGCTTGGAGCCAAAGGCTCAAAGCCAGGGATGGCTTTCTCCATGTAGCGTCTCTGTCGCAGATGACCGCTTTGTGGGACCGGCCAACACACCTTAAGCTCATGAAACTTACCCTAAGGCCCCAAACTAGTTCCTTTAGGGGGTTCATATTTAGAATCCAATAAGGTAATCCCAGAAAGGAACTACTTTGGGGCCCATGGGAAGCAACTGATCAGGGTTGTAAAGGGGTAGCTACACTTATGCTTTACTCCAAACCCTGTTGTTTTACAAAGTACCCTGATCCTCCAAGCACAGCCTCAAGCCCCAAACTCCAAACCACTCTGAACCGCTACACACCTAAACGCCTGAAGTCCGACATCATAAGGCCCCCACAAAAGCACACAAGCAAAAATTGGGATAGGGATATCCCAGCCCATCCCTGAACCCTAAACCCTAAACCCCTAAACCCCAAACCCTAAACCCCCAAACCCCTAAACCCTAAACCGCAGGCGCACCCAGGTTCAGCAACGTGTTGGCCACGGCCCGGTGGTCGCGGCCTTACGGTCTCTCTGGAGCTCTGCCGGAACCCTAAGGTATGTGCATTTAGGCTTAGGGTATAGTGCTTAGGGTTTTCGGGTATACCTTAACCCGGAATAACCTACCTTTTTGAGAGCTTATCTAAGGAAATCATAATGAGAATCCCTAAAAAGCGTAGGCTATTCAGGGTTAAGGTAGGGTTTAGGTTTTGGGGGGCTCTGCGGTTGATGATATAAATCCTGCATTACCTTACCAGGACCGCCCGTTTAAGGGCCCTTTGAAAGAGTCCTTGTGGCCCTTAATGGCTGTTAATAGTGGGTATTTGGGGCGTACTAGAGGGTAGTTGGAGGGTCTAGGTACTAGCCTTTTATAGGTGTTGGGCCATTATCTATTCTACTTTTCCGGGTTTATGTAGGACTTTGGTGATATGGGGTTGAGGAGTTGGGGCTTGTGTGACTGGAAGCCCAGTGTCTAGGGTTGCGAACAAGCCCCACCGTAGACCTGACACCCCGACTTACACTCACAGAGCCGCTTTCTATCACTGTGCTGAACCCTGAAAGGACTCCAAAAAACAAGCCTAACATTGTGAGCTTAGGGCTTAGGGTTAGGGAACTAGACAGTCTTCCTTACAGAGTGGATGGATGAACTTGGCACACACACACACACGCACACACTCGCACACACGCACCTACCTACCTGCGGACAGGCCCAAACCTGAACAGTTGGGAAGCCTGATTGTTAACCTAAACCCCAAAATATGTAGCGGCCTTAATCACTGAACAAAGGTTATTGTGCATAGTATAGTTTCGGTTTATAGGGACTGTGAGTCAGACCGGCAAAACAGCCCCAAAGCAGATGTTGTTGTCCTACGTTTGACATGGGCCATGATAAAACCCACAATGCTACGAAGACGCTGTGAGCCCTACAATCTGAAACTTCAACTGACAACAAACACAGCGTGATTTCAGTATCGTCTGCTGAGCTGAGGCTTTCTCCGTACTCTTGCTCGTTGATCTTCAGCGCACGCTCCAAGAGGTCGCGCTGCGGAGTCGCGTGATGGAGGAAGTCTACGGAGGTGCGCTATAGTAGAATCCAGAAAGTTGAGCCATCGTTATGCTTATGCCCTTGAGGTAAAGTTTGGGGAATCCCAGCACTCATCATCCTTAATTAATTAAATCACATTCCAACTTTCTGGGTTCACTGTAAATCGAAATAGGGCCATTGCGGTTGAGGGCTCAAGATTTGGAGAATCAGATGGAGGTTTTCTGTCTCTGTCTCCCGCCCTTAGGAACAATCTCCGAGCCATAGATCAGCTTGATCTGCTCCTCCTCTGGCGGGCTAGCCCCAACCTTCTCACCCAAAGGGTCCTATGTACCGATATAGTAGCATGTAGTGACGTTTCCGTAGTAGGAATTACTATTATGCCTTAGGGAAGTATCCCCCATAACAGTACATAGGACCCTTTGCGTCAGCAACCATGTCATACAACGTCATCATGTTCTCGCGAGGGTGGGCGTGCAGCTCCCAGCTGCGGCCACCCAGGCCGGTGCAAGTGATCCGCTCACGATTAGGGTTTAGGGTTTAAGGGTTTAGGGTTTAAGGTTTAGGGTTAAGGGGCGATTCGGCCCGGTCGATGTTGAGCATCAACACAAGATCTGCCAGCGAGCGCACCAGTATGCTGGGCTGGACTTTCTTGCAATGCTGGAGAAGGTGCACCTGCCCAAGCTTGCCCATATCACGGATGTAGAAGTAGTTGTACTTGAGATTCTTTAGATGGCTCTCCGCACTGTAGACCCACTGCCTGTCAGCGCTCGTCCTTTGACGATTGGGGGCCAGGCGCCGCCAACTACTCTGCGCGATGGGATCTTCGGGTGTGCTACCACACACCGTCAAATAATTGAAAAGATACATTTGTATATATCTATGAGATGTGCCGGCACTACTTCATGCAGTGCCCATGCTGCAAAAGCAACTCAGACTCCCAGCCCATTAACGAGTTCTACGCTGTGCTCCATTCGCTGCCGGCAAGAACTTGCAGCAATGCAGACACCCTGCGGAGACTGAAACCTTAAAGCCAAGCATTAAACCTCACCCCCAACCCCAAAACCCTAAACTAAACAGTAAACCCCATATCAAGTTCGAGAACGGTTCTTCCGACGTTCTCAGGAGGTCCCATGCCGTACAATACAGGGGGCCTTCGTGATCAGAAACAGTTTTGGATGGCATACCTGAATGCTGACTATAATCAGGAACCCTGGGAATCCTAGGAACCCTGGGAATCCTAGGAACCCTAGGAATCCTAGGGCAGATGTAGTGTGGCTATACTAATGCATGAACTCGGTATTCGGGCTTCTACAGTCCAAGGCTGAGGCTTCTTCTGCATTGCCGAAGCTTCTACAGCGGCTCTCATCGGTAAACACGAAGCCTTCCCAAGAATACCATCTAGTCATGCGCAAAAAAACCCTTCAATTTGAACCGAAGCTTCTCTGAAAACCCTAAACCCTGTACGCCCCTAAACCCTAAACCCTCAACCCGTAAAACCCCTTGGAAGGGCTGAGTCCCGAAGCGTAGAACCCTGCCTGAACCCCTACAGTACGCAGAATAACAGCCCTTTATAGGAGTTTTGCCATTATTTTACATACTTTTTGCGTTTTTTTTTTTTGAGGGCCCTTTCCCTCCCTGCTTTTCGCGGGTTTAGGTGTGCGATAATGAAGCCTGGCCTGTCGTTTCACGTCCCCGAGGGCGCCATAGGCCAAGCTGAGGTTTACCAAACTGGCCGACACCTGCGCGTAGTTCTTTCGGACTCGCATGAAGATCAAGGGTTAAGGCCCCTGACCCCTCAACCGCATAATGTAGGGGCCTTATTCAGTAGAATAGGGTTTTGGGGTCATTATACTATGAGCACATGATGGAACCCCCCACAATAGTGTTGGTAATTAGTAAGGCCCCCTTTTGTTTGAAGTTCTTTGGTGCTTGCGGCTTCCCCAATCCCGAACGGTAAACCTTTGTGGGGTTCGGGATCTGGGCTGTGCTCAGGGCTTATATACACTAAGCCTATTTAAACTGGGCCCTTGAAGTGACCAGGGAGAAAAAAGTATAGACTGCTGTTTCATAATAATTCCTTAAAGGAACAGGTACGAACAAAAGTATTCAAGCATGGTACTCTAGAACCCAATTAAGGTGTCGCAGTTTACTCTGCATTCTCATTAACGAGGTTTGGATTATGTTGTCTCTGTGTTTCAGAGAGCTCTTAACCAATGCTCTCTGAGTGCTCCAGAAACTTTCTTACAGTAGAAGAAGCCAGAAAGTTGGAACATCATTATCCAAAGGCACCTTAAGGTAAAACGCAGGAAATCCTGGCACTAATCTTCCTCAATCCATGTTCCAACTTTCCGGGGATCACTATAATGTAGGAACCCGATTAAGAAACCTTATATGAATCCTACTATTTTGGGGTTATAGGCCCAGGGTTTCTTGATCAGGTTCCTACATTAACGGCTTGTACAAAGGACCGAGGCCAGGTTAGCACATGGTGCTGATGAGGTTCTTGACAATTTTTCGGCGAAGCTCTAAGAGCCTCGCAGACAACACTCAGAGACCTCCAAAATGCGCAGCGCCCAAATCTCTGAACCGGTATGTCTAAACGCCGAAGTGGGCCCCAAAATGTAGGTAAACCTCGCCCTTCCGCGCTAGTGGAGCCCGCAAGCCTTCAGGGTTTACGGCTAACTGAGCTTATGACAGAAGGCGCTGAAGCCCTGGGGCCACACTTCGTAGTATAGGGGCCTTAATAATCAGAATAGGGTTCCTTTAAAGGGGTCGATAAGGGTTACTATAAGGGATACAAGAATCTATGATAGGGTTCTGTAATATAGGGGCCTTAATCAATAGAGTAGGGTTGCGCGGCCCATTATACTATAATTATGTTAAGGAACCCCCAAAGTATTGCAAATCATTGAGGACCCTATATTAACATGCTTGTATTTGGGGGTTCGGGTTTAGGGTTCCATCCTGGGGCTACAGTTTCGTCGCCTGCGCTGTCGAAATTAAACCAAGGACAGCGAGCGCAGGAAGTCACGAAAAATTACCCTCGCTTGGCAAGCGAAGGGATGCCCCACCCGGCATGAAGTTCACTGCTAAGTCGAACTGGCTAACAAGACGACTCGCACACAGGCCATGAGCATACCCCATCATGCCGTTCTTTGTGTGCAGACTCGAAACCATAATACCCTGTCAACCCTGATCCTGTCAACCCTAAACCCTATAAAGCTTAAACCCCTTTACAAGTCTTTGAATGACGGTTTAGGGTTTAGGGTTTTGGATGCCCTTGAGGCCTTGTGGCTGTTCAAGCCAAACTCGGCTTCCATGATCTGCAACGCCCTCTCCAAGATGTCACGTTGCGTCTCATGTTCTCCGAGCCTGCAAGGGGGAGATCGTCGGGCTTTTGCACGGCTTCGATAGGGGTCCATGAAGTTCATGATGTCTTATAGGGCTCTAGAGGAAAAATGGGCTCTGCGATGTCGTATTTAGCTTTATAGACGGTCTAGGGCTAAAACTACGGGCAAATGGAGTGTTTTGGAACTTTGGTTGCGCGGATATCAAGTCTAGGATTGGAGTCGAACGTCGGCGTGTTAGAAAGAGCCTCACAGCCCTAAAAGCCAACATTTCCGGTTTCAAGTTTTAGGGTTCAGGGAAAACTAACCCTGAAACACTAAACCCACCGCAACTCCGGGGCATAGCCGGCACCTTCCATACACGCTGCCGAGGTTGACCAGCGTTGTGGCTACCACGTGGTGGTTGGGACCTCACCGGCCCGGTGGAGGCTCTGTCGGGTTTCCGTGTGAGGGCCCCATAAAGGCTCCTAGAAGGGATCCTCTGAGGGGTTTAGTGATTCAGACGTAAGTCTTCTGATTCTACTTGGAGGGTCGGGGGACTTAGTAAGTAAGTAGGAAGTAGACTTTGAAGTGCCCTAAAAGGGACCCTAATTGGGGTTATGGTACTTATAAGTCCTTAAAATATCAAGTTACTAAGTCCCCCGACCCTCCAAGTAGGGTCCAGGGCTTTAGGGTTCGGAGGCTCCGGGTTCAAGGGATTTTCAGGCTTTGGGATTTAGGCTCGGGGCTTAGACACAATCTTTGGGCTTGATCTTACAGGGTAAATGGGGTTAAGTAGGTCCCTTTTGGGGGCCTGAATCAGCAAAACAGGGTTTTAGGGTATGTCTATAGTATATGGAACTACACTCAGGAACCCTGGCACCAGTGCTGGTGATTGCTTGGGCCCCTATGCTACTTTCAGGGTTTCAGAAGGGTTCTAAGGGCCTGGGGTTTAGTGAAGCCTTCTCTGAGGAGTCCATAAACCCATATGGAAAATGTATTATCGTTTAAGGCCTGAATATGTAGATATACAGATAGATAGATAGATAGATAGATAATAACCGGTACATGGCAAATGGAACCTTGCATCAGTGACAGGATTGCTTCAACAATGTGGATGGCCGTTTGATGAACTCGAAGACATGGTGTTGGTCAGGACAGGACATGGGTCATGCACGTCACAGCAGCACAACTAATAAGCAATCATGACACCGATTGTAACAACGGGGAGCGCACCATACTCTCTCTCGTTGATGGCCAGTGCTCTCTCCAGCAACTCCTTCTGCTTGTTGATGTTGCCCAGACGGTCGTACCTTCAAGACAGTCCGGCTGCGGTTTGGACTTTGTGTAATGTAGCTTCAGGAATTCAGGCTCGCGGCCTTCGGCGGGCTTCGAGTTTCGAGCTTGGAGGTTACGGCTTAGGGCTTTTGTAGTAGTGGTACCTACGGGTTTGTGTTTTCCAGCAAGGGGTTCAAGGCCTTGCGGTTTCGGGCAGGGCTCTATGGTACAGGGTTTCATACCGAAGGCTTTTAGGGCTTTGGGCTTTCGAGTTGGATTCAATCAAGGTCTGAACGGTTGGTGGCGGTAATAATATCCCTCTGAAGCCCCTGTAAACTTACATAAGTAATAACATATTCGATGATGTACCGTGCAACGCCAGTCATAAGCACAGCCCCTAGAAACACCCTATAAACCCCCTGCTCAAAGTCTCAAGGTCACACCGGTAGTTGTCAAGATTGTACGTCGTCCTTCTGGAGAACCCAATGTAATACTACAATTAATACGGCACCCTCCTATAGTTTGGGAACCCAAACGGGGCGCTAATTTGCACAACCACCTAAACCCTATCCTCAACCCTAAACTTCTGAATCCTAGCACCCCAAAGGGTCCAAAATACCGATATAGTAGAATGTAGGGTTTCTATATTAGGAATTACTATTCTGATTGGGGAAGTATTCCCCATAACAGTACTTAGGACCCTTTGGGCACCCACATGACCCCCCGGCGCACGCGTTTCCCAGGTTGGAAAGCGTCGTCGCCACGTCGCAGTGGTCGGGGCCGAACTCGCGCTCCTGGTGATCCCAAGGTTCATGTGGGTACCCATACAGCAACAGTCTATAGTGGGAGTGATTTCAGGTTTAGAGCTTAGGGCTACTGTCAAAACGTTAAGGACCTTAAACATCTATACTAAGATATTCTTCATCTGTTACTGAGTGGGGGGCAGTAATGCAACTGGTTCTAGATGGGTTCTACAGCGAGATATATCAGCAATCGTTCTGGGTTCGACGACGGAGTCTTCGAGAGATTCCATCTTACCCTAGGGATCAAAATAGCCCAAAAGCCTTATATAGTATGGTCTTTGGGCCCAAAAGCCTTAATATATGAGTCCTCAGATCCCTCGGGTTATCGTTGACGGTTTCGGGGTTCAGGGTCGGGGTTTTTTCTTATTAAAGGGAGGGAACCTGAAGCCCTAAACCCCAACTCAAGATCCTGCCAGATTCTCGTAGTGCCCTAAACTCGAAACCCTAAACCGTAGACCCTTATACTCAAGATCCTACTAAATTCAGGGTAGTCCCCTAACCCTAAACCCTACTTAGGATACTGCCAAATTCCGGGTAGTGCCCTAAAGCCCAAGCCCGAAACCGCAAACACTAGACCCTAAACCCTGAACCCCAAACACTATAGACCCTAACCCCTTAACCTCTAGATCCTACCAAAATCTTCCCCACATCATACTAATACATACAAATGAATAATTTGTGTTTCCTACGATAGAAACCCTACATTCTGCTATACACCTACTTACCCTGGGCATCAAAAAACCCAAAAGCCTTATACCTGTTATATAGGATGGTCTTTGGGCCGAAAAGCCTTAAAATATGATTCCTAGGGTTACTCATATATACTCAAGATCCTACCAAAACCTTCCCCAAATCATACTAATGCATGATACACCTACTTAGGACCGCAGAATTTCGGCGTAGTCCTGGATCTCCAGGGCTTTTTCGAGGTGATCCCGCTCGGCGACGGCGTTGCCACAGAGTCCGTACCTCAGCGTGGATCTTGAAGAAAACACTTGGAGGTTCATGGGTAGTTACAAGTAGCGTTCTAAGTCCCCTAATATGGGTTGTAAGTATAGTTACCCGACTTATGACCCTACTTATAACTACCCATGAACCTCCAAGCAAGGTTCGAGGATGTGTATATAAGTTTTCAATTGTTATCAACGAGACTGTCTAGGGTTTTGTAGGGTTTGGAGGGTAATTGAACGGTTTTACGGAGTTGTATAACCCTAGGGATCTAAGGACTCATATCTTAAGGCTTTTGGGCCCAAAGACCATACTATATAAGGCTTTTGGGCTATTTTGATCCCTAGGCCCCCCTGGCGGATGCGGAGACATGGGTGTGGGGTAATTAAACGACATAGATGTCTGGAAGGGCTCAGGGAACAGCAGCCCCTCTCATTTTCATTCCTTCATTATTGTCCTTTGTTCAAGATCCCAACCAAAAGAGTGAAGCAGAATTCCGCAGTCATTCCCTGGGTGAGGAGCCCAAGGGGCTGTGCTGTCGATACTGGAGTCGAAATAGAACAAGTTTTAGGGTTTAGGGTTTAGGGTAGGGATTGAAGCTACTAGCTAACGGGGTGATATACCGGCCAAGCTGTCTTCTTGGACCTGGTGGTTGAGGATGTACTGAAATTCTGTTATGTACATTCCAGGGCTTAGGGTAAATATGTTATGCCGTAGATGTCAGGGTTTTTTGAAGTCGTAAACCCTAAACCCGACCCTTACCCTGGTGGTGTCAAGCGGCGCAACGCCCAGGTTGTGCAATGCCGCGCCCACGACCTGCGACGGACTTTCACTTACCTTTGGTTAGGAGGGAATGGAGAAATGGGGTACAATTATAACTACTATTACTACCATTCTTCCATTCCCTACTAGCCAAATAAGGTAAGTTCAGGACTTCCAGGCCGGTTGCAAAGTCTCACACTCGCAGACTGAAGGGTTCCTAGTTCATGGTTGGGATAGTTTTGAAAATTGACACTTCTGTTCCTTATTGGCTTTAAGTGCACATAAGAACGTACTTTTTTACCCAACTATGACAAAGGTTTATGGTAAAGGGCATAAGCGACATACCCGGCCTAGTCTAAGCAACTCTGACTAAGCATGCCTAGTTTCCACGAATGAACCTTAATCCAAATCCCTGGACAAGCTTCACACAACCCCTACAATGATCCTGAAACAACCTCTGATAAACCCACTACCGAACTAATGAAGAATCCTTCCTATCCCTCCCGACAGTGTCCAGTTTGCCGATAATCATGCACACGCCCCAAATACCATCTTACGTTACCACTAATTAGCCCGAACTCAAGTATACCTTTCTAGAACTGACCTACCCTAACCCCTAAACTACTACAAGCATCATGCTCACCGTAAACCCTCAAACCCCAGAACCGTCATAAAAAATACTAAACAGACACTAAACCAAAATCCTGCCACCACGAAAAACAAGAACAGAACCTAAACCCCAAACCTCTACAACTCACAAAACCAAAAAAAAACGTCCGAGGACCTGACCGGATGTTCCTCTCCGTACCTTGACCGCAACCTCCGCGGATCGGTGGCGGTTTCGGGCTCAGGGGGGATACGGTAAAAGCCAGAAAGTTGGAATAGGATTATCCTAACCCTTCTATGGTAAATTATGGGGGTATCCTACCATGAAACCATATTCCAACTTTCCGGAGTTCCGGGGTTTCGAGGTTCGGGTTGGGGTTTAGGGTGTCGGGGTGTGTGATGTTGTCATGGCGCTGCTTTGGGGTTTCATTATGTGCTTGATTCATAGGGATCCTTAGGGGTGTAGGGGGAGGGGGGGTAGGGGGCCTTAAGGCCCATAATAAGGACTAATAAGGCCGATTTAAGGAAATATAGTCCCCTACACCCCTCCCCCCTACACCCCTAAGGATCCCTATGATTGATACTGTAGCTTGTTTCCAGAGGGCTTTCTACTGCTATTCCGGGTAGTTGATGAAAATTTTGCAGGTCTGCACAGCTGTTACGCATAGAAGGTTCCTTAGCTCCTATAAAGCTGCATAAGGCGTTTAGGGACTCTTGGGGTGCGGATTTAAGGTAGGGTTGAGGATTCAGAAACTTAACTACGTAATTCCTAAGTCAGACCCCTATAAGCATTAACCACTATAGGCTCTAAGCCCAAGAATCATCAACCCGACACGTTCCGAAGTCCTAGAGATTGCCTAAGTGCCTCACTCGGCGAGCGCCACTGTGCCTAATCGCACTGCGGCAGGTCCTGAGGTTCGGGTTCGAGGTTTAGGGTTTGGGGCTTAAGGGTTTAGGGGCTTAGGGGTTTAGGATTTAAGGCTTTGGCGTTTGACCCTTTTTTCGTTGAGGGCCCTTTTCATTGCTTGGCGCGCTAAGGCCGTTTTGAGGTTTGGGTTTAGGATTCAGTGTTTTGGGACTTGGGGTTGAGGGTTTTGGGGTTCAGGGGTTTAGGGGTCCGGTTTAGGGTTTAGGGTTTAGGGTTTAGGGATTAGGGTTTGCAAGTGCTGGAAGCACTCGCACGGTGAGGGTCGACTCAATAGTTCAGCTCGATCAGGGCTCTCTGAGAGTAGATGGGCTATGGCTCACGCAGAAGCTCGGACTTTTCTCTGGCCGCTGACTTGATCTGAAAGCTTCGTTATCAATCAGCTGTTGCACTCGTCACTCGTGAGTGTTCAACAGCACAAGCATGTCATGATGCTTGCATCCCCTCCGATCCCCCAGTAAACATGGACACACACTCGTTTTCTAAGTCCAGTTCGGCTTGCTGCTGCTGCGGCTGCTGCGGCTTGACTTCTGTCTGGGACTGGAGTGGATCCAGGCCTTTTGCTTTTCGGCGCTTGGCCGACAACATGTCTGGATCTTCAACAATCTTGCAAACATTGCCCATGCGGTAAAAGAGCTCCAGTTCCTTAGGACCACCAGCCTTAGTCAGTGGATTACTTAACTGAGCCTCAGAATGGACCCAACGGATCTGGAGCCCTGTGCGTTGCTGGGCTTCCTTCAAGCTCAACAACTCCAGGTTGGAGCGTTTCTCCGCTCCTTTGATACTCAAGACCTCGGTGGCCAGTTTATCGTAGACGTTTCGGGAGTCTGAGATCAGACACCCTACGACCTTAGTGGCACAACCCTCTGGGTCTCGAGCATCAGCGGGACCGTGGATTATTTCACTCCACTGGTAGCGAACATAGAAGACTGTGTCTTCTCCGTTCACCGCTGCCTGAGTCTCTGCTGCGCCTGGGCTCCTACACGTACGATCGATACGGTGGGAGGACCATGAAACTATGCTCACTTTGCCTAACTCACCCTTCAGCAATGACACGGGAGCCAGTCCTATGACCAATCCCTGGGTGCTGCCTCCGTCAGGCCGATTCTGGCTTCCTGCGTCTACCCAACCAAAAACTCCAAGCTCCTCAGTTTCCAAGAACTTGTGTATTCGCAGTTTGTGGTTCTTCCTAATGCGCACGAAATTCAGAAGCTGATTAGCTTTGCTAATGGTTCTCACAGTACTGCTGTTAACCTCAGACAAGAGCAATCCTACCTCGGCCGAAATGTGAGGTGCAACCTGTTGCCCGTGCCAGCTTAGAGCACCCAGGAGTGCGCGCAACTGACTACGCTCCCTCTCCGTCGTTGGGGCGTCCAGAGCCTGCCTCCGCTCACGGCTCAGGGCAATCTCTTTTATTGCGCTCACATAACGTTCTTGGGACAAGGTAAACCCTTCAGCATCCTGTTCTATCTGAACACCACACTGTGTGAAGCATCCGGACTCCCAGTCGCTCCAACGGAACTTCTCTTTTATGCGCCGTATGATGTCCTGCCACTCTCGGTCATCTTCTCGGCCTCCGAACAGAAAATCATCTACATGTCCCGAGACCATGCCTCTTAGTTGGTTGTTGGGACGCCACACCCAGGCGCATGCGTCACTCCACAGCCGTTCGAGGCCCAATGACTCCAGGAACTGGGATACCGTTCGATACCACTCCAAGGGCGCATCAACCAGTCCGTAGCATGCTCGACGTACTCGTGTAATGCTTCCTTCTGGCAGTCCCATTGCAGCGCAAATCTCCTTGCAAGGAATACAATAAAGCTTGTCCGGATAAGCCCTGCCTTGCAAGAAAGCTCCTGAAACGTCTCCTTTATAAACCTTCCATCCTTTGTTGGCCGCTGCTTGCAACATAAGTTGTCTCGTCTGCCTCGTCATAACCGGAGCCGTTGTAGCACGATGTTCATATCCCGGGTCTTGATACCCTAATAAGACAGCCCTGGCCTTCGCCTTTGTCGTGCCGTCGTCCTTCAACTTCCACGTCAGGATCCACCGCATGGAAATCGCTTGGTCTCGTGAGGGTTTTAACTCCTCGGGCAAGGCCTCAAAAGCCTCTGCAGCAATGAAGTTCTTGACCTCAATGCCTTTTGCCTGGCGGAACTCCTCCCGTTCTGCCTCCGACAACCTCTTCTCCGAGACCTCAATGGCACGCCTCTTGAGGTTCCCCACAAAGTAGGCCTGAAGATTGTTGCACACGTCCTGAACGCCACGCTTGGACTCCGGCATTGGAATCTCAATCTCGACTGCCTCATGTGATTCCCTCCAGTAGCTGCTCGTCTGTGGCCAACACTCGTCGGCCACCTCGCTCCACCATGCGTGTCCCTTCTGTTCTGAAGGGTGCTGTGTATAGGCGGCTTGTCCACGTCGTGGTCGACTGCTTTGGCCAGTGCCAAGGTCCGCTGGCTCCGGTGGCTCTTCCATAGGCTCCGGCTCTGCGCGCTTGCCGCGGACTCGGAATCGTTGCGGAACCATTTCCGCCTCCACATCCTGGGCTCGTACCCACTCTCGCTCATCCGGCACTTCTTGTGTCAGATCTTCGTAGCGGTTTCCCCCAATCTCATCTGCCAATCTCGTGTAAGTCCACGGTGTCTCCGGGTCACCATTGCGACTGGCCAATCCTTCCAGAATTTCTTCCCGGGGAGAAGCTCTCCGGAGTTGTTCCGGGCTGCACTTCAGCAGGTTTCTGCCTCGGATGAGCCATATTGCATTACCAGCCCTTTGAACACCAGTCTCATCGGTCCTTCGCTCCAGAGCGAGCACTCGAGCTGGACCCAGAAAGCGTCCATGTTTACTCCCTGGGGATCGGCGGCTCTTAGAGCCATCTTGGGTCCTCCAGAAGTATACTAGCTCCCCTGGTTCGTAGTCCGGGACGGGCCTCGTGCGGGAGTTGAGTGCGCGGCTCCAGCGCTGACTGGCCTGCCAGTCAGCTAATGCCTTTTCGGCCGCTGCTCTCCTCTGTAGTCCTCTCTCAAAGTCGGCAGTCGCGCTTTCCACCAACAGCTCATCTGGAAGTTCCTGGGGTCCTTCTCCAAGTCGTCCCGTCGCGTCGGGGCTTCTTCCAAAAGCATGTTGGATTGGGGAGTATCCCCGAATCTGCTCTCTTTCATTGAAGATACGCACTGCCTGGCTTAAGGCTTCTTCAGACGTCACTGTGTGGTCGGACTCCACAATCTTGCTCATAAGCACCTTGACTCCCTTCACTGCCTGCTCGCATACTCCGATTGACCAGTGGGCATCCGCTGGTATCAAATCTAAGTGTACACCATGCCTATCGCAGAAGGCCTCTACCTCTTGACTCCGGAAGGCGCCTGCCGGGTCGAGCCGTAAGGCTCTGGGCATGCCAAAGATCTGGCTCCACCCCTCGTTGAGGTACTGTAAGCACGCAGCGGCAGTTGGTTGCTGTTTGCTTCCACGGGTAAGGATTCGGGCTTGTCGGAATCTACTTCCTTGGTCAATAATGAGCAGGAACTGGCAGGATTCTCCAGTGTCTGGGTGCGTCCAATGTCCTATGTCAGCAGACACAGCATGCCATTTGGGAGGAAGGACTTCCAATGACGCTAGATGTCTACTGCCCACTTGTTGTTTTTCTTCGCAAACCGAACATCGGAATTCCCTGGCCAACTGAAGAACCTCTTCACTAGCCCGCCTTCTCTTTAACACATCGAGCAAAACCTTCTTACTTCCATGACCAGTGGCAGCATGAAGCAGGTACAGCTGTCTACGGATGCGTTCCTGTCGCTGTTTGCTCGCACTAAAACCCTGACTACTCGAAGTCGCTCCATCCGCTGCACACGCATACTGTCCACTGCTACTTGGCACTCGGAAACCCAAATTTCTCAACTCCTCAAGAACCCCTTCATCAACCCGTGTGCATCCTCGACTACAGTACGTGGTCACTGCGGTTCTGTCCCCTTCCCAGGCCTCGGTCGCATGCCACTGCGTTCCCGAAAAGGAGACCACTCGGTGTCGCGTCGGCCACACCGTTCCACTGATTTCGCGCCCGTCGGGCAACACCTTGCGGCTGCACTTTGACTCTGGAGGGGGCAAGCAGCTTTCTAGCCACAAGCCCCCTTGTTGGTATTTTCCTAGACCTATAATGTAGTTTCGCGTACCAACCAGGTTGTGAGAATCTCGGTGCAAGGGAAGACGGTTGTTCTCGCTGATAACAATAGAAGTATTCTTGAGGTCGCTTCCTATCCACTTCCTCATGTACCCGTTCAGATACTTACACGTCTGGGGAAGGATTCTACTGTTCTTGGTGACTCCGTAGTGGTTTCCGTGGGAGTACAGACCTAGGACCAGGTACTTGGCTTGCTCGGTTCCTATCATCCTACGGTGTTTCTTGATAGGCTTCAGGGAAAGTAACTGCAGGAGTTGTTCGCAATCTTTGTGTTCCCACGCTTGTTCTCGTTGAAGTCTCATGGCTTCTTGCTCTACTCGTTGACAGCTCCCACTCGTCATGAAAGCTTCATCCACTTCATCATCCTCATCATCACCCGAGCTACTTTGTTGTTCACCATCGGGCTGTTTGAGTCCCACGGTTGTTGATTGTAGAACCTCGTGACTGCCACTACACATTCCACATGTGCGCCCCAAGGTCTTCATCCCTACTTCATCACATTCACACACCTCTCCCATGCCGAAACCCTCGGGTAACTTGCTTTCGCCCTGGCATTCCGCCATCACGCTCTGGTGATTGAGTTCCTGAAGCATTGCTCCAACCACGCGCTCGGCCAGAGCCTCCGGATACACCTCCTTTTGTGCGTCCGCTATTCCTTCACTTCTGGCATGGTTATACTGTTTACCGCAACGACAAGGTGCTTCACACAACTGGCTCATACGGAAACAAGTAGTCATGACCTTCCAACCTTGGGCATAGAACTTCTGGGTTTGGGGCTGTCGTAATCCTAAAACGCACGCTCGAACTACTCCCGTGTAAAGTTCATACTTCTTCTGTAGCCTTTGCATCACAGGAAGTCTCCAGGCCTGGCACTGAACCGTCCACACCCAGCTCACATGGATCCCCAACTGAATGCACAAGTGCACCACACAACTGGCTCCTACGTACCTCTTGTGTGCTTCCCGTCGTTCCTGTAACAAGGCTTCTTGCTGTGCTTCAGTTTTCTTCTTCAAACTATGACATGGGGAGAATGGTTGACTGGGTACGGCGATCCACACATGACGCGGCTGTTCAAGTCGGATGCGCTGCATAAGCAGCTTCACTCCGGCTCCGGTGCTGAGGTCGCAGCCATTCCAGGTTGCACATCGTTCAGCACTTGATATACTACCGGTCCGTTGCCGTACCGCTTCAGTCATGTAGCTCTTACAGTCTTCCGTAATCTCCAACAACACCGGTCGCTCTTGTCGAACTAAACCCTCAACTAAACCCGGAACCACTGACCATGCTGTGCTTTCCAAGTTCCTGGCCTTACTTCGACTAAGCTCCACACTGAGCCTCTGCGACGCACTAAGGCACTGACTCGGCACAACAACAGACCCTTGGAAAACTTCTAGGGGCTCTTGGCTACCGGCTTCGGGGAGGTCTTGTTCGGAATCATCGTGTAGGACTCCTGGCTCATCTCGGTGTCCGTCTCGCCCACCTCGGCTGCCGCCTTCTTGCGACGCGGCTCCTTCTTGAGGTCCGCAATCTCCTCGCGTAGGGCACCCACCATCTCCGCCAACATGTCGATCTTGCTGTCCGAGCTGCTGGCGCTGCTCCGTGCCGAACTCGCCTTGGAGGTCGTAGACTTGCGATCCTTCGACTCCGATGCTGGAGGTGAGGGTACAAGGCGTGTCTTGCTCTCCTCCGCCTTTGCCGCAGCCCGCTGGGCTGCCACTTCCACTCGTGCTGGGTTGTTCTCCAGCCACCCTGCCAACCGCAACAGACGAGGGTCGCAATCGGCACTCTCGGTGGCTGTCTGGACCACCCAACGTACATATTCGGGATGATGGATTTTTACCTCTTCGTAGGTGAGCGCCGCCCATTTGCCAAATCCCACAGCATCGGTGGGTTCCGGCACACTGCGCTGGTAGATCCTGTGCATGGCCTCGCGCTTCATCTCGTTCATGGTCCAGTTGGCATTCACGCGCATCTCCAGACTGTTCTGACAGAACTCGATGAGCTGGGCCTTGCGGTTGCAGGCCTGAGTGAGTCCTTGGACTAGGCGCTGGTACTCGGTCTGCTCGCGAGTCTTGCGAGCTGACACGAAAGCATTCTGTCCTGACAGCTCCTCCAGTCGCAACTGAAGCTCGGCCTTGTTCCACCGGGTTGGCGGATTCTCGCCAAACTCCTTGATCTTGTCCCTCAACTGCTGGTTGGTCAAACCGGGCATGATTATCGAGGGTCGAAGGGAGACTGGAGAACGCTGGTTGTGCGGTCTGCTCGAAGCTTGTGGCGGCTGCAGCAGTGTGTGTTGTTGTAGCTTCACCGGATTTAGAAAAACTCACTTTACTCTTCACAGGGGGATCGGATTGTCCTACGTGGTCAGCAGTTCTACTTGCGAGATCCCTGACCTGAAAACCCTGTCCTGATGATGTTGGCTGAACCTCTCCTTTCGCCTCAGGACCGGCGTCGGAGAGGAGTTGTCCCTAGATTGGGACCTGATCGTCTGGCTTCTTCACAAAATCAGACAGCCCAGGTACAGCCTGTACAGTCTCAGCGGCGGATTCAAAAAGGTTCCTAGACAGATCAAGCAACTGATGTCCTGTCGCACTTCTCTCTAGCTGAATCAACTTCTGGCAATCAAGTTCTCGCAGGCACATGAGGTCTGAGCCAAAATCTATGATAGCTCCTAGGGCCCTCAGCGTCGCCACCGAAAGCAGAATCGGCCCTTCTCCCACGTTGAGAGCGTGAACCCGCAACTTGCCATGAAGTTCTCCAGCTCGTAGTCGCATCTCCACTGTCGAGGAACATGTATCTTCACTGGAGTTCCCGAAGTTGAAGGTCGGTCGATCTGTGGTATCCACCTTCTCCACTCCGGCGTCCCCGGAGACGACTGTGTTCCGGCGCATCAAGTGTTCCAGAGCCTTGACGGAACCTATGGAGCGTGTGGCTCCTGAGTCCACCACACACTTTCCTTGCTGTACCGCCACCGCCGTTGGTACTCCGGTTCCCAGGGCGGACTCGGTAGGCGCCTGCTCGTCCGAGGCCTTGGCATATCCCACCATGGGCGCTTCCGGCGCCGGCAGTTTGTTGATCTCCGCTTCCTCCGCGTAGCACACGAAGGGAGCCGATTCCTTGTCCCGCTTGGGGGGATTGCTCGGTGCATTCTTGCAGTTGCTCGCTCTGTGGCCTTTCTGTCCACAGTTCAAGCAAATCATGTTGGCATCGCTCCTCGGACCTTGGCCACCTCTGTAGTACTGACGACTCATCTTAACGTTGTGCTGTTTCGCTCTGGCTTCCCGGAGGGTCCTTCGGGCCTGCTGGAAGGCCGCCATAGCCGACTCCACCTCCACGCCGGCTTCCGACCAGAGGGCCATGCCCTCCTCGGTGAACTCCTCCTCTGCGATGAAGCCGTGGTCCTCGTGAGAAGAGTCTTGCGACTCCTCCTCGCCCATATTCTCGCCCAAGTAGCTATGGTGTTTCCTCGCGGTCTCTCGTCGCTTGACTTCCGAGTCGGGAAACTGGGCTCGGAGCTCGCGTATAATCTTCTGAGTGCTGAAGTCACCTCCCGTGGCTGTGATCACCAGGTTGCGTTCCCCAGCATCCAGGTTACAGTCTTGAAGGAGGATCCACCCTTGTACGAAGTCCGGCATCAACTCAGGTAGTTGAGGCATGGGCTGAGGTTCCTTCCACCACGAGTCATCGGACCCGTATCCGGCAGTGTAGCCCCAGCCCCACTGCCCTCCGTAGTTGGATCCCGACCATGTTGATGCTCTCCACGTCGTCTCACTGGACCAACTGGCTCTTCGGCCAGTGTCCGCTTCCGTACTTCCCTCCTCCGAGGGTTCGTCTCCCTCGGCGGCGGCCCCATCTCGGGTGGGGGGCGTTGTATTCCATGATGTGTCGCCCCATCCTGACTGAGCTGAAGGCTCCCATGCGGACCATCTCCAGTAGGAATCGCCCCACCAACCTGGTCGGTGGTAGTTCCAGTCCTGTGGCTTCGTGGTGGCGATCGGCTTGTGAATGGGCTGCAGTCTCTTCATGGCCTGCTGAGCCCTGAGGTACACCTCCATCTTCTTGGCCACATAGCTGTTGATGGTCTCGCCGGGCTTTCTCCGGCTGTGACGGAAATATTTGTGTAAGTGATCCGTCAACTCCGGAATGCGAGGTTGTCCCAAACTGGCACGCAGGTGGTCCAGTAGCTTTGCCACACCCCCAGGATACGCGAAGGCGCTGGCCTCATACCCTGACAAGGAAAGCTTGGCTGGACCGAGCAGCTCTGAAATCAACCTCGGTGCTACCAGGGCTCGCTTATGATAGGCTGTCGTCTGCTCATACAGTTCGGCAGCCTCGGCGTACGAGACAAAGGTAGCTGCATCCCCGTTCCACACGGGGACTCCCTCACGTGTGCGAGTGAGCTCCTCACTCATGCTGCTAGCACTATGCTGGCTCTTGATGGTCTCCGCAATCAAGAGTTCGTGGTCCCTGGATCTCGAGCCAACCTCCGGACCAGGAGGAAGGCTCCGCTACCATGCAAGTGCTGGAAGCACTCGCACGGTGAGGGTCGACTCAATAGTTCAGCTCGATCAGGGCTCTCTGAGAGTAGATGGGCTATGGCTCACGCAGAAGCTCGGACTTTTCTCTGGCCGCTGACTTGATCTGAAAGCTTCGTTATCAATCAGCTGTTGCACTCGTCACTCGTGAGTGTTCAACAGCACAAGCATGTCATGATGCTTGCAGGGTTTAGGGTTTAGGGTATAGGGTTTAGGGTTTAAGGTTTGTTAAACGTTCCGCGCGCACCACCACGCAGGCGTGTGTTGTGGTGCGCGCAAGTGTGCAACGCTCTCGCCCGACCCGCCCACCCACATCTCAACCTTGTCGGGTTTAGGGTTGTTATTGGATTGAGTGTAGTCCAATCATGTCTTCACCGAAACAATTCTAGCACCAATCTCAACCTTGACAGGGTTAAGATTTCCTTTGGTTGCAGCATGCCGAGAAGCAAAAAAAATGTTTCGAGCCAGCAAAGCATTGCATAGTATATACGTCTCGCTTCACAGTGAGAGATGTCAGGCGGAGGCGGCACCGGTCGCGAGGATTCAACAGACCGCCTATACTATCAGAGAAAGGGCAATCCTGGTGAGCTGCTTCTTTTCCTCGCGAGACATGTCGGTTGGGCTATAGCCGTCGTGCTTTGACAGTACACAAAACAGAATAGTCACCCCTCAAAGCATCGCGTGCAAGATCTCCCGGGTTTTCCTTCCGGCATCTTGCACGATGGGCAGCGCGAGGAGCACCTTGCCGTCGGTCAGGTTCTCAGGCTGCCGGAGTGAAGTGTAGCTCGTTGACCAGGCCTCCGATAAGGAAGTCATCGCGACAGCGAACGCGGCTCAAGGCCGTGTAAGCCGCGCCGGGCACCCCGGGAGCGTCCAGGTATACGGTAACGTGCCGCAATTCGGCTCCTTGAAACTTCAAGATGGTGCTGGCATAGCCGGGACGAATGGGGTAGTACACCAGATCGCCGTGGTCGCGGTCGGTGTAGCGCCAGACGTCGAACGTGTGCCCGGTCTCGGTCCGCACACGCAGGCCCTCGGTGCGGGCGTCGAAGCCTTTGACGACGGCCTGCATGCCGTTCACGAAATCGATGTCCTTGCGGACATTCTTGGTGAGGTACAGCTGCATCCCGACGTAGATGGGCACAGGGAGCGGCAGCAGCTCCGTCACCGGCTTGAGGACGCCGTCCCGGTAGTTGGCTGGATTGACCTCGAGGTCGCCGGGCAGCTCCGCTGCAGGAGTCGAGTGACTGAACAAGGCCGCAACGGCACAGTCGTTGACGTCCTGGGCTCCGCGACGGGTGCAGGTCACGATAGTGGTTTCAGGGTGGGCCTTCAGCAGCCGCTGCACCCCGCGAACCGTGGGCGGGCCCGGGGGAGCCCAAGCCTTTCGGCGCTGCAGCTGGCGCAGCGTCTCGCCGCGGGGCTTGGCTGTGCGCAACTTGTTGAGGAGCATCTGGAACATCGGGTCCTCGCAGCGGTACCCCTTGTGAAAGTCCGTCTTGAACGTGGCTTTCTTCCAGAGCACGGTCCCCCAGGGCCGGATCTCCCCCATGCCCGCCATCTGCCAGCGGTCGCCCACCAAGACCAAGGCCGGGAGGCGGTCCGCCATCTCCCAAAGCCGGATGATGCGGTCCGAGTGCAAGCCGCTCAGCTGAGAGATCTCGTCCACGACGATGAGGTCGTAGTGGGCCAGGTAGGGCATGTCGGTGGCATCGCTGTCGTGCAAGCAGAAAGCAGCGTGACAGGTGTCGATGTCGATGGCACGCCCGTACCGAACCCGCATGCGGCTGGCCAGCTGCGCGGTCGGGAGGGCGAACAACACGCGGCCTCCCTTCTCCACAAGCTCGGCGATGACGTCGTGACACACGGTGGTCTTGCCGGTGCCCGGCTTTCCCATGCACACGAGCACCTTCGCTCCCGCCAGCGCCTCATTCCGCAGCTCGTCCGCGCGCTCCTCCTCGACGTCGCGGTGCTCCAGGCAGCGGGCGATGGCCGCGTCCAGTAGCGCCCGGAACCGCAGCTGCTGCTGGTTGTATGCCGCCGGGGCTTGCCTGCCGTCCGGCTGTGGAGCATGCCGCACGGGCTCCTTGTGCAGGCGCGACGTCTGGATCATGCTCAGTATGCTCGCGGCGACTTTGCTGCTGTGGCCCTCCACCTTGAGCTCGTCGGCTACGACCTGGAGGTCCGCGCCGTAGCCGTGCAAGACGGCCATGGTCAGGTAGCGGTGCTCGGTAGGCACTTTGGCGAGCTGATCCTCGTCGACGAAGTCCCGAACATTCTTGAAGGGCGTGTGGAGCACGAGCCTCTGGCCGTAGTGGCGGTCGCTCGTGCGGGACACCAACTCGGCCGCGACTACCTTCTCGCCTCGGCACGACAGTGCTGCGGCGAAGGCTTCCAGCGAACCCGCCTCTTCTCCCGCCTTGTTGTGCAGCTGGCGCACCCAGTGGGCAATCCGACCGTCCGGCCCGGTTTTGCGGAGGAAGTCGAGGTGAGACTGATGCGGCCGGCGGCCCACGCGGACTCCTGGTACCACCGGACTTCCTTGGGAATCTCTTCGGCGTCAGGAACCGGCACGACGAAGTCGCGCTTGCCACCGCCCTGGGTTGTGAAGTACCATTGCCGAAAGCGCGCCCCGAAAAGCTGCAGGACCATCTCCGGCTCCATGGGATGATAGCGCATCAGGACGGTGGTCGCAATGGAGTTCGCGTCGGCATCGTCGTTCAACCAGTCGTTGGAGGCGCTGTCGGAGAACTTGGACAGGTACTTGGTCAGGTAGTTTCTGAGCAGCCCCGCCTTGTCCTCCCCGATCAAGAAGTCTTGATGACACTTCAGGGCGTCCAGCACGTCCGGCAAGTAGCCCCGCACGCCCGAGTCGTGGTCCTGCTCTCGGTGCTGCAGCCTCCAAGCTCGCAGGCTCACATCCCACTCCGTGGGCTCCTCGTGGACGGTGCGCCCGCTGTCGAGGTGGTGGTCCAATTGGGAGCCCGTCACGTAGCCTGCTATGGGAGTGTCCTCTGGCAACACGGCGCTCGCCACCTGCGGCATGTCGATCTGGCGAATCAGGTCGTCGTCTCCGAAGACGATCATGTGCAGGTGTGGTCTCCCCGACCCGTGGTAGTCCTGGGTGGCCTTCCGACGCGTGCCGTCCTGAAACTCGAGCCGAAAGAAGGCATGCAGCCGGCGCCCGCGTCCGGACGCATCCCTGACGTTGAAGAGGTGGTCCGTCCAGCTCGCCCGTGAGCCCGTCTCGCCCATGAGGAAGCCCCGAGCCGTCTGAGTCAGGACGTGCACGAGGTGCAAGGTTTCCTCGACGGGCAGGTGGAGTCTCTGCTTCAGCATCTTGGCCATACCGTCCCTGACGAACTCGTGGTAGGGAAACGTCCACTCCGACGGTGCAATCGTCTAAAAGAGCTTTGGCAGGCCCACCTGGCGGACGAGGTCCACGAGGCCGTTCGCCACCTTCCGCCAATACAGAGGACTGAAAGGAGAGCCCGACATCATGACCCGCATGGGGACACCGAGTCCCAGGCTCCTTTTGCTGCCGAGGTCGGTCCAAAGGTGAAGATCGTAGATGAGCTGCAGCACCTCGAAGCGCTCCGTGTAGCCGAGGAGGGGGCCGAAGGCGAGAGCGCCAAAGAGCTTCTAGATGCTGTGCCGGATCATGGGGTCGCCGTCCTCGCCGCCGTCCTCCTCCATCGACGACTCCTCCGCGGCTCCCCTGGCTGCGCGGGAGGGGAAGAGGGCCTCCTCGAGGGACTCGGTGGGCTGTCTGGAGCGATTGGAGGCGCGCTCGTAGGTGAAGGTTGTGCGCAAGTCCCAGAACAAGCACGGCCAGAGCGCGCATTCCAGCCCTGGACGCTCGATGAACTGCAGCCGCCGCCGGCACTGCAGAGGCGTGGCGTCCGGGTGCTGCTGCAGGAAGGCGCGGTGCTCGGCATCGAAGGTCTTGTAAGCCGACCTGTCGGACTTCAGCAGGAAGTCGTAGGCGGCCTCGGCCCGCGCCCGCGTGTTCGCGTCGCTGAGGGACCGCACCCGCTGCTTCACGGACTTCGCGTGCCAGCGGAAGCGCATCATTGTGTTGTGCACGCGATAGCCCAGGCCGTGCTTCGCACGCGTTTCGAAGCCGACGTCCACCTCGAGCGGGGCCAAGGCTGCCATGGTCTCCTCGCACAAGCCGCGCAGAGCCAGCGGCACGTCCTCCGGCGAGTGAACGGGGTGGGCGCGGCCGGCGCTGCAGACGTTGCATTGCCTGGCCGGCACGGTGACCTTCTGATCTCTGGTGAGGGTGGTTTGCGTGAGGTCACGCGGCTGCATCTTGCCACAGCGTTCGCATTGGGCCCAGGAATGGAAGAGGGCCCACCGCTCCAGACCAGCGGCTCGTGCGGAGCGCTTCGCCGATGGCAGGCCGGTGCCATTCGAGACACGAGCAAACTTCTGCACCCGCAGGCCTTGGATCCCGGCATGTTGACGTGCTCGGGCCCGATCCGCCAACACCTTTGCGCGGTAAAGCTTCTTCTCACGACTGCCGGCCTCGGCAGATGCCCGCTGCCGTCGGACAAGAGCTCGGCCCCATCTCTCACGGAGCTCGCTGCGAGGCACTTGCGCGGCCGGCCGTCGCCGATAGCTTGGAGCTTGTTGGTGCCCCTGTGTGGCCTGTGTCAAGAGGCTCCGCAGGGCCTGGCGCTGTCCCGCCGGGATGCGGCTGTCCAGCAAGATGGCACGACAGCGCTTCGTCATCGCTCGCATCCGACTCACCAGCCAAGCCCTGCCTTCGGGAGATTCGCAGGTGCGGCTCAGCGTGTCTGGCGCGCAGAACGTGCAGCGGTCCTGCTCTGTTGTCTGCAGACGCATGCGTCCCCGCTGCGGCGAGAAGCGGCACGGCTCGCCATCGAGGCCATTGCAGAATCTGTGCTTGGTCAATGCCAGCTGGAAGTGCTGCCGAAAGTTCATCGGGATCTTATCCAGGGCTTGCTGTCGTATTGCTGAATCACCGATGCGCTGGATGGAAGCCACGAGACATCGACGCTTCGCCCCGTCCGCACAGGCCACGGCAATGCGCTCGGGGTCCGGGTCACAGAAGATGCAGTAGGTTGAGGAAACCTGCGCCCGCCCGCCAGCAGCAGCGAAACGGCATTCCATGTTGCTGCACAGACGCGGCATGTCGACAGGCAGACGGTGGGTCGAGATGGGCGCACCCGTCACTTGAAACAGATGCGCAGACTCGCTAGCGAGGTGCAGCAGGGTCGCATGCGCAGGGACTTGACATGGTCCGTGACTGCAAACTGTAAAACTGCAGCAAAACATTTACCGAGGCCGGCAGTCATACTTAGGTGCGTGCCCCTATGGGTTCGGCCGATGTATGGCTTATGCATGCCGCTCTGTCACAGGCTAGACACTCTTTTCTTGCGCGCTCCGGTCAAGCTGTTCCGTTTCCCGACAACAGGAACGTAGCAAGGTTAGCAAACAAAAGCCAGCGGACCGCGGCACTGCTTTGTGCGTGTATGTAAGTGACGCGGACCGCAAAGGCTACGGCTGCAGAGCCGGGGCCAGGACGAAGCTACGCATCCGGTGCTCGCCCTCATCAGTCAGCGTCGCCATCCGCAGGAGCCGGTGGCACGGGCGCAGCAGCAGCAGCAGCCTGTTTCTGCCAGAAGGCCACACCGAGCCTGAGGATCTTCTGCGCACGGGCCACCACGTCCGGCAGGTTCTTGGGCAACTTCGTGCGTTCGACCTTGAGCTTGAGGTTGAACGCTGTTCGGGCCGATTCGGGCAGTAGCCCGTACACCTTCTTGAAGTCCTGAAGCGTGCCGTTGTTCTTGGCGAAGTCCTCCCATTCGCCCGTCGCGGACTGGATCTCTGACAGCTGCCAGTCTGCAAAGGCGGCCTCCTGGGCCGCCGTCAGGGCATCCTCGGCTTCGAGCGGCTGCAGCGACTCGGAGTCATCCATCGCCGGGAAGGCTTCCGTGGCTGCGGGCGTCTTCTTCTTGGGTGTCCTCGGCGGCGCGGGCGAACTCGACGATCGACGCCGCTTGCGGTCCGTGGACTTGGACTTCTTGGCCTTCTTGCGTTCGTCCTTCTTGCTGACCTGTTTTGCTTTGTCGGCAAGTCTGCTCTTCTTCTCCTTCTTCGTCTTCTTCTTAGCAGACTTGTCCTGCGAGATCGACCCGGAGTGGCTGCTGCCTGCGTCTGGCGAAGGGGAGGACGCACTGCTCCCAGGGCTTTCGTCGGAGTCATTGGCCGAGGGCGAGCCGTCGCCAGAGGAGCCATCGGCCGTGGCCACCTTCTTCTTTCCCTTCGATTTCTTGATGTTGTCCTGGGCGACCTCCACCAACCATGCCTTCAACCGCTTGGACCCGCCGGCCTTGGCGAATGCCTTGGCGGCAGTGTGCTGGTGCTTCAGGTCCACCTTGGAATTCCACTTGTCTGGATGCTGGACCAGCGCCGCTTGCTCGAGGACACTGCAAGAGAGCAGAAACAAACGCGCTGCGTGCAGCGCCAGCCGGCGGCACTCCTTCTTCTTGTCATCGGAGAGCTTCTCAAGGAAGGAGACGTACTTGGAGACGTGTCTCTCCGCGTCCCCGACTTCCTTCGGGCTGTCGGCATGCTTGTTGAAGAAAGCGCAGGCGGCCAGGTAGTCCGCGCCCGCGTCTTTCAAGTGCGTCACGAAACCCAGGCCGATGTCCTCCTGGAGGTATGTCGTCGCGGTCGCCACGGTGCTGCCTTCTTCTGACAGCCAGTTCTGCATCTTCTTGAGGGCCTCGCAGTTGAAGGGGGTGCGGGCTTCTGCGATGTGCTTGCCATTCAGCACCGCCTGCTCAGTCTGGGGGCCGTTCCGAGTAATCCACAAGCAATTGCCCTGCGTGTCCGGACAGTGGCGAAGGAGGTTCTTGGCGAAGCGCTTGAAGGAAGGCACCGAGGACGAACCCCGTTGCGCGCCCTTGCCGGTCTTTTTGGCGGGAGCCATTGACAAGAAGCACGGATGGAGCAAAGGTTGCGAGTGCTTAGCCTAGAGAGCTGCCAACATCGAGCAAGAAAGCATGCAAGCCCACGTCTCGCAGCGGGAGCATGGGCTCATTGTGTATAGATATTTAGGATTTAAGGCTTAGGGTTTAGGATTTAGGATTTAGTCATTTTGCTAAGGAAACCTAATAGAAAGAATTCAAGCGTGCAGAAAAAGCCAAATTCAAGGAAAGACACACACGTATGACCACACTCAAGTGACCGCGATACATGTCAGGGTATGGATAGGTGCAGCCCAGAGGCGAAGAAAATACATGAATTTTCGTGTTCGTCCAAAACCTTGTGCGGCAGGCACCAAAGTCCTAAGGAAAAAACCCAAACCGATTTACGCAGAAACATGTGGGTGACTAGCCGCAAAAGGTTTTGTAGGGAGACTGCGTCCCAACCTTAAAGGGAAAGCAAAAAATGGCAAGAACGACCCAAAAGTAGATAGCGAAAAAACGGGCCCAAAGGTGAAAAGTGACGCCATTTCCGCTGGGAGGGCCCAGGGGCAAGAATCCAAAATTGTTTTTTATATAGCAGTCACTAATGACCGCGAAAGGCGGCCACCCGGAGCGCAGCACAAAACCGCAGAAAATCGTAGAACAACGTGTGTTTGACGTTGTCGTCCCACCATTTTGGTTTGCCGCGACCTGTCGAAAACTATGCACAAACCAAGGCACAGGGAGACAAACCAAAACCACACGCGCATTCAAAATATCGACAACCACTGTCCCGGGGGGGTCCCGGGACAAAGTCGCGGGGGTGTCTCGGGGCGTCCCGGGGGGGTCCCGGGACAAGTGTCCCAGACAACCCGGGACAATGTCCCGGGGGGGCCCTGGGACAACTGTCCCGGGGGGGCCCCGGGACACGCGGAGTTTGCATATGAGAAGTAACTACCTAGACGCGACTGTGCAACTTTTGCGCTCTGCCAATTGTATGCCCGACCCCCCCCCCTCCCCTCCGCTCTTCTGTTATAGCGTCAGCACCACATCAACCGAAACATAGAACGACAATGCCCATGTAATATGCCGTCAAAACGACACCGCTTCATGGGGTTGCCTTCCGGCTCTGGGTGAGATATTGGTCTACCTTCGCCCGCTGCGCAGTGCTGTTCTGCTCCGTGGCACGATTTCCAAAGTTGTCAAACGATAAGGTTAAAGGGCCGAGCCGGCCCTGCCATGCCGAAGGCCCGAAAAGGGCCGAGGCTACTCCCAGCCGTTGCTTAAACCACAACTCAAAAACTGGAACTGTCCAGGGGGGCCCGGGACCAGCGGAATTTGCTTACGAGAAGTTACACCTGCACGTGACGCGCGTGGCGAGCGCCTAAATCCTAAATCCTAAATCCTAAATCCTAAATCCTAAATCCTAAATCCTAAACCCTAAATCCTAAATCCTAAACCCTAAATCCTAAATCCTAAATCCTAAATCCTAAATCCTAAACCCTAAATCCTAAATCCTAAATCCCAAATCCTAGGATGATGCTCCAAATCGTGGGGTTTAGGGTAATCAGCTTAGGAGCTAAGAGCAGGACTGTCGCCTGCACGCAGGTTCACTTAGCTCTAAGCGTCGACCGTCCTCACCGGACAGATCCAAGTCGGCGTCCACTAGGGCTGAAGCCCATCGCGTGGACGCACCGCGACCACCAGTGGGGACGCGGTAGCGACCGCCGCCAGCGCTAGCTGGGGAAAGCGGCGGTCTTTGTTTAGGGTTTAGGGTTTAGGGTTTAGGGTTCCGGGGTCAGGGTCTGGAGTCTGCATCGCTCTCAGGGTCGGCCTTCACGACTAGTGCAACGATGCTGATGAAACTGATAATGGAAAAAGCGGCAACCTCGTTGCTAGGTTGTCTTCAGTATACTGATGTTGTGATGTGCTGCGCACGAAACACTCCAAACATGTGAATAAAACATACCAAGATCGTAGGCCCCGATTCGCGGGGACTCGACTTATCCGGCTGGTCCTTGCCTGCACCCCCCCCCCATTCCACGACGACAGCTGACCACCGGCAAGATGCTATATACTGTAATATACAAATGCTCTTACCGAAGCCGGTTTCAGGTGCGCAAAATGGCAAGATGTGGGGCTTCAGCGTTGATCGTTGCGGGCATAAACAGTGATACTTGGAGGATCATGGGACTTAGTAAGTAAGGTTATAAGTACCCTAATTGGGGATATAAGTATAGTTACCCTAACTATAACCCTAGCTACTAAGTCCCATGATCCTTTAAGTACGAGGAAATGGAGAAGCAACTCGAATTAGGAACCTGGGACCTCAGCCGCTTAACGGCCTGTGGAAAGGTTCAGCTTTAGGATTATATGTGGACTACGGTACACCAACATAAGATTTGGGATCATATACGGACTATAGTATCCCAGAACAGTTAAAGGTTGCCTGCTCTATTTAAAGGTCTTCTACTCTATTACTATATACCTAAGCCCCAAACCCCAGAACCCTACACTCTAGACTCTAAACCCCTAAACCCCCCAAACTTATAAGGCTCAGGGGTTTGCCCCAGCCAGGCTCCTTCGTAGTGGTGTTTGCAGGTCGGACAGGACAGGTCTAGCCTGATCCAAGACTGGTTGGCAGCTCTTACAATAGGCATCTGGGTGATATCACCGAGCTTAATAATTAGAATAGTTATTAGGGTCAATTAGACTATATATATATATATATATATATATATATATGTATATATATATATATATATATATAGGAACCCCCACAATAGTTCTGGTAATTATTTAGGCCCCATAGTACCTCAGCAGCCCGCGATATGAGGGCTTCGGGTGTTGCGGATTTAAGGGTCCAGCGCTGTCGATATGCCTGCTCGGAAGTTGCAGGCACATAAGCGAAAAATAGGATAGGGATATCCCATATAAAACCCCTCAAAAGGAAACCCAATGAGGTAGGGATATCCCGGTAAAATGCTTATGCTTATGTGCTTTTGGGGGTCCCTCCTTAACTTACCCTACCAGAACCGACTATTTTGTAGGGTCCCTAGAAAATCACACTCTAGGGTCCTGATAAGAATTCAGAGGATCGGGGGGGCGATCTGCGGATTTGGGCCTTGAGTCCACGGGCTTTTGGAGTCGGAAGACCCAGATGGAAGTTTCCAACAATTCGGGGTGTACCTTAGTTTAGGGTCCTTCTAGTAAGGATCCTACTATTTAGGGTACCATATTAGGGTCCCCTATTTTCGGAAACACCCAGATCCGAAACCCTAAAGACCGGCTCCTAAACCTTCAACTCCTAGGGTTATAGGTAACCCTCATAGACCCCCTGTAAAGGAACCTAGTACCACTTATAGACCCCTTTAAGGAAACCCCTTAAAGGGAACCTAGTACCCTTATTCTAGACCCCCTTTAAAAGAACCTTTAGAGGAACCCTTAAAGGAACCCCGAAGCCCAAAGCACCCGGCTGAGGCGCTCACAGCATGCCCCGGGCGCGGAAGGCAGCCTCGATACAGTCCAGGTGGACATACCTGGGCAAGGGTTTATAGGCTTAGGCTTCAGGTTTAAGGTTTAGGAAAGAAGGTTTAGGATATAAGGTTTAGGCTTTTGGGCAAGGGTTTCGGGTTAGGCTTCAGGTTTGGGGTTTAGGAATTAAGGCTTAGATACGGTTTAGGATTCATAGTTTGGGGTTTAGGATATAAGGTTTAGGACATAAGGCTTAGGGTTTATAAGGGTCATGGTTTGGGGTTCAGCGTTTTAGGGTTTAGGGTCCTGGACATGACCATTAGTGGGTGGTTTAAGGATTCACGTCCGACTTACGGTGAGGCCTTGTCTTGCGTAGGGTTGGCGGGTTTCCTGAAGGATCCTTCTACGTTATGTCTATATTGGGCCCTTTATGCTCTGAATGTGAACAGTGTTTGCTGGGGGTTGAGGGTTTAGACTTTCGAGGATCCTACTGATTAGGGTCGACACTGGGGGGAAGTTTTGAGAAGTTGTGGTTGTGGTCATGTTTAAACCTTTGAAGGTCTACGCGGAAACATGGGTGCTTTGGGAACTTGATGCTTCGTGTGTGAGGGTGTTAGGGGTTTGGTTTAGGGCTCAGGCTTCTCTGGGGATCGGCGATGGGCTTGTGCCGGCGGAACTTGTGTTCTCAAGACATGGGTAGTTCTCTACATTAGGGTCCCCTGCTTCGATCCCCAAAACAGTAGGACACCCTTCTAAACTGGCCCTAAACCTAGGACCCTCCTTGTACCCTCAAAAAGGGGTATATGGTCCCAAATAAACGGATACTTTGGGGTGTAATAGGGGGTAGATGGAGGGTCTAGGAAGGTTACCCTAATTTGCGAACTATCCTTATGCTCAGAGGGACCTGCTGCTGCCGGGTTTGCGGCAATTGGAGTGCAGTATAGAATCCGTATACCCTTTTACCCTTATAGGATGTTTGAAAAATATAGCAAAACAACCTTTATTATAGTAACCGTTGATTTTAGCACATTTTCAAGTAAGCGTTGAACCCTCAGCCGATCGGGAACTCTACTCTCACTACTAGGGTAGGGGGTAGGCTCCAGCGACCAACATGTCAACACAATGCTGAGGTGTTTCGAAACCTCCTGCCGAAAAACAAATTGCAGAAGCCTGCAGGAACCCAGACGACGGTCGAGCCACGAGTCACAAACACAAGCCTAAACGACTTGGGTTTAGCGCTCACCACCCGGACCCGAAAATCTCCATTTTTAGGGCTCCGAGTCCACATAGTGGCAGGTTGCTTGGTGTTCCGCTAGGGTTTACTGCTACTGCTACGACTACTACTACGACGACGACTACTACGACCACTACTACCGACCACCTACTACCTACTACTGACTACTGCTACTGGGTTTGAGGTGCGGAAGCCGTGACGAACTGAGACCGGCACTTGGCTGAGCCGCGGCAGACGCAAGGACTGTAGAGTTCTCCCGTCTCCTCGTAGCCCAGAGATCCCAGAGACCCCGGGTTGGGGGTTTAGGATTTCCCTTCATTCAAGGATGTCTTGGTAGTTGAAGGAAGACATGTAATGTATTTTCAAGATTCGGTTAGTACAAGACACTTACCAGAATGCCATTATTCCTGAAACCGGCATATCTGAGCTGCCCACCTCACCAAACTTTGCGGAAGATTCCGTAAACCTGAACCCCTTGGCTGAAGTCCTGCCTCGGGTTACGGCCCGTGGAGCCTGAGAGGCCGGGCCTGTGCCCTTGAAGTCTAGGGTTTAGGGATGCTTGAAGTTTAGGGCTTGGTTTCGGGTTTAGGGTTTCGGACTCGAATGCTACAGAAGCCGATTCTACACTGAGGTTTGGGGCTTCAGGGAACGGGGTTTGGGAGTTTAAGTCTTCCGCATTTAGGGCTTGGCATGGACCGTTTAGGGTTGAGGCTTCAAGGTTGGGGCTGAGGGTGCTATTCTGAGGCCGGAACCATTAGAATACGAAGGTCATTACTGACTATACATTAGGTGCTATTTCATATAGTACCAGTCTACAATGGGTCTACTATTAAGGTCCTAATGTATCTATATTATGAATATTATCCTACTGTTACTAAGTGGGGGCAGTACCCAAACTATACAGATCGATGATTTACTTGGTGCCACGGCTTAGGGCTTAGAGCTTCAGCGTAAGCCCTGGCAATGAAAGCCTTTACTGAGAGCTCAACTACCGCTGGAACGCGTATGTTCAGACGGGCAGTGAACACAATACAGATGGCAAATACTTGAACCCGAACTCTTAGGATTCGTCGTAAAAGGACTCCCACATGAGGAACGCCTGGCTTGAAGAAAACCCCCCAGTGCGCGGTTTAGGGTTTTTTGAGGGTTTAGAGTTGACTATCACATGGCATGAAGCCGTCCTCCAAGCAAATTCGGCATGGGTGCTCTGGCTGCACCTGGCATGGAGGAACACAAATGGGTTTAGTTAGGGAACTTAAACTAAGTTAACAGAACAGGGATCATTAGCGAACGATGTAGCTTACTTGATATAGCAACCGGGTTTTCGATGGCTTTGCCAGGATTGTAGAGGAGTTGTAAACGAAGGCCAATGCAAAACAAAAACGAGCCCCGGGTAGTTTAAGATAGGTGACGGCATATGGTTATTATGTATAAGTGCATCGCCCCCCACCCCCCCCACCCCCCCCACCCCCCCCACCCCCCCACCCCCCCCCCCCCCCACCCACCCCCCCCACCCCCCCCCACATCCCACCCCCCCCAAAAAAAAAATACACCCTGTAAGCTGGGATGAACCCCCAGTAAACCCTCAGAAGCCCTTAGGTCAAAACGTCCCTCAGGGTTTCAGTGGGCCCGTCCTGGGCGCGGCCATGGGAGATGCCGTCGAAGATGCCGGCACCATCCTATGCCCAGCATCCGAGGCGCAAGTATGAGAGGTTTAGGTTTAGGTCTAGAGTTTAGGGCTTGGAGTTCAGGGTTTAAAGATTAAGGTTCTCAAGGCCTGTTGGGCGGTAGACAGAAGGGTGCTGAGACATGTGTTTGTCAAATAGAACCCCTATAAACCACCACAGGGAGGCCTTGATATTCGGATCCCTACTTTCCCAAAGGGTCCTAAGTACTGTTATGGGGAATACTTCTCCAATCATAATAGTAATTCCTAACATAGAAACCCTACATTCTACTATATCGGTAATTTGGACCCTTTGGGTTTAATCCCTGTCAAGCAAGGAAGGTTCATTCATCAGGAGTCTACATGTACATGCCGAGATGGGAGTTGCCCCTCTATTTGCGGGAACTCCCAGATGCCTGTAAACCCTGAACCTAGTCTGGAGTCCCCGATCCTTGACTCCCGTCGAGGTCCGCGCAAAGCTAGACAACTACAAAGACAGACAACTACGGACTGCGGGGCGCACAGGTGATTTTGATAGGGCTTTATCTATCTATCAATCTATCTATGGTTATGGACCCTAAACCCTAAATCCCATCACGCCAGATGCCAATCTGGGGCCATGTCCTGCGTGGATGACAGCTGCGGGTCCGCCGGACCTGGAACTGAAACTATGTAAAATTGTAGGTCCCAAAGGGTCCAAAGTACCGATATAGTAGAATGTAGGGTTTCTATGTTAGGAATTACTATTATGATTGGAGAAGTATTCCCCATAACAGTACATAGGACCCTTTGGGAAATTGTAGGTGCAGGGTCTCAGGATTCAGGTTTCAGGGCAGAGGGGTTCAGGCTTGAGGGGTTTGGGTGTTGCGGGTTCAGGATTCAAGCTTCAGGGTTCGGGGTTTAGGGATTTTGGGGTTTTGGGCCTCTGGGGGCACGAACACATTGTCTCTGTACATGCGGTACTCTGCCGGGGCCATTCAACTTAAGATCCTCGGTGTGCCACTTGGAGTCACCGGCAAATGTCAGTGGCTTCCGCTTCCCCTCGTTTTTTGGCATGGCGAAGGGACCGGCTGCTGGGGGTGATGGATATCACCGTGCGCTGACTGGCCTTTGGCTCAGCGATCGCGTCATGGATCTTCTTCTCGTCTTCTCGTCCCCCTTGGACTGAAAGGCCGCTGCAAATCTCCATCAGCTCCGAGGTGTCACGCGTCCGCTGCCTTCTCCGAGGAGCACCCAAGCCAAGTTGGTGCTGCCTTCCAAAAGGACCTCTCCAATTTGTCACTGCTCATGGGCAGCCAGATTCTGTCCGAACTCTTCCTTCAAGAGGAATTTCAAGATAATTCTTCCTTCAAGAGGAGTTTCAAGACGGTTAGAGGGACCCCTGGATACCCGCTCTCGGGGATAAGTCGCTAGAGCTTTGGGGCCTCAAGAAGTTTGAGCCGAGATGTTCATGTGGGAGTTTCCGAGAATTAGGAGTATAATAAGGATCCTACTCTTTTGGGTACTCCCCTATTTTCGGAAACTCCCATGTGTACATCAAGACCAGTGCTTGCAAGCATGGGCGAAGGAAGTGTGCTGCAAAACGTGCTGCAGGGGGATTCCTCATCGGCAGGTCGAACGGTATCCTAAGCACTACATAGAACCGCCTGTGCAGAACTGAATCCTATTCCTTGAATCGCCAACATCATATGTGATACCTGACATTCAGTGTCAGCATCGAGCCATTGACCTTGTACCACCCGCTTTTCGTGCTCGAAACCCTGGATCCCACGCCCTTAACCCAAATCCCAAACACTAACCAAACCCTAAACCCTAAACCCTAAACCCTAATCCTTAAACCCTGTAGGCCATACGTCCCAGACCCTAATAGAAGCCCGAAGCTCTCTACACCCTAAACCCTACCACCCCGCACCCTAAAAAGAGCCGCCTCCATCCTCGAGCGCGGGTGAGGGCTCTCCTGTCAAGGTAAAGATTGCGGTTTGGGAGTTCAGATCTAGGGTTAATATCGAAATTCTTTTGTTGGGCGGGGGTATAGGGTTTGGGGCTTAAAATTAGGGTGTAGGGTCTCCAAAAGAAAACGACTTAGACTACGGATCCGAGTAGTTCGGGCATACTGCTGGCCCCCATGATGTGACACTCCAAATATGTCAAGTCTCCTCCCCCTCAACCCAACAGTTTAAGCTGCAGTCTAGACCTTCTTACGGGCCCTAAACAACAAACTTTAACCGTATACCTAGACCCTCCATCTACCCTCTATTAGACCCTACATCCCTCTTATTTGGGACTCTTTTACATTTGAGGGTACAAAGGAGGTCCTGGTACAGTTCCTAACTTTTGGCTTCGTGCTTTTCAAGCGTCGAGTTTCGACACCCGAAAACGGATGTCAGTTAAGCAGAACCCAGAGGGTCCCTTCTATAGGACTTTCGGGCCTTTGTAGGTACCAAAAACCATAAATAAGGACTACCTGGACCCTTAGGGGAAGGAGCTACTAAACGCTGCACTCCAATCTTGAAAGCCTCGCCCCAAACCCTCAAACCTCGACCTTGATCATTATCCCACAGTCTGTTACCCACTCATATAGTATATACATAGGCCTTAAAGTACTCCCTATATCGGTACATTGGGCCCCAGGTATGTGCTATATGGGTACATGGACCCTTAGGGTTAACCAAACTGAACTTGGCTCTTCAAGGTGTAATAGAGGGTACCAGGCCTTGCATTTGGAAGGACTACTTGGAGGATCGGGGGACTTTCAAAGTTAGGTTATAGGTCCTTAACCTGATTCGGAGCTACAGTATAGTTACGTTCATAATTATCTAAGCCTAGTTACTACTTCCCATGACCCTTTAAGTATGAAGGACTACCAATACAATGAGGTGGGATATCCCTGCAAAATGTTGTTGTTTATGTCCTTTTTGGGACCCCTATTTTATCGCGGCTCCTGGTGGAGGGTCCCCCGTGCCAGGTCCCTCAGGAGATCGAGCACATGGGCGATTTTGGGCTTTGGGTTTTGGGTTTAGGGTTTCGGGTGCAGGGTGTCAGCTTTTGGGGTTTAGGGCTTAGGAGTTTTTTGCGGTTTGGGGAAAAAGGGACGGCAACAAGAAAGGTTTCCTGCTTGGAAGATGAGGGTAGAATCACATGTCCGCATAGATGCTTGCTTGTCGATATTGTCGGTAGATGGATAGATAGATCGATAGATGGATAGGTATAAAAAGAGATAGATAGATAGATATGTAGGTAGAAATGACAGATAGATATCCTGCCCAATAAGTTGATAGGTGTTTGTGTACATATATACATACATACATAATATATATATATATATATACAGGGAGAGGAGGGATACAAAGAGGGGGAGAGAGAGAGAGAGAGAGAGAGAGAGAGAAGAGAGAGACGTGCATCCATCAATCCATCCATGCATCCATCCATCCACCCATCAGTCCATCCATCCATCCATCCATCCCTCCGTCCGTCCGTCCCTCCGTCCGTCCGTCCATCCGTCCATCCGTCCATCCGTCCATCCGTCCATCCGTCCATGCGTCCATCCGTCCATCCGTCCATCCATCCATCCATCAATCCATCCATCCGTCAATCCATCCATCCATCCATCCATCCATCCATCCATCCATGCATCCATGCATCCATGCATCCATGCATCCATGCATCCATGCATCCATGCATCCATGCATCCATGCATCCATGCATCCATGCATCCATGCAGCCATGCAGCCATGCATCCATGTATCCATCCATGCAGCCATGCATCCATGCATCCATCCATCCATCCATGCATCCATCCATCCGTCCATCCGTCCATGCGTCCATCCGTCCATCCCTCCATCCCTCCATCCGTCTATCCGCCCATCCACCCATCCATGCACACACAGAAGCCCTCGACCCGTCAACCAGGAACGTACATGGCAGCAGGCGCACGAGAGAGGTGCAGAAAACAACGGATGAAGACTCTACAACTCAAGCCCGTCGCGAAACCTGTAAACTTCTGCTCGAAGCCCGTACCTCAAAACCCACTTTTGAAGGAGTGCGCCGAGGTGCATGCCCGAAATACATCATCCCCAAACTCCGGAAGAGGGTATAAACTCTGAGGGGTACCATAGGCCCTGAAACCCTAAGGCGAGCCCTCAACCCTAAAACCTTAAACCCTGCGCTCCTAACCGAAAAAAGCCCAGCCCCTAAAGCCCCAAACCTTACTCTATGCCTACATTGCCGAGGCGTTACAAAAGCCAAGTTCAACCCAAATAGGATTAGTTGTCAAACTCTGCGACAAATGAAGCCTTAAAAGACCCCTGAGCCCTAAACCTATAAACAGAACCGTAGAACCTTCAAATACTCTTGAAAAACCCTGAAGGAACCTCCAAAAGCCCTGACTTCCGGGGCCCGAACATCGCGACCACACAGCCGGCGGCAGAGGCGGGCCTAGGAAGGTTTAAGTTCACAATACGGGGGTCTTAATAGCTAGAATAGGGTTCCTTTAACTTCCGGCCTACTATAGGGTTACAATGAGGGATACTATACGTAGGGGCCTTAAACGGCCATTTCTACTCATGCTAACGATGCTGTGCGAAGCGTCACCGAGAAGTCTCTTCTGCACTGGCTCCACTTAGATGTCCAAGAAATTAAGAAGCAAATTGAGCCTGCCAAAGCTGCTAGGGGACAATTTCATTGCCATCTCAACTATTTGAAGCAACTTCGTCAAGTAATTGCTCGACACTCCGTTCTCAGCGAGCAATCTGCAGGGTTGTCGCACATTCATAGGCCTGTTTGGGGTAAGTCGTTTCCGTCGTGCTTCCTGTGCTCGACAGGCATCAACTTCATCCTTCAGCACAACAAAATCTTGCGCACTTGCAGAAAGCCCCAGCTTTTGCCTGCTGACACCTGTAGCCTGTGGCTTCGTGAAGCTGAAGCTAGCATTGCTGGTCTTGAAACCATTCTAAGTAAGTTCTGAGATTGGCCAAAGTGCCACCAGGCTCGTTCGACTCGCTTCTCTGACCGACAGATGTCCGTGAATAAACGTAGGGGCCTTAACAATTACCTTTACAATTTTAGTGGTTCCTTGCTATCGTTCTAATATCATGGGAACCAAAACCCTATTCTAATCATTAAGGCCCCTATATATCAGGGTTCCTGTCAAAGGTTCCCCTTTCCCGATACTTTACGACACCCTTGTAAGGGATCCTGTAAGGGTTCCTTTCAGGGTTGCCTCGTGAATTTGCTTTAGGTGATAGGTTTGTTTGCTGACTCCTCTTCTCCAAGTAAGTGCTAGGGTTTAGGATTTGGGGTGAGGTGACCCTAATATAGTACCCCAAGTAGTAGGGTCCTTATTATAGGACCCCTAGATAAGGTGAGGTACCCCCTTTTTCTAAGGGCTTCCGGTAAGTGTTGCTTTAAGGGTACTATAGAACTTTAGGGACCTTAGGGCTTAAGGTTCAAGCCTTGGGTTGCCCTCAAAGGGGAAAAGGAGGGACCCTTAATTTGGGGCTCTTAGGGTTCCTTTAAAGGGATCTATAAGGGTCCCTTTAAAGGGATCTCTAGGGTTTAGGGTTCAGGGGAAAAGGAGGGACCCTTAATGGGGACCCCTATCCTATAATAGGCTATAAAATGAGTACATAATGGCTATATTATGGGTCTATACCTAGGGGTCCTTATTGGGGTCCCGCCTTTTACCCTTAGATCCCCAGTATTCGGGTTTAGGGGGGATTCTATGGCGGGGTTCTCGAGGCCCAGAAACAGCGAATCCCTGAAATTTCATATCTTCAGGGCTTTACCCTAAACCCTAAACCCTGAACCCTGAACCCTAAACCCTAAACCCTAAACCCTGGGGTCTAAACCAGCCTTCAGGGTTTTCGGGTCTGGGGTCCTGTTTGAGCCGGGCTTTTGGTATAGGATGTAGCTACCTGGACCTAGTAAACCTTTACTGATGGGGTTCCTTATTAAACAGGCTATCTTATATAGGTCCTTAGAAAGGTAGGGTATTTGGGATGTAACTAGGTTCTGGAGAGTAAAGGTTTGACGGGTTTCGAAGAAGGGCTCGACGGTGCTTGTGAAGTTTTTCCACTGAGACAGGTAGGGTGCCCAATATCTTACTGTAGGGCCTAGGTTCTGCTGAGAAAAATAGAATACCATGTCTTCTGACTTTAGGGCTTGGGTTGTAGGGCCTGAGTCTAAGTGTTAGAATCGGTGAGAAGTTTTCAGACGGAGACAGTTAGGTTAAAAATGGGTCAAAGGACACTGTTGGGCCTGCGGAATCCAAGGAGCCGAGCTCCATCGCTGCAAGGTGGACCATCACTTAAGGGGGTGGGTTTAGAACCCAGCGCCAAATCATCACCGCCACTGTGGCGCGAGCCACGCTTTCCACGAAAAACCACCCTACATGAGCACGGCACTGTGGTAAAGGATTCATTCAGTAGGGTTGAGATCTGTGTAGACCAAACCCGCTGAGAAGCAAACCAGGGCACCACAAGGTAGACAACTTGAACACGACCTGGGCATGTCGCTCAGGGCTTAGGGTTTTGTGGTGTGAGGTTCTGTTCCGTCCGGCAACAGGTTTGAGTTTGCTACTTGTTGCTTCGAGGGTAGTTTCAGCTTCAGGATTCAAGGTGTCGGGTTGCGGTGATTTATGTAAGGTTGTCACAATTGACTATGTAATCAAGGTTGACTACAGCAAGATTTATATATACATATATATATATATATATCTGTATATATATATATATATATATATATTTACTTATTTTTTATTCATTTATATGTATAGGTAGGGTTTAGGGCTGCAATAAGGTTTGGGGCTTAGGGTTCAGGGTCTCGAGCTCCGAAGGAGGGTCAAGACCCCTAAACCCTGAATTTTCATTAGGGGTGCACGATGACTAATCATCATAGACTCTCCTGAATGCTTACCTGAAAACAGAAACCAGACAGGACGATACGAATTTCTGATCGACTTCCTTGATCATGAATAGCAAACGATTAGAAAAATTATAAAAAGAAACCTAAGTGGTGGGCAATTGGATGCGTCGGGTCGGGCTTGGGGCGGGGACGTCAGGGGGGTTGCAGACTTCCCGTCTGGCATGCTTCGTAGCCTTTGATCACACCGAAAGTTGAGACTGTGCTGGTAGGTACATGAAAAGAGCATGTGCGGCATGCCTCGTGTAGCTTCGGAGTCGTTGCAATCATGATCTTGACAGTGGATATGTCATATGCAGATTGAGTTGACAATGACAGCAACCATGGCAGTCACCAGTAGAGGAAGGCCACCCTGACGACGATGTAAATGCCGACTGCGACGGCCCGGCAACGACGCCGACCGCGAGTTCGAAGACTGCTAAGATCGCAACGATTACTTCCACTATCCCGACACTCTCAACAAACTGAACTCTCTACACAGACTCTACAGAACGAAAAAGGGCCACGGCCCTGGCCCAAACCGGAAACCCTAGACCGATCCTCGCCGCATAAGACCCAGACATCAATGCTTGCCTCACTCACCGGCCATTGCAGACTGTCCCGAGCCGGGGGGGAAATAAAAAATATGATAGCAATTACAACCATACTAGTAACAATAGTCATAATAGTAAGAATAACCTATTTAATAACCTTAATAGCAATAATAGTATATTGAGCCCAAATCGCCCCCCGAGATTCGTTGAACCCAGAACCAACCCATGAGTTCGGGGTGCTGGGAATGCGTCGGGGTTCAGATGTATCGGCATTAGGGCTTTCGGGTTCAGGGTTTAGGGTTTAGGGTTTAGGGTTTAGATAAGACTATGGGTTGTAGAGGTTTGAGTAGAGTGTTCGAGGTTTTTGACAGCTGTCTAATCTAGGGCCCTCAGTAATGAGAGCAGGGTATTCGGGAATATTCGGCTATAACACTCAGGGGCCATGTCCTAAGCCCTAAACTCCGCAAAAGATTGCTTCTGTAAAGACGAAGCCCAAAGCATAAGCCTTAAGAAAACACACATGACACGAGAAAGTGTCGAGCCGAAACGCTGTTGCTTTGGATGCCTGACATGCAGAACGATGTTCGCGCTCGTGCTGGGGTCTATGCCAGCGCTCTCGAGCTCCGATGGGGGCCTGCTCCAACTGGATTGAAGCTCGCATTCAGCTACAGACGGACGACGGTGAACCAAAACTGGAGCATAGCGCTGCCGGGTACTCTAGAATCACATACTTGTAGGAAGGAACCCAGTGGAATAATGATAGGGCCAACATCCAAGCCCTAACTTGCCCCTAACTCACAAAAACATACAAGCAACTGCCCAAACGAAGAATAGTAACCCAGTACGGACCCTTGCGCAACCCTAAACCCCACAGTCTATTATAGTAGCCCTTCTAGAACCCACATTGATCCACCTTGTCCAAGATCTCCCTGCTCGCATCTCCTAAGCCCCTGAACCCCTAAACCCTAAACCCCAAACCCCTAAAGCCCTAAACCCCAAACCTCTATAGAAACCCAAAACCCTAAACCCCAAAGCCTAAACCTCTAAAGCTAAACCCCTTCCCTGAGGCCAAAGTCAGGCGCTCCGCGTCCATCTGAGTAGGACGGAAGGCCGGTGATGGTGCCGCCTAGGCTGACGGGTTCAAACACAAGTGCGGGAGCAACGGTTGATGATACAAATCCTGCATTACAAGTACCCATAATAAGGAATTTATGGTAATTATGGTATATTCCTTATGGGTCATGCAGGATATATATCATCAACAGAAGAAATGTAGGGGCGTTAATAATTAGACTAGGGTGGTGGGGCCCCTTCTACTGTAATTATCAGAAGGAGCCCCCAAAAATAGTATAGGTAATTATTAAGGCCCCTTTTGTAGGCGCTGGAACTTGCCGGAATGTGTAGTTAGTGGAGACAGTTCTGGCAACAACGGCAGTAGCACTGGCACACAGGTCATGAACCTTATGAACCTTTAGATAACCTTGGCATCATGACCATGACGAGCATCACTACCATCACAGCAACGCTCAGCTCTAAAGGCTAAACCCTTAAACCCTAAACCCCTAAACCCTAAACCGCTAAACCCCTAAACCCTAAACCCTAAACCGCTAAACCCCTAAACTTTTAGGGGCTGCGCCCTTGTGCGCCAGCGCAGCATTTTGTGGTTTTCATTGTAGGAAGCAACGTCGACAGAGATTCAAGCCCATTTACTTACAGTAAGCCTTTGGAAGACTTGGGCCTTTTGTGGATGAAGCTTTTGTGAGGAACTGGGGCTGGGCTGGGGCAAGCGCGGGCGCTGGGGCTGGGGGCTGCAAATTTAACCTCGCTCGAAGCGAAGGTGTGAAAACTATCGATTCGACCAATTCCATTCGCGAACCGATTTTGCGATTTGACGCGAGGCTAGCTTTTCTGCATAAACCTTTTGCGAAGAAGTGGGGCTGGCTGGCGCCGGGGCTGGGGCTGGGGCTGGGGCCTGGGGCTGGGGCTGGGGCTGTGGCTGGGGCTCGGGCTGGGGATGGGGCTGGGACGGCTGGGCCTGGGGCTGGGGCTGGGGGTGGGGCTGGGCTGGGGTGGGCTGGGCTGCGGCTGCGGCTGGGGCTGAGCAGAGCGAGCCGAAGCGAAGACTTGAAAACATCCGATTCGACCAATCCCATCCGCGAACCGATCTTCCTAGAATTCTCGCATCAAACGAAAAGTTTCAAAACTAGTGCTTAGGGCAACCCCCTTATAATAATAGAGGCAGTTAAACTGGGTACACGTGGCGGGGCCTGGGATTAGGGTGCAAATTCAACCACAAACCAATTGCGAGCAGAAGCTCGCTCGAAGCGAGAAATTTGAAAACATCCAATTTGACCAATCAAATCCGCGAACCGATTCTGCGCATGTGAAGAGATTGGAGGGCGGGGCACCGCGGAGACTGGGCTGGGCAAATTCAACCAAACCCACGTGCGAGCAGAAGGATTAAACACCTTGATTGAAACTTCGCTCGAATCCAAGCTTTGAAAACCTCCAATTTAACGAGATTGGATGTTAGGGCAGCCCCACTACAGAGGGAGTTGACCTGGGCGCCACGCTGCGCTGGCGAACCCCTAAACCCCTAAACCCTAAACCCTAAACCCCTAAACCCCTAAACCCCTAAACCCCAAACCCTAACCCCTAAACCCCTGAACCCCTAAACCCCTAAACCCCTACCCCCTAAACTCAGGGCCTAGGCCCCTTCGATGGTGGGCGGCGCTGATGCCCTTCGACGTCGATGGCGCAGGTCGATCCAACGCTCGCCCGCCGTTCCACAGACAGGGGTACTGTAGCACCCACGTTAAGCCCGGTACCGGGACACGTTCTCCCCGGGACCAGTACGGTCCCTAAAGCAAAAAAAACCCAAACCCCCCCCCCCCCTTTTATCCTGGAGGCCCTGGCCCTGTGTGGGCCCCCTCCAAAAAAGGACGCCCAGGCGGGGCTTGGGGCCTGCAGCGAGCAGACTTCAGGGCCCCCTGGCCCCCCTGGCCTCCCTGGCCCCAGCCCCGTCACTTTTCACCTGGCCCCCTGGCCACCCCTCTGAGGCCGGCTGCAGAAGTGTGTGGTTGTTGTTAACCAGCATGGACCTAACAGAGTTTAGGTCCTAAACCCTAAAAGGTATAGGTTTGGGTGGTTTGCCGCCTCAGACGGCGTGGGGTGGGTGAGTTAGGTGATGGCCCGCCACAGTCGGGCCATGGCTGCGACTCGCAGGCAACAAAATCGCTAATAATTCTACAATCTCTGTAACACTACCGCTACGCAATTTTGCAGCAAACCCTAAACCCTAAACCCTAACCCCTAAACCCTAAACCCTAAACCCCTAAACCCCTAAACCCTAAACCCTAAACCCCTAAACCCCTGAACCCCTAAACCCCTAAACCCCTAAACCCCTAAACCCCTAAACCCCTAAACCCTAAACCCTAAACCCCTAAACCCTAAACCCCTAACCCCTAAACCCTAAACCCCTAAACCCTAAGCCCCTAAACCTGCAATCCTAAACCCGATCATCGGAGTAGTGGGCTCGAGTCAATGAGTCTCCGGCTGAGGCAATGAAGCCCCGCCGCTCAGCGTCCACTTGATCAGTGAAGTCCATGTCTGAGGACGCCTGGCGGGGTTTAGGGTTTAGGGTTTAGGGTTGGGGATGGAACAAAGCAACACGACCACAACGAGGAGGAGGATGAAGAGGAGGAGAACAACAAGGACAAGCAACGACGCAGCACTGTGTACATTGTCTTCTGAGTGGCTGCCAGGCTACGACTAGTCAAAGCTGTCCCAGTGGCCTCATCCTTTTCCGATGATCCAGACATGGTTCGGACCTTCCCCTGTTGGAGAGCAGCGGGGGGTGGGTTCGGAAGGGACTGAGGGTCTGATCTTCGATGATGAGTCATCCGGTCTGATGCTACCCTGAACCCGAAATGGCCTACTACCTTTATAGGATTGCTTATTATGACTTCCTTACATAAGTCACTAAGAAGGTAGGCTCTTTAGGGGTAGAGTAGGAACTGGGGTGAAGGTTTGGGCAAGCTTCAGGATTGCCAAGCATATTGTCATTTACGGTTTAGGCAATGAAAACTTGAGACAAGGCGCTGCGATTCGGAGATCTCGGATTTGGGGTTCATGGGTATGCGGTCAAGCTCAGGGCTTAGGATTTCGAAAGGCTGTTACGCAGGAAACGCCTTTCGAAGTGAATGCTGCTATCAAGCTGGCTGCTGCGACACCTGCCATGGTTGGTAAAGTGGCAGTAACTATAAGGCGCCCGAGCCCGAAACCCCAGCCGCTTGGAGCTTGCGGTGGCAAGTCTTACAACGATTCTTAAACTAAGTGGTCTGTTATTGAATTTTGTTCGGGCCGTGCATCTACACCCTATACCCGATAAACTCCAGAATAGCTGCACAAGCACGACACCCTGAACCCGGCAAACCTTGTAGCCCTACAGTATACGCCGCACTAACCCTACAAGCCCCTGAACCCTGGAACCTATGGATCCTTACCAGCCTTGTACTCAACCGTTGACTGCATACATAGACCAACCATCACCGAACAAAACCCCTAAACCCCAAGCCTTAACCCTGACTCTGAGCCTAGCAAGCGGCCAGACCCGGTACAAGAGTTGAACAGCAGTCCTCCAAATCGTGGCCAAACCCTTCTTCGTCTGTGGCACCGTCCTTTTAGGGATTCAACTGGAGAAGGCTTAGGGTTTAGGGTACTGTAAGTCCACAAAGGTGTATGTGTACATATATATATATATATATATGTATAATGTTTTGTAATTTATCTATTTATAAATAGGTATACATATATATATATATATATGTATATAAGAGCTCTATAGGGGCGGTCTGGGGATCTTCGCCTGAAGTCTGGAACTTAAGGTTTCGGGTCTGTGTGCAGTGCAGGGTTTATCCATAGGCCCCCGTAGTAGTTCCTTTTCGGGGCTCATCTGTAAAATCCTCTAATTCAGGTAATCCCCTGAAGGAACCACTATGGGGCCTATGGGCATTTGTAGCAAGGAAACCTGGGGAACAGTAGTGGTAAATATTTCGGCTTCTATAATTTGGGGACCACCATAGGCGGGGAAGGGCGTATGGCAGGGATACCCGTACCCCCTGTGTCTCTTGGCGGCTCAAGTTGGGCGAGGGTCGGTTCTGAGGGTTGTGTGGCATCGTTTTGGCAGCATGCAAAGCAACATGGGAGCAAAAGTTAAGAATGCCAACGTAAAGAAAAGACTAGGTGCAGGGCTTATTTCTGCAGCGTCGCATCGTTTCTGTCAGGTGCTTAGTTTTTACACCCAAAGATCAAAATGTGTTTGTGATGCGGTGTCCGCATCTTGAGCTTAATTGTTTGAGTAGAGGCTGCAACACCATGAAGACCATGCAATGGTCCAGCGTGTGTGTCTGGGAAAAACTCTCTGGGTGGATTTGCGGATGTGATGTCCTGCGGGTGTGGCAACAAAACAGAAAGCCCCCCAATCTGCACGATGCCCTACTCCGGTTAGACCATTTGGCCGTAGTCATGGGGAGGGCACTCTGTGAGATATAACCGTGTTCCTTGAAATCAGCAGGGGTTGCAATGACCACATTAGCCCATCGTTCTGGCTGATGTCACTCTTTTCGGGCTCGTTGTGAGTTGGCTTCAACACTTTATATGCTTCTAACACGAATTGCAAACCCGAGCTGTCTGCGGCATGTTGTTTCTCAAGCCTCCCGATGCTTGGTTGCACAGGGACAAACGACCATTAAGTTTGAACCATAATAGCAGATCAGCTGCATTGTCTGCATTGCTCTCATGCATCCAGAAAAAAACGGCAATGCATAGAAGACTATTGAGTCACTCAAGAAAGCCGCAATGGCAAACACCATCCATATAAAAAATACATGATTTGCACATTGCAACATATGTGGTATCATGCACGTGCAATGCTGTCAGGGCCAGTGGTCTTCACCACAGAGACCAATTAAGCGCAGACCAAGCGCAGGCCAAGTGTCGACCAAGCGCAGACCAATGTTTCACCGGGCAAAATTGGGCGCAGACCAAGCGCAGACCAAGCGCAAACCAATTTTTTTAGCAATGGAATTCAGTACAATGGAGAGCAAATGCAGACCGACTTGAACATCACCATGAACAAGAGGAATGCTAGTGCAAGGAAATGCATAGCATGTGCAGCATACAGTATCATGCCAAAGTGCTTAAAAAGCTAGATTCCTGTGAAGAGGCATGAATGCAACAGCTTTGGCGAGTCGCAACTCTCCATAAGGGCAAGGCACGACATGCAAGACGTTACAAAACCTAAAATAAATGCACATATTTCAAAACTTTGTATGGGCATAATAAACAAAGGTGTTTGGATTCTACACCGAGTGCATGCATTTCTAGACCCACAGCAGACCAAGCGCAGACCAAGCGCAGACCAAGCGCAGACCAATGTTTCAGTGGGCAAAGCCGAGCGCAGACCAAGCGCAGACCAAGCGCAAAGCAAGCGCAAACCAATCTTCACATGTTGTCGTTGAACTTTATAGGAAGCAAACCACAAGAAATTATCCATGTGGTTTGTTGAAAGGAGGAAGTAATGTCAATGAATTAATTGCGAAGTTGTTCTATCAATGGCATACTGTGCTTGCAGCCTGCTTTTGCTTTGTTGCATAAAAAAACACGATCATGAAGCCGGAAACATAGCACACTAGTTGGCTTTGCTTATCTGAAGTAGAAGTAATGGTGAACTGCTGAGTCACTGATAAAGTCATGCCAGAGCAGCACAAATGCAAACACTATGCAAACAAAGAGTGTCTGACTTGCAGATTTCAAACATACCTAATATCATTTAAAATGCTCTCACGGCCTGTGGTATACACCAGCGCGGACCAAGCGCGGACCAAGCGCAGACCAAGCGCAGACCAAGCGCAGATCAAGTGCAGACCAATGATTCAGTGGGCGCAGACCAGGCGCAGACCAGGCGCAGACCAAGCGCAGACCAAGCGCAGACCAAGCGCAGACCAAGTGCAGAGCAATGGAATTCAGTACAATGGAAAGCGAATGCAGACCGACTTGAACATGATCATAAACAAGGGAAGTGCAAGTGCAAGGAAATGCATAGCATCTGCCACATACAGTATCATGCCAAAGTGCTTAAAAAGCTAAATTCCTGTGAGGATGTATGAGTGCAAAAGCTTTGGCGAGTTTTTACTCTCCATAACAGCAAGGCACAACATGTAACAAGTTACCGAATGGAAAGGATCTACATCTATTTCAAAACTTGAAAGAGACATAATAGTCAAAAGTGTTTGGATAATGCCACTGCGAGCGCATGCATTTCTAAACACGGCGCAGACCAAGCGCAGACCAAGCGCGGACCAAGCGCATACCAATATTTCAGTGGGCAAAGCCAGGCGCAGATCAAGCGCAGACCAAGCGCATTTCAAGCGCAAACCAATTTTTTTGGTGGAGCCTAAGAAACCTCTGCAACAAATATTACACTCTGGAGCATGGCTTTTGCATCTTCGAGCCCCACGACATGCAGCTGCATGTTTGTATGTCCGGCGACAAAGAACACCGAAACCTTATCCATGTTTTTGTCTCGGAACATTGGTGAACCATGCGGTTTCAAGTGTGCATTTGGCATATTTGCTAGATGATGAGCTTAGAACGTAGGGTTCAAAATCAGACGAATGGAGTTTAGGCAAGAATAAATTCTGTGAAAGGTCATGCAACAAACTCTCCGGTCGAACATTATTTGTTCGAATGCATGTTGGAGAAGGCAGAACCTGGAAAGGATACACACCACATCACAAGGTCTACTTTGTCTTCTCTGTGGCTATTTCCTGGGCAGCAGTGTACTTCTGCCGTTTGTTGCAAACAAGTTTCTGGTCTTAGACCTGTCTATCTGCGTTGTGTTACTTATTTTTTTTGGCAAAGGCTAGCTCCACCAAGTTTCAAACCTGCATCACCATCGAGCCCTGCATCCGCCTAGTAATCAACTTAATACAACTTAGAGTCTATGTAGCCATTAATTATCAAGACCGTCGGGAACGACGAATCCCTGCGTCTCAGCCAATCTTGACTCTCTTTGTCCGTTGTCAAAGTCCGGCACTGCAGGAGGTCCTGGAGAAAGAAGCTTTTCAATGGAATGCCATATTTCCAGGATGATTTGTGTACTTGGTTACACCAGGGGCCACACAGGACGTGGCTTTCAAACTAGTGTTGGCACTTGTGCAAGACTTGCCTTTATGTTTTCTGAATTCTTCTTAGACACTTTAATAGTCATAGGGTTCTTCTTGTCGGACTCCTCATTACAACAAGTGCACCTCAGTGAACATAGACAGACTTTGTTCATTGTCAACACTAGAAAAGATTCTAGCACCACCGCTTCCTGCTGCAACCCTGGGAATTGCCCGAAAGTCTAGGGGGAATCCAAGCTGATAAACGACGTGATGAGAATGCTTTTTTCATGCCCTGCGACTGTTTGCGGAGATACTGCACAAAGAAGGCCGGCAAAAAATCGTCAACGAGGACTCCTCCGGGTTTCAGAATCAGAATCATGGCATTCCACGCGGGTCTTGTCCTTCTGCGTCCAAGCGGGTGTCGTCCTCCTCAGTCTGATCTCCGTGCAAGTCGTCTTCGATGTCACTGAAATCCAGAAGGACCTGCGAGTCGAAGTCCGGTGTGTGGTACTGCCTGCCAACGGGTGGCCCACGTGCTTTGTCCTGCGCCTCGCTGAGTTTCCTGATGCGTGCAAAAAAGACCATCGTTGTCCAGAATGTAGCAGCACAGCAACTTGCCTCGAAGGCGTTGCCTGCTAGATCTGCGAGTAGGCCCTGCGGCACCGTCGAGAGCAAAGGATCGTCGCTTTTGAACCATCGCCCTTGCAGTCGCATGGACTCCACCGGCAGCATGGGCCTGCACTCCGAGGTCAAGTACCGCTCGCCCTTCGGAGTGATGCACGGGGAGTGGTCCGTGGCGTGCGCAAACTTGTCCTGCGAGATGTCCACGACCTTCAGATTGGCCGCCGTGGTTGGGAAATTGCGTATTCCGAGCTTGAACAAAGTCCTGCGTTTACGGGCTGTCATACACTTCAGGCAGGGCCTTTGACGAGCTGCACGGCGGAAGCTCTTCAGCCAGTCCTTTGTCACGATCCTTTCCCGTGCCAACATCCGGGTGCCAGATGAACATGTGCTCAGCTGGCTGGCACTAGCCTGCACGACTGGACAAATAAGAACCAACGGAAAGACGGCGTTGCGATACTGCGTGGTCCTCGTGCTGTGTGTCCTGGGACTCTTGGGCTTCCTGTAGTGCACGACGTTGAGCACGACGATTGGCCCGTCGAGTGCGCATGATCTCCAGCTTTCGTTGGGCCTCGTGGTTGAACGTCATCAGGCTTGTGGACCTGCAGAAACAAAAGCAAAAGAACACCAGAAACCACATGCTACCAGTGCAGACTCAGTGTTCACTGGATCAGCCTTGCGACACTTACGTTTGAAGAGAGTCCTGGATGGTTGTGAAAACATCACATGGGCCCCAAAACCCACAAGTGCAATGTCGACATCGAACCCTGCATGTATACCGATTATTTGCTGATCACAACGAACGGCGGCACTACTTGTTGACGAGTTGCAGGGTTTATAACAAGTACTGACTGAAGAAAGAACACGTCTACGAAACATGTCGTTTCAAGTCGAAGTCTACAATGATAAAATCCATACAGAAACTGCTATGTACTATGCCAAAGCTTTTTTTTGCTTGAGTTAAAGACACGAATAACATCAGGGTTGAAACTAAGCCGTTGCAGTGCGACTCTGGCCTTGGCAGGACCAAATAGTCCGAGACCGGCATTACCAGCAAACCAAGCAGGGTATTCATGATGCTGTTGAGGAGTTTATGAACGGCGGGTTCTGGGAGGAGTCCCTCGAAACACTTGCGAGGAATGGCTGTCATCCACAGCCGCTTCCGGCTCTGCGGAACTCCAAACATACGTGGGTCCAACTCCCGGACGTGTAGAAGTCGATTCGTCTCCTTGTCCAGCAGGTGTCCCACGTGGTCCAGGTTACTGTTTGCTCCGCGCTCATGTGTCCGGGTCAGTCCAACGACATTCTCGAACATGCAGACTTTCGGCGCTGCCGCTCCTTGAGTCTTGAGGTACTGCACGATGTTGTGCAAAACCGATCCGGTACGGAGTCGTCCTGTCGCCACGCACGATCTATTGTCCGACGAGGAGGCCGATGTGTTGAGCACGGAGCAGTCTTGACAAGGGAAGCCCGCCGTAATTGCGGTGCACAGCGGCATTTGGATCTGTCTGTAGTACTTCGTGTCGAAGACTGTGTCGTGTTGCATGTCCGCGGCATCCTTGAACATGTGCTGGATCTCCGGGTGTGCCTGCAGGAGGAAGTTCCTTTTGGCAGCGTCCTTTTCGCAAGCGAACTTGTGTTGGAAGTACATGCCGTCCAGCTCCCAATTGTAACGAGCCCAGTCCCAGAACTGCTTCATGACCGTCGCTCCAATGTCCATTCCACTGCAGATGGAGCCGTATCGTCCGTCGAGTGTTTTGCCCTCAAGGAGCATCTCCTTCAGGTAGACCACGTCCTCCGGAAGCAGTCTCCTGGACCACAGCCTGAACAAGTCCTTCGTTCGAGTTGCAGAAACAGCAAGTTTGCGATCATTCTCCAGAAACTCGTGAACAGGCGTGTGTACTTCGACTTTCTGAACTTGTACGTCCCTGGCCAAAGGTGTCCGCTGAGGTCTGTCCGGCGTTGGTAAATCGTCCGGCCGGAACTGCAAGGCTCTTCGGAGGGCCATGGTGTGTAACTTATGTGTACAACGTCCTCAGTGTCAGAGGTCTAAGTTTACTAGGACCCACGAGGTGGAAGCATTCTGATCTGCTGTCCTCTTCAAGTATGTGGACGTCCATGCCTATGCTGAACGACAGTTTGCTGTATAGAACTCTGACGAACGTCTACTGACATGATCCTGTGGCTCTCTTGAAAGCACACCAATTGCAGAACACAATGTCCGTCAGGAGGCAACTGTGAAGCTCGCCGAAAGGAATTTCAACATGCTCTACACTGCCCTTGGCCCTGTGCATTTCATTTTAGCTTCCTAAACCTATAGAACATGATCATCCGTGTGCACAGCAAGAGAACTGGACCTATGAAATCACGGTTTACCATGCCACGGACGGCTCCTTCGCAGCAGCGTGTGTGAGGCCACTGCGATGTAGAAGCACTGGCCGCCTGCAATGCAGAACACAAAGAACGCTGTCCAACTTCCAGTTAGAATCTGACTGTGCTCACTGTCTGCTCACCGATCAAGACAAGATTACAATCTCTTAGAGGTTCCACGGATATCCAAATCCTTTCAACTTTGGACAAAAAAACGAAGGCAATACAATGGCAGACCTTAATGGAATTAAACATGGCTCAGCAAACGCCACTAAAACAATAGCTTACTTAACGTTGGATTGGAACAGAAATTGCAGCTGACCGATGGGATATGCAATGCAGAAAGCACACCGTGTCTGCAGCGCAATTTTGTCCTGGAGCCAATCATCGACTGCGAGAGCTTGTCAGCTTCTGGAGCATAACAGGACCAAAGGAGTCGTTGTCCATTCTGCTTTGTCGTTGCCTTGCTAGATTTGTGTAACATGTACAAACGACCCACTGTGTCCAAGATCTACGAGTTGTCCGACTGTCCGGCGGGACTGCCCAACTCTAAAGGAACGAATTAACTGCTTGGTACCTCGGGTTCCTGGAGTGTCTCGATTGTCTTGGAAATTGGCAACTTCAAGTCTCTGTACAAAGTCACCGCGGTGCACCTGTCCTTTTCGAGCTGAAAAGTCCTACTGAAAACGGCTCCGGCGATGAGGTCCTCTTTGAGGTGCATGTCCGATGTCCTGCCGGTCCATTGGAGGCGGAAACGAGTCAACGCTTCCTCCAAGCTCTTCGTGTTCTGAACGAGAAGCTTCGGGTCCGGAACGAACAATGATCGATGAGTCCGAGCGTAACAGTCCCACGTGACCACGCCGAGTGCCCACATGTCCGCCTTGGTGCTGACGTCGACCTTGCAGACTAGGAAAACTGTGACTGGGAAGCTTCTTCGAAAGGGATGCTCAAGGGAAAACAAGGAGAAGTTAACTGTAAGCTAAACGTAAACTGTTTCACTTAGGTTGTTGTCTTTGTCATTAACCACTTCAACAGACTAGTCTAGCTGTGGGTTCAATCTTCTGGTCGACAAGAGTAAAAGATCCATGATGTATCAACCCTGTTAGTAGTTCCGTGCTGCATAGCGAGAAAGAACTATACTGCCATTGCTAAGTGGGCTGCACTGATGACTCTTCTCACACCCACTTTATGTGCTGCTAGCAGTAGTCTTTTGACTGCATCATGTGCTCAGTCTTTTCTGTCTCCCCAGATATCCCGGCCTTCTTGTCACCAGCAAAGAGGCACTCGATGGGTCTGTAGTACGCTGCATAAACCTCGTCAGCTCTTACGCGTGTTTGTCCGTCTACGGGTAGTGCACGACAATGTCCGAAGTCCGACAATGCAACACGGTGCGCGGGTAAGAATACCAGGAAATTGTTCGTCTTGACGTCCAAATGCACGATGTTCTTGCTGTGCACATAGCCCAGTCCGGCCAGTGTTTGCCGAAAATATGTGGTGACATGTGCTCGTCGTGTTGTCCATGGCACGGAGTCCTCAGTGTCCTCTGCGTGCAGCTGCCGAACAACTTTCAAAAGGTCCAATGAGGCATTCTCCATGAGAATGCCTGTGTGTCCAGTCGAGGATTGAAGCAAAGCGTAGAGCTGCACAACGTTCGGGTGTGGTCCGATCTTGCTCAGGATTGTGTACTCCCGTGTCAAGTCCCAAGACTTCTCCAGGCCATCCGTGTGTGTGTCGACCACTGCGGTGTCCTTGTCCGGCGTACGAACGGCGACCTTCAACGCCAGGCGGAGGTCCTGGAAATGGCATGCGAAGACCTCCCCGTATGTGCCTCGCCCAATGTGTCCTGCGGGTTCCAAGCATTCCTCCATTGTCCAACGGAACGTACCACGACCATCGAAGTCCTCCGGTTCACTGACCATAGGCAAGTCCATCGATTGCGAAACGGGTTTCTCTTGTCGTTTCGCACGGCGATATTCGTCTTTTGATGCCTGGTTTTTCTTGTAGCCGTCCTGAGCTCTCTGGGTGTACTCCTTGCGAAGGTCCGGCCGCTTCTTCCTGCAAGAGGACGGAAGTTGGGTAGTTTAGTCTGAGGCTGTGCTGCCCGCTAGACATCATCAAGTTCAAGATCACCCATGTACAATGATGCCACTGATGTGAAACTAGATCAAAATATCACAACTTCATGTGCTTTATTTTCCTGAACTACTGCTATGCAACTACATCTTCAGAATAACTGAAGTGGACAGTCGCATCTGCTACCCAGAAAGTACTTTCAATGTCTATGTGATAACCTAGGAAGTCCTACTAGTAATAATGCTCTTGCTGTGAACAACATATGGCATCGTCGGTATATGTTGGAGGGATATCTGAAGGCATACTCGGCTACTTTTACAGGCAACAACCACACGGCATATCCAGTCTACGGCTGCGACCAAGGGACCATCTGTGCTGATAATGACATCGTCCTCGCAGGGGTGTTTTTTTGGTCAGCCGTCGGCGCCGTTTGGGGTCCACACCCTGGCTGCTCATGTCGCGCAAGAACAATGTCCATGCCGACGGCATATGCGAGAGGCCGACCTCCTTCAACTTCGGCCGTGCAACCATGGCTATCTCAAAGGGGTTCGCCGAAGGAACTGCGAGTGACTTCCGAGGAAAGAACAACGATTATCTACGTTGGTAGCACAGCCCAAGAATTAGAACAAAGGACAGGATGCGGAGTGGGTGTCGATGATTTCTCTATGGAACATAAAAGGAATTTCCGTTCTGCACGACAAGAACGAGGAATATTGGCAGGACGCGTGCATGGAAAACAGACTACTCGTTTCTCTTGTCTTACATATGGCAGGCTTCTCTACCATTGAAGGATGCATTCTGATAAACGAAAAGTAAGACCTGCAGGGTATCATGCATGTCGGACTTCTATGTTGGAGGGACACCTGCCCTTGCTTCATGTGTGGTTCATGCTTGCTTTTTTTCCTCTCTGGATGGCTCTCTACGACATCATACAATTCAGAGCCAAGACAAGAGAAAGTGATGTCCAAGCATGGGGCAGGAAACTTCAAGGATTCCACTGTCTGACACAGGACAACCTCCTCTTACTGCGAAACTCGCTGGACATGGGAGTCCAAGGCTGTGTCAAACTGCTTCTTTGTCCTGCGAGATGACAAGATGTACAAGGAGTCCGCAAAAATAGAAGCAACAACCACATGTGTCATGATTCCTGTACAATGTGTCGGAGTTCCGAGTAGCCCTAACGTGCATCTCATTATGGGAAATGTTTCTTCAAACGCTCCTGCAAATTCGCAGGTGGTTCCCGGCCTTCGTGTGCCTCTACCCATGCCCAAGCCTGCTCGACACAAGCACGAGCGGCATTGCCTTGCCCGGCTTGTGTCCAGGAAATACTCCGGGTCATATTTACAGCGGGGGTTCTGTAGGAGAGCTTCCAACGACCGTTCGGCGGGTCTGTATAAATTCCAACGCTGTGTGGAAACATGCTCTTCACGCGTTCGTCCACCGTGGAGTTCAGCTTCCCGTAGACCCGGTCGTACGTCTTGTTAGCTGAAGTAGCCTTCTTCTCGTTGTCCTTCGTTTTCGTCCTGCGTGCTTCTTGTCCTCTTTTCCAGTGGTCCTTGTCGAGGTCCTGCACGGCCTTTTTGTACATCGTGATGACCTTCGGCCGTAGGACCTTAGCTGAAACTGTGGAACGCCGTCTGCTCAGTTCCTTGAGTGCCTCGTCCTGCTCGCCGATCAAAAGTGTGTCCCGAACAACAGCTTCCAAGTCCTTGTCGTCTGCCTCCGGCATCCACTTTTCTGTCTCGTGTCTGCTGAGGATTCGAAGTACGACGTCTTCTTCGACCAACGTGTTGTCTACGTTCAACATGGCTGCAATGGCCAGCTGATGTCCGGCATCTGTCCCTGGGCTTTGTGTGGCAGTCCAACCCATGTGTTTGCACAGCCTCCGTAACAGTGCTTCAGAACAATGTGCAAAACCGTGCTCAGCGTGAAATTCCAGCAAGTTGAGCTTCTTGTCCACTAGAAGAACAACGCCATTGTTCATCGAGCTGCCCTGCGTAGAACGACCTTTTGTGCGAGTATGCTTGCTTTATCTACATCTGCAGGAGTACTGGACCTAGAATCCCACTGGCCATTTCTAGTTGCTGACGAACTGCTTTGAAGTGGTACTAGTAGGAGTAACAGGAGTGGTAGTACATGCAGTACGGAGTAGCAGTCGAAAGTAGTCCTTAAAGTAATAATATTAATACTCATTTTCGTCGTAGTAGTAGTAGTGGTAATAGTGTTTAATAGTACATGCACACTTGTCCTACTGTTAGTAGTGGTACCATTGGTAGTAATAGGAGTCGTAGTAGTACTACTTATACTACTACTACAAGTAGTGATACTAATGCTACTACTACTACTACGACTACTACTAGTACTACTACCACTACCACTACTAGTACTACTACTACTACTACTACTACTACTACTACTACTACTACTACTACTACTATTACTACTAGTACTACTACTACTACTACTACTACTACTACTACTACTAGTACTACTAGTGCTACTACTTGTACTAGTACAAATACTAGTAGTAGTATTAGTAGTAGTAGTAGTAGTAGTACTACTACTACTACTACTTCTACTATTACTGGTAGTAGTAGTACTAGTACTACTACTACTGCTACAACTACTACTACTACTACTACTGATACTACTACTACTACTACTACTACTACTACTACTACTACTACTACTAGTACTACTACTACTGGAGTACCAGTAGTAGTTGTAGTACTGGTACTAATACCAGTCCTACTACTCCTACTATTACTAGAACTACTAGTACAAGGCTATTGCTAGTGGTAGGCTACTACTAGTACTAGTAGGAGTACTACTAGTAGCAGTGCTATTGCATAGGCTAAGCTAGGCCAGTGCTAGTACTACGAGCAGTGGTATTACTAGTACTACTGCGACTACTACCAGTGCTAGTGCGGCTAGTGGTAGTGTTAGGCTAGTGCTACTAGTGCTACTACTACTACTACTACTTCTACTACTAGTACTACTAGTACTAGTACTTCTAGTACTACTGCTGCTTACTTGACTAGTAGTAGTACTACTGGTGCTCTGCATGCTACTACAACTACTAGGAATAGACTAGTTCTCTAGTAGCTGTTACTAGTACTTGTACTATTACGAGTTCTCTTATTATTCACAGTTGCACTGGTAGCATTTCAAGGAGTAGTCGTCATTTTCGTGCTAATAGTACTTAGGTAGGATTATTATTGGTTATCCGAACACCGTGATTAATTAATATCAATCCAGGATGAAAGATTCATATGGGATCACGAAAACTAGTAAATCCCTGTGTCACTAGCATACTTTCGCAAATCATGGCCAGGACACGTAAAGGTGAAGCAGCTTGCAGTTTCAAAACAACCGTGTCCACGGATGTGCTGTGCATCCAATACAAAGAAGAAACGGTCATGTCGAACTCGAAGAAATCAGACCCGGCGTCGTGCACAATCTTGCCAGGCCATGCCAAACAGGCCACACGATAGCTCCGAACGATGAACAAAGGGGATTCACCGGCGAGTACAGCGTGTCCTTCGGGTAGGAGTCCAGAGCACCAGCCTTCTTCGCACAACTGCCAAGTTTTGGCTCGCCATGCCTTCCTCAACAAGGAATATGCTGCGAGAACCTCCTGCTCCTCCGAGTGGTTGTGCGACGCCCAGTCCCTGCGCTTCGTGACGTCTGCCAGGAGCTGTGCCTCCTGGATCTCCGCCGGGGTCATCTCTGCACTCGCAGATTTCGTGGAACGACGTGCACGCTTTGCGAGATTGTTGGCCGTCGTCTTGCTGAAGAGGCTCGTCAAGTTAAAGTCGGCCGGCGTGTGGTGCAGCTGGTTGGTGATTGCCTCCTCGCGTTTGTACATCTTGACCAAGCCCGACGTGCTCACAGATTTCCAACCATCCAAGTGTCCTAAGTCCTTTGCTGTGCCATGTCGTTGTTCAGCTTCGCGTTGAACTTTGTTGCAGTCCTCGATGATCTTCGTGTTCAAGAGCCCAGACCAAATACTTCGGAGAACGTGATCGATTTCCTCTGTAAGGTTGTCAAACCGAGTGCTCTGCAGTTCTGCGAGAAGGTACTGACTGATTTGTCCATGGGAAAAGTGACCTGCGAGTAGTTGCTTGGCCCTGAGGGAACCACTCCTCTGTGTGTCTTTGATGCACTCGTCCATCTCTTTGAAGTAGTCCAAACTGGAACGACGAAACCCTGGGTCACTGTGGACAAGTCCTGCAGTAGCACCGAAACCGCATGTGTGGTAGAGCTGTGCGCCGGCACGCAAACGCAAGATCTGATGTGTCAGCCTCGTCATTTGCAGGGCTAGAGTGTCCTGCCAGACCAACTCCTCTTCGTCCGGCGGGCGTGCACGTGAAAGTGCAAGGTCCAGTCCAAGGCGTGCTAGCTTGTCCAAGTTCGACCAGGTCTGCAGGTGCTCCTTTGCAGTGGTCATCCAGCTCCAATGTGACCACTCCGAATAATACGCCAACGTGGATGCACTGGAACGAAGCTCCTCCAGCATCCTGGAACAGCGAAGCTGCTCGGGTTGTAGCACGAGGAAAACCAATCTGGCGGTCGTCTTGTTGTCCGGCAGGATGATGAACTTCGTCATCGTGTGGAGACTGTTCGCATTGCCCTGCCGTGCTTCGTTCATGGAGTCCTTTGCCTCCTTCACAGCAGAGGACTTGCTTCCACCGTGTGTTAAGGAGGCACGAGCCTGGTTGCTGTCCTGCGTGAAAAGGTCCTTTGCGGAAAGTGTCCACTTGTGTTCCAAACAACACACCGTTAAAACAAGTGCCAGGACGGACCATTCTTTGTCCAACGCAGCATGAGCTGTTGTTAACGAATTGAAACGACTCTTGCTGGCCTTGGTGCCCTTTGTGCGGATGCAGTCCAATTCGGGCAAGGTCTGCAGCCATGCCCTACGCGTCTCCTCCGTGTTATTGTCCAGTGGGAGACCAGCGTCCAGCAATATGTCTTCGAAGAACATGAGCAAAACTGGGTCCGACGGGTCCATGCTGTTCTTCATGTGTTGGGCCGTCTGCTGGATCTTCTTGGACCATGTGCCCTTCTGCCACGGTCCGTATCTGATGTTGTACAACGAGATGCACCACTGTGCAAATTTGAGAAGTCCTGCTCCAGACATGGCCAAGGCCACGTCGTTGTGAGACCGATGTGCTGGGTCCGACACGTGTTCCACCCACAGGTTCTTCTTGTTCCTCAAGAAAGCGACTGCGGCGAGTTGCGTGGACTCCTGGTCTGTACACAAAATGATGATGGGCGCCCGGGAACCGCGTGTACTGTCCTCAGAGCCACGAAACGGCTGTCCATGTGCTCTGAGTTGACATCGTCCGAATGACCATCCCAAGGGTTTCAGTCCATGGTTGATGTCCTGCATCCACTGCAGCGTTGACACCCGTTCTTCTGTGTCCTCATGAGCAGAACCACGAGTTTTGTCACCGTCCAGAAACTTCTGCGATGCTCTGCTCCACATATTGGTCCATTCTTCGGCCGTTAAGCACGACGAGTGGTCCTGCACCTGTCAAAGTCTAAGACATGTGTAAGTTATGCACATATAAAACCGTGCTTCTAATGCCAAGTTTATGATGATTGCTTGGGAATGATTGTTGTTCGCTTGTAACTATGGTTCGTGGGCGTGCCAAAAACAAGGCGGGGATAGGCGTACCCCCTGGGCCGGGACAAGGGCCAAAACCAGCCAAAACTGTCCCAAACGGGTCCCGAGGGCTGCCGGGTCAACTTAGGCAAGGCTGGGCGTACCTTGCCTGGCTTGATTAACAGTAGAAGGCGGCCAAGAGCTTTTCCAGGTCACTTCCCAAAAACCGGAGACAGGCAGGGATGCGCGTACCCCAGGGTTTATATAAAGTTAATGAGGAAGGACCACCAGCAAACCCGACCGAGGCGGGGATAGGCGTATGGCGGGGATAGGCGTACCTCTTTTTGTTCTGAAAATGTGCTTGGCGCGGCCTGTTTTTGGCCCCCGAAAGCGTCAGGCTAGGCGTACTTCCCAGGGTGCTGAACCTCACAAACTTAGCTCGTTCTTCCTACACAAAAAAACCCGCCTGCGGCGGGCAAATCCAGACCTTGCCCTTCGTGTGATTGTACACCATGATGTTAAGCCAATCCTCGCTGCCCACGTGTAGTGCATCTGCAACGACACACAGTATGTCCGTCGAAAAGAACTGCTGCTTGCCGTCCTGCAGGTATGCGTACCTCTCCATGCGTGTGAGCCGGTGTGCGTCCATGGAAGTCTTTTTCTTCGCGTTCTTGGCGTCCTGCGTGGGTGTGTCCTCCACGGTGAACGTGTGCCCTTCCAAAGTGGAAACCAATGTCCGCTGTGTGGCACTGGAGGTAGCAGTCATCGATTCTTTAAAGACATGTGAAGAACGACGATACCCAGCGGCACTCCTGACAAACGAAAAACTCGTATATTTACAATAATCAAGTAATGTTAGGCTATTGCAGGAACCCACCCCCAGAACAGAACAAAACAAAATATGAATGCAAAGACACAATCTCCTCAGTTGCAGAAGCTGCTTCACATTCAACGACGTCCAACACGAGTGTGTACTCTCCGACGTTTCCACGGCTGCTGTCAATGTCTCCAACAAGAAGCACCGCAGCCTGAGGGCAGCTGCCCGTCGTTTTTGCGAGATTGTCCTTTTGGAGCAGTCCAACGCAACATCTTCTAGGACCTGAAGGAATCTAGGTCGTGATGTTGATATCGTACTCTGTAGAACTGGACATTGCTTGTGCAGCTGCTTCACATCCAGACTACCGTGTTGGAACACAAGTGTAGTTGTTTGCTCCTCCCACGTAAACACCGACGTGTGGTCCACCAGGAACAACGAGGCGAAGGCTTGCAACACATCTCCGGCGAGTTTGACCACAGTGTCTTTGTGCTTTCTCCATTTGGCATCCTTACGCATGCCCTGTTGCCAGTGGAAAAGAAGGAGAACGGTCGCGAATGTCGACGTGGAAAACTCCGAAACACGTGTGCTCCCAGATTGCTTCTCGACTTCTTCATCGCCGGGAAGCTGTTTGTCCGTGTCTGTGTCCAGGTCCATGTTTGTCTCCTCCGTGCCAGGGTCCTGCGAGGTCGTCTTTCGTTTCCTGCAGGAGCGGAGCTGAATATCAGAAAATGAACTGGTACCGAAGTGTAACGAGCTCTCCTGCATCAGTTCCTCTTCCGAGCCTGTCCAACGTGGCCAAACAATCTCGAACAGCTTGTTCTTGAACGTGGAAAGACTCCCGGAGAGAAAATTTCGAGAGTGGTGACCGCCGAGGAACTCCACAATCCAACGCATGTGCCAAAAGTAGCGTCCCTTGGTGAACTTCGTCTTTGGCTCATCGTAGAGGTAACACTCGCCCTTCAAAAGTCCTTCTGACCCACAAGGAACCGAAAATGCTAAAGTCCGACGATCACCACTCCGAAATCCGTTTGTTTCATCAGCAGCAGAAGCAGAACCGCGGGAAGGGCCAGTGTCCTTTGTGTCCATGCTTTCTCAGCGGGTCTAACGCGGGCAAGCTCAGAACTCTTGTTGCAATTGAAATATCAAATGATGTGATGTCGTTTCGGCTCTGACTAATACATGATACAAACAATAATTGAGTGCAGTCTGTGCAAGTTCTTTCTACTTTCACCGCTCAAGTGGCAACTGATCAGCCACATTGCCAGTCATTGCCACTGGAACAAACATGCAATGGACAACAAGGGCTGCAACTCCGATTCTCTTCTACATTTAAAGCACAACTCAGCGTGGTCCTGCTTCCGAACAAGAATGGTCGCACACATGAAACAAGGCATCGACACCTGTCTTCAAACGGAGCAGCAACCACGGCGACCTTTTCACGGTTCCCGCAATGATAATGCTGCCGGCTTCACGGCCCCAGAAACTAGATTAAATAGCACGTCGTGTTGTCCAATGCACTCTGAGCATGCCCATGGAGTTCGCTCTGTACGGCGAAATTATGGGAAACTACACATGCTCGTCGAGTGTACCTAAGGCCACAACGACGAAAAAAACCCATACGTCAGGACGACCATGATATGTACAACGAGGAATCATGCACCCGTCGCTGCAACCGATGACCCGCCGAGACCGACGTCCATGGCCATTGTGTCTGTGTCCGCTGGAAGATCATAGTTCCATTTCTCCTTGAAGTCCGGCAACATCGGGAAGAAGCTGGCGCAGTCGAAATCGAACATGGAGTGAACTTGTCCATCGCACACGGTACAATCGGGTGAATGTGCATCACTCAGCTTCCAGTCCTGGCCGTCGGGTAATTTCGGAAGTTCATGTTCAAGTTCTTGGCCGGGTTTCCAGTCCTTCGAGAGATTCTCGTCCTCGTCCACCGAAAAAACATGACAAACCAGCGTGTTTCCATTGAGCGACCACATTTTCAGCCGGTTCGTGGTGTGGTCCAGCGGGGCCTCCGCGTTGAGGGCACCAGCCCAGTTGCGATGCACGGCGTGTTCCAGCCGAGCTTTCGCCAGCTTGACCAGCGTGCTCTGATAGCGGAGGTCCGAACGAGTTGGCAAGGGTGCAGACTCAGCGACCCAGAAGTGTCCGGCGAATAAAGTCCGAACAACGTCCTGCTCCTTCGAGGCCCGCTCGGAGAGCTCCACCCCTGATGTCCTGAGCATCAGGAGACACATCTCCAGCGGAAGCTGTCCCCACTTGCTACACTTGCCTTGGGCCTTCCACTTCAGCCCGCCGACTTCGTCCTTCGCGGCCACCTCTTTCAGGAGTCCGTTGAGTGAGCCTGAACGAATGAGACCGGCGAGTGGGCTGATCCACGAAGGGTTGTCCCGCAAGGTGTCCATGACGTACCGCATGTCCACATCGAGAATGGTGCTCTTCGAGTTTTGCACGGCGTTGGCGAACGTCTGCTCGTTCTTTTTCCGCGTTTTCTCGTCCTTCTGCTTCTGCTTCAGCAGCTGCTTGGCCGTGGGCTTACGTGGACCGGTTTGACGAGGCATGCCAAGGACCGTCGAGAAAAGTACGACGGGTGGGCCGAAGCGGGCGAGAGTGCTCGAAGAATCAAGATGAAGACAGGCTGCGGAGAAACATGTAGCACGCCATGTCGTAGAACGGATGCTGGCAGTTGTACTTCTGCACTCGGGAAGAAGGCAGACAAAAACAACCGACACATCACGGCTTCCACTGTCTGCTTCTGCTGCTGGCCTAATTGTAGGCGAGGAAGAGTAATCGGCGCAGCAAACCTCGGCGGGACAAATGTTTGATTCCTGCCCATTGCAACGAGTCAGTAAACATTTTCGCAGGAAGTGCATGTGACGACCTTTGTTTCCCACGAGTTCAGACCTGTCTGATTTGGGAATATAAGAGAGTACTTTTCCCACGACACTGAAGAAAACATCAGATGTACAACAACCACACGGCAGTTCCACTGACTGCAGCACATCGGGTAATCCAGATTCATGCCGTGATATCTGCCAATTTTCCGAAAACGTGCCTCGGAGATTGCTAGTAGCAGTCGTCCTAGTTCCTGGTATGACTAGTAGTCGTAGTTTTTCAGTAGTAGTGCTAGTAGTACTAGTACTACTAGTGGTAGTAATACTAGTAGTACTAGTAGTAGTAGTAGTAGTAGTAGTAGTAGCAGCAGTACTTGTAATCGTCCGAGTTACTAGTTGTAGTACTAGTACCAGTACTAGTAGTAGTACTAGTAGTAACAGTAGTAGTGTAGTAGTAGTAGTAGTAGTAGTACGATTAGCAGCAGTAGTCGCACTAGTAGTAGTACTAGTTATAGTAGTAGTAGTAGTAGTAGTAATAGTAGTAGTAGTAGTCGTCGTCGTAGTAGAAGTAATATCAGTAATCCTAGTTAGTAGTACTAGTACTGGTAGTGGTAGTAGTAGTAGTAGTAGCAGTAGTAGTAGTAGTAGTACTAGTAGTACTAGTCGTACTAGTAGTACTAGTACTAGTTGTTGTTGTTCTAGTACAAGTAGCAGTAATAGTAGTAGTAGTAGTAGTAGTACTACTACTACTACTCTAGAACTTGTAGTACTTGTAGTATTAGTAGTAGTAGTAGTAGTAGTGATAGTAGTGGTCGTAGCAATTTACGTGGTAGTAGGACTAGTAGTACTAGGAGTAGTAGTAGTAATTCTTATTCTTGTTGCCGTCGTACTCGTAGCATTCGTCGTAGTAGCAGTAGTAGTAGACGTAGTAGTACTAGTAGTAGTAGTAGTAGTAGTAGTACTAGTAGCAGTAGTACTAGTAGTAGTTGGACTAGAAAAATAATACTATGACTACGACCACTAGTACTAGTAGTAGTAGTAGTAGTAGTAGTAGTAGTAGTAGTGGTAGTAGTAGTAGTAGTAGTACTAGTAGTAGTAGTAGTAGTAGTACCACTACTAGTTTCGTAGTGGTACTAGTTCTACTACTGCGACTCGCAGTAGTAGTAGAGTAGTAGTAGTAGTAGTAGTAGTAGTAGTAGTAGTAGTAGTAGTAGTAGTAATAGTAGTAGTATTAGTAGTATTAGTATTAGTATTAGTATTAGTAGTAGTAGTAGTAGTAGTAGTAGTAGTAGTAGTAATAGTAGTACTAGTAGTAGTTAGTAGTAGTTAGTAGTAGTTAGTAGTAGTTAGTAGTAGTAGCACTACTAGTAGTAGTAGTGCTAGTGGTAGTAGCAGTACTAGTCGTAGTAGTCGTACTAGTAAGTAAGCAGTATGAGTAGTAGTGGTAGTAGTAGCAGTGTGAAAGGAAGTGGTGCTGGTAGTGATCGTAGCATTAGTAGTAGTAGTACTACTACTACTACTACTACTACTACTACTGGTGTACTTGTGGGACTGAGCAGCAGCAGCAGAAGCAGTAGCAGTACTTAGTCGTAGTGGAAGTACAACTAGTAGTAGTACTACACAAGTACTAGTATATACTACTACTACTACTACAACTACTACTACTGCTACTACGACTAAGTAGAGTGGTTGTACTAGTCGTAGTAGTAGTAGTAGTACTACTACTACGACTAGTACAAGCACTACTACTTCAACGACTACTACTTGTAGTAGTAGTACTACTACTTACTAATACTAGTAGTAGTAGTAGTAGTACTACTACTACTACTAATACTACTACAGTACTAACTAGTCCTACTACTACTACTACTACGACGACTACTACTACCCCAGTAACTCCTACAACTACTAGTACTACTAGTACTACTACTTGTACTACTACTACAATTATTACGACTACTACTACTACTTACTAGTACTACTACTACTACTACTACTACCACTACTAGCGCATTTATTCCTCACACGCATAGCCACGCTAGAGTGCATGCAAGCACACCACACCTTGAAACACCAAGAGCCAAAAACTAATCCCATGCAATACAACAACTCGTGCTTTTATGAATATAATCCGCTAGAGTGCAATTACTTATTGCCGACGAATTATCTGAATCCGAAACATATCGACATATAGTTGTTCATGCAATTCACTGTGAGTCTTCGAGTTGAACTGCGAGTAGCCCTCGAACCCATCCCTCAGACTTCCAAATCCCCAACACCAAAAACCCTTGGCAGTACTACGCTCAAGTGTCCGGCGTTGTGCTCTCCGAGAAGTCCAGAATCGGAAGGCCTGAGTGGCATTGTATCGATTTCGGTTACTACACTGGAACTGAGCAAAGGCAGCTGAACACAGAGTGTATCTTTCCGAACCAGCGAGGCTGCTGTTGTCCGACGAGCTGAAGCTTGCTAAGCGGCACCCTGAGCGCGCTGCAGAAGCAAAGAAGCTGCATGGACACGACCTGAGCATGTGTGGCTTTGCATTGTTGTCGTCAACCTATGATGCAATTGCAGTGCACATGACAGCTCTGCCGGGAGATGCCATCTGCCTTTTTCTCCGCAGGAACCATGTGTGGGAACAGCGGGTGTCTGTACACGTCCTACGAAAAAACATTTGGGAATAGTGTCCGTCGGAAAACAAACTTTTTCACAACGAGTCCAAGGAGTGCACAAGATTCTCAGTCGTCCCAGTCCAGCGGGGTCAGGAGAAGTCCTTTGATCTGCAAGCTGATGTCACTTCCTGGCATCAGCAGGGGCCCGCGCATCTTTATTTTCAAAAACCATGCCAGCCCTTCCTTGCAAAGGCCTAGAGCAGACCCAGTCCCACTCCTAGAAAAACTAAAAAAATGATAATGCTCGGCTGTGGATCGTCCGTCGGCCCTCACGATCATACAGAAATAAAGGTCCTCCGAGTTGTGCGACGCGGTGGCCGTGTAGAGTTGACCATGGTAAGGGACGGGTACAGCGACGGG